>OZ024909.1:2553785-3184089 GCA_964017125.1 Flabesymbios commensalis | reverse complement strand
AACAGAGCGGACACATAGATGAAATTGAAGTGCTTACCTGCCTACCTGTCTACCCGCCTAACCCTGTACAAACAGGGCAGACACATAGATGAAATCGAAATGTCTACCTGCCTACCCGGGTAGAGCCAGGGCAGACACTTAGATGATTAGACACAGTTGAAGTACCTACCTGTCCACCCGCCTACCCAAGTAGAACCAGGGCAGACACTTACATGATTGGATGAAATTGAAGTGCCTACCCGCCTACCTGCCTATCCGCCTACCACTGTAGAACCAGGGCAGACACTTAAATGAAGTTGAAGTGCCTACCTGCCTACCCGTCTACCACTGTAGAACCAGGGCAGACACTTAGATGAAGTTAAAGTGCCTACCTGCCTACCTGCCTACCCGTCTACCACTGTAGAACCAGGACAGACACTTCCATGAAGTTGAAGTGCCTACCTGCCTACCTGCCTACCTGCTCACCCGTCTATCACTGTAGAACCGGGGCAGACACTTAGATGAAGTTAAAGTGCCTACCTGCCTACCTGGCTACCCGTCTACCACTTTAGAAACAGGGCAGACACTTAGTCTTAGATGAAGTTGAAGTGCCTACCTGCCTACCCGTCTACCACTGTAGAAACAGGGCAGACACTTAGTCTTAGATGAAGTTGAAGTGCCTACCTGCCTACCCGCCTACCCGCCTACCACTGTAGAACCAAAGCAGCCACTTAGATGAAGTTGAAGTGCCTACCTGCCTACCCGTCTACCCGCCTACTACTGTGCAAACAGGGCAGACACTTAGATGAAGTTGAAGTGCCTATCTGCCCACCTGTCTACCTGCCCACCCGGGTAGAACCAGGGTAGACACTAAGATGAAGTTGAAGTGCCTACCTGCCTACCGCTGTAGAATCAGGGAATACACTTAAATGAGGTTGAAGTGCCTACCTGCCTACCTGCTCACCCGTCTACCACTGTAGAACCAGGGCAGACACTTAGATGAAGTTAAAGTGCCTACCTGCCTACCTGGCTACCCGTCTACCACTGTGCAAACAGGGCAGACACTTAGATGACATTGAAGTGCCTACCTGCCTACCTGCCTACCCGTCTACCACTGTAGAACTAGGGCAGACACTTAGTATTAGATGAAGTAGAAGTGCCTACCTGCCTACCTGCCTACCCGTCTACCACTGTAGAACCAAAGCAGCCACTTAGATGAAGTTGAAGTGCCTACCTGCCTACCCGTCTACCACTGTAGAACCAGGGCAGACACTTAGATGAAGTTGAAGTGCCCACCTGCCTACCGTCTACCACTGTAGAAACAGGGCAGACACTTAGTCTTAGATGAAGTTGAAGTGCCTACCTGCCTACCTGCCTACCCGTCTACCACTGTAGAACTAGAGCAGACACTTAGATGATTAGATGAAGTTGAAGTGCCTACCTGCCTACCTGTCTACCCGTCTACCACTGTAGAACCAGGGCAGACACTCAGATGAAGTTGAAATGCCTACCTGCCTACCTGCCTACCCGTCTACCACTGTAGAATCAGGGCAGACACTTAGATGATAATTTGAAGTTGAAGTGCCTACCTGCCCACCTGTCTACCCGCCTACCACTGCAGAACCAGGACAGACACTCAGATGAAGTTAAATTGCCTACCTGCCTACCTGCCTACCCGTCTACCACTGTAGAACCAGGGCAGACACTTAGATAAAGTTGAAGTGCCCACCTGCCTACCTGCCTACCCGTCTACCACTGTAGAAACAGGGCAGACACTTAGTCTTAGATGAAGTTGAAGTGCCTCCTGCCTACCTGTCTACCCGTCTACCACTGTAGAACCAGGGCAGACACTTAGATGAAGTTGAAATGCCTACCTGCCTACCTGCCTACCCGTCTACCACTGTAGAATCAGGGCAGACACTTACATGATTATTTGAAGTTGAAGTGCCTACCTGCCCACCTGTCTACCCGCCTACCACTGTAGAACCAGGACAGACACTTAGACGAAGTTGAATTGCCTACCTGCCTACCCGTCTACCACTGTAGAACCAGGGCAGACACTTAGATGAAGTTGAAGTGCCTACCTGCCTACCTGCCTACCCGCCTACCACTGTAGAACCAGGGCAGACACTTAGATGAAGTTGAAGTGCCTACCTGTCTACCCGCCTACCACTGTAGAGCCAGGGCAGACACTTGGATGAAGTTGGAGTGCCTACCTGTCCATCTGCCTACCCCTGTGGAGACAGGGCAGGCAGGTGGATGTAAGTGAAATTGATTAGAAGTGGGAGTGGGAGGAGGATACATAAGATATGTTGGAAAAATAATAAATTAAAAATTAAAATATATAAGTAATTACAGTCCAAGTGTAGTAGTCGTCACTCAACTGAAATATAATATATATATATATTATAATATAATATATATAATATTATAATATAATATATAATATATATATAATATATATATAATATATAATATATATATTTATTTGAACTGAACGTGTGTAGTGTGTGGGCTGGGTGTCGAGTACTACACTTGGGCCGATGATTATTAGTCTAATGATCGTGTTATAAATTTCTGAAGATCGTGTTATAAATTAATTGAAGATCGTGTTATAATTAATTCAGATTATAGGAAATTTGTAAAGAACGTATTGTATTCGAACAGATATTTATTATAATTAGTCTAAAGATCGTGTTACATATTACCGGTATTCAAAATATACAAAATGTGGCTCAAACATGTTCAATGTGAGAAATATGTGCTGTTGTAGCAATCTTGCACATGGTTGTCCAAAGAGCAGGTCACTTCTTTCCAGTGGACATGTTGCATGCATGAAGAAACCTCTCACATGTCTGCAAACATATATATTTCATTGTATGAATATAGAAGTATTTTTTCCTATAATCAAAGTAATTAAATATAATAATACACCTAAGACTAAATGTTTAGTTTTAAACAAAACTACATAAAATACAACATCAAGTATATAGTTCCTTCATTTGAAATGACTGGAACAAATTTTATTCAACATGTTGTACCTCTCGCACAATGAAATTCCTGGAGTTGATGATTATTCAACGTTTAATTGCCTAGAAGATGAAAACTTACCAATAATGCATGCAATCATTTACAAACTGTCATCTAACTTTTCATCCCCTTTGAGAGAAATTAATCATTTTAGTGAATTTGATTTCATTTCCAATAACTGCTTCAACATGCTAATAAAAAATATTAAAATCAATTTAAGTGCTGATTAGTAGTGAAAGGGTTAATCGATTTGACTTACCGTTAATAAACAGTGAAACCTCATACACAATGTAGCACAGAACATATTCACTGCAATGTATCTCACTGCCTAGTTTACATCTGCAATATAGAAACAAAAAGTCTGAACAAAAAATCAATGCAGTAAACATGGTGAAACACCCCAATAATATTATTTTTTCAACAATATTTCATTTTCTGTAACTAATATTTTTGTGATTATTAACAGTTCTAAACTTCACAATATTAGAAGAATAATTGTGATACATTTAGAAAATAGACATTTAATATGTCAGTGCAAGTGGTGAATTATTTAAGATTATACTTATTACAATTTACAACTGTGTATATATGCACAATTTCAGTGAACTGGTTAATTACTTAAGATCTAATCTTTACATGTACAATTGGAAAAAATGGTTAACATTTAATGTGTTATATACAATTTCCAGTCTCAAATGAGATGGGATTAGTTATAAAAAAACATCTTTATACACAGCGGTTCAAATATACACTGAATTGACAGTTAGTTATTTACACATTTAACTTGTGGTGATAGATACTTTCCTAATTATGCAAATAAGTTAATCAAAAATATTAATATTATATGAATTAACGAAATTATGGATGTATCCAGGATTTTCTTTTTTGCATGTGGCCCAATGTTAATTTGGTGTTACATTATGCATCATAATGTAGGACCTATCACACAACTTGATCTCCCTCTCCATATATAGTTTAGTTATAAGCCACACTTTGAATTTGAATATACATGCGGTATTTAAAAGGTGCTTAAAGCGTGATGAATGTCTGAAGCATTAGAAAGAGCTATTTCGGCATGTAAATGTAGACCTAAGTTTATTGTCAAATGACCCGTTATTGGACTACAAGGATAGGCCAACAACTACCAAGGACAGTCCAAAACAATCTCACCACGTCTCCTGTGCGTTCTTGCGCGTTTGGGCGCGTTTCGACGCTCCGATGGAAAGGTTTCTGCCGCGCGGCGGACGCGCGCGTTCGCCTGCACGGCCATTTAATCGCGTCAATGGACAGGCAGCCTTACATAGAACAAATATAAAACAGTTATGTATATATTTGTTTAATAAATTTAATAACATATATAATCATAGGCCTAGTGACTTTTTGTGTCTCAAACATGGTTTTCTATGTTAATATCTCAGCTGTCTGATAAACTGAGTTTGAAAAGTTGTGTAAAAAGCTGTGATAGTGAAATGAAGTAATGATTCCTGCATTATTGAAATTGAATTCTAAATATCATTCATGATATATTTGAAGTTAACACATTTGTCTGACATTTATTTTAGGTAAATGCTATTGCAAAAAAATCAGGTGGTGACATGGCTAACTTACAATTATTATAAACTAGGATGGGGATGTTCTAATTATTCTGTTAGGGTGCATTGATTGCACAAATGTACACATGTATAAAGGTCCATGAAAAAACAAACTTTTTAGGAGGTAAACTTTTAAATTTATGTAGGGGTACTTTCCATTCTTTTTTTGTATATGTTATGGATATGTAGACCTCTAACTATATTATGTAGATGTATATATTAGGCCTAATATAAAACCTAGCTATATAGACTATTTTATACACTTCAAATTTGATTACATTAAATACTGGTCTGGCTAGGGAAGCCACACCTGTTCTAATGCCTGGTAAAATATACAGACCTGACCTAGAAGCCTAAGATATTCACTACCCGGTAATTGCAACACCATAGATATGGATCAAATTCAGTATCTAGACCTGAGCCCTGGTAGGCCTATTCATTGAATTATGTTTTATTCTGACAGATGTACCCCAAATTGTGGGCTGTGAGCCTACTGCAACAAATTAAAACAAAAGGCTTACATGCCACTATTATGTAGGCCTACAGCTAAGTTACAGATCCAGAAGAGGGATATCCTGACCCAACCCTTCTTTTGAAGCTAACTGTACCTCATTAACCCTCAGTCACACTGCTAATTAAATAATATATTTAATTATCACCTAATTTTTGAGTTGTGTCTCGCTACCGTCTCGCTAATTTGCATTATTTCACAGTGTTATTTGTCAAATAAACCTTTTCTTCTTCTACTGTGACCCACAACTCCAATCGGGTAGAAATAAACCGTAGTTTGAGACCAAAAATTTGCAGATGTTGATGTTTAACAGTCATTGCATTCTCAATAGCATTGAGATGGATTTCTCTAATTTTGCACACACACTAGCCTTTCAGGGGGTGTAGATGTGCCTTTTGTTTTGTTTTAAATTAAAATGCCTGAGAGCTGACAAACTGTCAGATACATGTAGCTAGACCATTAGGCGTAGCTATAAAACAAAATGTGTGGTTTCAGGTAGCCCTGCCCTGAAATTTTTTGTCCAACATTATATAATGTTGCCTTTAGCCATGGGCGTTGCTAAAAATAGAAATAGTGACAGTTAGCAGGCCCATAGACTGAGGCAGACGAGGCAACGGCCTTGTCTGTCTTTTCACATTTTTTCTTTTCATCCCTGAAAATTATCTGAAATTTAGGGTTCTCAGAAATTTAGGCTGGGCCACTGACCTCGCCCTTGTCTGATTTCCGACCGTGACTACGGGCCTGGTTAGTGCAGAATGGCAACTTCTTTTACGGAGTTGAGTACTCGTAGGGTTATAAGCTAATTAAATGCAGGGGCGGATCTATGCGGGGCAGGCCGGGGGCTTTGAAACTTGACAAAAGGTTTTCTGGAACATTCCACTGTAGGAAGTAAAATAGGCTTATGGTATTGTGCGCCTCTAAGCTCTGTCCGCTGAGGATAGGCGACATAGAAGTCTATTGATTGAAGATCAAAAGATATCCAGACACAAGGGTTTTTAGCTGAATATCATGAATGTGTAGAATATGCCTATAACGGTATATTGCAAAGCCAAAATACAGTATAATTGTTTTAGTTGTAAAGTAAACAGATATCAGTGGCGGATCCAGGATCTGAAGAAAGGGGGGGCACCTGGGGGGGGTTTGCCCCCTAAATTTTTTTCGGTAAATTTTAGTCAGCCTAGGGGAATTTTTAAAGTATATGGCGAGAATAGGGGGTGCACGCGCCCGCTGCGCCCCCCTGGATATGCCTACTGCATTTGGGCTTTGTAGGTAACTGTGCGCAGTATAACATGTAGCCATATGCATGCCTAATATAGACTTATTCAAACAACTAATAATTATATTAAAGACTATCTATAATCTGATAATGTTCATGGCCTATAGTAGACTCTAAGCCTATTTTATTATATTATATTAATTTGGTAGGCCAGGCCTATAGCCTACCAGGCCCTAGCCTATGACTTAAAGTCTATGTAGGCGAGATTGCAGGGTTTCCACAGGGGGCCGGGGGAAGGAGTCGGTTCAGACCGCCCCCCCCTCCCCAGGGCGTGCACGGGGGGAGGGTCAGAGTGGTCCTGCCCCCCCCCCCCCATTGAGCTTCAGATTTTCAACAAATTCTGTGGATTTCGGGTGGCGAGCCCCCAGACCCCCGTATTTTTCTAAATATTGTACTTCTTAAACACCCCCTCTATATCGGAAAGCTGCGGACGCCGCTTGCCCCCCCCCCCCTTAGCACAAAAGCTTGTTATTTACTAAGTGTTAGAAAATATATAGTGACCTATTCCCTATTTTGTTGTAATTTCAGTCAATTTAAAATAGGGGGGTCTAGGCCATTCTGTGCATGTCTGTGGATTTTTGTCTCAGGCTGTCACTGTGTCTGTGGAATCACCTTCCTCCCCACCCTTTTGGAGCCCTCTCACACTCAAAACATTCCTGGGGGAAATCCTGAATGGTCGTAGACATACATAGAATAGACACTATCTGTTAGTGTAGGCCTCACACTCAAATAATAGGCCCTTAGCCTAGGGGGTCTATTAGTATTAGAAAATCGATTGAAATAGCACAGCCAGGCACAGGCCACAGGCACAGTGACAGTCTAGGCTAGAGTTGATCCGAAATCACGTGAATGGGAAATAGCACACAACATGACCAGGTCATGAATTCCATCGTTACGGTATCACTGCCGCAACAAGGTTTTTGTACTCGAATGTATATTTTGAGAATGTAATGCCGAGGTTATCATCGAAAAACTAGAAGTTATAAGCGGATACGAATGCTGTCTATCTAATTGAATTGAAATCACTGTGATTGGTGATATATTTTTTATGTAGTCTTAAGTTTAAATGTCGTTACGGTATCACGACAATTTGGACACCGTTTTGTACATCAACTTTGTTATCAGATAGTTCTGCTCTCCTCGAGGAATAACCACTTTTTATTATATTTAAAGGGGAGACGCATAGTCTAAGGAGTATGATTGAACAAGAGAACAGTGTGTGATATGGGTAGTCTCAGAGCAGTGACCCAATAGGCGTGTTACGGTATCACACTAAATGGACTGTTACGGTATCACACACGAAATTTGCACACTTTGTATACAGTCAACATTCAGGTTCTGATTAATTTATTATGATCTTAGTGCCGACAATTACTATTGGTCAGCCTTATCTCAGCCAATAAATGTTATTTAAGTTAACAGTATAAATAATACAAATTCAAAGGAAATGTTAAAAATGAATGTGATATGTATACAATTATCAACCCTATCCCAGTAGCAAGGGGTATAACACCTCAATTTGAGCAAAAAACAAATCTATTGTGTTTGAATAATCTCTAACGTTTGGACTAACCTGCTAGGGAGTATTTACATACAGTCAGTGCGCTGTCTGTGATTATTTTCGCGAAAAGGTCGGTTTGTTTTGAACTTTTTGGCACTCCCGGAAGTGTTAAAAAATATGGCGGGAAACCCCGTCACAAATGTTGTTTTTCGTTACTTTTCAATTATTGTTTTCATTTAATTTAAACTAGTGCTGAACGATTCTGTTATTTTGGGTGGGAAGATAGACATTTTTTAAATGTTCTGCCCAAATAGTATCAACTATATCGCATTTAAAACACGATTTTGAAAATGAATCGATGTACCACTGAAGCGCAGGTCCGATGCATCACCAGAATAGCATGTTTTCGGTGTAGGATCATTTTTTTGGACATAGATGTTTCACTGAACTGATTAAATTTTTATGTGGCTTAAAATCTTGGGTTCAACCCCTTTTTAGTGGTACGACCGCCGGTTTCAGACAAAAAAATGATCCAATTTTTGCTGAGCCTTGTCAACACAAGCTGTCACAATTTACAGTAGCCATTTGTATCCCCATTTACGACCACTTATGGCAAATTATGTGGGCGGTTTCACTTTGCAGTGTCCACAAATAGGTGAACGGAGAGTGTGCTCTGTAATAATATTTTTTTTGCCCCCGGGGAAATTTTGGAATCGCTCAGAGGTGCGCAACCAGTGCACTTTTTCCAGATTCACAGTAGCAAGGGTAAATGAATTTCGCTGATTTCCATGTAAAATTTCAAACAATTTTCATGAAATTTTCCACGTAGGCTAGGCCTAGGCCTAATGAAAGCTGAGATGCAGCTGCAGGCCGTGGCCCAGGTGAATCGTCCCAATGACTTAATTATTACCGCTACTATAGGCCTATATCTAGTAGGCCATAGGCCTAGCCTATGCCATGGCCCATGGGCCTAATCAGGTTAATGCCCGTAGTGTGTATGATTATACTAGCCCTATAGGCCATGTAATACATACGCCGGTAGGTTACAACGCATTTTTGGGTAGGCCTATACAAATGACCCCCCCCCCCCCCCCCCCACACACACACACACACAACCCGGATGCAGACTAACAGAACAGTCAATTAATTGCCATTCTATGCATATTTTCGTAGCCCACTTCTAGGCCAGACTGTAACGTTACGCCAACTCAGTGATAAGCTTATTATGTAGGCCTACTAAACAATAGTATTTATAGCCTACCGGTAGGCCTAATCATAGGGCCTAGTAGGCCTAATAGCCTATCATGCATGTCATAGGCCTGCATCAGAGGGGTACGTCTGCATATATAGCCATAGCAGGGGCGGATCTTTTTAAAAAAAATTGACGCAAAAACGGGTTGGCGTGCGAACCGCCCCCCCTCTCTGGATCCGCGCCTGCATAGATGTTATAGTGACTGTGTCTACACTCTACAGGTTACTTGTCTGTGTACGCCTGGGTAAAACAAAAAATTGGGGTAACTTTACATAAAATTAGTGTCCCCGGGACTTAAAAGGTCCGTATTTTGATTTAAATATAATAATATTAAAAATAAATGGTGCAACTTCACGTTTAAGCATTATTACTTGATAATGTTTAGATTATTTGTAAAAAAAAAATATATATGTATGATTTTATAAGAGCTCTATGTCATGGAAACGTGGAAAATGGCATGTCCCCAGAGAAAATTCCACTATTTGAAACTTCACTGTAGGATACAAAATCACAATATAATTCTAACAATTACATTTCATGGCTAGACATTGGTCACTTAAACTAATCAATGATCAAAATTCGACTTAAAATTGATATCGATATATATAATTTTGATGAATATACATGTCCCCACATTTGCACTCTACTCCGTTACCATCATTGTAGCATGCCCCATCAAGTGAATAATCATGAACTAAAATTATATCAAGTGTAGTTTGACACACTGAAGGGCCTTATACGAGTTTTTCGCCTTGAAAGAATTAATATTGTTGAGTGAAAAGTTATTCGGAACAGGTATTACTAAAAAGTTAGAAAATATGCTTTTGTTTTTACTACTCAGTTCCTAGCCTTGTGGGTATAAAAACGAATTTGGTTTTATGCTTGCATGTCTAGAACAGTTGCTATGGGGACTATTTCCACCCGTATGATATATCTTTGAATTATTGCCCATATATTTTCATTAATCCCAAGAATACTTTTAATTTTACTACTCCGTTCCACTCTACTCCGTTACCAAAAATAAAGAACGGAGTAGTGAATTGACAAAGTTTATGGGTTTTACAGTCATAATGATTGATGATATAGTCTTTTAAAACATGGCTCGTTGTCCCCATATAAATAGAGCACCCATTTATGATCGATGTTATGATAAGACAGTTTATATTTATGTAGAGCCAAACATTTAGTAACGGAGTTGAGTATTTTTTGGCTTGGTAACGGAGTTGAAATAAGAATTTTTGTTTATCCCGTCAAATTTTCTTAAATTTTTAGCAGTTTTGAGGTACCATTGTTTAGTATTATGTTTCAATAAGGATATCACGTTTAAAAATGTGATGTGAAGCTAAACAAAGTAACATCATTTTTGAAATGGTTTGGATTTGGTAACGGAGTAGTAAGTGGATGTTGCAACATTTTTTAAATGACGTTTTTAGAGCGAAATTTTTCTAGCACAGCCAGTGACTTTTTTATGCTCTCTTGTGATCAGTGCACCAAACCCATCAAGTAGTTTTCCTCCTCTTTGATGGTCACCTCACTGCCATTTTTGATGCCACAAAATTACCCCAATTTTTGGTTTTACCCGCCTATAGTTTACTGTTAGAAGAATATATCGCCCTCCACTACGTGGGCATTTTGCTTAATAAAGTGTAGTCTAGGCCTACACTACACTGGTAGGCAACAGAAAATATGAAGTCTCACACCACCCCACCCCCAAATACAAACGTCATACTTCAAGGGCTGATCCAATGCGAAATATTGCAAAATATTGTTTTCCACTTTTTTTAAATCATGCAGCCAATGAATTTATGATCTAGACCTGACTATACCAGTGATATGTGATCTGAGAAGAAGGGGGTGCCACAGAGGTTTGCCCTGCATTTTTACAGTAGGCCGTTATAATAGTTTGGCAAAACATTATTTTCATAGGGTGGCTATGTGCCCTCCTCCCCTTAGATCCACCACTGCTACCAATAGAAAAAAAAACAATAGAAAGCATAGGGCCTAGGCCTATTTGTTTAATTAATATAGCTGAAAAATGTTCCATTTATTAAAATACATGATATAGGGGAGTACACTATTACAAACATTTGGCGAAAAAAACAAATATCCCACCTGGGGGAGCCTATGGCAAAAGAATCACAATCAACGTCTGTTGTGGGTGGTTATTAAATATGTTAATAACTTTTCCAAAATTTGTTTGCCCCCGAATTTTTTTTTACAAACAAATCCTGTTGAGTTACACTTTAGGTCTGCATCTGACTTCAACAGGCTAGGAAAAATTCACTGATTTTCAACTAGGAGGTCAACCTTGCTGTTGGCTATCAGTAGGCCTATGTTAAAATTAGATTGATTCATCAGGAATAAATAAAATGTTTCAACTTTTATTTCACCCTCATTATCAATACAAGTATATTACACATTTTTCAAGTAGGCCTATCTTGAAATAATTCCGGATCTGTCCCAGAATTTTTTTTCTGTGAGAAATAAATCTGGTTAGCAACATTTTACAAATTGTTGCAATCTATTGCTAAATATATAGACAGTAATATCCCTTGCTAATTATCAAGCATATTATGCCTATTATTTCTAAAATGTGAGAGAAGTTAACTTCAGACTTAATTTACATTGCCGTAAATTCTTAATAGTAGTTTTCATACACATTTGTTACCCTATTTTCCAGTTATTTTATTAATACATTTTTTGAAGATATTGCATGTAGTGTAGGCCCTATACACAATTAATGACCATTTTTAAATGAATACAAAACACACACTGAACTGCACAAAAATTCTTAGGCCTATATATAATGATACTATTAAGTGGGCCTACAACATATACAAAGTGTATTGTAATTGCTGTGTTTATAGGCAATCAAAACATTCTACATTAATAAATACACTACACCAGATGAATATGAGGACAATTTCTAAATCAGTCAGTGATGTTTTCATTTGTTATCAAGTTATGCATGTATTTCTTAGCATGACTTTCTGACATTCATGACAAGATGTACATGTTTAACACAATATAAACAAAACTGGCATTAATAGTACATCATTTCATGAACTAATCTTACATACCCAGCAAAAGATATGCAAAAATAAATTTAACCCCCGTTCTGCTATATGACATATATGTCTTACAAACAAATTTCAAACTCAACAAAAAGGTAGTCAAACCAGAAAGAGTTGTTCCGAAACAAACACGAAAGCAGCCCTCCGTTATCGCCAGTTGGCCATTTTAAATTTGATATAGATCAGTAAAATTTTCAAGATTTATTTTATATTACCTCTTTAGCTATTATGCAAGATTTATGAGATATCGCGAAAAAAAACACCAAAAAATGACAACCAGTTGGCTATTTTGGATTTTATTTGCGATTTTATCCTTCTGTGAGTCATTACGTTTTGTTCTATATGTTTGGTCCAGCTATTTCCCTTTGTTTTGGATATTACAAAATTACTTACAAAGTTAATCATATCATTCGCTGACATCACTGTGCCTATTTGCCAAATAAAAAGAAGATATGCTGGAAGCTTTTTCCTAAAACGCACTAATGAGTATTTCTTTGTTGGTGGCCCTATATAGTAATTAAAGACATGATTATATGGGAATAAAAATGTCACCAAAAATCCCCCTGTGGTATGTGATATGACTATGTGAAGTATGAGAAAACAGAAGTTGATAAACCAGCTATCATGCCAGTTCTCCGAGATAATGAGAAACAAGAGGCCTGAAGTCCCAATATCATCCCCGGCATAAATTAGGTTCTGAATTTTGGTGCCTACAAATAATTAACAAGGCCCGTCGGCGATGGAAATAGGCCTCAGCCTCTAATCATCGTTTAAATGTGAAAAACTTTTGAAACAAAAGCACACTCGACAATATCCATTATTGAAATTGTCGGTCTACCATTTTGAATTTGATCAAGTTTAATTTTTTATCCCTATTTTTTATCCCTACTTGAAGCTGCACATTTTGGTACAATTTACATGGTAATGGTCTAGCTATCTGGTCCAGTTTTCCAGATATTATGCATATTAAAAAAATTATGACCGATAATTAGCCATTTTGGCCGCCATGACCTAGTTTCTGTCCTAATTTTGCCCAATTTTGAACTCACCCAGGCTATTAGTGGAATGGATATATGGTATACATTTTAGAGCGATACATAAAAAAATGTTGAGAGAATATCGTTGACGAGAAAATTTGTCGATCGGAAGTGGCCGCAGGACGGCCATTTTAAATTTGATCAAGTTGCATTTTTTTACGGAAACTTCCTACCTGAAACTGCACATTTTGTTCTATAGTAATGGTCTAGCTATCTGGTCAGGTTTTCCAGATATTACGAATATTAAAAAAAATAATGACCAATATTCAGCCATTTTGGCCACCGTGACCTAGTTTCTGTCGGAATCTTGCCAAATTTCAAACTCATTCGAGTTATTAGTGAAATGGATATATGGTATAAATTTTGCAGTGAAACAAATACATAAAAAAATGTTGAGTGAATCGCGTTAACGAGATAATTTGTCGAGCGGACGTGGCCGCAGGTCGGCAATTTTGAATTTTATCATGTTGAAATTTGTCATGGTATATCCCTACCTGGAACTGCACATTTTGTTCTTTAGTAATGGTCTAGCTATCTAGTCCGGTTTTCCAGATATATTATGCATATTAAAAAAATAATTAATGGCCGATAATCGGTCATTTTGGCCGCCATGACCTAGTTTCTGTCCGAATCGTGCCCAATTTCGAACTCATTCGAGCTATTAGTTAAATGGATATATATGGTATAAATTTTGGATCGATACATAAACAAATGTTGAGTGAATCCCGTTAACGAGGAAAATTGTCGATCGGAACAAAGTCAAGGTCATAGCGGACACAGAAAGGTCAAATTAGTCAAGCTTTAGTCATGATTAACCTGTATGCTAAATTTAATTTGCATTCCAGTTAAGCGAAACAAGTTATAGTTCTAAAAGTGGCGGACAGAAGGACGGACGGACCCTCCTGATGACGACAATAGGCATCCGCCGAAAAAGACAACTTGTGGCGACTATTTTAAATTTAATTAAAATCACCAACAATCTCCATATCTTGGGAAATGTGATTGTAAAATTGTAATAATTTCTGACTGTATTTGAGTTTTTGCAAATTTCAGCAAAACCCTAAACAAACAGTCTCACATTTCCATGTCATGGGGAATGTGATTGTAAAATTAGACTAATTTACGACTTTAAGTTTTTGCGCCAACAAAAAAATATGAAGTTGGTCCGTGGCGGCTATTTTGAATTCGGTCAGCATCTTTAAAAAAATTTCACATCTACACCTTGTTAGGAACTTGATTTAAAAATTTTGAAAAAGTTTTTGCGCCCACAAAAATGATAAGTTGACCTCTGGCGGCCATTTTGAATTTTGCTTGCATCTTTAAACAATCTCTTGCAATACCCATGGTGTTAGGAATGTGATGTTAAAATTAAAAAAAAAAAAATGACCAGCAGTTTTTGTGCCCATAAGAAAACGTGACGGACTCTGTACGGAATCCTGGCGCGACTAAAATCCCCCTTTCCCTACGGGCAGGGGATAAAAACAACTAAAAATGGCCGACTGCCATTGATCAATATATATATATACATAAATGCATAGGACATTATGGTTACTTCACAATATAAACCTTTATATTTAACTAAGAAGTTGTAATCTTTACGATTGTCATAACTTGATTACATGCATTTTCTTTCTCATTCTCACTCACTTTGTTTATGCCATTAATTTATACAGCTTGTATCAATCAACTACCTTTCCTTATAATCTAAACATAGCTTTTATTATTAGCTGAACACACACATTTTCAATAGATACCGGTACTTTAATACCTGATATGATGTATTTTTTCATGTATGATGTGTATTAACCCATTAAAGCGCTAATTTTAAATTGTTACCCCTTAGCAGGTTTACGGATCAATACATGATATCCAATTACTACTCAACATTGTCATTTACAACCACTTCCATTAATTAGAAAATGACAGATGAAATAAGTGAGGACTCCATTTTAGATTTTACCATTGTCATGATTACTTTCACACATATATTATACAATATGATCATTAGAATGATTATGCCATGCATTTCATGACCCATAGATTTAGCCCATGTCAAATAATTTGAAGAAATAAAATTAAATATGTTATTGTTCTACCCTTTAATTCATAAAATTAGCTTTATTATTTCTAAAATTGTTAAATTCATTACTTTGCTACAACTTTATGAATTCTTGTAAACTTAAATTTATAATCATAAATAATCTCAATTCAAATATTCCTAACTTTCACATTTTCTTCAATTTTAAAAGTGTAAGATATCACATTTTGAGTCAGAATTGCTCAATCATTTCACTCCAAATTGTTTAAACATTGTTCGACACTCCAGATTAACTTGGGGTGCCTCTAAACCTAATTAATTGGCTGAAAAGATTGAGAAATCATTGCTGACAATTCATTCATTATTAAATTATTCATTACATTCATTGCTTGGAGGCTGAATACCAAATTTGTATATGATCTGATGACCTCAAAAAATGCCCATACCAAACAAAATAATTTATGAACATTAACCTATTAAGCTTTTACTTGTAGTGTTAATTTAATGTGGATAATAAATCCATGTACATCCTCTTTATGATTGTGATGTAATATACTAGTACAATTAATCAGATGAATATTACTGATATTCAAAATATACAACATGTGGCTCAAACATGTTCAATGTGATAAATATGTGCTGTTTTAGCAATATTGTGATGCACATGTTTTTCCAAAGATCAGATCACTTCTTTCCAGTGAGCATGTCTGCAAACATACATATTTCATTATATGAATATAGAAGTATTTTTTCCCAAATTCAAAGTAATTAAACATAATAGTAAACCTAAGACGAAATGTTTAGTTTTAAACAAAACTACATAAAATACAACATCCAAGTACTAGGCCTATAGTTCCTCCATTTGAAATGACAGCAACAAATTTTAGTCAACATGTTGTATCTCTCCCACAATGAAATGTCTGGAGTTAATTATTATTCAATGTTTAATTGCCTAGAAGATGAAAACTTACCAATAATGCAATCATTTACAAAGGTTCTGTTACATGTATTTAACTTTTCATCCCCTTTGAGAGAAATTATTCATTTTTAGTAAATTTGGTTTTATTCCCAATAACTGCTTTAACTGCTAATAAAAAATATTAAAATTAATTTAAGAGCTCATTAGTAGTGGAAGGGTTAATCGATTTGACTTACTGTTAATAAACAGTGAAACCTCATACAACAATGTAGCACAGAACATATTCACTGCAATGTATCTCACTGCCTAGTTTACATCTGGAATATACAAACAGAAAAATTAACCAAAAAATCAATGCAGTGAAACATCCCGAATATTATTATTTTTTCAACAATATTTTATTTTCTGTGATAATTAACAGTTCTGAACATCACAATGTTAGAAGAATAATTGTGATTACATTAAGAAAATAGACATTTAATATGTTACTGCAAATGGTGAATTATTTGAGATTATTACAATGTCCAACTGTGTAAATATGCACAATTTCGGTGAATTGGTTAATTACTTCAGATCTAATTTTTACATGTACAATTGGAAAAAATGATTAACATATAATTTGTAATATACAATTCCCAGTATCAAATGAGATGGGATTAGTTATAAAAAAAGACATATTTATACACAGTGGTTCAAATATACACTGAATGTACAGTTAGTTCCTTCCACATTTAACTTGTTGTGATAGTCATTTTTTTAATTATGCAAATAAATTAATCAAAAATATTCTTACATACATGTATTAACAAAATTAGGGATGTCTGTATCCAGGATTTTTTTTGCATGTGGGCCAATGTGAATTTGGTGGGCCTAGAGTGCCTTTTTGTGTCTCAAACATGAGTTTTCTAGGTTAATATCTCAGGTGTCTGAAAAGTTGTGTAAAAAGCTGTGATAGTGAAATGAATTGATGATTCTTCCTACATTATTCAAATTTAATTCTATTATTCATGATATATTTGAAGTTAAGACATTTGTCTGACATTTATTTTTGGTCCCTGCTATTGCAAAAAAAAAATTAGGTGGTGTAATGGCTAACTTACCATTATTATAAACTGGGATGGGGCTGTTCTAATTATTCTGTTAGGGTGCATTGATTGCACAAATGTACACATGTATAAAGGTCCATGAAAAAAACAACATTTTAGCAGGTAAACTTTAAAATTAATGTAGGGGTACTTTCCTTTCTTTTTGGCATATGTTAAAGATAGGTAGACCTCTAACTATATTATGTAGATGCATGTATTAGGCCTAATATAAAACCTAGATAGGCTATTTTATACACTTTAAATTTAATTACATTAAATTCTGGTCTGGCTAGGGAAGCCACACCAGTTTTAATGCCTGGTAAGTTATACCTGACCTAGAAGCCTAAAAATATTCACTACCCGGTAATTGCAACACCATACATGTAGATATGAATCAAATCAATAATCATTTAATAGATTCTTGATCAAATTCAGTATCTAGACCTGAGCCCTTGTAGTCATTGAATTATGTTTTATCCTGACAGATGTACCCCAAATTGAGGGCTGTGGGCCTACTGCAACAAATTAAAACAAAAGGCTTACATGCTACTACTAGTCTATGTACAGCTAAGTTACAGATCCAGAAGAGGGACATCCTGACCCACCCCCTCTTTTTAAGCTAACTTCGTACCTCATTAACCCTTAGTCACACTGCTAATTGAATAATGTATTTAATTATCACCTATTGTTTAAGTTGTGTCTTGCTCTACCGCCTAGCTTATTTGTATTATTTCACTGTGTTATGTATTTGTCGAATCAACATTTTCTTCTTCTACTGTGACCCACAACTCACAATTGGGTAGAAATGAACCGTAGTTTGAGACCAAACATTTGCAGATGTTGATTTTCAACATGTTTAAACATTCATTGCATTATCAATAGCATTGAGATCGATAGGCCCCCTATCTTTAATTTTGCACACACACTAACCTTTCAGGGGGTGTAGATGTGCCTTTTGTGTTTTTTTTAATTAAAATGCCTGATAGCTGACAAACTGTCTATACATGTAGCTAGACCATTAGGCGTAGCTATATATAAAACAGAATGTGCGGTTTCAGGTAGGGATATGCCCTGAAAACATTTGTCAAACATTATATAATGTTGCCTTTAGCCATGGGCATTGCTAAAAAAAAAAATTGTGACAGTTAGCAGGCCCATAGACTGAGGCAGACGAGGCAACCGCCTTGTCTGTCTTTTCACATTTTTTCTTTTCATCACTGAAAATTATCAGAAATTTAGGGTTTTCAGAAATTTAGGCTGGGCCACTGACCTCGCCTTGTCTGATTTCCAGCCCTGACTACGGGCCTGGTTAGTGCAGGATGGCAACTTCTTTTACAGACTAATTATTTTCTCATCACCGAGTTGAGTACTCGTATGGTTATAGGCTAGTGTGACAGGGGCGGATCTATGCGGGGCGGGGGGCTTTGAAACTTGACGAAAGGTTTTCTGGAACATTCCACTGTAGGCCTAGGGGTTTCGAGGGGGTCTAATAAAATAGGCCTACATATGGTATTGTGCGGCTCTAAGCTCTGTCCGCTGAGGATAGGCGCCATAGAAGTTTATTGATTGAAGATCAAAAGATATTCAGGCACAAGGGTTTTTTAGCTCAATATCATGAATATGTAGAATAGGCCTATAACGGTATATTGCAAAGCCAAAATACAGTATAATTGTTCAGTGTTGTTTCAGTTGTAAAGTAAACAGATATCAGTGGCAGATCCTGGATCTGAAGAAAGGGGGGGGGCTTGCCCCAACAATTTTTGGGTAAATTTTAGCCAGTTTATGGGCCTTTTTAAAGTATTTAGCGAAAATAGGGGGGCGCACACGCACAATGCGCCCCGCCCCCCTGGATATGCCTACTTGCATTTTGGCTTTGTAGCCTTTAGGTAGCTGTGCACAGTATAACATGTAGCCATATGCATGTCTAATATACGGTAGTCTTATTTAAACAACTTATTATATTAAACAACTTATTATATAGTAGACTCGAAGCCTATTTCATTATATTATATTAATTTGGTAGGCCAGGCCTATAGCCTACCAGGCCCTAGCCTATGACTAAAGTCTATGTAAGCTAGATTGCAGTGTTTACTCAGAGGGCCGGGGAAAGGGGTCAGTTTAGACCCCCCCCCCCCCCAGGGGCGTGCATTGAGCTTCAGATATTTAACAAATTTTGTGGATTTCAGGGGGGGGGGGGGAACCCCCGTATTTTTCTAAATTGTACAGGTCTCTCAAACCCTCCCTATATCGGAAAGCTACCGCGCCGCTGCCCCCCTTCACCCCCCCCCCCCCCAGCACAAAAGCTTGTTATTTACTAAGTCTAAGAAAATATATAGGCCTAGTGGCCTACCCCCTGTTTTGTTGTAATTTCAGTTAATTTCAAATAGGCCATTGTAAGCAAATCTGTGATTTTTTTTTTCAGGCTGTGACTGTGTCTGTGTCAGTGTGGAATCCCCTCCTCACCACCCTTTTGGAGCCCTCTCACACTCAAAACATTGCTGAATGGTCGTAGACATGCATAGAAAAAAACACTATTTGTTAGTGTAGGCTTAACACTCAAATAATAGGCTCAAATAATAAGCCTAGCCCTGAAATAGTGTTAGAAATTGCACAGTGTAGAGTTGATCCGAAATCACGTGAATGGGAAATAGCACACAACATGACGAGGTGACTAGATTTCGGTCGGCGATAATATTTTTGGCCAAAGTTGTCACTTTCCACGAATGTTATCAACTCTTAGTGAATGTAATAATGCACCATTCAGGTGAATTGCTAAGACCGCCGGTTAACAGTTTTTATAATAGAAGTCACTGAACAGCAACAACAATCTGTCACAACATCGGCCTCTGACAAAAAGTACGACATTACAGAATCTTAAGGCGATAATAATTATACCTTTGTCCTGTGGAACTAGCCCGTTCTGGGAATATGACCGTTGATTTCTCTTCTCCATTATTCTATTGAACACGTTGTGATATTTCTAGAAGACGGCCTAATTATATTGACAGAGAAATTAAATCTTTTGTAACGTTAGCGTTGAAATCCGTGGCACATTTGCAAGCCGTTTCACGACGTCGTCTTGTCGGCAACACTCGGAATAAATTGCCGATTTCGCAGACCGGTTTATACCATTGAAATAGAACCTTTCATCACACGCTGCGGACTGACTGATAGTGTTGTGTCAAATAACTTTTAATCACAGTAGAATGTGTAGCAGCAATATCGTGACAATGTCAGTTTCAATTGGAGGTCATCTACAGCACCCCGCCCCTGTAGCCGATGTCTGCACTAGTCTATCGTGGACCAATCAACTGTTGAGATGTTGTCAACCACAAGAAGACACTGGGATGTTGTCACAACCATAATAATACCCCCAACCCTGCCCCCAACCCGTCACCCCCCCCCCCCCCCCCACACTCAGATCCCCTACCATGCCGGGAATATCCGACCTTGCTCATTCACCCCTCTCGCAGGTGAATAGAAATTAATCCCTACAACAACAAGTAGTCGCTGCATCTCCAAGGTGTAGACGCTGAGTCGCGCCATAGTCAGGCAATTAACCCTACGAGTACCGATCCTATAGTTTTATAACTAAACCTTTTTAAAATATCTCAAAAATCCTGGCTGCATACACTTTGCATTAAAAACAAATAAACATACACATTTAAGATGATAAAAAGCGTTTAAATATTTTAAATACTAAATTTCTACTAGCATAATACTTCAGAAATATAGAAATATATTACAGATTAAGCTAGAGTGTCAAATTGTCGGTCCAACATTAAATCAACATTAAGACAATATTGGATTGATAACTACATATATGTATCACGTATTGACCCTAATGCTTGACTATGCTTGACTCCTTAATCAGCCGAATGAGAACATGATTACTCGACTAATCCCACGGAACGTGATGTTGGCTAAAATCAGCTAATACCAAAACGCTGCACCAATGATGAGTTAATGCTAGCATGCTGTGTGGGACATCGGCCCATAATTAACCCCCCGAAAATGTGTTATTGACCCGAGGGTGGGTCATTCCATTCATTTCAAGGCCTGATTATTTATAAATATAGGTACATGTATATAATTCTGGCAGCTCATCTAGCATACAAATTATAAAAAAATTATATCATACAAATTATAAAAAGCTCATTCGATATTATGTGTTTTTATGAAATTTTATTTTTTTAAAAACACTGTAATTGAGATGTAATTGAAGTGTAATTGATTCAATTACGACCATGAAATTTTCAGTTACAAATACAAATACAATCACACTGCCACATATTTTTTCAATTACAAATGCAATTACAATTACACTGTAATTGTAATTAATTACTCAATTACTCAATTACAATTATAATTGACCCCAACCCTGACAGAGAAACGCTCTGGTAAGTGTATACCTATATTGGTTTTAAGGCTGCGCTAATAGCTGATTGATAACAGATCATACAGAAATACAGAGTTGACACAGCACCTTCAGATGAGGTTAGAAGTAAAGCTTGTTTATTGGCGCATAACTTAGTTTACAATTGTACCAATATTATTACACCAATTCATTTGGGAATCGCAATCCTTATACATCATAACCATGGTTCAAGATCACTCATTGACACTGTTCATAGTTATGGAAGTTGTGTGAGCTATGAAGAGTTGAAGTATGAAGACCTTTTGTGCCGAAAAGTGACGTAAAGCAATTATTTACTACTACTACTATCTGGTCCAACATTAAACCAACATTAAACCAACATTAAACCAGTATAGCCATGTTTCCTGGAAGTCGTTCATTTCCACTTAACTCACACCTTTGCACACGTCACACACCTAACATGGCAGAGACAGAAGCAGCCAAATTAATGGGTTTATTTTTCCAGAGGTTGGCAGCCCTACAGATATTGTTGGCTACCTCTACAGTTAAAACTAATAATTATGTCATTATACCTGAAGATGACGCAAAAATAAATGACCAGGCGTCATACTTGAGAGGTTATAATCCGGGTCAGGCCGTTTTCAACTGAACTGCCGTAACACCAGGTTCAGAAATACTCTTTATGTCATAAAATATACCGACAGATTTTATATTTTTTTCATTTTTATGGAATTTTAAAATGTTTCATTTCGATGCAAATATATTTAATATTGAAATTAAATAGTCATCAATTTGTCATATTTGTTGAGCTCATACAGAGCTCATTGTCTGAAGTCGATTCCCGCACTGAAAGAGTAAAATATTTATAATGACCGTAGACCCATAACATAGGTATTCAAATGAAGCGAATAGAGCTAAATAAGGCATTGGTCCCAATTCTGTGTGAAGAGCTGTTTATATTTCTGTCATAAACTATTCTATCAATTCAAGGCGAAGTTAAAATGTTTTCCAAAACACGTCAACTGACATTTATCAAATGTGCAGGTAGCTGTTAAGGACCAGAACTTTACACATGTCGATATTTAGTCCATTTACACAGTCTACGATAAGTCGCAGTGGATTAAGGTTGAGGCAGCATCGCAAATGTTTTTCGATGTGAGATTATCGAGCGTTAAGGTCTCACAACACAAATTCATTCGCGCATATCATTATAAAGTTTAATTAGTTCTTTTTTTTAAAAATTTGTGGCTCTTTGCAGCAGCCTCGGTGGTACATATTACAGATATATCATTTTGCTACCTATTAGAATCGATTCTGTGATGATTTGCTGTAGTAAAAGCATCAAAATAAGCAAAGATATGGTAACAAGAAGTCCTTGCGCTATCAGTAACTAGGTTCTTCTCAAAACCTCACTCATTTTTTTGCTAGGTCGCGCAGGGGAAAGTGGGCAAGAGCTTATTATGGGCCCAAATAAACAACACGTCAGTTTCACATGCCTTCTCTATGTTTTATATTGAAAGAGAACAGACTGATGGTTAAAATAATATATAGGGTTATTTACATTTCTCCACTTTAAGTGCAAAACACACCAACGCGAACGTCAGCGCGATTAGGCATGTGACGAGTGACGCGACGACAGACGCGAAAATTACATGATAGCCTGTGTGTGGACATGTAGCCTATATGTGCACAAAGGTGGCCTAAAACCCGATTCATTTCATTTCATTTGCGACAACCGGCGTGACAAAAATGTAACAGATTTGGAAATGGTCGTGTTGCCTTTCACGCTCGCGTACGTCGTCGCGCTGGTACGTTTTGGCAATGATCAAATAATGAAAAACTGACGCGACGTCATTTGAAGCTGACAATCACGTCACCAATTCCAGCTATATAGAAATGATTGTATGTATGTGTAATACAGTAAATGATGGGAAAATATCACATTATATAATGATGTAGCAGGTAATTTATAAGATAAAGGTTAGATGTAATACAGTAAAGTACTGTGACGTTTATCAGAAATATTACCTTTAGATTTTATTTCATTTTAGTGTTGATATATGTTTTAAGTATTGTAGTGCCAGAAGCGTTGTGCAGGCAACTGTTTTTGTTGTATTTGGGGATTTGTTTGTTCGGCTCTCTGTGTGTGTGCTATGGTACATCAGGATTCTAACCAAGCCCTTGAGTTTCGCTGCCGCTACGCTACTAGTATAGCCGACACGCTGCCGATATGCTGAATAAAGAGCGACACGCTGCCGATATTTTGAAAAATACGGGGCTGCCGTATCCCAGAAAACACGAGGCGCTGATGCAATGCTTGCCTGATGATGCCCCGACTTCGCAGAGAGCCGGCCAGCATTAACACATCATTTGTGCAGCGACTCGTGTTTGTTGGTTAAGCAGTAGCTGTGACGTCCTCATTGAGGCCGTGGATTACTGTACTTGTTTCACCCGAAAAAATCAATGTTTTTTAACATGGCGGTGACTGAGAGCGATCTCGACCCTAAGCCCCGAAAAATGCCCATAACGTTTTATTAACTGTGCGAAAAATAAGTCCAGCATGCGATCTCGTTGCTAAAATGCTACTGATTCTAAAAAAACATTATTTTTGACCTGATTATTCAAGGCTAAATCTTAGATATGACTGTCCAAAGAAATGTCTCACGATTTTGTACGAGGTCAATCTGTGGCTGAAACCTTCAGCCACGCTTCAGCCACATAGGCTTATACCTGGGTTGAAACGAGCTGGCATAATATCATCTACGATGTTTTGCCTATTAGGGTTTATATATTGCGTGAACTATTTGCACCATAATCATGATAATAAAATTTATCTACCACATCCTCTATATGATACAACCTAGACAGTGTATCTCTAATACTGATATGGAGATGTGTAAAAATATACATGTAGGCATAGGCCCCTATAACTAGCTTTATATGCTATAGAATGTATAAGTGGAAAAACGAAAGGTGCATGCACACACAAGCTATTGCCGTGTATCTGGCGATTATGGATTTCTAATTAATAGCGGCTGTGCCGTGGTTTGTCTGCAAAGTAAGTCTATAAAAAAACTTTGAATCTATAGATGAGACAGATGTCAAGATTTTTCAAGTGGGGCTTTTTCCTTTATTTAATCACTGTTGCCCCCGAGTGACGTTTGTCGCGATCAACATCGAAACATCACAGGTTGATGTAAAATCCCAGATTTGTCATGGATTTTTTATATTTTAACAAAAAAATGAAGGAATTTTCAAGTCCCATACTTGATTTTTTCCTTTTCACGGACTTTCCCCGTTTTCAAGGACCCGTGAGAGCCATGTATCAAAGTGTATAGAAATGCTTTAGGATGCATCTCAGAGCAGCTAGTATCTACAAATTTCCCGGGGGCCTAGGCGGCCCCCTGACCCCTCGCCGATTTTTCAGGTCTTGGCTGGCGCCTCGACCGATACGCTGACATTTCAGGCTGGCTAGAACCCTGGTACATGCTCTCGCCTCACTATGGGTGACTAAGAAATGAACTATGCATAATACGAGAATGGAATAACAACTAAATTGAATCAATACGTTTAAAATGACTATGATTTTTCCTTTTTTCATTTTTAAGTCATATTTAACCGTGAAAAGGACTTTTTGGGTGACCTTGACTTTGTACAAAACAAATCCCTCCCAAACGAGGTATTATATGATTCTTTGTGACTTTTATTTGTAAAGTTTTGAAATTCTCATTTCTTGATGGCGGCCATTTTGGCGGCCATTTTAAATTTATTAACCCGCAAATTTTTGAGGTTGAGACCAAAATTGTATTTAATTTGTCAAAACCTTGCTCTGTGCCAAATTTGAAACTTGCATCAATCTGGGATACATAAATTAAAAATGACTATATTATATTTTTTTTTGTTACATTTTTTATGTCATATTCAACCTTAAAAATGACTTTCTCGGGTGACCTTGACCTTGAATCATAAAATATTCTCCCCCAACAGATTCGTGAAAAAACGGGGTATTACTGTTATCATTCAAATTCCAACTCAGTCTCCTGGGAGATATACAGCCGAGCTGCCATTTAGGCGCATCAAGCTATTTTCATTCCAAGCAAATTCGCCTTATGTGCCAAGTACTAACACATCGTGGATTTTCTGGGGTCTCGCTGGATGGAAACTGCGCCTACGTCCATTGAGGTTCTTTTACGTCTACCTCTAGGTCAGTCAGACGAGCCATCTTATTTACGTGGTTCTCTGAGCCCCGCGAGTGTATACAGCACCTGGCAGTCACCAGGCGGTCTCCCATCCAATTATGAACAGGGCGCGACGCTGCTTAACTTCAGTGATACTATGAGCTAACGCCGTATTCCGTATATACAGTTACGTTTTAAAGCCTGGTTACCAGCTTCCATTCTTTCTGCGTAGATTTTTCTGTACATTTTTCTAACTTTTCATTTCTAGTCACCCCACCATTCCTATTCATCCCATTCTACTGTTCATGCAGTTGTTTGTTTTAAATGTACTTGTTTGTTCCTGTTCACCATATGGTTGGGTTATGCCCACAAGGGACTGCGATAGACAATGTTTTTGTTCCTATTTACCCCCTTTTGGGGGTGACTCGGAACACGAAGTTGTTTTTTTAATACCAGCATAAGACACCCGATGTGTATGGGCATAAAGTCCTGCAGAATATTTGTAGAAAAATAGTTCAAACTCCCCACAAAGACGTACCCCTGGAACATGAGTTTATCTAACAGAAATTGTGATGTAATATTCCAAGTAGACCTTCACAAGCAACCATTGGATGCGGCTTCATAAAACTTAGCACATAGTTGCATAACCCTCGGGGCTTTAATGTGAAATAGATGTAAGATGACGCCAAGGATTTTCAATGTCATTTCAAGGTCAAATAAACTTCTTTTTTTAATGTATGAAAATTGCATTGTTCATAACTTGCCGTCTACCGAGGATTCGCATTATTGCGAACTTGGACAAAGAAGGATTAAGCAATTTGTCTTCAATTTGTCTTCAATTTGTCAGCAATTTGTCTTCTAAAATCCTATATCTAAATTATGCTTATAAATATACAAACGTTCCTAATACGATTATATTTACCATTTGACATTTAAACTGCGTGTGACAAAGAGATCCTAATGTGTAAAATGGCGGCCATCTTGACGATGTTCCACCGAGCTGATTTCTGGTATTTTCGTTTTGGGGTTTGCCAAGAAATAGGCCTATATTTTCGAGAAAAAAAATCAGCTTGGAGTACGCCCGTTCCCAACTCAATCCTCCAATGTGGCTCTATACTCACCTGCTGTGGGACATCATGAAATTGATCGTACATTTCTATAGTGCATAGTATAGTTTTTTTAGTCTAAAATTAGCTTTCAAAAGCATCAGCTGAATAAAATATGGCATAATTATGAGGGTAAGACGTTACATACGCATGTATACATGAAGGACTTCCACTACCAGGATTGTTTTTAGAAAATGTATAGTCCATCTATTTTCCTAGGCGTATACATTATCCTCAATATATAAATAAACTGATAATTAAGCATATGAGCGGTTCAAATATTTTGATATATCCATCGTGTTCATTACATGTAGACTTAGATTGTGTAAATGTTTTCTGCAAACGGTAATTCTCCGAAACTGTGAGTAGATTTCGGTCGGCCATAACATTTTTGTCCAAAATTGTCACTTTCCACGAATGTTATCAACTCTTAGTGATTGTAATAATGCACCACCCAGTTAAATTGCTAAGACCGCCGGTTACCCGTTTTTATAACAGAAATCACTGAACAGCAACAACAATCTGTCACAACATCGGCCTGTGACAAAAAGTACGACAAAAAGTACGACATTATAGTTGCAATCAACTTCCTCCAGCGTTGGGTGTTTCTCGCCAATTTCTCAGTGAATTCTGAATCAATTTTCATGAAATTTTACAAGCTCTCTGTTCAAGTATTCCGGCGCCTACCCTGAGAATTTCGTAAAATTTGAAAAAGTATTTCAAAAGCTAGACCATTTGACATGTAGTGGAATTTCGTGATTGAAGATGATAGCGTTTAATGGGTTTATAGAGGAGCGTCCTAATTCGCAAAAACTACATGTCAAATGGTCTAATTTTTTAACTACATAATAATTTTTTTTGAAATTTTCAGGGAAGTCGCCGTTAGACTAGAAAATAATGCTTGCCAAATTTCATGACAATCGGATGAAAATTGTGTGAGTAATTAGTGAAAAGCATGCAACGCAAAAGTGACAGATTTAATGTGACTTTTACTTTACAGAATCTTAAGGCGATAATAATTATACTTTTGTCCTGTTGAACTAGCCCGTTCTGGGAATATGACCGAAGATTTCTGTTCTCCATTGTTCCATTGAACAAGTTGTATTATTTCTAAGACGTTAGCGTTGAAATCCGTGGCACATTTGCAAGCCGTTTCATGACGTCGTCTTGCCGACGAAACTCGGAATAAATTGCCGATTTCGCAAACCAGTTTTTACCATTGAAATAGAAGCTTTCATCACACGCTGCAGACTGACTGTACCGAATAGGGGCGGTAATATTGTTCAAATGTTGGCTTAATGTCGGTAAACTCTATACGACGCTTGCCCAACATTAATATATCATTGTTTGAACTCTGTGCAGTGTATAGGAAATGGCTTGTTTAGGCATACACCCGGGTAAAGGCATTTGAGCTTTCGGATGAATATTTATTGACACAAAAATTATGAATTTGATTGGCCTTGGGGGCAATAGGCCTACATGTAGCCATTAAATTTCTTTCTGTACATCTTATAAACAAAGTGAGCGAGGTTATAAGCAGATGAGAGAATTTTATGAACATCATGTGCGAAAATTGGCTGATATATACAATTAATGAAGTCAAATCATTACAATATGATTGCTATCTCCAACTAGGATTACTAATGTTCATGATGACATCCTTTGTGGTAAGATTTAGTTTTATTTTCATGATGTTTTGTGTGACTATTTTGAAATTCGGGATGAACCCTATGGAGGAAGCTTAGGCCCTACCCTAACAGTAGGGCCTAATATTAGGCTAAATTTGGGCGGGGGCGAGACGTCTTCTCTGGGGTGCGAAACGTCCCATAAGAACGGGGGCGAAACGTCTTCTCTATGATGCAAAACGTCCTATGAGAACGGGAGCGAAACGACTAGCCTAGGGTGCGAAACGTCCTATAAGAATGGGGGCGAAACGTCCTATAAGAATGTTGGCGAAAGGTCTCACACAAGGGTGCGAAATGTCTTGATTTAGAGAGGGAAATGAAATGAATCGGGCTTTAGGCCACCTTTGTGCACATATAGGCTAAACTGGGCCAGGAGAACCTCCTGAGGATGGTGAGATGATTGAGATGACACTGTCCTCCAGACACAGGCCGAGCACGCTACCTCTCAGTCACGGAGGCTCCCCACAATACTGACTTTCACACGTGGATGGGGAAGAAACATTTTTGTTTCTTTTAAACCGCCGAGAAATTTAGAGAGGGGGCGAAACGTCTTTCCCAGGGGGAGAAACGTCTTCCCTAGGGGGCGAAACGTCTCAATAGGGGCGAAACGTCTCAATAGGGGGCGAAACGTCCCACATAGGGGGCGCAACGTCTCACATAGAGGGCGAAACGTCTTCCGTGGGTGCGAAACGTCTCACAGGGGGGGGGGGGGGCGAAACGTCTTAAACTGGAACAAGTCGTCACGGCGACAGGGGCGAAACGTCTTGAAGATGGGTGCGAAACTTCTTGGGGGGCAAAACGTCTATGGTGCGAAATGTCCTGGAGCC
Organism: Flabesymbios commensalis; assembly: GCA_964017125.1. NCBI lineage: Eukaryota > Metazoa > Annelida > Polychaeta > Terebellida > Flabelligeridae > Flabesymbios > Flabesymbios commensalis. The sequence continues at coordinate 3,154,621 of OZ024909.1, read as the reverse complement.
CTCATCCCAAGGTACTGACCTCAAGGTGCTGACCTCAAGGTGCTGACCTCCAGTCATGGGGTCGAATACATACAAATGTAATCGAATATGTATACGAATACATTGAAAAGTCATGAATACGAATACGAATACAAATACTCCATTTTACAAATGTATTCGAATACGAATACATTACTTTTCAAATGTATTCGAATACGAATACATTTAAAACTTTAAAATGTCACTAGTGATATCAATATATATTTATGTTATTATATTCAGTATGTTTATATTATCACTAACATAATATGATTCCTATTAAGTCTTCAATTGTTATAAAGCATGTTAAATGACCACTCCCTTAATCATTTAAAATGTTAAGTATTACCTTTTATTATATAAAACGTTTCAAATGCTTGTATTTTGTATGCTTGTAACTTGTTTCAGTAATTAGTACATAAAACCGCATGGATTAAGGTACAAGTTTGGGAATAAGTAACAAAGATAAAATATATAATTTGAAGAGATAGTGTGTTTTTATGCATTGGCAATATATTGGTGCAATATTGCATTACATGTAATGTTCAGAATGTATATGCATTAAATTGGTGCCTGTTTACTACGCGTGAAGTACGATGACATCTCTGGCTCCATATAAATACATATATATAGCTCAGCATTTATACAGTTATGATATTTAGTTGTATTATTTTATTACATAGAAAACATATTTATATTGTTTTAGGTGAATAATGCATACCGGTAGGGCTATTTGTTGTGCACAATAATTGTAGAAAATAAAATGTGGTTCTATAGACATTTTAATAAGACGATTCTAGCACCGATAGGGTTAATTGCATAGTCATTGTTAAGTTGACAATCTGCGTCTTCGCGGAGGTGTTCATCTGTGTGGATTGCAGATTTATCTTACATCCCATCTGGCATCTCTCTGACTGGTGATACTGTAAGCCGTAGGGGAGGGGGCGTGCGGGCCGGCGTAGTGCCCTGTGCCTGCGCCCCCCTCTAACACCTCACAGGCCTCTTTCACGAAGGCCTCCACCAGGCCGTAGGTTAGGGTAGGTGTACTGCCCGTGCTCAATGCCTTGCGTCAGCCAGGAGAGGGGGGGGGGGAGAGACAAGGTGAACTGCAAGGCCCACTGACCACATGAAAAGGAGGGTAGGTCAAATCACGGCTGACCCGGGAGATGGGGGTAGGTCAACTGCTGGCCTGTAAAATTTTTTGTAACGCCCAGTGCCAGCTAGGGGTTGGCTTTTCTGAAACACCGCGACTATAATCCACCAATTAAAATCTATGCATAAATTATATTTCAATGCACCATTATCCCATAGGCTCAGGCGAATGGCGCGGCACCCGGGTGGAGGGAGAGGGGTTGATCAGTGACCACGATCAGACTTTCAAGTAACGCCCAATGCCAGCTAGGGGTAGGCTTTTCTGAAACACCGCGACTGTTATCCACCAATTAAAATCGACCCAGTAATTATATTCCAACTCTTCGTTATCCCATAGGCTCAGGCGAATGACGCCACTATCAATAGAAAATCCAACTGGTCATAGGCTTTTGATAGGCAGGCCAGGTCGAAATATATACCAATGACAATTCGTGCATAAATTATACATTCCGCAGGAAAATAAATTATAATATGGAGCGAGTCCCCTTCACAAATAATAACTCAATAAGTAACTGTACTTTGTTTTCTATGCAGTGTATCCCCTATGATGCGTATTTACATATTTTCTTGTGGTTATGTCATCACAAATTTTGAATGACGCGTGTTACTGATAAAATTTACGGAGGTAAATAAACTATACTATGCAGCGCCATCACAAAGTAGAAATGTAAACTTGTTAATAATTTCATTTGTGATAACTAAATAAGTAACTGAAGTTTATTTGCTGTGAAGTGTATTCCCAGTAATATTTATTTACATACTTCCCTGTCCTTTTGACTGTAGGTCCGATACGATAGGTTAATGCTATACAACACTTAAAGCTTAATCACAAAGAACAGTGTGAAGAAAACATATCACTTTATGCTAAGTTCATTTCTTGCTCGCTTTTATTATGTTTAATCACAGAGATGGGTGTGAAGAAGCCATATCACAATTTCGAAGGGTTTTTTTGCTCCACAGCTTAATGTTTTGTGCTTTACGTACAAAATTTCAAATATTGTATTATAGTCTGTATTATATCAAGTAGTATTTTTTATCATTACTTTTGTACATATTTAACATGTTTAAATCATTGTACTATAAAGAGGGCCCGTTGCAAATTAGTACGAAGTACTAAATTGTCTACCCTCTATAAATAAAATTTATTATTATTATTATTATCAACGCGAGTAAACGAATAAAGCTCATTGAGCCAACATTCAACCAACGTTGGCGCGGCATTGACAATGCTGGCTCACCATTTGGCCAACACAACTATCTGTGTGACCTGTCATTCTATTAGACTGTAGGAAGAGCATTTCAAAATAGATAGTCTGACCACATTGGTACAGCATTGGCCCAATGTTACTGGGCAGCCCACTGCAGTGGACATCGACCAATAACCAGCAAATTTACTTGATTGAAGATTCTATTTTTTCTAGAAGGTTATTTCTTATAGACAGCAATTAAAAAAAAGCTTCAGTACAGGACATATTGTTATTAACATGTTTAGGAAAAAGATATTTTCCCCTCACAGATTCACACAAAAATGAACAGACAACTGAAAATAATCTTATTTTAAGATATTATATATTCTGTGCAACTCACAAAGTCTTAATCTGCTAATTAATCACTTGATTAGTCAAAAAAAAATATCCAACGTAATACAAATTATATGTGAATGATGTAACGAGGTTTCTTATTGGTTGTCAAAAGAAGCATTACACTGGGTCCATTCGACTAGCACAATAAATATGTTCGCATTTCTAATTTTCAAAAAACAACTACATCGATGAGTGGAGTATGCTCCATCTGGCACTCCGGGGCCAGGTGACGTTGGGAACATTCATTGTACCATTATCACCTAATCCATGACAGATGAAGTTTGCCCAGTGTGAAGCGAGCCCTTCATCCCTTCCAAGGATGAGGTTTAGCGACTGTGCAGTGGGCCCCTCATCCCTCCTAAGATATGACGTGTAACTATAGTGTGCAGTAGCCCCTCCTCCCTCACTGAACCTGAAAGATGAAGTTTACCTAGTGTGCAACCAGCCCCTCATCCCTGAGAGATGAAGTTTACCAGTGTGCAGCCAGCCCCTCATCCCTACTGAGAGATGAGGTTTACCCAGTGTGCAACCAGCCCCTCATCCCCGTGAGATGAAGTTTACAAGTGTGCAACCAGCCCCTCATCCCTCCTAAGGATGAGGTTTACCTACTGTGCAGTGGGCCCCTCATCCCTTCTGAGAGATAGGGGTTTAGCCAGTGCGCAGCGAGCCCCTTATCCCTCCTAAGGATTAGGTTCGGCCAGTGTGCAGTGGGCCCCTCATCCCTCCTGAGAAACGAGGTTTACCTAGTGTGCAGTGGGCCCCTTATCCCTCGTAAGAGATGGGGTTTACCAAGTGTGCAGTGGGCCCCTCATCCATCCTGAGAAATGAGGTTTATCGATTGTGCAGTCAGCCCCTCATCCCTGACTCTGCCTGATAGATGAGGTTTACCCAGAGTGCAGTGGGCCCCTCATCTCTGACTCTGCCTCAGAGATGAGGTGAACCAATAACCCAGTGAGCAGTGAGCCCCTCATCCCTAACTTTGCCTGAAAGATGAGGTTTACCCAGTGTGCAACCAGCCCTTCATCTATCTTGAGAGATGAAGTTTACCTAGTGTGCAGTGGGCCCCTTATCCCTCCTAACAGATGAGGTGTACCTAGTGTCCCTCATCCCTTCTGAGAGATAAGGGTTTAGTCAGTGTGCAGCGAGCCCTCATCCTTACTGAAGATGAATTTTGGCCGGAAGTGTTCAGTGGGCCCCTCATCCATAACTGGGCCTGACAGAAAAGGTTCACCAGTGTGTAGCGAGCCTTTCACTCTCTCAGGGTGGAGTTTACACAGAGAGAGGAGGTTTACCTAGTGTGCAGTGGGCCCTTCATCCTCTCTTGAGAGAGGAGGTTTACCTAGTGTGCAGTGGGCCCTTCATCCCTCTTGAGAGAGGAGGATTACCCAGTGTGCAGTGGGCCCTTCATCCCTCTTGAGAGAGAAGGTTTACCTAGTGTTCAGTGGGGTCCTTCATCCCTCTTGAGAGAGGAGGTTTATCTAGTGTGCAGTGGGCCCCTCATCCCTCCTGAGAGAGGAGGTTTACCTAGTGTGCAGTGGGGTCCTTCATCCCTCTTGAGAGAGAAGGTTCACCCCGTGTGCAGTGGGCCCCTCATCTCTCCTGAGATCGGAGGTTTACCTAGTGGTCTGTGGGCCCTTCATCCCTCTTGAGAGACGAGGTTTATCCAGTGTGCAGTGGGCCCATCATCCCTACCTGGCCCTGCTAGATGAGGTTTACCCAGTGTGCAGAGAGCCCCTCATCCATCCTAAGGATGAGGTTTGGTCAGTGTGCAGTGGGTCCCTCATCCATAACTAGGCTGAAAGATGAGGTTCACCCAGTGTGTGGCGAGCCCTTCACTCTCCCAGGGTGAAGTTCACACAATGTGCAGCTGAGCCCGTCGTCCCCAAGAGATGAGATTATCAGATTTTTCCTATATTAACATTCTGATGCCTCTAATATCACATATCTTATGTATTAGCACTCTCCATTCTAGTATCACATTGTAGCCGGGTGTGTGTATGACGGACTGGAGTGATTACTACTCTGGCCAACGAGTCGACTCTTTGGCTAGATGCGTAGCACCCAGGCATCACGATGCAAGGGTTGGTGGTTCGGTCCCCGGGCTGGGCAGTTTCAACACTGTTACATTGGCGCCCAATAACGGTTCTCCTTACCGGTAATGCAGTACCAATAGGCCTGACCTCAGTACAGAACACTGAGGATAGGGTTGCGGTAAAAGGCAGGCAGGAGAAGTTAACCCACGAGTGTGTTAAAGGCTGCTCGGGGACGAGCAGATATTTGAGAGGGGAGTATGTAGCCGGGTGTGTGTATGACGGACTGGAGTGATTACTACTCTGGCCAACGAGTCGACTCTTTGGCTAGATGCGTAGCACTCAGGCATCACGATGCAAGGGTTGGTGGTTCGGTCCCCGGGCTGGGCAGTTTCAACACTGTTACATTATGTAGCCTTGTGGCTATATGCCTGTATTTTATTACGTCTTTCCGCGTCAGTTTTCCGTAGCTGTCACAATTATTTTGACAGTTCCGTCCTTCACCTTGCTCAAGATCTCTGTTTACATCGTGAGGCCAGCGATGGCGCGTGTTTAACCCATTTCAAGCTGGTCACAAGGAGGTTGGAACGTCACGAGTGGTCGCGAGGTAATTTGCATAATGCTTTTCCGTAGCCAGGGACTCATTTCTGTAGATGTAGTCCACTATTTAAGCGTTGCTATACTTGCCGTCAAATTAACCAGGATCGCATGATTTTCGGCGATTTCTCCGTCAATTCTAAACCGATTTTCTTCAAATTTTGCGAATGCCATTTTCTATTCAAATCCTAACAGCCCTGAAAATTTCGTGAAATTATATAGCGTATTTCAAAAGTTAGACCATTTGACATGTAATAAATTGAAATTACGACGTTCCTCTTTAACCCCATCAAACTAATTTTAAAATTTTATTACATGCCAAATGGTCTAACTTTTGAAATATTTAATATAATTTTAATATAATTTTTAATTATTGTGGTAGTGACAATGGTCACTGACCGTAACAAGATTGGCTAAATCTTGTAGATCTATCAGCATTAACCAGTTAACATAAATATTATTCAACATCGTCGCTTGTGTCTGCACGACACTAATGCATTTATTTAATGCTGTCTTTCATCTTTTTTCAGGTACGTGACCGCTTGTACGTTCTGTCTAAATTATTAACTTTTATCTGGTTGCTTTGAGATCGTAATGCTAAATTCACTTATTATCGCCCATCTATTGACAGCTGTTTTATAGGTCTTAACCAGTGTTAACGAATGTACGGAATGTCAGTGAATGCCAATGAACTGCATTTTCATTAGGTTTAAATAATTAATTGTTTGGTCTACAGTAAAAGTCACTTTAAATCTGTCACTTTCGCGTTGCATGTTTTTCGCTCATTGCTCTTGCAATTTTCATCCGATTCTCATGAAATTTGACAAGCGTTAGTTTCTAGTCTTACGGCACCTGCCCTGAAAATTTCAGGGAAAAATATTTTGTAGTTTAAAAGTTAGACCATTTGACATGTAGTTTTTGCGAATTATGACGCTCCTCTATAAACCCATTGAACGCTATCAGCTTCAATCACGAAATTCCACTACATGTCAAATGGTCTACCTTTTGAAATACTCAAATTTCACGAAATTTTCAGGGTAGGCGCCGGAATAGTTGAAAAGAGTGCTTGCAAAATTTCATGAAAATTGATTTAGAATTGACTGAGAAATCAGCGAAAAACACCCAACGCTGGTGGAACTTGACTGCAACTATAGTCAAATCGTTATATTAATTCAGTTCAGACTTGGTTATTTGATCTCATTCTCATGTTAAGTCATTGTGTAAATTCTGTTTGATCTTTATAATCTAGGCCTAGGCCCTAGTGAGACTAGTCCTAGATTTAGCCTATCATGATTGTTGTAACTTGGCCTGATGGCAGTAAGGTTTTAATTTATATTTTATATCTCGTAATGTGGTGCCAGACCAGCTTGGTCTGGATTATTATTATTATTAAGTATTGGCAGTTTACATTATTGTGGTAGTGACAATGGTCACTGACCGTAACAAGATTGGCTAAATCTTGTAGATCTATCAGCATTAAAGAATCATTCAGCTTCAAAACGCGCATGCCTGGGACGGTCAAGTGTAGGCCAACAGTAGCCTATTGAGTACAGATTGACGGCATTAAAATAGCCACTGAACTGATTACAAGATACTACTCAAACGAGACATTGATCCAATGCTGTTTTAATGTTAGGCCAACATCTGCGACGCTGGCCCAACATTGAACCAACATTAGATAAATGTACAATGTTTGAGAGAAAGTCCTCCTGCCCAGCAAACGCAAGACATTTGTATGACATTTATGCAATGTCGGCCCAACGTCTTCGACGTTGGTCTAACATTGCATAAAGTCATACAAATGTTTTGTGTTTACTGGATGACAATACAAAATTGGGGGTCAAGCAGTTTCCAAATCCCCGCAGTAATACAGTCAGTTTGTTTGCAAGTAGGCGACCAAGTAGGGGCAAAAGACAAGGGCTTTGAATTATTAACTCATAGATGTCGCTCAAGTATATATGAACTTGCTGTGATTTGAGAACTTGCTCTTAATGAGGCTTTGGGTATGAAACGCATATTTAGTATTATTATGGAATAGGGCCTTGGCTTACCCACGGGCACTATTGCCTTCTGGGGGACCCTTGTCCTGCGAATTTTGACAGTTGACTACACCTTTAACATAACTATTATTCAACATCGTCGCTTGTGTCTGCACGACACTAATGCATTTATTTAATGCTGGCTTTCATCTTTTTTCAGACCTGTCACCATCACCATCTCATCATCTCATCGATCATCAAGCACTGTTATAATATTATCTCTGCACATTGTCTTCATGAATAAACTGTATAGTACCATAAACAAGTTGAGTCTACGTTCTTGGGAGTTGCGTCACATTAATTCACTCTACCCTAATCCCACGTTAAAAACCAGCTCAGTTCGGTATAAGTAATATAAAAAGAACCCGAAAAGGCTACAAATGGCGCCCAATGTGTTTGGGTAGACCGTTTATTGTGGTGACCAGCAGAACAAGATGGAGAGAAGACGGGCGCTCACATTCATATCTGGCAAGAAAGGCTCCGGAGCAGCTATAAAGTGAAGTGGTATGTAGAAGAGGACAGCGACATACACAAGATGAAGTCATCTGTACCTCTTGAAGTGTGTGCCAGTGCCATAATCCTCGGCATGAGGATGATGAACTTTTATATGAGAGCGTGCTGCGTCAAACTCTACTCGTGGTGCCGAGACAATCGGTACACTGCATCTGCTTGGCAATTTCAAGAACTATGTGAGTTTTTCGATATATTTTTTTTACGTTTAAGTGCATGTTCATTTGTAATAAGACATTACGAACATTCATTTGTCTTATTTTCGCGGACATTGAACTTTTTATTTGGCATGCTATTTTTTTTCTCATCTATAAAGAGGACGGCGGACAATTATTGGTCTTATTTTCCTGAACATTAATTTTTGCATGGTACTATAGTATAGCGGACATTTTTTTTGTTGTCTTTTGACTGTGCCTTGCTAGTCAGTTTCAGTTCACCTGCATGTTAGGCTGTGATAGATTTTTCAGAGCTTTAGTTTAACCCTCCGCATTCCATTCTGATTTGTTAAATGCATGATGTTACTGTGACGTAGACATATGTTTTTTATCAAATAAGAATTTTGCCCCTTTATGATTTCTCAATTTTGTTATTTTCATTCGGATTGAGTCATCGACCGCGATAGCGATTTGTGGCCTGGTATGAATGAAAAGTGAAATTTATGTCCTTTCTGCAGAAGGTTAAGTTAATGGTCTAATCATATTTCTTTAGTGATAAATGCTATATGATTACATCTATTTGCTTTGTTTAGCATATTTATCATTCAAATTCAATGTCAATTTGCATGATATACTCATTATTTTCATTTGCATGAGTTCCATATTTCATATTTTTCATCTTTCAAGTTTCATATCTTCTTGACTGACCTATTTTCTTCATTATTTCATTTCACTCTTGACTATTCACATCTTCATACCAGTTATTGTTTGATAGTCTGTTGTGTAGTTGACAGGTCAATATCTAGGTGACTTTTCAACCTGTGGGCTATTAAATTATAATTGATTTCTGATAATTGAGCATCACTGCGCTATAATAGTTAATTATTGACTCTTTAGTTTAGTAATACTTCCTTCAGGTTCACTGCTCACACTTAAATGGCATGTTTTCACAAATCACTGATTATTTTCCATTGATTGATAAGATTGCATGTGATTCATTCATGCTTGTATTATAATTGTGCATGTTCATAATCATTCCAGGTTTATATCTATTTGATTGTTTTATTGCTGGGTGTGAATATTGTCTGTTGTAAATCATTTGATGGTTCATATCAGATCATTTCTCACACTTGTCAGAACTTAGAAGCTTTTGATGAATTTGGAACAATATTTTTTTAGATTGATTATTATTAGTCAGAACTTGTGTTTTGATGAATTTTGATCACTGATCATTGTTCTGAGAATAATTTCACATTAGTTTATAGTGTGCTATTGAATTATTTTTTTTCTATTGATACTGTAGGCCTATGGTTAATTAGTTACATTCTAGACTATTTTGGACAATACCATTTATTCAAATACTCTTTGACATGTACTTGTTGAGGAATGATTATTAATTGAGAAAATAGGTAAACTTGAGTGGGTACTTTGAAAAATATTCACCAGTACAGGTATTCTCTTTAATATTAATTGAAGATCCTATATATGTATATTTGACTTTATTTAGGTATTTATTACTCACCACTCAGTACATAATAATTTATTTTGATATTTTGATTGAAAAGCTTATAGATATTTTTTTAACTTAGTGCATTTTCCATAGGTAATTATTAGATTACATACATAGTTCAATTACATATTCATATTTCAGTTTCAGGTTTGATTTGATCAGGAGTTGGTATGTTCACACATATATGAATGTATTAATTCAAATCAAATTGAATTAATTTATTTACATAGTGATTTATTTTTGATAGTCAATACAGTTCATTGGCATTCTTCTCATTTCTTGCATTTCAGAAATAATAATTAGCTGGTGATAACTCTGATATTTCATCCCTATCATTTATTTTGTTTACATTTTATGTAGTGTCTTCTTCACTTTGTGATATTTATTTACAATTATCTGACATTTCATTTCAATAATTAATTAGCATTGAACTGAATTAGATTAATTTGGTATCACTGTAGTGAAGCATAGTAAATTATTAAAATGTGATTTTTTTTCGCGGAGCGTACTCGCGGTCACATTTCTCTATAATATTTGACATTTACTTTGAAATTCAAATTCATTTGTAGATTGCCAGAGCTAGCCAATCTTTCAGTGACAATGAATTCAATTTATTTTTTTGAGGGGGAGGGAGTAGGAAACTGTTCGCGACTTACTTCGTAGCTTTCCAACCTCAGTGACTCTGCAGCCGACATAATATTTCCCTCCATATTATCATAATTTATTTTGCATGTATTTGTATCTTAGTTGTATATCACTTGTCTTTAATTGAGATTGGCCTGACTTAGTCTGGTGATACATGTATTTGTGTCTCCACTTGGCTTTAATTGATTTAGCCCTGACTTAGCCCGGTTATTATTCATGTACTCATAACCGACTCTACATTTTTGGGGTTTCGCCTTCGGTGAGCTTGACCTACTCGAGTTATTTGTGCATGTGTATGTATTATTTATTTTTTCCATTTTGACTTGTCTGGACTTGATATTTAGTTTCAATTGTTGAACTTGGGGAAGTCCAGCACTTGGTTATTCTGCCATATTATTTTGCATTGCCCATTGGTCTCTTCGTCAATTTTGAATATTAATTGAGGTTACTGTTCAATTGGACAGTGAGTAAGTTCAATTGATTTGATTTTTTTATATGTTTACTGTTCAATTGGACAGTTGGTGAGTTCAATTGCCTTGCAATTTAAATATTTTCATAATTATGTTAACTGTTCAATTGGACAGTTGGTAAGTGCCATTGTGCTCAGCTATTATGTGTAAATGTAACTGTTCAAGTGGACAGTGTTGGTAAGTTTGGTTGAGCCAGCAGGGTATACTCTGTATGATTCTCTAGCCCGACTACTCTGATAGCGGTTGGTAAGTTGGATATTTTTTGTGGTTATCCAGTACAGGATACCTACTGTAATCATATTGTAGATATACAGATATAGTTATTGTAATTGCTATGTAGTTTTTGACACTGGTATTTAACCGGTTGGTCATATCAAGACTTCAATTTAGTTTGGATTGAGATAAGTAGCCATCATGTCTGATGTCAATAGTCTTATAGATCAGCTGCAAGGTATGTCATCAGATGATCGGTCAGCAGTTATGGCCGCCTGTGGTAAGTCTATTAAAGTAGAGACCACCTCCACTAGCTCCAGTGCCTCAGTGATGTCACCTGGGCATAATATGAATGCCAGGCTCTCTAACTTTTCTGGTGAGAAAGCCAAAGGAGAGGTAAGTTTTGAACAGTGGAGATATGAAGTCAAGGGTATGGGTAAGGACAAGATTTATCCCGAGGCCATTATCCTTCAGGCTGTCCGACGTTCACTGCGCGGTACCGCGGCTGATATTCTCTTACACTTAGGTGAGACTGTGTCTGTGGATGATGTGTTAGGGAAGTTTGAGAAAGTTTTTGGGAACATCCTACCACCCGAGGCTATCTTGGAGAAGTTCTTTTCCGCAAAGCAGATAGATGGTGAGAGAGTCGCGACATGGGCTTGTCGTCTAGAAGATATACTTGCGAAATTGCAAGATACCCAAGATGAGTCATCCCCACTGGTGGATAAGTCAGCTGCAGCCACGATGCTTAGGACCAAGTTCTTCTCTGGTTTGAGAATGGGGCAGATTAAGAATGCCATCCGTCACCAGTTCGACAGTAAGAAGTCATATGAAGACCTGCTCGTGACAGCACGTGTCGCAGAGCTCGAGACAGACAGTGAGCAGAAGACTGTGAAGGCACACCAGGCGACCACAGTTGATGGTGCCATGGCAGCTAAGTTAGACAAGCTTCTGGCAGGTATGGACGCTATGGAGAAAAGGATGTCTGCTTTGGAACAGCGCCAGAGAGGTCCAGCAGCCAGCCCCGCCGGTTCCTACCAGCCGCGTCCGTTTGTTGGTCGGTGTTACGGGTGCGGACAAGAGGGTCACCCGAGGACACGGTGTCCTTTAAACTGGCAGCCGCCTGTTTCGGGGGCCGGACAGCAGGCAGCAAGCGGAGCCGTGGCCCAGCCGAGGCAGCAAGGGAAGCAGTAGGCCTCTCCAACACCACCACCACTTTTCTTGAAGACACCGCATGCACAACACTCCTTGATAGTGGCTCGCAAGTTAGCACAATTTGCGAGAGTATGGCTAAAGAACTTAGGCTGGAGATACATTCTTTAGAGAACCTTATAAGTGTGTCTGGATTTCAAGATTGTAAAATGCATTATATAGGTTATGCAGTTGCAGACATCAGGCTACCCAGTATAGATAAAGTAGTGGAAGGTGTATTTCTGATTGTACCGAATAGTAGCTACCATGAGAAGGTTCCTGTGTTAGTAGGTACCTATATTTTGTCTCAGTGGGTTGATGGTGTCAAGACCAGTGCTGTACCGCTAGAGTGTGACATAGCTTTTAAAGGTTTACTGGCCCACCTGAAGGTAGACTCGAGGACTGGCAGCCTCGGTACCATCAAGTCTGCAAAATCTGTTGTTGTTCCCCCAGGTTCACGTATGGTAATCAAGGGACTCTCCCATGCAGCTGCGGCATGTTGCATGCCGATCAGTGCCCTGGTGGACGAGTCGCCGAGAACAATCCTGCCCGGAGGTCTGATGTTATCCCCTGGATTGATACGGTTGACAGGAGGGAAGTCAACAGAGAGAATCAACGTTGAAGTCACTAACATGAGTTGTCACTCTGTTACGCTGCCAGCTAACACCCACTTATGTGAAGTTTACAAGGTCGGAATTGTGCCATCTGCAGAACCTGCTCCAGTGCAGACTACATGTATGCAGGCCCAACTACCCGATGTAGACGACGACTTCATTTCACAGTTCAACAGGAGCATGGAGAATCTGTTGCCTGCTCAGATCAGTGAGGTGCGCAGCTTATTACGTCAATGGAAAGATGTTTTTTCCCAGCACTCACTCGATCTGGGTCACGCAACAGATGTCCAGCACCACATACATCTGAAGGAGAACAGCGCACCCTTCAAGGAGCGGTCCCGTAGGATCCCACCAGCTATGTTGGAGGAGGTGCGTGCACATCTCAAGGAGATGGTAGATTTACAGGTCATTCAACGTTCAGAGAGCCCGTTTTCGTCAAATGTTGTGCTCATCAGGAAGAAGGACGGCAGTCTACGCTTCTGTATTGACCTGAGAAAGCTCAACGCCATCACGATTCCTGATGCGTATGCTCTTCCGCGCATTGATGACACGCTTGACGCCCTGAAAGGAGCCAAGTGGTTTTCTACCCTTGACTTGAAGAGTTCATATTGGCAGGTGGACGTAGCAGAAGAGGATCGTCACAAGACAGCGTTTAGTGTAGGACCCTTAGGCTTTTGGGAGTGTTTGCGGATGCCATTCGGTTTGATTAATGCTCCGGCTACATTCCAGAGACTTATGGAGTCATGTATGGGAGATCTTCACCTTACATACTGTCTTTTATACCTTGATGACATTGTAGTATATAGCTCTACCTATGAGGAGCACCTGGTCAGACTGAGTGCTATTTTTCAGCGTCTCAGAGACAGAGGACTGAGGCTGAAGCCGAGTAAGTGCCATCTTTTCCAACACTCTATCACTTATTTGGGACACATTATTTTGGAGCAAGGTGTGGCTACAGACCCTGAGAAGCTGCGTGCTGTGAGAGATTGGCTAGTGCCGACCAACGTGCCGGAACTGCAGAGCTTCTTAGGGTTTGTAGGGTTTTACCGTCGATTTATTAGGAACTTTTCAAAGTTGGCTAGGCCCCTACATGATGCGATCCGGAGTTCAAGTAAGAAGAGAGGAACCAGACGACCTAGTAAGCTGGATATCCTGATCTGGGGTGAAGAGCAGCAGGAAGCGTTCACCAAGCTTGTGGATGCGTGCTGTTCGTCACCTGTTTTGGCGTTCGCTGACTTTACCAAGCCCTTCAAGCTGCATACTGACGCCAGTATGGATGGTTTAGGTGCCGTCTTGTACCAGACCCAGGATGGAAAGGATCGCGTGATAGCGTATGCCAGCCGCCGACTGACCAAATCCGAACAGAATTATCCTGTGCACAAGCTGGAGTTCCTCGCTTTAAAGTGGGCAGTGACAAATAAATTCCACGACTATCTCTACGCCCAGGAATTCTCAGCATTTACTGACAACAGCCCGCTGACTTATGCCTTTTCGACAGCCAAGCTCGACGCTACTGGTCATCGTTGGGTTGCCCAGTTGGCAAACTACAAACTCGACATATTTTATAAGGCTGGAATTAACAACGTCGATGCAGACTCTTTATCACGAATCCAATTGGCCACCGGAAACTGGGAGTCATGTGACTTCTCACAGTGTTTCTGCAATCTTGGAGGGAGCTCTGGTGGAATGTCCACTCGTAGAGGTGTTAAATTGTGCTGCACAAGTTGTACCTCCTCTCCAAGACTTGGGTGCTGAGTTTGACGTGTTAGATTGGCCGAAGATTCAACAAGATGACGAAGTCCTTGGTGCAGTCATCAATATTTTACAGGGACACGCTTCAGCTGACGATTTTGAGGACCAAGATGTTCATGACCTCCTCAAGGAGAAGGGTCATCTAGAGATCTGTGATGACATCTTGTGCCGTCGGAAAATTCACAACAATGACACCATATATCCGCTGGTTATACCTAAGGAGCGTAGGTTAAGTGCCCTGGAAGGTTGTCACAATGACGTCGGTCATATGGGTAAGGACAGAGTATTAGACTTGCTTCGGGAACGCTTTTTTTGGCCCGGTATGGCGAAAGACACGGCTACTCACATTGAGCGGTGTAAGCGCTGTCTCAGAAGGAAGGCACCTGTCCAGCAGCGAGCTCCACTAACCAGTATCACCACCACACAGCCCATGGAAATGGTATGCGTCGATTTTTTGTCCCTTGAAGCGTCCAAGGGCGGAATAGAGAATATTTTGGTCATAACTGATCATTTTTCTCGATACGCGCAGGCATATCCCACCAAGAATCAGACAGCGAAGACAACAGCCAGAGTTTTATATGACAATTACATCGTCCATTATGGTTTCCCAACACGTATTCATAGTGATCAAGGACGTAATTTTGAGAGCGAGACCATCAAGTGCCTTTGTGAACTTGCTGGAGTCTCCAAGTCTCGGACCACCCCATACCACCCGCAAGGTAACGGTACAGTTGAACGTTTTAACCGGACCCTTTTAGGTATGCTGGGTACGTTGGATCCGGACGAGAAGAAGGACTGGAAGAAGTACGTCCCGTCCTTGACCCATGCCTACAACGCAACACGACTCAACAGGTTTCTCACCTTTTTATTTATTGTTTGGCAGACATCCTTGACTTCCAGTAGACCTAGCTTTTCGTCATAAGGAGATCGACTGTGACAAAGGGTCATACCCTGAGTTTGTCTCAGACTTAAAGAAGCGCCTGGAGTTTGCCTATGGTTTAGCGGTAGAGAAGTCAAAGGAGGCGAAAAGCAAGCAGGCTAAGACGTTCAATAAGAAGGTGAGGGGTAGTAACGTTGAGGTCGGTGATAGAGTCCTCGTTAGGAATGTTGGATTAAGAGGAAAGCAGAAGATCGCAGACAGATGGCAAGAGGACGTCTATGTTGTAGTAGGGAAACCTAATGAGGAAATACCTGTGTTTGAGGTTAGGAGGGAAAACGGTAAACAGGGTGTCAAAACCCTTCATCGTAATTTACTTTTCCCTGTGACTAGTCTGACGGAGGAAACCCTGGTGCCACCACCTCAGCCGCCTCAGGCTGCACCACGAAGAAAAGGGCCAGTTGCTAGAACAGTAACACCAGCCAAATCTTCATCCGAATCCTCGACAGACTCGTCTGATTCAGAAGACAACTAAACACCACCAGTTTTAAGAGCTAGACCCGTTCCTGCACCGCGTCGAAGACTTTCCGTGGTAGTTCCAGATGCGCCACCCCCGCAGCCACCTGTGGATGAGGTTGATACACCGCTGGTAGATGGCGAACAACCTATCATAGATTTATCTAGTAGTATTTCTAGTCTGGAATCAGAACAGGAAGTAGAAATAGTCCATGAGTTGAGTATTGCTGGGGAGAATTCAGATCCTGAGCCTTCGGTACTGGTAGAGGACCAGAGTGATGGGGAAGCTGATGTAGAATTGGCTGTGTCAGACGATGTTCCCGATGATGGAGCTAGTGTCACCCCAGTCACTGCTAGGCCTCGCCGTACACGTCGGAAACCAGCGTGGATGGACGATAGGGTTTACCAGTTTAACACATCTCAGCAACATGAAATAGAGAAGGCCGATATTGTTAAGAATATGCTCGGTTATTTAATGAGTAAATAATAAGTACTGACTCTTTAATGGCATGTTTTTTTTACCATTTTTCTATATATTATGTAGGCCTATTATGATGGATAGTCCATTTATTTTTTTAAGGGGGAGGAGTATGGCCAGCCACACGCTGACTTATGTTTCCTAATGTGATCTTGTTATATTTTTTTGCTTAAAATCCGTGATTGCAGATTTTGTGAGATCGCAGATTTTGTGGTCTGCTTTGGTCATCTTCCCTGTCCATGATTTTCCGTTATAATGTATTTTTTTGTCATTTTCATGAGCACACTTTCATAATAATGTATTTTTCCATGTATTTCATCATTTCTCTCATTTGTGTCCGTTCTAGCCGGCAAGTTCATTTGGAGTATTGGGAGCTAGGAAAGGGTCAGTAAGAGCCTTTGTTTTGTCCTAGGGTGTATTTTCTCCATTGGATTTGATTCTTTTAATACTTCAGTATGCTAGTTTTTATTGTTTCATATGTCCTTGGTGTTACCAGTTCATGGTGAGGACACCATTTTTCAGAAAGGGGGTGTATGTAGCCTTGTGGCTATATGCCTGTATTTTATGGGTCTGCTGGGTGTGTCCATACCCCGAAAAAGACTAGAAACCCCGAAAAAGACCTGAAAAAGACCGAAAAAGACTTTATTTTCAACCGAATTCTGTTTATATGTTACTATAATCCTATTTTATATATAAGTATGTTGGGCCAACGTTGTTGACGGTGTACCAACAGTAAAGCAACGCTGGGCCAATAGGATGACAACTCACCTGAGGCGGGAAAACACTCAGTAAGGCGATGCCATGTAGCTTTTGTCAAGTAGCCTACATAAGGGCCATTAGGCTAATTATTATTAAAAAAAAAACAGTTGTATAAATATGAAAGTCTCAAAATTTATTATGAGATGAAAATGTAGGCCTGCTGGTAGTGCATAACGAGAACTTGTGTTGGTCTTTTTTTATTATGTCGTGTCTTAATTATATATTTCGAACGGCGCTATAAAAATTAATCGTTCGAAAATGCTCATCCATACCTAATAAAAAGGGGTATGTATAAATAAAACGATTGAAAAAATCATTCGTGTGAATGTGCCAGCACATATCTAGTTAACCCTTAAACCGCTAAACACGACTGTAGTCGTTTTCAATACCTTTTAGTGGCCGATTAAATCGATGTTATAGGAACAAAACGAGTGTTTAAAATTTGCAAATGTTTAAAGCTTTAATGGTTAATAAGCATATAACCTATATACAATAAATATAAACTGTATATTTTCTTATCATAACATCGATCATAAATGGGTGCTCTATTTATATGGGGACAACGAGCCATGTTTTAAAAGACTATATCATCAATCATTATGACTGTAAAACCCATAAAATTTGACAATTCACTACTCCGTTCCCTTTTCTTGGTAACGGAGTTGAGTGGAACAGAGTAGTAAAATTAAAAGTATTCTTGGGATTAATGAAAATATATGGGCAATAATTCGAAGATATACGGAAGGAAATAGTCCCCATAGCAACTGTTTTAGGCATGCAAGCATAAAATCAAATTCATTTTTATATCCACAAGGCTAGGAACGGAGTAGTAAAAACAAAAGCATATTTTCTAACTTTTTGGTAATACCTGTTCCGAATAACTTGTCATTCAACAATCTTAACTCTTTCAAGGCGAAAAACTCGTATGAGGCCCTTCAATGTGTCAAACTACACTTGATATAATTTTAGTTCATGATTATTCACTTGATGGGGCATGCTACAATAATGGTAACGGAGTAGAGTGCAAATGTGGGGACATGTATATTCATCAAAATTATATATATCGATATCAATTTTAAGTCGAATTTTGATCATTGATTAGTTTAAGTGAACAATGTCTAGCCATGAAATGTAATTGTTAGAATTATATTGTGATTTTGTATCCTACAGTGAAGTTTCAAATAGTGGAATTTTCTCTGGGGACATGCCATTTTCCACGTTTCCATGACATAGAGCTCTTATAAAACCATATATATATATTTTTTTTTTTACAAATAATCCAAACAGTATTAAGTAATAATGCTTAAACGAAAAGTTG
This sequence comes from Flabesymbios commensalis, assembly GCA_964017125.1. Taxonomy (NCBI): domain Eukaryota; kingdom Metazoa; phylum Annelida; class Polychaeta; order Terebellida; family Flabelligeridae; genus Flabesymbios; species Flabesymbios commensalis. Next base: position 3,136,194 of record OZ024909.1, on the reverse strand, counting down.
CACCATTTATTTTTATTATTATTATATTTCAATAAAAATGCGGACCTTTCAAGTCCTGGGGACACTAATTTCATGTAAAGTTACCCCAATTTTTGGTTTTACCCGTATAACGGCGCCTGTAGACGCTTGCAGTTTTAATAAACCCGTCGTATATATATTTCAGTGTATTTATATTATAAGCTCTCACGGCAACACTTAATATAATTACATATAACATTTGATTCGGCCCACAGTCACGGCATTTAATACGCCAGCCAGATCTATAGACAATGCAACTATTAATAGTAGGCCAGCTACGTTACGGTTTATTTCATGTATTTTGCCATCAAAATACGCCGGATACATACCTAGGCATATACAGTAGTATCAAATGGGATATAGTATCATATAATATAAAATTCGGTTGAAAATAAAGTCTTTTTCGGTCTTTCTCGGGTCTTTTTCGGGGTTTCTTGTCTTTTTCGGTCTTTTTCGGGGTATGGACGCACCGGTATTTTATTACGTCTTTCCGCGTCAGTTTTCCGTAGCTGTCACAATTATTTTGACAGTTCCGTCCTTCACCTTGCTCAAGATCTCTGTTTACATCGTGAGGCCAGCGATGGCGCGTGTTTAACCCATTTCAAGCTGGTCACAAGGAGGTTGGAACGTCACGAGTGGTCGCGAGGTAATTTGCATAATGCTTTTCCGTAGCCAGGGACTCATTTCTGTAGATGTAGTCCACTATTTAAGCGTTGCTAATCATTTTCGCGCCGCAGTTTACATTATTGTGGTAGTGACAATGGTCACTGACCTTAACAAGATTGGCTAAATCTTGTAGATCTATCAGCATTAACATAAATATTATTCAACATCGTCGCTTGTGTCTGCACGACACTAATGCATTTATTTAATGCTGTCTTTCATCTTTTTTCAGGTACGTGACCGCTTGTACGTTCTGTCTAAATTATTAACTTTTATCTGGTTTCTTTGAGATCGTAATGCTAAATTCACTTATTATCGCCCATCTATTGACAGCTGTTTTATAGGTCTTAACTAATGTACGGAATGTCAGTGAATGCCAATGAACTGCATTTTCATTAGGTTTAAATAATTAATTGTTTGGTCTAGTCAAATCGTTATATTAATTCAGTTCAGACTTGGTTATTTGATCTCATTCTCATGTTAAGTCATTGTGTAAATTCTGTTTGATCTTTATAATCTAGGCCTAGGCCCTAGTGAGACTAGTCCTAGATTTAGCCTATCATGATTGTTGTAACTTGGCCTGATGGCAGTAAGGTTTTAATTTATATTTTATATCTCGTAATGTGGTGCCAGACCAGCTTGGTCTGGATTATTATTATTATTAAGTATTGGCAGTTTACATTATTGTGGTAGTGACAATGGTCACTGACCGTAACAAGATTGGCTAAATCTTGTAGATCTATCAGCATTAACATAAATATTATTCAACATCGTCGCTTGTGTCTGCACGACACTAATGCATTTATTTAATGCTGGCTTTCATCTTTTTTCAGACCTGTCACCATCACCATCTCATCATCTCATCGATCATCAAGCACTGTTATAATATTATCTCTGCACATTGTCTTCATGAATAAACTGTATAGTACCATAAACAAGTTGAGTCTACGTTCTTGGGAGTTGCGTCACATTAATTCACTCTACCCTAATCCCACGTTAAAAACCAGCTCAGTTCGGTATTAGTGATATAAAAGAACCTGAAAAGGCTACAACATGTATTAACTCTCTGGGGTCTAGAGCATGACATGTCTCATGTATTAACCCTCTGTGGACTAGACTACCATATTTTCTCAATGTTAACCTTCTGATGCCTAGAGCATCACAATCATGTCTTATTTATTAAGCCTCTGTAGACTAAAGTATCAGACGTATTAACCCTATGTGGTCTAGAGTATCACGTTTCTAATGTGTTAGCTCTCTGTGGACTACACTATCATATTTAACTTATTTTAACCTACTGATGCCTAGAGCATCATAAATGTTAGTTATTAACCTTTTATAGGCTAGAGTTTGACATGTATTAACCCTCTGAGGTCCAGAGAGTAGATAGTATCACATCTTTCTAATATTAACCCTATGTGGACTAAACTATTATATTTCTTCTATATTAACCTTTTGATGTCTGGAGTATCAAATTTCTTATTTATCAACCCTCTGTTGACTAGACTATCGCAAGTATTAACCCTCTGTGGTGTAGAGTACTTTGTTTCTAATATATTCACCTTATATGGACTACACTATCATGTTTATCTTATTTTAACCTACTGATGCCTAAATCATCACATATGTTATTTATTAACCCTCTATAGGCTGGAGTATTACGTGTATTAACCTTCTGAGATCCGGAGAGTCGATAGTATCACGTGTCTCAAATATTAACCCTCTGTAGACTATATATATTTCTTCTATATTCACCTTTTGATGTCTGGAATATCACGTGTCTTAATCATTAACCCACTGTTAACTAGACTATTGCAAGTATTAGCCCTCTGTGGTCTAGAGTATCACGTTTCTTATGTCTTAACCCTCTGTAGACTACACTATCATGTTTATCTTATTTTAACCTACTCATGCCTAGAGTTTCATAGATGGTATTTATCAACCCTCTATAGGCTACAGTTTGATGTGTATTACCCCCTGAGGTCTAGAGGGTCGATAGCATCACGTGTGTCTCGTGTATTACCGCTCTGTGGACTAGATTACCATATTTATGCTATATTAACCTTTTCATACCTAGAGTATCATATGTTTTATTTATTAATCCTTTCCGGACTTGAGTAACACATGTATTAATCCTCTGGGGTCTCTGATATCACGTGTCTCAAATAATAATCTTTTGCGACTAGACTATAATATTTATCTAATGTTAACCTTCTGTTGCCTAGAGTATTACATGTCTTCTGTATTAAAGCCGACACAATCAGGCTAAAATCATCAAAAAATCAATAATTGTATTTTGGCTTCTTAATATAGGCCTAATTCCTTAATATGGGAACATGTCCAGAGACTAGAATTGCGAAAGTCTTTTAATTTTTTGGTTACTGTGGAAACGTAGCAAGGGTGAGAAAAGCCCGTTTATCAGTTATTCCTGTATTTCTTAATTTAGACATGCATGTCTGAAATTAAATTGCGTATTTATTTCTCGCTTAACTGATAAATGCGCAACACAAAATGTAAAAAACATACGCAATACTAGTCTATGGATATGCTCACATATTATGGTCATATTAAGAAGCCAAAATAAAATTAAGGATTTTTATGATTTTAGCCTGATTGTGTCGCTTTAACTGTCTGGAGGCTGGAATATCAAGTGTTTTAACCATCTGGTGTCTATAGTATCACGTGTCTCAAACCTCTGTGAGCTAGAGTATCATATTTCTCCTATATTAACCTTCTGATGCCTAGAATCATATGTCTCATATAATAATCTTCTGGTGGCTAGAGTATGAAATTGCTCCCATGTTACCCATGTTGACCATCTGGTGCCACACATGTGTAGGCTATATTTTCTTCTGTAGCTAGACCCAGCAAATGCTACAAATTGAAATATATTTCAGACAGATGCATTTTCAAAGCAGATATTTACGAAACTTAGGCCTAACGTTATCTAGGCTAGAAAAGCTAGGTGGATAAATGGGAGTTAGAGAGAAAATTAGCAAAACACCTTGATAGTAATCTAAGTTTTAAAGATCATTGTTTTATTACGGAGTTAATATTGCACACTAAAAAAAACTTATTTCTCAGGAGGGATGTGAGACTGGTTGCACACTGGTAAGCTTCATCTCGGGGAGAAGTAGGGGCTTTAGGTGGGGCTGGTTGCTAATTGCTGAACTTCATCTCTCAGGCAGAGTCAGGGATGAGGGGCCCACTGTACACTAGGTAAACCTCAACAATCTACACTAGGAATGGTAAGCCTTATATGTCGGAAGGGATGAGGGGCCTACTGCACAGAAGGTAAATCTCATCTCCCAGGGGGGGGGGGGGGGGGGGGAGGGACTCATTGTACACTGGCTAAACCTAATCCTTAAAAGGGGCTGGTTGCACACTGGTAAACTTCATCTCTCAGGGATGAGGGGCCCACTGCACACTTTGTGAACATTATCTCTGAGGCAGTGTCATGGATGAGGGGCCGACTGCACACTATGTAAACCTCATATATTAGGAGGGGTGAGGGGCCCATTTCACACTGGCTAAACCTCATCATTATCCATCGTAATTAGGATGGATGAGGAGCTGGTTGCACACTGGGTAAACCTCATATTTTAGGCTTAGTTTAGGACGAGGGGCCCACTGCACACTGGGTAAACCTCATCTCTCAGGGATGAAAAGACGGGGCTAGTTACACACTGAATATGTTTATTTCGAATTAAATACTTCTACACTAAGGGCCGTATGCTCGAAGCTAGTTTAGCTAACACGAAGTTTAGGCTTAACACAGTGTTAAGTAAACAGACAGACAGACAGACAGATATTTTATTGACAGAAAAGAATTACAGACTTATTTGTCATAGAAATGAAAGAGATATATGTACATGTATATACAAGATTGTTAGTTTGTTAAAATCCTTATGATAGTATACATGGTATGACATACACAGCTAAAATCATGTTAAGTGGCATTGCCAAAATAAAAACTGGGTATTTCGATAATATAAATGACTACTACTAAAAATGAAATAAAAGGCATTGCCAAGATAACATAGAGGTCTATCATTATGTTTCCCGCACCAAAACCAGAGATAAAATAGCTACTACGTATGACATACTAATTATATATAGTAGCAAAAAAGACACTCTGGAAAGCGTAGAAACCTGAAATATATACAAATGCATGTTTATGCTACTGTAACTGGAGTATGCAATAAGCCAATGGTAAAAATTATATGGTATTTTTTAAAATTAAATATAATATCATGCAAGTACAATAAATATGGCATAAACAGGTAGCTCCGTGTCATGTGACCATGCAAGCACAGTCGCTATGAGCGCGGAGATTCCCTGAGATTGACTAGTGGTGCAAACTTAACGACGTAATAACAGTAGTAATGGCGGTTAAAAATTATTTGTGCAATTCACACAGGACATGGCCCTCGCACAAAAACATTAAGCCTTTTTATAATTCACTATATTGTTTAATTCATACTGTTTCAATCACGACCTAGTTAGAACCACATACTCGGAGTTACAATCGAAGAAAAACATTCCCGACCTCATGGAGAAAATAATTAATTAGCCCGTATGCCAAAAGCAAGGTTAGCATCGTGTTAATAAACCATAAGGTTAAATCCTAAACCAGTGTTGTAACGCCGTGAAGCATACAATTTGTGTACACTTGCAGTGAAAAATAGTAAAATAGTTAGACTCATGGCATCATTTATCACAAACAGGAAAATAGCAGTAAATATAAACGGAACAATATCTGACAAAATCCCACTAAATTTGAAATATTGCGTATGAAGTGATTGTTTGCTAAAATTGTGGTAATTTTCTATTTAAATAATTTTTTAATTATTTATTATCCTCACATATGACACAGGCTTTCACATGGATTTAAAATATTTTGTGTCTGATCAATGACAAATACACAATATAGCTTTAAATTGGTATTTTAACACGTAATTTTACTCATTTTTCATACTTTTTCACTAAATAGACAAAATACTTTTCTCTCAGCCGATTTTTGTATAGTTTAAATGTTTAGTTTTGATTCAAACATGTTCTGGAACTATTGTTGACTTAAAATTAACCCATTTGGAATAAAAATAATGAGTTATGTGAACATATTACTCGCTTTTTTCGTTAGACATAAAATTAGCTCACTTTTCTTCAGGCTCGGGAAAATTGACCATATCTCACATTTTTGCCCACTGAGTAGTCAAATTTTGAGCTATATCAATATGTTTGATATCAATAGAAAGCTACTGGCACATGCCTTCACATGGATGTAAAATATGCTGTGTCTGATTATTGACAAATGCACAAGAAAGCTTTAAGTTGGTATTTTAACCCTTAATTTGACCTTTTTTCATACTTTTTTTTAGTAAATAGTCAAAATACTTTTTTCTCAGCTTTTGTGTATAATAAATATTTAGTTTTGATTCAAACATGTTCAAGAACTATTGTTGACTTGAAATAAACCCATTTAGAATAAACCAGTGAGTTATGTGAACATATTATATACTTTTTTGGTTAGACGTAAAATTTGCGCGCTTTTCTTTGGGCTCAGGAAAATTGTATGTATCTCACAGTTTTGCCCAATGAGTAGTCAAATTTTGAGCTATATCAATATATTTGATATCAATAGAAAGCTACTGGCACAGGCCACGGATGTATAATATTTTGTGTCTAATCTTTGACAAATGCACAAGAGAGCTTGAAGTTGGTACTTTAACCCTTAATTTTACCTATTTTTCATACTTTTTCAGTACATAGTCAATATACTTTTCTCTCAACTGATTTTTGTGTATAATAAATAGTTAGTTTTGATGCAAACATGTTCTAGAATTATTTTTGACTTAAAATAAACCATTTGCAATATAAAAAATAATGAACTAGTCGAACATATTACACACTTTTTGGGGCGGATGTAAAATTTGGGCACTTTTCTTCCAGCTCGGAGAAATTGACAGTGCCCAGTACGCAAAATAAAAAAATGTACCAACATCTTTGATATCAGTTAAAAGTAACTATCAAGGGCTTTAACTTGGATACATAATATTTTATTTCTGTTAAATACGAAATGTACAACAATTAAGCGCTAACTTTGTATTTTATCCCTCAATTTGAACAATTTCCAACGTTTTCTTAGTGAATACCAGCAAGCCTTCTCGCTCATGTTAACTTTATATGGTATAAATGTTTGTTATTACTTTTACATTCTCTGGAGCCATTTTTTCAAAAGTTATCTTGACGACTGAAGAAGTGATCACAGCCATTTTTAAAGTTATCTCAGCCACTACAAAAGTTATCTTAGCCACTGAGGAAGTGATCATCACAAATTTAAACGTCATCTCAGCCACTACAAATGTGATCTTGGCCACTGAAGAAGTTATCACAGCGACTTTAAAAGTTATCTCAGTCACTACAAAAGTGATCTTGGCCACCGAAGAAGTGATCACAACCACTTTAAAAGTTACCTCAACCACTACAAAAATTATCTTGGCCACTGAAGAAGTGAACACAGCGACTTTAAAAGTTATCTCAGCCCCTACAAAAGTGCTCTTGGTCACTGATGAAATGATCACAGCAACTTTAAAAGTAATCTTGCCAATGCAACAGGTATCTTGGCGAGTGAAGAAGTGATCACAGCCACTTTAGAAGTTATCTCAGCCACTACAAAGGTGATCTTGGCCACTAACAAACTGGTGTCAGCCAATTTACAGGTTATCTAAGCCACTACAAATTCATCTAGGCCACTGAAGAAGTGATCACAGCCACTTTTAAAAATATCTAAGCGACTACAAAAGTGATCTTGACCTGTGAAGAAGTGGTTACAATAACTTTGAAAGTTATCTCTGCCACAATAAAAATGATCTTGGCTCACAGCGACTTTGAAAGTGATCTCAGCCACCACAACAGTGATCTTGGCCACTGAAGAAGTGATCTCAGTCACTCTAAAAGTTATCTCAGCCACTACAAAATTGATCTTGACCACTAACAATCTTATGTCAGCCCGTAAAAGTGATCTTGGCCACAAAAAAACTGATTTTTTCCACTGTAGAAGTGATCACATTCACTTTAAAAGTCATCTCAGCCGATACAAAAGTGATATTGGCCACTAATAATCTTATGTCAGTCCCTGAAAAAAGGTCACTACAAAAGTGATCTTGACCCCTTAAGAAGCCATCACAGCCACTTTGAAAATCATCCTATCCACCACAAAGCTGATCTTGGTCACAAACAAACTGATCTTGTCCACTAAAGAAGTGATCACAGCAGCTTTGTGGTGGTTGAGATAACTTTTAAAGTGGCTGTGATCATTTCTTCAGTGGCCAACATCACTTTGTAGTGGCTTAGATAATTTTGTCAGTGGCTGACAACAGTTTGTTACTGACCAAGATCACCTTTGCAATGGCTGAGATAACCTTTAAAGTGGCTGTGATCACTTCTTCAGTAGCCAAGATCACTTTTGTAGTGGCTGAGATAACGTTTAAAGTGGCTATGATTACATCTTCAGTGGCTAAGATCACTTTTGTAGTGGCTGTGATACTTTTTAGAGTCGCTGTGATCACTTCTTCAGTGACTAAGATCATTTTTTTTGTGGCCAAGATCACTTTTACGGGCTGACATAAGATTGTTAGTGGTTAAGATCACTTTTGTAGTGGCTGAGATAACTTTTACTGTGACTGAGATCTCTTCTTCAGTGTCGAAAATCACTTTTGTAGTGGCTGAGATCACTTTTAAAGTCGTTATGAGCACTTCGTCAGTGGCCAAAATCATTTTTATAGTGGCAGAGATAACTTTCAAAGTTATTGTAACCACTTCTTCAGTGGCCAAGATCACTTTTGTAGTCGTTTAGATATTTTTAAAAGTGGCTGTTATCACTTCTTCAGTGGCCCAGATCACTTTGTAGTGGCTTAGATAACCTTTAAATTGGCTGACACCTGTTTGTAAGTGGCCAAGATCACCTTTGTGGTGGCTGAGATAACGTTAAAAATGGCTGTGATCACTTCTTCAGTCGTCAAGATAACTTTTGAAAAATGGCTACAGAGAATGTAAAAGTAATAACAAACATTTATACCATATAAAGTTAACATGAGCGAGAAGTCTTGCTGGTATTGACCAAGAAAACGTTGGAAATTGTTCAAATGGAGGGATAAAATACAAAGTTAGCGCTTAATTGTCCTACATTTCGTATTTAACATAAATAAAATATTATGTATACACGTTAAAGCCCTTGATAGTTACTTTTACCTGATATTAAAGATGTTTGTACATTTTTTTAAATTTGGGTAACCAGTACTCATTGGGCAAAAATGTGAAACACTGTCAATTTCCCGGGGGGGGGGGGGAAGAAAAGTGCCCAAATTTTACATCGAACCCAAAAAAGTGTGTAATATGTTCAAATAGCTTATCATTTTTTATTCCAAATGGGTTTATTTTAATTCAACAATAATTCTAGAACATGTTTGTATCAAAACTAAATATTTATTATACTCAAAAACCAGTTGAGAAAAGTATTTTGACTATGTACCGAAAAAGTATGAAAAAAGGTAAAATTAAGTGTTAAATTACCAACTTTAAGCTCTCTTGTGCATTTGTAGAAGATTAGACACAACATATTTTACATCTGTGGCCTGTGCCAGTAGCTTTCTATTGATATCAAATATATTGATATAGCTCAAAATTTGACTACTCATTGGGCAAAACTGTGAGATACATACAATACAGATACAGACTATGTACCGAAAAAGTATGAAAAAAAGGTAAAATTAAGTGTTAAATTACCAACTTTAAGCTCTCTTGTGCATTTGTAGAAGATTAGACACAAAATATTTTACATCTGTGGCCTGTGCCAGTAGCTTTCTATTGATATCAAATATATTGATATTGCTCAAAATTTGACTACACATTGGGCAAAACTGTGAGATACATACAATTTTCCTGAGCCCGTAGAAAAGTGCGCAAATTTTACGTGTAAACAAAAAAGCATGTAATATGTTTACATAACTCACTATTTTTTTTATTCCAAATGGGTTTATTTTAAGTCAAAAAAAGTTCTAGAACATGTTTCAATCAAAACTAAATATTTATTATACACAAAAATTAGTTGAGAAAAAAGTATTTTGACTATTTACTGAAAAAGTATGAAAAAAGGTCAAATTAAGGGTTAAAATACCAACTTAAAGCTTTCTTGTGCATTTGTTAATGATCAAATACAAAATATTTTACATCCATGGGACGGCCTGTACCAGTAGCTTTCTATTGATATCAAATATATTGATATAGCTTAAAATTTGACTACTCAGTGGGCAAAAATGTGAGATATGGTCAATTTTCCCGAGCCTGAAGAAAAGTGAGCTAATTTTACGTCTAACGAAAAAAGCGAGTAATATATTCACATAACCCATTATTTTTATTCCAAATGGGTTAATTTTAAGTCAACAATAGTTCTAGAACATGTTTGAATCAAAACTAAACATTTATACTATACAAAAATCGGCTGAGAGAAAAGTATTTTGTCTATTTAGTGAAAAAGTATGAAAAATGAGTAAAATTACGTGTTAAAATACCAACTTGAAGCTATATTGTGTATTTGTCATTGATCAGACACAAAAATTTTTACATCTATGTGAAAGCCTGTGTCATATGTGAGGATAATAAATAATTAAAAAAATATTTAAATAGAAAATTACCACAATTTTAGCAAACAATCACTTCATACGCAATATTTCAAATCGCAGTTTGCGATTTTGACGGTACTAGTGTTTAAAGGGTTTTAACGGTACTTTTGGACAGGATGATTTTTGTAAGACGCGCAGATTCGGATTCCTGAGAAAATTTCACTATAGGTGGAACTCTTGGATCGTATGGACCTCTCAACACAAATAAAACCCCCCTAGCTCTGGGACTACAACGCTGGGCCGATGCCATCAGCATGTGGCCCAATGCTGTGAAAACACTCAATCGTCCTTCAGGTTTACGAATACTTTGTTTGGGTTACTTCTGGTTTCATAGAAATGTTGATTGAAAATATTTGTAAAAATATGAAAATTCTGAAAAAAATAAAAACATGATCCGTGGGATACACTACTTCAGTACGGAATTAGAAACAAAAATTGATGTCATCCCAAGGGGCTGCTTTAAACAAATATGAGTAATTTTCACCCACTTGAAGTTGTGTGTCGCGTTAGCGGGACACAACTTCAAGTGGGTGGAAATAAATTATATAATGTAGCACTTAAAAGATTGACTAGAGTGAATATCGCATGGATGTATCAGCAAGTCTAGTAAGTTATGTGTAAACCAGATTAGGTTGGCGTCCAAAATATTACGCGTGAAATTGTTCCGAAGTGATTTTAGTGTCCATAAAGTATAGCCAGCACAGGTTTCATAACATATCATTTAATAGCAGGAAAGTTATCTGTATGTTATTCACGATCATACATATTAGCGATAAAATACCCAGTAGCGAAATGCATAAAATTAAATGGTACACAAATATAATGATTGGCTGGAAAGTCAACTAGAAAGAGTTGTTCGAAAACGAACACGAAAGCAGAAACTTTTACCTGAAATGCTCTAAAAAGTATTTTTTTTTAGTGCCCCTAGTAATTAAAGGGTTGATAATATGCCTGGGAATAAAAATATCACCAAAAATCCCCTGGTGGTATCTGATGGATATGTGAAGTGTATCAGCTATCATGCAAGATTTCCCAGATAATGAGAAAAATAATTTAAAATGGCCGACGGGCAGCCATTTTGGATTTAATTAGTGCGAAATTTGTCATGGGTTATCCTTATGTGAGACATTACATTTTGTTTTATATTTATCGTCCAGCTATATTGCCTTTCTTTCAGTTACGTAAATATCACAAAATTATTAAAATTCGAAATGGCCACTAAACGGCCATTTTAAAATTGTTTGCTCCGAAATGTTAATCAGGTCATTAGCTGACATAGCTGAACATATTAGCCAAATTAAAAGAAAATCTGATGGAAACTTTTTCCTGAAATGCGCTAACGAGCTTTTCTTCGTTAGTGCCCATAGTAATTAAAGGGTTGATGATATGGGAATCAAAATGTCACCAAAACAATTCCCCAGTGGTATGTGATGGCTATGTGAAGCATGAGGATGCAGAAGTTGATAGATTAGTAGCTATCTTGAAAACAAATAAATGCGGGGGGCGGCGGTGGACCGTGTGGAATACAGTAAGCAGCCCGCCACGGCGAGGGCTGATTAAATATATAAACTCCAGTTAGTTATTTCACTTTCCAATTCAAAACATGTGAAAAAAGTACAATATCCTTATTATCCATTGAATGAAATATTCCAACATGTTCTCTTTGGTTAACGGGAACAGGTCGCGGTGACCTCTACGAGGCCTGTCAATCATGTAAATGATTTAAAGTTATATAAACAAATAATATAAAATATAGTAGAGCCTAACGGCACTGAAGTAGAGCTTGTGCCGGGCTTCAGGGTCATTGTTTTAAGGAAAGCTAAGATGCAGCTGTTTCACAATTAAGCAACAAATATATTGGTCTAAATGAGGTGTTGAATCCGACAATAACTATCCCGTATCTCGTGTCTGACTGTCGTCAGCTTAATGTTGTTTTCAAAGTTTAGTCGGGGAGGGGTGGGGGGGTGGGTGGGTGTTGGTCATGCGTTGCGTGTAATATTGTGAATTCCCGGCAAAATAAGCCATAGGGGCCTAGAGTGCACAGGGTCAGCCGTGATCTGTCACATCTATTTTTTACACCTCAAGTCGACACCTGTATTGATAGACTGCACATTGATTTCAGTGCACATAATTAACTCCTGATAAATACGCCCCCCAACTGTGTCTCTGTATTTATTAGTAGGCCTATATCCGGTCTATTAGGGATAATCGGGTAGGCCTACCCTAATGGAAATAGGTCAAATCTGTGAAACTTAATGACCTCGACCTCCTTTGTTTTCATCGAGCTGGCTAATACAATAAAGTATGAGGGAGGGTTCTTATTTAACCTTGTTTTCACCGAGTGACGTAACTGCGTTTTACAGAATGAAGTATGGGGGAGGGGGTATTATATAACCTTGTTTTCACCGAGTGATGTCACTGCGTTTCACAGCTAGCAACTCCCTGTGTGACCCTGGGCTGTGACCAGGGTCTGGGACTGTGGTGCAGTTCATTATTCAAAGCCTATCTATTAAACAGAAACTGTTTATATTTACCTGACAGTTTGGGTGGTATAGGCATATATGTTACTAGGCATACCCCAGTCAATGACAGGTAGGGGAAGATACAAAAAAACGTGTCTAGCAAACAATTTAGTAGCCTAGGCACATTGCATGCTGGTAGGCCTACTGCTATTTGCTCAGATGTGATGGCAGTGTGTAGTGTGTAGTGTTCAGATTGAAATAACTGAGTCAGGAGACAAGATTAACTACTTCCACTGCCACAGTCGTTGAGCCAATGTTGATTTGATGATAGACCAGCGTAATAACAGTGTGAGACTGCAGGACAACATTAAATAGACTCACTATAATAAAACTCACTATAATAAAACTCACAGCTCGATAAGCCTAGATATATTGAGATTGCAAAGTTATCGATATAATTAGTGAGTTAATAACTTGATGTTGAGTTGAAAACAATAATAGCCTAATTTAAATGTCACTTCTGGGGCTTCGCATATGGCTATGAGATTCATTAAGCATAGCAGGATTAAGCTATGCATTGCCTGAGGGGTGTTTTTAAAGTTTTAAGAACGTATTCAGACTGTAGGCCCAAGTTTTTACGCTCGGCCAACATTAATGCCACATCGAGTGAATGTTTGTTTTGTTGGGCAGTGAGTGGCCGATAGGCATATTATATAGGCCCTATACATGTGTATTGGCAGGCCAGCAGAGACAAGACTTCGAATCAAAGTTGGCTTAACGTTTGTCCAAAGTCGCAGATGGTGGGCAAATGTTGAACCAACATTGATTCAACGTCTCCTAGCTGAGTATTGTGTATGCCTCTGGGACAGACTGACCAGACAGCCTTTACAGGCAAACACGCATACCCCTGGACAATCACATGCAGCCAGCGTTGTTTCAATGCTGGCCCAACATTGGTCAGCGTTGCCGTATTAGGCCTACTATTAATGACAGGTGCACTTCCCAGCAAGCACGAGACGCTGATCCAATGTTGTTATAAGGCCGGGCCGACGTCGGAGACGGCGGGCCAACATTCAAACAACATTGGATCATAGTAGGTCACGTGTCGTATACAGTGCTGCTAGCTTGGTATTGCTGTGCTAGCGAGGCAGGTCAAAGCACTGAGGGTCAAAGTGTATTGCTAAGGTCTCACGCGTGACGTCACGTAACAGACATGGCTGACATTGTTTTGTACATGATAGGAATTGATAAGTCATTTATATCAGTGTTCATATGATCAGCTGAGCCAAAATCTCAAAATCTGGCTTCGTGGTGTAACAAACAAAGTTATTCTTAACACACACATGGAGTTAGTTATGTTCCCAATTCCACAAATTTAAAGTTATTGCCGTGAAATTAATCATACAGAAAACCACCCCCACATTGACCGAAAAAGTAGAGCAAATGCTCTACTAAAAACCAGTCTGTGGGTTGTCATGATTCGCTGAGTACACATTGTGGGCCTATCCGCATGCATAGCATGATCACCATCTACAAGCGTGTGGTCCACCACAATGTAAATATTATGGTTCAGTGAAGTAAAACGACCCACTGCTTTAATGAAACTGTTTAAACAATATGACAATTTTTTAAAATTTCCCACCCAACACAAGTCATCTTCATCCACCTCAAGTTGAGCATTGCGACAGCTTGGGGTGGATGAAGAGTTCAACAATGCACAGACTTAAAAGCGTTAAAACCATTTGGTACTAGTAGTTTATAATTGCACACTATCTACACAGAGATTTTTTTTCTAGTAAATTGAAGCTGTAGCATATTTGTCACCTGAGAATCAAAGGGTCATGTTTGTCACTTCATCAGAAGTAGACCCTTTGATTCCTAAATGCCGTTATTTAGCAACTGCTTAGCTCAACAACATACTTAGATAAATATTTAAATTGACAACAAGAGCACACTCGACAATAGCCCGCCGCCATTATTGAACTTGAAGTCATTATTGCAGCCACAAGGTCAAATTATTGACAAAAAATGTGAAAGATGACAATAAATCGGCCATTTTGAATTTTTTTCCAGCCATTATTGAAGTTGTCCAAGAACTGGTTATTAGTAACATGCATAACAGATTTGAAGATGATATATTAAAAACTTTTCAAGTTATCGCGCCCACAAGGTCAAATTATTGACGTAAAATGAGAAAAATCGCAATAAATCGGCCATTTTGAATTTTTTTTCAGCCATTATTGAACTTGTCCAAGAACTACTTATTAGTAACATGCATAACAAGTTTGAAGAGGATATGTGAAAAACTTTTCAAGTTATCGCGCCCACAAGGTCAAATTATTGACGTAAAATGAGAAAAATCACAATAAATCGGCCATTTTTTTTTTTTTCGGCCATTATTGAACTTGTCCAAGAACTACTTATTAGTAACATGCATAACCAATTTGAAGAGGATATGTGAAAAACTTTTCAACTTATCGCGCCCACAAGGTCAAATTATTGACGTAAAATGTGAAAAATCGCAATAAATCGGCCATTTTTTTTTTTTTTCGGCCATTATTGAAATTGTCCGAGAACTGGTCATTAGTAACATGCATAACAAATTTGAAAAGGATACGTGAAAAACTTTTCAAGTTATCGCGCCCACAAGGTCAAATTATTGACGTAAAAGGTGAAAAATCGCAATAAGTCGGCCATTTTGAATTTTTTTTCAGCCATTATTGAACTTGTCCGAGAAGTGGTCATTAGTAACATGCAAAACAAATTTGGGAAGGAAACATGAAAAACTTTTCAAGCTATCGCGCCCACAAGTAAATGTTAACGCCGACGCCGACGATGACGGATCACATATGTGATACTGGATCGTGTAAGGATGGAAGTGATGAAAGAAAATCCACAAACGCATTATCTCTATTATTCAGGGTTTATTCTCAAGCCATGACCTTGCTGGCAAACCATAGTCATGGCTTGAAAATAAACCCTGAATAATAGAGATATGGCGTTTATGGATTTTCTTTTAATCACTTACATCGATAAATATAGAAAATATGAATGGAATGTTCGTAATAAGCATCATGTCTTCTGCTTTTGTTTGTTCCCACCAATAGCGTACATTATTTTTACCACAGTTAAGTAATAAGCATCATGTCTTCTGCTTTTGTTTGTTCCCACCAATAGCGTACATTATTTTTACCACAGTTAAGTAAGGAGATGTAATCTTGAACACAACCTGGTAGATTATTAGTGACCGACTGAATCGAGCTTTACAACAACTCTGAACACATAATAGAAACTGAACATGGGGAGTTTCAGTGGTAAAATGAATGAATTCAGCTGTTGGTGATTTGACTCTGAACATGGGGAGTTTCAGTGGTAAAATGAATGAGTTCAGCTGTTGGTGATTTGACTCCGAACATGGGGAGTTTCAGTGGTAAAATGAATGAGTTCAGCTGTTGGTGATTTGACTCTGAACATGGGGAGTTTCAGTGGTAAAATGAATGAATTCAGCTGTTGGTGATTTGACTCTGAACATGGGGAGTTTCAGTGGTAAAATGAATGAATTGAGCTGTTGGTGATTTGACTCTGAACATGGGGAGTTTCAGTGGTAAAATGAATGAGTTCAGCTGTTGGTGATTTGACTCTAAACATGGGGGGTTTCAGTGGTAAAATGAATGAATTGAGCTGTTGGTGATTTGAAGATTATGATAAGCTGTGATGGATGAGTTTACAGTTAGCAGGTTAAGTGTGATGATGTGCGAGATTCATTCCATGTTGTGCTTTTCGTATTTCCATATTTCTATTTCTTTTGCAGTTTGAACACAGCAGTAAAGACCAACAACAACGGTCACTATGGAAACCAAACCACCTGTACCAACACAAATCATATTACATGCATAACATAATTTTGTAAATCAAACATTCCTATTAAATTATAATCGCATACCATAGATATTTCTCATCAAATCTGAAAGAGTTAAAGAATCACAGAAGCAGATCAAACATGACCCAAACTTTCTGAAAAATTGACGCAGTCTAGGAATTGATACATTTACTACTATGCAGTATATTGAATATTGAGAAAATCAGATAAGCGGCTTTGAAGTTATCAGGGTGACAATGCCCTAATTTGACAAAAAAAGAAGGCCGCCATGACCCGGTTATTTTTCAGAACTTTCTAAAAAATTTATGGAGTCTAGGAATTAATACTACTATGCAGTATGTTGAATATTGTGTATATCGGATACGCGGCTTTGAAGTTATCAGGGTGACAAGGTCCTAATTTGACGAGGAAAGATGGCCGCCATGACCCGGATATCTTTCCAAACTTTCTGAAAAGTTGATGCAGCTTAGGAATTCATGCTTGTATCCAGTATGTGGAACACCGAATTAATCTGGGAAAGCAGTTTTGTAGATAATAATGGATATCAGGGTGACAGGGTATGGATGAGAGGTGGCGTCCATGCGCGGCGGCACCGGCCGGCGGACGAAACATTACAAAAACAATAATTTAAATTTTCATCCACTTGAAGTTGCATCTCGCTACCGCGACCCACAACTTCAAGTGAGTGGAAATTAATCATATTTGTACAATGTGAATCCAAACATGTATGGCTGCTTATAGCAGGTTCTACTGTAGTACGCCAATCTCACAAGTTTAATGTTCATATCTCCGTCAAATTTTCTGGTTTGAAGGTCAAATACAAAGGTCAAAAACAGCTATAGACGCGATCAGCACTGATTGCATCATGCTAATAAATTAGGCATTTACCGTACAAACATAAAGGATAATAAAAACGGCGGAAGACGCGATCAGCACTGAATACATCATGCTAATAAATAAGACAATAACTTTACTAATATAAAGGTCAAAAACGGCAACAGATGTGATCAGCACTGAATACATCATGATAATAAATTAGACAATAACTGTACTAACATAAAAGTCAAAAACGGCAATAGACGCGATCAGCACTGAATACATCATGATAATAAATAAGACAATAACTTTACTAATATAAAAGTCAAAAACGGCAATAGACGCGATCAGCACAGAATACATCATGATAATAAATTAGACAATAACTTTACTAATAAAAAGGTCAAAAACGGCAACAGACGCGATCAGCACAGAATACATCATGATAATAAATAAAACATTTACCATAATAACATTTTATTTTTCTTTATAAATGCTTCACTCATGGTCTAAGGTTGGAAACTTTATAAATTAATGCCCTCAGTCAAACCTCACGAGCCTCAATGTGAGTAATGTCCTTGCATTTGAAATTGAGGGTCGCGATAGCGAGAAACAACTGGAAATTGATAAAAATTCAATTGAATAATGTCACACTTGAAAAGAGACTAACCTTTGATAAATAATCTTTCAAAGAACATGTAGCCGATCTCCCAACCTCCAAAGAATGAGAAAATAGCAATGCAGGAGCCAGCAAATAAGGGGACCACACATAATGCGTGGAGTCTCCTCCTACCTGCTGCAGACAACCACTGAGCCTACAAATATAAGAAACATGGTTAGCGTTAAACTATAGCCACACAGCCTACAAATATAACAAACATCGTAAGAACTATATTGTAGAATTTAAAATTTAACCCACTTGAAGTTGTGTCTAGCTAACGCGACCCACAAATTAAGTGGGTGAATCATATCATAATTTTGTATGTAACAGAAAAAATCTTGTAGCTCTAAAAAAGATAAAACAATTTGAAAACTACTAAAGTCTACTTACACTTACTATTAATTGTAAACTACCAAACCATCCAAAGTGGTAGTTTTATCTATAACCAATAATTGGCCGTAGGCATTTAAAAATAGTAGAGTCATACATCAATTGGCTGCTGCATAAAAGTCAAGTAGGCGATACAGTGAGGTGATACACGGCAGGGTTTGATGTACAAAGAAGCTGTGCATAAAGTGAATCATACACGTACGGGAGAGAGGAAGTCATAGCTTCATATCTGATACACAGCAGATAAGATGTTATGGGTTCCATTACCACTTTCTCACGTACAGGAGAGAGGGAGTCATAGCTTCATATCTGATACACAGCAGATAAGATGTTATGGGTTCCATTACCACTTTCACACGTACAGGAGAGAGGGAGTCATAGCTTCATATCTGATACACAGCAGATAAGATGTTATGGGTTCCATTACCACTTTCTCACGTACAGGAGAGAGGGACTCATAGCTTTATATCTGATACACAGCAGATAAGATGTTATGGGTTCCATTACCACTTTCTCACGTACAGGAGAGAGGAAGTCATAGCTTCATATCTGATACACAGCAGATAAGATGTTATGGGTTCCATTACCACTTTCTCACGTACAGGAGAGAGGAAGTCATAGCTTCATATCTGATACACAGCAGATAAGATGTTAAGGGTTCCATTACCACTTTCTCCCCTAATCATGACTATGATCTTGTATCTTATGGCTTCCATTGCCACTTTCTCCCCTAATCATGAATATGATCTTGTATCTTATGGGTTCCATTACCACTTTCTCCACTAATCATGACTATGATCTTGTATCTTATGGCTTCCATTACCACTTTCTCCCCTAATCATGACTATGCTCTTGTATCTTATGGGTTCCATTACCACTTTCTCCACTAATCATGACTATGATCTTGTATCTTATGGGTTCCATTACCACTTTCTCCACTAATCATGACTATGATCTTGTATCTTATGGGTTCCATTACCACTTTCTCCACTAATCATGACTATGATCTTGTATCTTATGGGTTCCATTACCACTTTCTCCACTAATCATGACTATGATCTTGTATCTTATGGGTTCCATTACCACTTTCTCCACTAATCATGACTATGATCTTGTATCTTATGGGTTCCATTACCACTTTCTCCACTAATCATGACTATGATCTTGTATCTTATGGGTTCCATTACCACTTTCTCCACTAATCATGACTATGATCTTGTATCCTCTGGGTTCCATTACCACTTTCTCCACTAATCATGACTATGATCTTGTATCTTATGGCTTCCATTACCACTTTATCCACTAATCATGACTATAGTTGCAGTCAACTTCCACCAGCGTTGGGTGTTTTTCGCTGATTTCTCAGTCAATTCTAAATCAATTTCCATGAAATTTTGCAAGCACTCTTTTCAACTATTCCGGCGCCTACCCTGAAAATTTCGTGAAATTTGAATGAGTATTTCAAAAGTTAGACCATTTGACATGTAGTGGAATTTCGTGATTGAAGCTGATAGCGTTCAATGGGCTTATAGAGGAGCGTCATAATTCGAAAAAACTACATGTCAAATTGTCTAACTTTTAAACTACATAAGATTTTTCCCTGAAATTTTCAGGGCAGGTGCCGTAAGACTAGAAACTAACGCTTGCCAAATTTCATGAGAATCGGATGAAAATTGCTTGAGCAATGAGCGAAAAACATGCAGTGACAGATTTAAAGTGACTTTTACTATATGATCTTGTTTTATTAGCAGGTTAAATCACTGTTATTGAGAACGAAATGATGTTTAAACATCAAGATTAGCAATTTTTTGGTATGAATTCAAACAAATATGAGTAATTTTCACGCAGATGAAGTTGTGGGTCGCGATAGCGAGACACAACCTCAAGTGGGTGAAAAGAGTTAACCCATGAGACTTTAGGTTCATTTAAATTTTATTTAAATATTAAAAAGTTATTTCAATTTTCACCCACTTGAAGTTGTGTCTCGCTACCGCGACCCACAACTTCAAGTGGGTGAAAATTACTGATATGTGTTCAATTTGGAACCAAACATTTGCAAATCTTGATGTTTAAATGCTAATTTCATTCTCAATATCAGTGATTAGGTCAGCTAATAAAACATATTAGTAGAACTATAGTCATGATCAGCCGGCAAAGAGTTGAGATAAGAAAATGAATGGTAATAAGTCAACTAACCTCGAGTGTCCGTACATCAGACCGAGATGTCACATGGGAGCCGATGGTTTCCATGGTGATGCCAACAAAGTTAATAATCACCCAGTAGAACAAATGAAGCTCGGCACCGTGCCAGTAAAACACAAACGTGAAACAGGCGAAAGACGCCAGGGTCTGCCGAATCACGCCTTGCCGTGACCCGCCCAGTGGAATGTAAATGTACCTGAAAAATGTACAAGTTGAAATATTAACAGACGAGAGCCGTGGGGTCTTTAACCTTTTCAGGTCTATCATGAAGGGCATACCTGTCATGGATTTGTGCAGCCTATGTACTGTTATGACGGGTATACCCGTCATACCTCTAACACACACTCGAACAGCCATCGGCGTAATAAATACAGCCGGAGACGTCACAATACACACCGTATTTCACAAACATTACCTTCCTGATAGTTTCCTACAGCGGCTTGAGGGACGCACAGTAAGTTATGACGTCATAAACTAAATAGAACATTGGTAACTAGGCAGCTCTTTTTTTTGGTCTAGTCCGGCACATTGAGCTTGAAGGGTTAAAGTGATAAGCACCTCGAAGCCATTTTAGCCTTTCTGTTGTTCCAATGCTGGGTAAATGTCAAAGACGCTGGCCCAACATTAACACAGCATTGTCGTAAATCAAAAAAGAAAATGTACCGCAATTAGAGTAATGAACAATAAATTTGCAAGATTGGTAAGTAATTTTCACTCACTTGAAATTTTGGGTCGCGGTAGCGAGACACAACTTCAAGTTTGTAAAAACCTAGAGCTAGAGGGTTAAAACATGTTAATTGCTAACCCTCTAGCGATGTGTATATCCTGCCAACACATTTTACATTGAGAAATAAATCTACTAGTAATTTTGCACCACAAATCTATACAATACATTCGATGACATAGCCAGAGATCACCAGTAGCTGAGTAGATACCCAAAATAAAATTCGGGCAAATTAACCCTTTCAAGCCTGAATTTATCATAATCATCTTCATCCACTACAAGCCCCGAATTGCTGTCGCAATTCTCGACTTGTAGGGGATGATGGATGATAATTTGATGTGGTTTAAAAATTAAAGAAAATTACCATGTAATGGTAAACCAGTCTCATGGAAATTTTTGTTCTAAAACCCTTGGTTGTAGGAAAATTAAGTCTGTTTTCAGGGATGTAAAATGATGCTATAATGCATCGTGGGGGCTTAAAGGGTTAAAAATAGAATCCTAGCGACTGCACAGGCAGGCAACAGGTTAACCCTTTCAATCCTAACTATTACTATAATCGTTCTTAATCCATTTGATTAGCAAAATAAATCACAAAATCAACCCTTTAAGCCCTCACGATGCATTAAAGCATCACCTTAGATACCTGAAAACCGACTTAATTTTCCTACAACCAAGGGTTTTAGAATAAATATTTCCATGAAACTTGTTTACCAATTGATGGCAATTTTCTTTAATTTTTAAACAACATCAAATCATCTTCATCCACTACAAGTCGAGAATTGCGACAGCAATTCGCGGCTTGTAGTGGATGAAGATGACAATTGTAAATTCAGGCCTGAAAGGGTTAATGTTGATGGTTGCGGTGGCGAGACTCAAGTGGGTGAAAATGATAATTATATAACTTTACTCTTACAGAGCGGGATCTGAGGTCTATACACATCATATTTTGACGTCTAAAGTCAATCCCCGCACTAAAAAAGTTAAATATTTCCAATGGACTCACAACCTTAACATCGGTATTCAAATGAAGCGAAAAGAGCTTACTAAGAAATTTATGATGATTTCAAATTGAAAAAAAACAACTTTGGTTAACATATGTATATAGAATAATAAATATATATGAAAGAACAACATGTTTTGACAAACAACTTATATGGCTGATTAAGGAAGTCCTGCTTTTAAATATTTATTGTTTTGAATGCATATAACCTATTTAATTAAAATGAGTAACAATTACAATGCCATTTGCCAAACAAAAAATTGAGTATCATATCCCTCCACATGAACACCTGTGTTTGGTAACAAAACAGATATCTTCAAAAGTAATCCATATTCTTATTTGTGGGGAGACAAGTAAAGCTTAATTAAACCTTCACAACACTGAAATATTATTGTATATGGAGACTATGGAGACCAAAGGGGTTCTTTCCAATTTGTAATCATCATAAATGTTATGGGTCTAGGGCCATTATAATTTGTTTAACCCTTTCAGTGCGGGGCTTCACTTTAGATGTTAGAATCTGACAACAGATTCTGACGTCTATCAGGCGCGCCTACAGGCATACGCAAATGCGTACCTTCTAATTTTCAAAGCGTATAATGTTGTTAGAAACCATTATATAACTTCCCGTTTGAGACTGCAATCAAAACATGTGTTCACATCTACAATTTGCGGCTAGTTAGTCGTAGGTCTGAAGATCACAGACACTATGGCGCGATGGTTAGACATAGCTTTCAAAACATACATCGGATTGGTCTAATACTAAATACCTTGTGGAGGGGGATGATCACCGACACCACCCACGGCCATTCGATTGGTTTACGTGTCACTGACCCTCAGGACGGTGGTTTTATTTGGGCCGATATTTATACCTTCTCCACAATCTGATAATCACGCCTCCGTGCTGGAGCAATTCATATATGCCACACACAAACTGTTAACGCCATTAACGTGAATATGACTTGTCGAACACGCTTGCACAGATTTAAGCACTTTCATTTCTTTTTTACTTCATTGTTGTAAACTTAAAAAATATAATGATCTGATAATGCAAAACTTAAGTTGCATCGCTGTGATATGCACATATATACATCATATCCATTTGTCTTGTTAAGGGCAAATGACAGATACATTATAATTATTGTTATTCATTTTAATAATTTCAATGATTTTTTTATTTTTCATTTTTTAAATTTATTTAATAATTTATCATGTTAATTCATTCCATCATGTTTATTCACTTTATCATGTTTATTCACTTTATCTTGTTTATTCGCTTTACCATGTTTATTCATTTTCTAATGTTTATTCACTTAATTTGTTCATTCATTTTCTTATGAGCGTTTTAAGTGTTTATTATTTATATTATTTTTTTTTTTAATCCAAGGGATAATCAAGTCTGTTTTAATCATTGTGATAAATATTCACAGTCGACAAAGAGTGTACCTGTGCAATTTTGTCACCACCACTTCACAGGGCTATATACATTTCACACTCGCTTTGAGCAAATCTCAAAACGTGTTACAGACAATAATTGCAATAATAACCTGATTCCTATGAATATGTCTATATATATAATTGAAATATATGTATAAATAATTATACCAATCATTTATAAAGTGATACCAATTATAAATAAAGTGATATAAATGATAAATAAATTGTATATATTATTATATATCCATTGCTTCGAATTATTACCGTCAAATTACAATCACCCCCCCCCCCACTCTTCGGCATCATATGTGCGTACCACAGGCCAAATTCCTACAGGCGCCCCTGCGTCTATAGATGTCAGAATCTGACTTCTAAAGATGGTCCCCGCGCTGGAAAAGTTAATTCAAGATGTCTTGCACTTACTTTTTCATAAATGTATATAAACCACGATCAAATTCTCTGCAAACAATAAAAGTATTTTGAAAACATATGGCATGAAAAAAAAATTAGAGGCTAAAAAGAGTTTACTCTGGCACATCAGCTTACAAAATCTTTTTTGAAAACTTTTTTGTGATATTCTGCCTGTAGACATCAAGTAAAGGAGTTCAATGGGCTTCTTCTGTAATCTGGTAATGTCTAACAAATGAAATCTTTTTAGAATAGTTGTGGCTGAATGTTATCAAATAAGTAGTCATACATGATTAATAAAGATCAGGCGACGTAAAGTATTTCTTGCCCAAAATATGAGTTGAATGGAGGTGAAAAACAAATATATCTTTATAACAAAAGACGTGATCTGCGATGTTGGGTGTACAACCTGAACATTTGGATGCCGTTACAAATTCATGTTTGTGCTGTTGTTTGAACTAATTTTTAATAGATTGACTGTATTATATTGTCTTATATTTATAACCGAATGCAAATTATCCCTTTGGATATGGAAGGGTGTATCTGCCACTTCATAAAGTGGCAGATACACCCTTTCATATCCGAGGGGCCTATACCCGAAGTCACAATAAAATTCATCAACCAGGATCGCATGACTTTCGCTGATTTCTCAGTCAATTCTCAACTGGTTTTCATGAAATTTTGCAAACACAATTTTGAAAAGAAACACAACAGCCCTAAAAATTTCGTAAAATTATGTAGCGTATTTCAAAAGTTAGACCATTTGACATGTGATAAATTGAAATTATGATGTCCCTCTATAAATTAAACTAATTCTCTATAAATTAAACTAATTGTAGAGTTTTATTACATGTCAAATGGTCTAACGTTTGAAATATTTTATACAATTTTGCGAATTTTTCACCACTGTTTTGTGAATAGTAAATGGCCTTTGCAAAATTTCAAGGAAATCAGTTCAAAATTGACGGATAAATCAGCGGAAATCATGCGATCCTGGTTTAATGTGACTTTGGTTATATTTACTTACTTCCACATCTGTGAGTACAGATACACCCAGCTGATACAGCGGGGCTGTAGGGCTGCATACATCTTATCACAAAGGGCGACGGTACGCGCTGCACCGTATATAGCCACATATTTCACCATGAAGATCTGACCGTGACAGTACCCCACACCGGCAAGTGTCCAGAGGGGAAGCTTCTCCATCAATGAATGGTCATTCTGAAAATAAAAAATGCCATAACTCTTTAAGCACTGAAGGAGAATGAAAATGAGAATTGATACCTGGGTATTTCGAGGGTGAATAGTCAATCATTTTAAAAATATTTTCAAGAATTGTCTGATAAAGCACAACAAAAAACCTGTTCTGCTTACACTGCCTTCCCAAGCAGAGCACTGTGTATGTTGTCGCCAAACTAGACACAGATAGCATGTGCGTCTGTCTGGCTGTCTGCATCCACCCCTCCCCCTCTGTGACATGCTGGTTGTTCTGTAAAATTAAAATGAAGCTGTCGGCAAGAATTGCCAGATGAGCAGTGCCTGGACACACATCACACTTTGCAATGTATTTTGTAGGGAGTGTATGCCCTCATAAACAGGGTAGGTAGGTGATATTTTTTGGGGGTGATTCCGGTCACAAAATAGGGTAGGTAGGGGGAATTTTTCTTTGCAATTTCACTTCTGAAAAAACTGCCAAATTGCCCCAAAAGGGTTGTTCACACGCTGAAATTAAATTGTAGATAAACGTTTAAAAAAAACAATCATTGGTCAGGACTTAAAACCAGGTCTTCATCAGCAAGTGGTCATGCCGATATGTATCTGTAAAAATGTACATGCTGTAAACCCGGGATCAAACATTATTCTACAACAACACAATATTTTTGTCAATGGATTTAAAAATTAGAAAAAATTGTTTTTGCAATTTTGCTTGAGAGGTATATTTGATAACCAGTGCCGACAACTAAAAAAATTGTCAGGTCACAGAGGTCAAGTGTCAGGTCACATAGGTCAAGTGTCAGGTCACAGAGGTCAAGTGTCAGGTCACAGAAGTCAAGTGTCAGGTCACAGAGGTCATACAAAAGTGATTTGCGATCTCATTAAAATAATAGTTAAATCCAACAAAGAATTGTTTTGAGATTTTAAAATAAATATCTTATCGCTAATTTTATATCTGCCACTAAATAAAATGTTCTACTTTTCACCCATAAAGATACAGGTGAATTCCTGTTTTGAATAGATCGATGAAGAACACAACATGAAACACTTGAACAACATACACATAATGTAAGTCAACACTTTACCTGAAACACGTTGTCCCCTCGGACATTAACTCTTTTGAGACTGCCCCATAGGAAATCGATCACTGGTGAACGATCATTAAATACTTAAAATATTATAAAAAAAACTTTCATGGACAGTCTCGAAAAATTAACCCTTACAGTGCGGGGATTGTGTTGATACGTCAGAATCTGACATCGGTAGACGTCAGATTCTGACGTATAAAGACGATACCCGCAGTATAAGAATTAACATAATTCAACATATATAATTGTAGCCCCATAACATAGTTAGGCCCCTATTCAAATGAATCGGAAAGAGCTAACTAAGTCATTAATGATGATTTCAAATTTTAAAAGCCGTTTGGTCTCCATAGTTTATACAAAATAATGCAGCGCTTAAGGGTTAAAGGGTGTATTTGCCTCTTTGTAAAGTATCAGATACACCCTTTGATACCCAAGGGGACAACTCACCTGTAATGCCCCGAAATACATGTAATGTAAGATGAGCTGAATGAAAGAGGCCCAGAAAATAACTCGTAAGACACCTTTCAGAATTGTCAGCAGTTGTTGCCGGTTCCATGGTTCCCAAGGGGTGTAAAACTGTGAAAAAACAGAGAAGAAGACAAAATAACAAGAGAATTCAATAAACTACTACAGCCTTACAAATAAGCATGTACAGTAGCCCCCCTCTTAAGCATGGACCCCTTGTGCCATCTCCCAACTCATACATAAGAGAGGTGCATGCATAAATGGGGGATGCAAAATTATTGATGACCAAATAGATTTATTTTTTCATTTCTATGTTTTAAATATTAATGTTACTATTGTATCATAAATATTTTCATGGTATATTAATGCATCATAATTCATACTTTTTATTATAATTTCCTGTTCGTTATCGTCTATTTTGGCTTGTGAATTATTTTTAATCACATGATAGGAATGTTGATTATCTATGTCTGGGGCAGAGATAATCCAGTAAACATGACCAATATCGTTAACTGTTGGCCCATTGTTTTTACCGCTGGTCAACATTAAACAAACATTGTTTGAGGATCTGGTGTATCACATGCACTGGGAAAGATCCAATAGATTAGCGGAGGGGTCGGTTAATCCAGCCACAGTTTGTTGAACTCCCAGCAAACACGAGGCATTAACCCAATGCTGCGCTGATGCCAGGCCAGGGTTGTAGACGATGGGCCAATGTCAACCCAACATTTGATCAATGCCACGTGTTTGCTGGGAGGGTTGTTTGAACGCTGGGCCAGGTGCTGGTATTGGGGACCAGATAGTCGCCAGACTGGCCAGCTATGTAGGCCTACAGCAGCAGTGTTCAACCAGTGCTGTTTGGAGATTGGCCCACCGTCGCAGATGTGTTAACGCTACTAGGCTTCGTCATGTCTGTATCCAGAACACTGTCAACTTATTGTTGTGTAGGAGTAACAGAATGCTGGCAGTGCATGTGCACACAAGTATATGTATGCATTACCCCATCTCCTCAGTGCCTGCTGACCACCCCGCAACCTTAAGACAGTCACCCAACATTGTATCACTGCTGGGTCAGCTTCGTACACAGTGGACTATCATTAATACAGCATTAGGTCGATGCCTCTTGTTTGCCAGGCAGATGACATAACAAGTGACTGCGTGACTTATGTTTGGGTGGGGGGAGGTTCTTCAGTGAGTGAGCACGCATGATCTGGGAGGAGTTAACACGCACGCCAATGAATATGTACGCATAACGTGTTAGAGAGGTTCATGCATAACTGAGGAATGTTTTAGTGGTAGATGCTTCCGTGCAAAAAAATACGCATGCATAAGAAGGGTTCACGTTGTTGGTGGGGTGCGTTGACGGGAGGGACTACTGTATCAGATTTCACAGCAGCTAAAAAAGTCATGAGGGAGGGGTTTTTTATCGCTTGCGAGAGCCATTTTTCAAAATTTAATTTGGACTTATTGGGAATTCGAGATAAGACTATATTATCCATTTTGGCTTAGAATCTGCTTGGAACCGTATATATACGGGCCTAGCACGACAAGGGTAAACCGTATATATACGGGCCTAGCAGGACAAGGGTTAAACCGTATATATACGGGCCTAGCGAGACAAGGGTTAAACAGTATATATACGGCCCTAGCGAGACAAGGGTTAAACCGTATATATACGGGCCTAGCAGGACAGGGGTTAAACCGTATATATACGGGCATAGCAGGACAAGGGTTAAACCGTATATATACGGGCCTAGCAGGACAAGGGTTAAACCGTATATATACGGGCATAGCAGGACAAGGGTTAAACTGTATATTTACAGGCATAACAGGACAAGGGTTAAACCTTATATATACGGGCATAGCAGGACAAGGGTTAAACCGTATATATACGGACATATCAGGACAAGGGTTAAACCGTATATATACGGGCATAACAGGACAAGGGTTAAACCGTATATATACGGGCATAGCAGGACAAGAGTTAAACCGTATATATACGGGCATAGCAGGACAAGGGTTAAACCGTATATATACGGGTCTAGCAGGACAAGGGTTAAACCGTATATATACGGGCATAGCAGGACAAGGGTTAAACCGTATATATACGGGCCTAGCAGGACAAGGGTTAAACCGTATATATACGGGCCTAGCAGGACAAGGGTTAAACCGTATATATACGGGCCTAGCAGGACAAGGGTTAAACCGTATATATACGGGCATAGCAGGACAAGGGTTAAACCGTATATATACTGGCCTAGCAGGACAAGGGTTAAACCGTATATATACGGGCCTAGCAGGACAAGGGTTAAACCGTATATATACGGGCCTAGCAGGACAAGGGTTAAACCGTATATATACGGGAATAGCAGGACAAGGGTTAAACCGTCTATATACGGGCATAGCAGGACAAGGGTTAAACCGTCTATATACGGGCCTAGCAGGACAAGGGTTAAACCGTATATATACGGGCCTAGCAGGACAAGGGTTAAACCGTATATATACGGGAATAGCAGGACAAGGGTTAAACCGTCTATATACGGGCATAGCAGGACAGGGGTTAAACCGTATATATACGGGCATAGCAGGACAAGGGTTAAACCGTATATATACGGGCATAGCAGGACAAGGGTTAAACCGTATATATACTGGCCTAGCAAGACAAGGGTTAAACCGTATATATACGGGCCTAGCAGGACAAGGGTTAAACCGTATATATACGGGCCTAGCAGGACAAGGGTTAAACCGTATATATACGGGCATAGCAGGACAAGGGTTAAACCGTATATATACTGGCCTAGCAGGACAAGGGTTAAACCGTATATATACGGGCCTAGCAGGACAAGGGTTAAACCGTATATATACGGGCCTAGCAGGACAAGGGTTAAACCGTATATATACGGGAATAGCAGGACAAGGGTTAAACCGTCTATATACGGGCATAGCAGGACAAGGGTTAAACCGTATATATACGGGCATAGCAGGACAAGGGTTAAACCGTATATATACGGACCTAGCAGGACAGGGGTTAAACCGTATATATACGGGCCTAGCAGGACAAGGGTTAAACTGTATATATACAGGCCTAGCAGGACAAGGGTTAAACCGTATATATACGGGCCTAGCAGGACAAGGGTTAAACCGTATATATACGGGCATAGCAGGACAAGGGTTAAACCGTATATATACAGGCATAACAGGACAAGGGTTAAACCGTATATATACGGGCCTAGCAGGACAAGGGTTGAACCGTATATATACGGGCATAGCAGGACAAGGGTTAAACCGTATATATACGGGCATAGCAGGACAAGGGTTAAACCGTATATATACGGGAATAGCAGGACAAGGGTTAAGAGATTCGATCAATTTACAAACCTGTTTGATAAATTCATCCATTGTGATGATTGGTCCGGTAAAAAACAGTGGCAGATAAAAGTTATACAGAAGTATATGAGTGACTGTGTAATGTTGCTGTGAGACTATGTGCTCTCGCCCCTCGCCTTGACGTGATTGTGTGGTTGTCACATCCTCACTCTCCCTAGTCTTAGCTTCTCTTTGTCTCTTCCGCTGCCAGCAGACCTCTAAGCTGCTGCCGATGTAACGTAGGTTTGCCATGGCGATAGTCAACACTAGAAAGTAATACTCCTCCACCTTAGTCCCGGCACAGGCCTCCTGTAAACATCAGATAATAACAGGCTTCCTGTGAACATCACATTAGTTACCTGTCGAATAGCTTACTTAAAGTTGTTTCGTGAGACCTCACACAAATGTGTGGTTGTATAGCTTGTGTTTTGTGGGAATAAAATCATGTGTTACATTTGACCGTTTACGAGTCCAAATTAAGTGATGTTAAAATTACCATGGTTACAATCAAAGGCAGCTGATATAATTACAGGCCTCCTGTAAACATCACATTATTACAGATAGATAGATATATTATTGACATAAATAAAAATACTATACAGACTTAGTTGTCATAGTAATTACACATCTATTACACATCTATTACATATTGTAACTATCTATCTGTCATGAACAAACAGAAAAACACAATTTTCTTGTGTATCCTGCAGACAAAGCATTAAACCAATGCTGACTTAATAATGTTTGGCCATGATGCTGGACAAACATAAAAAACCAGTATGAGTGTGAATTGTTTGTGGTTGAGTGTGATATGTGGTTGAGTGTAGTATGTGATTGAGTGTAGTATGACTAACCAGTATGAGTGTGAATGGCTTGTGGTTGAGTGTAGTGTGGTTGAATGCAGACTCACCAGTTCGAGTGTGAATGGTTTGCGGTTGAGTGCAGACTCACCAGTATGAGTGTGAATGGTTTGTTGTTGAGTGCAGACTCACCAGTATGATTGTGAATGGTTTGTGGTTGAGTGTAGTTTGTGGCTGAGTGCAGACTCACCAGTATGAGTGTGAATGGTTTGTGGTTGAGTGCAGACTCACCAGTATGATTGTGAATGGTTTGTGGTTGAGTGTAGTTTGTGGTTGAGTGCAGACTCACCAGTATGAGTGTGAAGGGTTTGTGGTTGAGTGCAGACTCACCAGTATGAGTGTGAATGGTTTGTGGTTGAGTGTAGTTTGTGGTTCAGTGCAGACTCACCAGTATGAGTGTGAATGGTTTGTGGTTGAGTGCAGACACCAGTATGAGTGTGAAGGGTTTGTGGTTGAGTGCAGACTCACCAGTACGAGTGTGAATGGTTTGTGGTTGAGTGCAGACTCACCAGTACGAGTGTGAATGGTTTGTGGTTGAGTGTAGTTTGTGGTTGAGTGCAGACTCACCAGTATGAGTG
The DNA here is from genome assembly GCA_964017125.1 of Flabesymbios commensalis. NCBI lineage: Eukaryota > Metazoa > Annelida > Polychaeta > Terebellida > Flabelligeridae > Flabesymbios > Flabesymbios commensalis. The sequence goes on along the minus strand of OZ024909.1, from coordinate 3,104,278 downwards.
TGAATGGTTTGTGGTTGAGTGCAGACTCACCAGTATGAGTGTGGATGGCTTGTAGTTGAGTGCAGACTCACCAGTACGAGTGTGAATGGCTTATGGTTGAGTGTAGACAGTAATCCCAGACAGGTGATCCATACGATGATCGTGCTCCGTGTGAAAGCTGCGAGATGTGAAACCAGGACATGTCCCAGAAACAACAGTAGGCTTTTCCATCCCATAAAGTACAGGATGGTTAGCAAACTGTATGTGATGAAAACTACAGCTCGCAAACAATGCTACAACAACAAGAGAAATAAACTTCACAAGATAACAGATTTACTGTCATAATCACCTTATTTTTTAATAATTACTTTAAATTTCAAATTAGAAAAAAAAACTACTTGAAGAAATATACAAAATATAACTATATTTTCAATAAAAAATAAATCACTGTAATTCATGAGGACCTATATAAAGAAACACAGAATAAATAATAGAGAAAGTTTTAGTTATAAGTAATCCAATTTTGCTTATTTTTTCACTCACCAGTTGTTTTAGATGCACACAGACCTGCCCGATGGCAATGTGGCCAAGAAGCCATGGCCATAACTCCCAAAACCAGCCGTACCAAAATGTCCACTCAAAATCAGATTTATCCTACATGAAAAAATACATACCGGTAGTACATGTATGCAATACAAATACATTACCTTGAACATTGTTACATTTAAGCTCTGATGTCAATTAAGTATTAACTGATTAACAAAATTATATTTTCACCAATTAGATTGTTTTGAATCAAGTTTGTTAGCATAGAAAATGTGGATAAGCTTCACATAGACTTGTATGCATAATGCACGTAACATATTACACAATGTACACAAAAAGTATTCATTTTGTATATATCAATTAAATTACGCACATACATACAATTACATTTGCAAATAATGTAAACATCATGCCAGAATTTGATGTTAACACAAGTCTGACAGTTCGGAACAGATTAGTGTGAACTGAAAGAAAAACTTCCAGCTGACTTGATAAGGACACAAGGATTAAATGACCAATTGTGTAGAAATTAAATCCATAATTCAAAGCAATTCAGACTTAAACTGAATGAAAACTACTAACTGACAATTCAACAAGACAATGGCTAATAATCAATCAATCAATCAATTCTAGAGCTTATACCTGTTTCCTGCCAATAACTTTCCAGCCGTCCACCATATCATACTGGTTCAAATCGTGCTCTGAAATAATAGTAGCACAAGGTATAATAATGACCTCCATAACACCAATATATTAACCCCTTAAGGTACATATCACAAAACAAATTTTGTAGAACTGTTTTTACAAATACGAATGTATATGATGATACCGGGGAAAACAAATTAGATTAACAACTGTAACAGTGTTTCATCTAGCTCTTTCTAATATGGCGCAGCGCCATGTTGCCTTTTGTGAGCGCCATGTTGCCCTTCATGAGCGCCATGGCGCCCTTTATGAGTACCATGTTGCGCTTCATGTGCGCCTTGTTGCCTTTCTAATATTCAGACAGTGATATACCTCATTGAACTGTTGTTACGTCATGTTCAACCCACCCAGGCCATGGTCACAGTGAAAAATACCACACTCACTGATGTCGCACGTTCACACCTATGACGCGATACCTGATAACGGCCTGAGTACATGGTGGTAATAAGTGGCGATGTTTACTTACTTGATTGATTCTGTTTATACCCTTAATTGGGGAGGGTGGGTGTTGGAAATGCCTGACTGGGTCAGGGGCGGATCTAGCTTTTCAGTGAGGGGGGGGGGGGGTTTAAAATTTGACAACAAAAAATATTTTACTGTAATGGGGTCAAGGGGCCCGCCCCCGCAGAAATTGTTGATTTCTAAAGGCTTTCTCATGCAATCTAAGGCATATCGGGCACTGTTTCCCACTCAGTATATCACCAAATCATAAGGAAACCCCTAAATAAGGTGATGATTTTTTCTGAGGGCGCATGATAAGGTGCCCCTAATGATAGGTGGTGCCATGCCCTTTCTGAATCCCAGATGAAACACTGTACCTTATGATGTATATGTCGCAACCTGACTTTCTGGGGCCCCGTGTCCTCCGTATGAACAGTGGTTCATCCCTTTAACCCTAGTTGAGTATTCAACTCACCGGCTGACGCTTGTAGCGCAGCGGTATCTTGAGTTGACAGCTTCAACTATTTAACCCCTACAGCACGGGATAGACTTTAGACGTCGAACAGATTTTTATGAAAATCATGGAAACCAAAGCGTTTTTTTCAATTTGAAATTATCATAAATGTCTTAGTCAGCTCTCTCTGATTCATTTGAATACCTATGGTATGGGATTACGCCCATTAGAAATATTTTTACTCTTACAGCACGGAGATAGACTTTAGTCAACAGCATCTCTAGTCGATATCTAAAGTCGATATCGCACTGTAAGAGTAAAAATGTTTATGATGGTCATAGACCCATAATATAGGTATTGGAATGAATCAGAAAGAGCTAGCTAAGACATGTATGATGATTTCAAATGAAAGAAACCCATTTGTCTCCATGGTTTTTTTTTACAAAAATATTCAGGGCTTCAGGGGTTAATATAACAAGTCACCTTGAGAAGCTATGTAAACCCCTGCGAGCGAGTAGGCGGCACAAGCCGGCCAGACGATAATGTAAAACAGACGCTCCCATTCAGGCAGAGCTGCCGGACACAAACTATCTGAAAACGGCTTTTTCACCATTTCTCCTGAAACAAAGAATTTCATGTAGTCAGCAAAAACATTTTTTACTCTCTGACAGCAGTCAAATTTGGTCTAATAATTCTTCCATCATGTATAACTACATTTACCGAGAAATGGTCAAATGGTCAACATAATTTGTTAAAACTGAAATGACGATTATCAGGGCAGGCTCTGACTGTGGAATGTGGTCAAATATTTCTTTTAGCATGATGATGTCGGCAGTTATGAAAAAGGCTCAGCATAATTTTATTGAACAATTTTAAAATGTATTGAATGTAGGCCTACCTAACCACGTATCAATGAGTGACAGTGAATGTAAAAACATTGTATTATCGCCCATGCCATAGCAAAAATCATAAAACTTCACTGTACATTAACAATAGTATCAACAAGCCAGTAAAACACATTAGTCTACGATTTAAAACTGATCATAAAGTGATAATAAAATAGAAAAGAAAAATTCTTGCTTTTTAATGTTTTAGTTTTACAAAAATAATATTAATGTAAACGTGTCTTTGCTTACATTTGGTACTGATAACATTAAATAAACTGTAGTCTTGTCCTTGTATCTTCCATTCACTTTCCACAGGCTGTCACATCTTCCTTTGTTATCCAGTCTTCTGGGAGTGGGACAGCTCACCCTGCCTTGACAGAGGGAAGTTAATGTGTTTACAGTATGTGTGATGTAATACATAACTAATAGACGGGGCACCTGTCTGGCACTTCAAACAAAATGGCCGCCGTTTACACTGTCCACTCGAATTTTCAATTGTTTATATTTTACGAACATGACCTTAAAAACCTTAAAAGTGGCGGGCAGACACTTTTTCGGCGTCACAAATTGATCGTACACCACTAGACAGTCAGATGAGGGCGGCCAAACATCAAACTGGTGGTTTGGAATCAATACGTTATTTGATCAGTGGTCTTTAAGTGATATATGCCTAATTATAGTAACCTACATATTACTGACAAAATGACGTATTTTTAAAGTAAGAGTCAATGACTATGCCATTAAATAAACAATAGAAAACTAGAAATATATATGGTCAGTAAAAAAAACTTTAAAAAATACAAACATAAAGTGTAGGCCTATGGGAAATGTTGTAAATGTAATATATAGAAGTTAATTATGTGTAGTCGGAGAGTTTTGAAAGTGACTGTGTAGATGTCTATATGGACAACAAAGAACTTTTGAGGCCAAAAAGCTACATATGAACACTTGTTTTACGTCATGTAGTATATCATAGGTCATTTAAATGTTTACAATTATTTACTGTGCTAAGAAATTGTTAAGTCATTCTGTGGACCTTTAAGTTGTATTTTTAATTGCCAGCATATCATATTTTAATTCAAAACAAGCAACAATTAAGGGTCCATATGTAATAATATTTTTGTACGGTATATTATAAATTTGTTTCTGTTTGTATTTGTCTTGAATATTAATCAGAGAGTTAACCCTTTCACTGCCGAGGTATATAGATATACAATGCCTGACCGCTGAATTAACTAGAAAGAGCTGTTCGGAAACGAACACGAAAGCAGCCCTCCGTTATCGCTCGACCACTATTTTAAAATTGTTTGCTCCCACAAGTTAATTAGGTCAGAAATTCATAGATCAGCTATCATGCAAGATTTCCCAAATGATAAAAAAAAAAAAAATGGCCGACTGGCAGCCATTTTAGATTTTTTAGTGTGAAATTTGTCATGGGTTATCCTTGTGTGAGACATAACATTTTGTTTGATATTCATGGTCCAGTCATTTTGCATTTCTTGAGTCAAGTAAATATTACTAAATTCAAATTCAACTGCTCAATAAGAACTAATTACATCTGTGGTCGCTTTTTGGCGACATCCGTGTTCTGCCAGGTGGTCGCCTTTCGGCCCACCCGCAGTGAAAGGATTTTAATATGTGTAGTAAGTATTGTTTTGCATATTTGATTTTAACTGCAGGTTAACTGGTGAGAGAGATACCTACCTGGCAAACACACGTTACACCTGAGTTGTTTTATTGCTGGGCCAGCGTTGCAGACGATGGAGAAACATTAAACCAACCTAGGGACATCGTTTCGTGTCTGCTGGCTATGGAATCTACCTGCATATTCTGCACTAAAACACGATGGGTCAAACCAATGTCAGTGCAATGTTGAGCCATCGCCTATGACGCCTGCACAACATTAATCTAAATTCGGCCTTTATTCACTAGATTTGTATCTTCCCAGAAAATATGAGATCGACGTCGATCCAATACTGGGTTAACGTTGGACCATTGCCTTCGACGTTGACTCAATGTTAACCCAATTCTGGATGGGTCTCACATGTTTGCTGGGTTATCTGGATGGAACACTCAACTGGACAATGGTTCGCCAAAAATGTACAGCTCTTAATTTCCTGGTGTTTGTATAATAATTGCGTGAGATCATAAGCCACTGATATTAAAACATGATAGACATTTATCACAATTTCCAGAAAACCCCCCGTAATTTTGTTGTGAGGAATGAAATTAACATTCAATTGTATTGGGTGATATAGGTAATATTCTAAGAATAATTAAAACTATACAGCATGTCGGCCAACAACTTCCATCACGCTGTCCGGTTGTAAACAATTCACATACAAACATGATACAATCATGAACACATGACACAGTAAGCATAAAAGACAAGGAAAATGGGATAATTTCTATGATTGAGTCTTCCCACCAGAAATCTTGCGGTGATGAGAGTGATGAGAGTAAGGCGGACACTGATTAACACTGATCAAGGTCAACTGTGAATGACAACATATTTAGCATATTGAATTATAGCTGTTGAAACTTACTGAAGACTAACAGCATTGTTATTTGATGAAAAGGTTTCTGAAAACAGAGCAGACATATAATTGCATAAGTTAGCAATGCATTCCATGGAAACATTTATTCTTGTAAGAGAACATAATAGTATAAACTAGAATTAGATATCCTAATAAAATATCAACTTTTATGAAATCAACAATATTGATGGATTTGACAATGATGACCTGTAGCCTATATGCCTCCTTATCTTAATATGCCTATATATATTTGCCTTTTTGCTGCTAGCCACAGTGGTTTAACTAACTCTAGCTAGACCTTGGCACTAAATCAACCTTTACATAATTTTAGGCTATTTTTAAAATATGCATGATAACTAAACTAAAATGTAGGTGGAAAGCATTTTCATTCGTATTTTTCACGTAAAAAAGCGCGCTAACTAAAAGTGTTCATCTCACCACATTTTACTTCATTGCATACTTTTCAATATAAATCGGTTTGTGTTTTCTACATATAACCTCAGCTACTGTGCTCAATCATAATGTATTCTCAATTTCTTGGAATATTTGTTATTTTTGTATGATTATATATGTTATTAAATTTATTAAACAAATATATACATAACTGTTTTATATTTGTTCTATGTAAGGCTGCCTTTCCATTGACGCGATTAAATGGCCGTGCGGGCGAACGCGCGCGTCCGCCGCGCGGCAGAAACCTTTCCATCGGAGCGTCGAAACGCGCCCAAACGCGCAAGAACGCGCAGGAGACGTGGTGAGATTGTTTTGGACTGTCCTTGGTAGTTGTTGGCCTATCCTTGTAGTCCAATAACGGGTCATTCGACAATAAACTTAGGTCTACATTTACATGCCGAAATAGCTCTTTCTAATGCTTCAGACATTCATCACGCTTTAAGCACCTTTTAAATACCGCATGTATATTCAAATTCAAAGTGTGGCTTATAACTAAACTATATATGGAGAGGGAGATCAAGTTGTGTGATAGGGCCTACATTATGATGCATAATGTAAGTATAGGCCCTATGTATCACTGTAGAGTCTACTCTCCCAGTAAAAACAACAACAAAATTGTACAGGCCTAACATCAAGAATACATTTTGCTAACATGTATACAACGTCGGCCCAACGTCTTCGACGTTGCTCCAACATTGTATAAATGTTATAGAGGTCTACACATGTTATGGGTTTAGGTCTGCTGTGCTAGCATTCAGTGTCACAGCAACCTAGCAAATATGAGAAGTTGAACTAATTTTAAATACAATTTATGCTCGGCCAGCATCGCAGACGATAATACAGCATTGAATCAGCATTGGTTCAACGTTTCATGTTTGATAGACTGCCAGACATGACGGAAAACTACCAGAAAAAAAGATAAATGGGGAGATAAACACAGTGTGATCATATTAGATCGATTTTTAATTCTGCCGCGCGGCCGTCGCAACACAACGCGTCGCGCATCCAAACGCGCCAATGGAAAGGCAGCCTTACGCACTACTCACAGGTCGAGCGTTGGCAATAACTTAATTTTAGTGGCTATTTATATTATAGGAATTTTTTTTAATTCGCGAGAAGAATAGTATAGTAGTTATTTGAAGTAATTTTCAAGTTAGTAAGTAATTTTGTTGTTATTTTGAGGTTGGCTAATTTGGAATTGGCAACATACTGGCCATCTAGGGTAATTTGGCAGGAAGACTAATATCAGTTATTTAAAGGTAATTTGAAAGTTAGTGATTATGTGGTTATAGTTGGAGAAAATTATAATTCTGAAAAAAAATATAATGATCACCTGGAGGCAATTTGGCCGTCAAAAAGATGGTTATTTAGTACTTGTTAGGAAGTTGGTAAACATTATGCCTATATTTAGAAGTTACTTAGAAGTCAGTAAATATAGCGGTTATTTAGAGGGCATTTAGGAGTCATCGAAAATGACTGGTAATTTTTATGTAACAGAATCATCCCAGACAGCGAGCACATAAACCACTTTTTTTGGGTTATGGTCTGGTAGCCAACCAATGATTTCAGATTATATCAAAATGACTTCTATATAACAACCCCCCCCCCCATTCTTGGGGGGGGGGGCGGGTATAAATACCCTGCTACGTTTGTGGCACCACCCCTTTTTAAAGATTTTCAATCACCCAATCGTTCACCACCAAACGGTCAGAAGTGCTATCTTTGATGCAGCCAATCACAAAGTGCTTTTCATGAAAATGGTTAATTTAATTTGCAAAATATATATAACCTTTGACCCGAAACAAAATGTTGTCAAGATGTTGATATTTTGAAAGAATTGTTTTATTATCTTCTTATCTTCTTATATATATATAGCTCAACATCAATCTGGAGAAATTTACCTTTTTGGTTTTTGAAATTCGTAGCATGTAGGCCCCTATTCATGTTGATCATCATAACTATGCCCAGAAAACACATAAACATTTTAATGATATATTTAGAAAATGTTAGACTAAATGATTTTTAAATATTAAAATGTCGGGTCAAGAGAACATTTTTATAATAATAACATTTTATGTTCAAACAATGCATTTTGAAAAAATGTTGATGTTGATAAAACGATTTTAAAACGTTTTTTTGATTAATGTTTTGCATAATATTTCTATTTAATGTTTCAAAATATTTTGTTGGCCCGACGTTTTAATGTTGTAAAACATTTTCATGTGACTTTTTTAAACATGTTAAGAAATGTTTCGTGTTTGCTGGTGCACGCTTTGCTGTAGGCTACTCACAAAAATTATGTGCTGTCAGAGTGTGTGTGAAGCGAAAAAGAGATGCCAGAGATGTGCTGGTGCTTGAAGTGTTATTTTTGCAACTTTTAACAAAAAAGGGGGGTGCAAAATAATAAATAAGGTTAAAACACTGTTTGCAGCTTGATGAGACAATGGCAGAAAGTATTAGGGAGACCTAACTGGCAAACATGAGACGTTCGTTTACTGTTGGACCACCGTCTACGACGTTGGCCCAACAGGAAATCAACGTTGGGCCAGCGTTGAATGTTTGTGGGTAGTTAAGATGAGAGCAAAGACAACCGTTACAGTTAGTGGGAGCCTCCCCCACATATGACATATCGGTGTAGTGTGTGGTGGTAAAGACAATTTGTAGAAATAATTGGAGGGACTAATAATTTAGTGGAATGAAGTTCCCATATCTCTTCCGTGTAAATTTTGTCAGCCACCTGTCAGACGCAAATTGTAGGCTACTTGATAATTATGATGTTGTTATGGCGGGTAACAACAGCTGATGTTAGTATGTTGTGTCGTTGCAAGTCTATCTTGCAGTTCCTCTTTGTATCATCTCCATTTTGTTGCATTTCCAGTCGTAGATTGGCTCCAAACGTCAACAGAAAAGATTTAAAATATTGAATTAAATTTAAGAAAATTAAAAAAGAAATACAACTTTTGTAAATGTTAATATGTCAGTGTGATTTCACAAACATAAAACTTAACTAGAGCCTGACGGCACTGAAGTACAGCTCGCGTCGACCTTCATGGTTATTGTTCTACGGACAGCTAAAATAGAGCTGACTCACAATAATTATTGGGGTTGCTTAACTGCTTGATTATTTTATTCAAAAGATCAAAGTCATAGAAAATGGTGTTTAGGTTTTAATACTTTAAACAGAAACCCTCACTAGGTTTTAATATTATAAACAGTTAAATAATAAATTAGTGAGGGTTTCTGAACTCTGCACTTTAAAGTCTGAAGTCCAAAGTCTAAACTCTTTAAGTCCGAAGAAATCTGAAGTAGTCTATATCATGTATATTGTCCAAAGTCTAAAATTCAAAGACCGAAGTTCAAAATCCGAAGGACGAGGTCAGTCCAAAGTATATCCAAAGTCTAAAATCTGAACTCTAAGTCTAAAGTTCAAAGTTTGAAGTTCGAATTCTGATGTCAGAAGTTCGAAGTCTGTCCGAAGTCTTAAATCTGAAGTGTGAAATTCAAAGTCTGAAGTCCAAAATCCAAATCCTGATGTTCGAAGTCTGGCCGAGGTCCAAAGTCTGAAGTAGGAGTCTGACGTCTGAAGTCTCTCCGAAGTTTGTCCGAAGTCTGTCATAAGTCTGAAAACTGTCTGAAGTGGTCTGCATGATAGCGATCACCATTGATCAGCAGTGCTCCTGATCCTCATATCATATATTATAATGTATTTTGTGAGCTAATTTGGTTACATATGTATGTTTGTTTTTGTTGTGTGACAAATAAATTGACCGAGTCTTCGAGTCCGAAATTTGAAGTCTGTACGATGTCTGACAATGAAGGCTATAATCCGACGTCTGAAGTAGCCTATGTTCGAAGTCCACAATATACGAAGTCTGAAAACTGATGTCTAAAGGCCACAATCGGTAGTCTGATGTACGAAGTCTGACGAAATCTGAAGTTTGATGTCCGAAAACTGTCTGAATTATGTCCAAAGTCTGAAGTCCAAAGTATGTCCAAAATCCAAGTCTGAAACCAAAGTCTGAAGTCTGTCAGTTGTATGTTGTCTAAGTCTGAAACCAAGTCCAGAGTCTAACGCCCAAATTTTGAAGTTGAAAATCTGAAGTCGAAAGTCTATCTGAAGTCCGATCAAAGTTTTTTGTAATTATTAAAACTTTGTCATACAATACCAGTATTATATATTGTGTGTCTGTAGATTAATTATAACAATAGCAGGCCAATTGTACCGATAAGCCTGCATATTCCTATAATTATTTTAGGCCTAGTCAAATTATCATTTCTCCGTTTTTTAATCGAGGTCTACTATATAACAATCTTATCCGAAGATCATATTATCAAAATTTATATAAATAGGTGAAATAATATTTCAGAATGAGATTATATAGACTAACATTCAATTAACAAACAATATAAAATGCAAACACACGTGTAGACCTACATGTATTTAACATACAATCGACTAGGCCTACCTCTAATACAATTTATAATCATATTTACCAGAATTTAATTGGACAGCCCCTCCCCTAGTGCAGCAAAATTTCGTCACCGACACCTCCAGGATAACCGGCGCCGCTGGCTATGTACCCGACAAACACGATGAAAATTGTTGGAGCCGTTAGTTTCTCAATGATGGGCCAACGACAGCGACGCTGGCCTAACATTGAAACAGCATAGGTTGAATGTCTTGTGTAAGTGTTTGCTTTGTCCCTAGCAAAAAAAAATATCCTCCATGAACTGCTTGTCGCGCTTTTCAGGTAGACAGAGAATGTAGGCAGAATATTATAAAGACATATAATTATAACATGACTGTATCTGTATCCCTGGATTTGCATAGATTCAGATCCCGGGATACAGATACATGATGATGTACTACCTTGTGTTTTCTGGACAGGTAGGAAGACTGCATCGTATTTCTTCAGATCTGTAGAAATATGATGCAGTCCTACCAGCAAACACGAGGCATTCACCCGATACTGTATCAATGTTGGGCCAACTACGGGGACGCTGGCCAACATTGAAGCAGCATTGGATAAATGCCTTGTGTAGCCTTGTTTGCTGAGCGGTGTCACTGCGTTGAGGCCTAATGCACGTGCCGTGCATACAAGCACTCTGCTTGTTGGTGTTCAATGTCAGCTAATGTCCGCAGCCGGGTCATGCGTGACGTCACCGAACTGACCTAATTAATTAATCAACTGGACAGAGGCAGGAGAGAGAGGAGGAATTGTTGACCCAGTGAACTGTATATACATCTAGTTCACTGGGTGACCTGTACGCTGTTCATTGGGCCACGTGTAATCTCTAAAGGCTGACATGGTATCACAGAAAGACAGATATTTAACTGTGTTTATCTGAGCATCTACATAGAAATCTCAAAATTGGAGCTTGTAGTGCAATGAAGAAACTTCTTTTTAACAGACACATGACGTTAGATATGTTCTCAGCTCAACGAATTTAACGTCATTGTCGTGGAATAAATTAAATCGATACTAAAATACATTAAGCCCAGACAATTGCAAGCTCTACTAATAAAAAAAGGAAAAAAATTCAGCAGTTAAAGAATTAGAGATAGATCTTAAACATACCGAGGAGTCCGATCCACAACCACGGTATCCTTTATCATAATTGTTCACCGTGTAAAAATACCACTCAGCCCTCTATGCAAGTATTCCGGCACCTGTCCTGAGTATTTAAAAAGTGTGTACAGTGGAATTCCCAATGGGTTTAGATAGGAGCGTCATAATTTGCAATTTAGCCTACTATATGTCAAATAGTCTAACTTTTAAACTAGGCCTACATGCTATTTTTTCCTAAAATTTTCAAAGTAGTTGTCGTAAGATAAGACAATAATGCTTGATAAATTTCATAAAAATCGTATGATACAACAAGAAAAAGCTGTTAAGATCTGTGTGGAGGCCATTTTAAATCTGATCCATGGCTTTTTCGATCGTGTTCCGTAGCAGGTTTGCATGTTGGACAAGTTTCAGGACAAATCAATATTAAAATGTTAGTCAACCGTTTACAAAGGAATGCGGACAGTCAGAAGGACGAACAAACGACAATAGCCTTCAGCCAAATTGGCTGAGGGTTAAAAACTCACAACTAAGAAACTGTTAAAAAAAAGAGAGATTGATTATTTATTACATATGTACAATTTCAAGGCTCCTTCTTGTGATTAAAGGGTCTTATTTGCCACATTGTCAGATATGACTCTTTAAGCGCCAGAGGCGAGTGTGATGAAGAAAAGCTCAGCCGACCATGGTGCGCTTTCTCCCTCTTTGTCTAATTTCATCAAGCTTGCGCATGATTTCGTCGGATGCCTTGCCGCTCTTTAGCACATATGTATCCAGCACAACCTGGAATAATGTCTCTGTGTTTGGGTGCGTGCTGAGAAATGCTCTCTCCAGTACGTATAAGTCCACACCTTTATCCTCCGCTACACTCTCTACATAACCAAGTCCAAAGTCAATCATTATGAGCTCCATCTCCTCACCATCATGCTCCCTCAATAACATATTAGAAGTTGTTAAATCACCGTGAATTATATTTTTCTGATGCATATTACTCAGGATTTCACCAATTTTTTGCGCTAAAGGTGTAAGTTTTTCACAGTAATTGTCCGGATTTGATGTTTGATTGTCCCGTACGTAATCTCTGACAGTCATACCAGTCACGATGTGTTCCATATAAATCTTGTGTGATATAAAATCCACAAAGTAGATGGCTGGTGTCTTAATTCCTGAAACAAAAAGCATTAGTACAACATTTATAATTATAAACAGAACAACTAACATGACACGCAATTTACGTACAAATTAGGGCTAATCAAATCCCAGGACAAATTACAATTTTTTCCTAAAGTTCAAAAATAATGTACAAAGGCATATCACGTAAAACTGAAGGAAATCTGTTATTAATATAAAAAAGTGAGCTCAAAATGAAGGAAATGTTGCATATTTACTGTAATTGGGTATTGCATTTTTGGTCAAATATCAGCTAGAAGAGAATGGGATTCGGATAGAATTTTGTAGGCAAACTCAAACATCATAACTTGTGCGTTATCAGTGTAACTATTGTGGGGTTTTCATTTATCCCAGAAATCCAGGACTTTTCGAAGACAACATGCTATTTTCAAGGTGTTCCAGGACTGGAATTTTGAATAGTCAAATTCCAGGATTTCAAAACCTGGATGACCGATATAGAAAAATACAACAACGCATATTAAAATAATAATTGTGTACTGGCTTTTTCATTAAAACTGATCAATCAACAAAAAAAAGCCCTTTTAGATCAAAATATATAAAAAGTTAAACAAACATTTGAACTAAAACCCTGATGCACTAGAGTCTAAAAATGAGCTGGATCAATGAATAATAGCTTGCGTTGCTCCTGACTAGGGCATAATTTGAATAAAATTAATTTACTAATAAAATGCCACAAAATAATGGTGAAGAAGTAGTCAAGATAATTCGGTTAACTTAGTGAAATATTACATTGAAAATAAATGTTACCATTCATTCGACACCTCATCATTGCCCGTACTTCTGATTTAGTTCTTTGTGCAGTCAATGACTTGTCGAGCGCTGGATGGCGATATTTTTTGACAAAGCGTTCCTTGATGATACATGGTTTACCGAAAAAGCTACTCGAGAATATGCGTGCCTCAGCTCCCTGTTTTATCATCTGTGGTGGTTCTTCACCCGACTCTTCCATGACTGGTCTACACACACACTGAAAGGAAATAAATTTATAAATAATCCTGGTTTTGCTAGACCTGCATATATCTATGTTTCTAAATTATGTTTTAAACCAAAAAAATGCCACAAAAATAGATAAACTGTATAGATAGAAAGGGTATTCCCACTGGCCTGGGTCAGGGGGAATACCCTTTCTACCTATAGTTTTTTGGTAAATGCTCTGTTACCCCTAAAACAAACCCCTTGTACAAATCATGGAGACCAAAGGGTTTATGCAATTTGAAATCATCATAGATGTCTTTGCTCTTTCCGCTTCATTTGAATACCTATGCTATGGATCTACGGCCATTACAAATATTTTCATTCTTATATACAGTGTGGGGATTAACTTCAAAGTCAATCCCCGCACTAGGGGTTAAACAAATAGTCTGTAATGTTGTTTTTTTAATTTGTTTTATTAAACATCAAGATATGCAAATGCTTGGTCTAAAATAAAACAATATGAGTAAACTAGAACCATTTAGAAAAAGAGCTATATCCCTTCCAAAAATGACGGGGAAGTTTTCAAAATTGCCATTTTGAAAAATATTAAATTTGATAACTCTGGAACTAAACAAGCTATAACTGGAACCTGACGGCACTGAAGTAGAGCCTGCGCTGAGCTTCAGGAGAAGCTAAAATGCAGCTGTTTCACAATTAAAGCTATAGGACACTCCATGTGCGTTTCCGGTTTCAGTTGTACCCCAGTCGCCTCTATCTCTGTGATTAGCGTGGTGCTTTCTGGGTACAGATGTATCCCTCTGTTCACACACAGTGGACTACTCATTTAAGCAATAATTATCAGATGACCACTCAGATAAAATAGAATGTAGCAGACAACATGCAAATTTAAACTAATGTGCTAATAATATTCACATGTATGGAGATATGCTCCTAATTTAGCTGATGTAATGCTATTAGTCAACTTAAGAAATGAGCACTATCAGTCATCTCATGTAATTAATGCACCTTGACAGCTGATGCACAGTAATATTTGTTTTATTAAGCTCATGATTTATTGTAAACATTATATTGATAGCTAGTCAGCTGATGTAAAACTCTTGATACTCCAGGTCAGCTAGCAAACATGAATAACCGACACATTTAATACTGAACCATGGTTGAACAGCCAGCGTTATAGACTATGGCCCAACATCAAAGCAAAACAGTAGTTCTGCATGCACAGATTAGGATGATTTTCAGAATTTATAAACTCATTCATGAAATTATGAAGCAACAACAATGCGCTGACGTATGTACTGAATTTGCCTAAATTGTGTGTGACTTCATCCTGCAGAAATAGGTTATATATTGCCTAGTAATATCATCATAGTTCCAGGTCTTTTAGAGATCTTGTTGGCAGCTGTGTGTGAGAAGGGCCAGTAGCCTGAGTGTGAGATGGGCCAGCAGCCTGAATCTGAGATGGGTCAGTAGTCTGAGTGTGAAATAGGCCAGTAGTCTGAGTGTTAAATGGGCCAGTGGCCTGAGTGTGAGACAGGCCAGTAGCCTGAGTGTGAGATGGGCCAGTGGCCTGATTGTGAGACAGGCCAGTAGCCTGAGTGTGAGATGGGCCAGCGGTAGCCTGAGTGTGAGACAGTGGGATGGGCCAGTAACCTGAGTGTGAGATGGGCCAGTAGCCCGAGTGTGAGATGGGCCAGTAGCCTGAGTCTGCGATGGGCCAGTAGCCTGAATCTGAGATGGGCCAGTAGCCTGAGTGTGAGATGGGCTAGTAGTCTGAGTGTGAGATGGGCCAGTGGCCTGAGTGTGAGACAGGCCAGTAGGCTGAGTGTGAAATGGGCCAGTAACTTGAGTGTGAGATGGGCCAGCAGCCTGAGTGTGAGATGGGCCAGTAGCCTCAGTTGAGATGGGCCAGTGGCCTGAGCGTGAGATGGGCCAGTAGTCTGAGCTTGAGATAGGCCAGTAGTCTGAGTGTGAGAAATGGGTCAGTGGCCCGAGTGTGAGATAATCCAGCATGCAGTAGCTTGAGTGTGAGATGGGCAAGCAGTAGACCTAGCCTGAGTGTGAGATGGGTCAACAGTAGCCTAATCTTTAGTGTGGGGTGTGTGGTTGACAAGCTGAGCTTCCTCAGTGACAACTGCAGCAGCAAAATCTAGAACAATATTCAAATTCATTGATCAAGTGGATGCAATTTGGTCTCATCTCAGTACGTGAAATAGTCTAAGGCAAGTTGCTGAAACTGATAAATTACTCAACTAAGCTTGTTAAATATAAATTTCACTAGTGGGCCTAGCCATATGATACCAGCGACGTGTCAGACGGTTGTGAGATTCGAGGCCTACTGGAACCCCAGAAATACTAGATGATGACGAATCCAGATCATGATCATCCAATATATTATTTATCCAACAACACTGATAGACAAAAGGGGCAAAACGCTCACATGCTGGGGTTTTATCGCACACCATAGTAGGCGTTTTACCCCAATTGATAATTGTGGAAGTTTCTCAATGTTTGTCACGTGACAATGTATACCTCTCACTGGAAACGATATTGCATTGAAAACCAACAATAGTAGCTTTAAATGTTCCACGGTGACTAGTGGTTCTCAGTATTCCTTAGGCCTTGAGAGACTATAATACTGATCCGATTTACTAATAAGGACAGTGTTAGATTATGTACTTAGCTACCCAACAAACACGATGCATTTACCCAATGTTGGGTTAATGTTGAGCCACCGTCTCCGACGCTGTCCCAACATTAACACAACATTGGTTGAATGTAGCGGGTTTGTTGGGTAAGCATGTATGCACAACACTATTTTGTTCCAAATGGTTAGCGTTCTCAGTAGTTAATTCAAAATGTGGCAGCAGCTATTAAAGAAACACATGAGACTATAAAACCACGTGGAATGATGTCATAATAGCAATGGGCATTTTGCCTCACCTGGGCATTTTGCCCCACCCTACCCTACTTCCCATCGGATTTTGGATTTTCTGGAGTCTCGCTGGATAGAAACTGCGCCTACGTCCATTGAGTTCTTTTACGTCCAACTCTAGTTCACTCAGACATGCCATCTGATTTACGTGGTTCTCTGAGCCCCACGACACGACATCGCTACACGCATTATCAGGGTTTGACACAAATTTTATGAGCAGTGGTCCCCGGACCACCAGCTCAGTGGATCTGGTGGTCCTAAGAATTTTTTAGTGGTCCCGACAACAACTAACATTACAGCACTTGTAAATCTTGAATCAATTTTTTTCACGCTTGCGATGTGTTTCCACATCGCTAATTTTGTAAAACCACAAATGGCATGACAGGAGACAGTTCAAGGATGATGATCGATCTCAATGTCAATAATGCATGACCCTCATGATTACGAACGCGTGTTTTGTTGCGTCAAAAGAGTGAAAGAGGGTACAGTGTTTCTGATATTATCACCATCTCGTGGCGACGATCATTTATATCTTTGGGGCTTGTTACTATTCTAATTAGGGCTAGATATGAATGTTCTGGTGGTCCGACATAATTTCCGGTGGTCTCGGACCACCGTCAGTTGTGAACGCTGAACATGTCCTAGTGTATACAGCACTTGGCAGTCCCAGGCGGTCACCCATCCAATTATGAACCGGGCGCGACGTTGCTCAACTTCAGTGATAAAGCCAACACCTATGAGCGAACGCCGTATACCGTAGCCCCGAGAGACGCAATGTAAGTGTTGCGTCTCTCGGGGCTACATATAAAGGATCTCATTTCTTTGAAATTCACACATAGTTTTGTCCAATCAGTCTTAATGATGTCCTCCAGAACTTCCTCATAGGGCAGTGGACATAGTCTATTTTCATTTTTTGCATTTTTTTACAAAAATTTAAAAAAATGGCAAACAAACAAAGAAAAATAGACCTATGACTATGTCTTTTATTGCAGTGTAGCCTGTAGGTCTATCACAAATTCACATAAATCCTGAAAAAACACGAAAAAAATACCAAAATGACTTCTTCGGACGTACCTACGTTACACGTATGAGTCAAGTAGGCCTATGAGGAGCCGGGCAGTCATATCTGTGAGCGCTATCTGGAGGGGGTGGGGGTGGGATGCAGAATGTGTTCAATGACCGGTTTACACTTAAAAGTTAATACTTATTATCGCCCGCTTACAAAAAAAATGTCTTTATTACCTGATTACTTGGCATATATTTACTTCACGTTAGGCCCTTATCTGGCAACACAAAATAGAAAGTATTGCAGTATATTGCTGTAATTACCAATTATTATGAACGACAGTTATTGCTAAAAAGTAAAGAAACGTGGAAATTGTTGGAATATTTTGTTTGTTTATATCTACTGCCGCCTATCGAATGACGTGTACATTAAACTTTTGACTTCGGACAGGTGATTTCGGTCACAGTGATTTCATACAATAAATACCACAGACAACCCATGGGCCATGGCTTCAGTAACAATTAAAAAATGCATAAGATGATAAATCTTTAAATTAATCTGACTGAGGTCATCTTCTTCCAATTACTGCTAAAACTTTCATATTAATGACGGGGCCAGGTATGCGTGTGGGTTATGTTATAGCAAGATTAGAACATGTCATGTAAGTAGCCCTATGCCTACGCTCTCTGGCTGGCTCTGCTATAGATAGGCAGAACCGTTGCCTTTTTCTTATTTTCACATTTAAAAAAAAATTAGTACTCTGCCAGACATGGTGCCCAGTTCATTTTCATCAATGAAATAAATCAAATTTACTGATCCGGGCATTTTAAAACTGCTACAAGACATCAAAATACATAAGGCTCCAGCGCCAGATAAAATTGTTCCCAGATTGCTGCACGATTTCGCCCATATTTTGGCTGAACCATTAGTCGAAATTTTTAATAAATCTCTTGAAACATCTGACGTAGGCCTACCCCATGACTGGCACTAATGTTGTTCCTATCTTTAAAAAAGGAGAACGTTACAAACCGTCGAACTATAGACCAGTTTCCCTAACGTGTATATGTTGCAAAATTATGGAACATGTAATAGCATCAAACTTAATGAAACACTTAGAATCTAAAAAAAATACTTCATGAATGGCAACACGGATTCAGAAGCAAACGCTCCACAGAGACGCAGCTACTAAGTCTGGTACATGAGCTATCAGAAAATTTAGACCGCAAAAACAAGTAGACATAGCTGTCCTTGACTTTAGCAAAGCATTCGATAAACTTTCACATAAGCATCCTAATCAAATAAGCCTACTACGGTAGGCCTATCAGAGGTAGCACTTTGGCATGGATAAATTCTTTTCTGACAAATCGCACACAGCAGGTTGTCCTTGAAGGGATTGCTTCTGGAACCGTTGATGTCACATCAGGCGTACCACAAGAGTCGGTCCTTGGACCAATACTGTTTTTGATTTTTATAAATGACCTGTCCAATCTCTCTCTTCTAAACTTAAAGTCAGATTTTTTGCTGATGATGCGATATTATATTTTGAGGTGGCTTCTGCGGATGACTGCCAGGAGCTGCAGAGTGATTAGAATAAGTTGACGGAGTGGGAAGAAAAGTGGCTGATGAGTTTTAACCCAAGCAAATGTGAAGTGCTGACAGTCCCTGCAAGAAGCAACCTACATTATTTAACTACAGCATGCATGATCAAATTTTAAAAAGAGTAAAAAGTACAATATATCTTGGAGTAACAATAACTTCGGACCTGAATTGAAACAAGCATATTAATCAGACAGCGGGCAAGGCAAACCAGATGCTGGGCTTTGAAAAGAGAAACATTAAGACAAGGTCACATAATATGAAAACGAAAGCATATTAAGCACTTGTTCATCCCCACCCAAAGTAGGCCTACTGTGCTAGCGTGTGGGATCCACATGGGGCCTACTCAAAGTTCAATACAAAAGATGGAGATGGCAGCCAGATATGTCCTGAGACGGTGCCACAACACCAGTAGCATCTCAGATATGATAGAACAGCTACAGTGGCCTACACTAGCCCAGCGACGGTGTTGCCTCTGCCTTACTATGTTATATAAAATCTATAACAGTATTGTCACAATAGATCCTACTCCCTATCTGAAGCCAATACGCACCAGAACCAGAACGAATTCACTGTCTTTTCTCCCCCACAGATGTAATACTGAATCATTTAAACACTCATATTTCCCAGGAACAATACCAGTCTGGAACATTTTACCAGACACATTAGTCATATCTCCATCGCAAAATGCATTTAAAGCTGCATTTGCTAAATATGTCTGCAGTTTCCCCTCACAATCTTTTTATTTTAAACGGTTTTTAACATGCACCCTGTTGGCAAATTACTCTTTCCCCTTTGTTTATTTGTGTTAGTAGCTCTGCCCATAAACCGTTTATGCACCAGTACATGGAGTACACGGAGTACCACCTTGTGATGTAGGCTACATATTACATAAAAAAACATATTACAGGAAAAATGAACAGCAATGACAATGATAGGGCCTATACAATATTTAAAAATATATTTTTACGCATGAAACATGTATCAATAAATAGACGTAGGCCTACTTTAAATTATATTGTGGATTAATTAATAGAAACATAAAAATAACACTTAAATGATTTTAAACAAATGAAAAATACATGGTACAAGAAATTATACCATGGCCATTTAAGTGTTACTGAAACTGTGCAAATATGCCTAACTAGATTCAAATATTGGATCAATAGCTGCTAACGTTAATGATTGTGTTTGATAAATGTAAACATAAAGGTGTGATCATGTATTTTGGTGCGGGGATGAAAATGGCATGGTGGTTGTTTTTTTTATTTAAGGAAAGTGTGGCTATTGATAGATACTGGCCTTAAAAGCATTAACTGAGGCAGCCTGTGGGCTTTGGGGGGGTAAAATGTTCCACGTTACGATTGTTCAGCGGAAAACTGTATTTAAATGCATTGATATTTGTTTGTCATGGTTGGAAGCCCAGTATAGGCCTACAGGGTACTCTCAATTTTGGCTGGATACATAGGTGAGATAATATATAGCCACAACTCTGTTTACTATTTTATAGAGCATAGTATCAGTCTTGAAATGGTTCTTCTTTCTTGTAAGGTTTTCCAATTTAGAAAAGTTAGCATATTGTCACGCTGCTGGTGTTAAGACATCTTTCCTTGGCCAGTCTCACGCGAGTGCATACCGCAGGAGCCTGGCCGTATCGAGTACTACAATCAGTTATTCTGTCCACGTGGTCATCTTGGGGGTGTGTCTGAGATTCAAACCTCATTGGATGTTTCAGATTTATAAATATGTAATAAAAGGTCGCGAAGAATTGACCTCTTGTTCATCTCTCATACACAGTCACATGTTTCTGTTGCTAGATGTATTATATAGACAAGTTGGGAATCTCTCATTTGGGCAGTGACGTGAACACAATGACATCAGCCTGAGATTCCGAGCTTCTGTCTATCATACCAACGGAAGCAAGCAAGCTATGCTCTTAGCTGTCAACACCTGGTCAACGGCTCTCTGATTGGCCGGTCTTGCGACGCACGACATTCAAGGTATCTGGCTATTTAAAAGAGTTGGACCCTATGCGCGATAAAGCAAGGTATCACACTGCGTGCTCGTGGGTAAGATAACTTGTTGTGGAAGATGGTGTTAAGATATCTGTAGCGACAGAATCTGGCTATCCTGCGTTGGACCATTTCAAGCTACCGTACGCCCCCCTGAGTATATGGGTCTCACACACAGGCGCAGTATGCCCCTACTCAAGGGCTGGCCTGACAAGTGCCTGGTATGCCTTTGTTTTTAGAGTGGTCTGTACGTCTTGTGCCAACATTCCTCTTTAAAAAACCTAGGTTTTTATTGGCTTTGACACTAATATTGTCAATGTGAGTGTTCCATTATAGATCGCTGGTAACGGTTATTTGTCAATATTTTGCAGATTTTACATTTTACAGTCCATGAAGAAAATAATTGGTTACTATTGGAGAACGTTTGTTTGTAGCAGTCAACATTTCATATTTGCTAGCATTAAGTTCCATTATCCTTTACCCAATTTCATAATTTCTCTAGATCTTCCTGGAGTATCTGACTGTCCCAAGGATCCGAAATAGTAGGCCCTACATAAGCATGGCATCATCAGTATAGAGACGCACTCCAGATGAAATTCCCTTTGGTAACTCATTGATGTAGATTAGAAAGAGGATTGGTCCCTACACAGAACCCATGCAAAGGCGCACCAGATGCCACTTGTATTGAGTCAAATGCTTCTCTATCAAGTAGCCCTACTACAGGCTGTGAGCGGTTTGAAAGAAAAGCTGATATCCAGTTCAGGGCATCCCCATGAACACACAATCGGGTCAAATTTTTAAGTGTTAAATGACCGTGGGCGACATTGCCAAAGCTTTACTGAGTCTAGTCTAGCAATGTCGGATTGTTTCTTCTGATCAAGATTCTGGGATAATTCATGTATGAAAGTCAAACGTTCCATGCTGCGAAGGATATCGTGTGCGTACAAGTGTGCAATGATATTGCTGACAAGTATAATCTTCCATTCACCTCGAATATATACATGTCAGTGATACGTACTGGTCTATATATTGCAAGATTATATTTTTCTCCTTTCTTAAAGATTTGAGAAACATTTTTGTTCACTTTAAGTGTCAATTTTGGCAGCAATCCTGCTCTCATGGAGAAATAAATGAGAAAAAATCAACTGGTTGCTTTCTAGACCAGAGTGTCAATGACACAAATGCTCATCCTTAATTGGGGCAAGTTGATAACGAATTACAATTTACAATGAGGGAGTTTAATGAGGGAGTTTAATGCACAGGCACAAGCTCTTTCAAACAAACCAAACATAATTGAAATCGGTTAAGAATCGAGGGAGGAGAAGATTTCGAATTGTGGACAGAGTGCCCTAATTAGGTCTTAATTAGGTCATAAGTTAATTAATAATTACAATTTCTGAAATCCGCGAAGAGGTTTAATGCACAGGCACAATTAAGCTTTTTCAAACAATCCAAACTGAATTGAAATCGGATAATAATTGAGAGAGAAGCATTTCTTGTGAATTGTGGACAGAGTGCCCTAATTAGGTTTTAATTAGGTCATAAGTTTATTAATAATTAACATTTCTCGAACCGGTGAGGAAACTTAATGCACAGGCACAATTAAGCTTTTTCAAATAAACTAAACGGAATTGAAATCGTATAAGAATAAGGGAGTAGAAGCATTTTTTGTGAATTGTGGACAAACGACAGACAACAGATGACAGACGCAACACGATGGCATAAGCTGAGGGTCTGACGAATGTCCTGTATCATGTTTCCTTGATGTTAGCAGGACATCTGTTGATGTTACGCTTCAGAAAGGCTCGGGTGTTGTTGGCCTTCTTGGTGACATTGGCTATGTGGGCGTTCCAGGTTAGCTTGCTGTCGATGGTGACGCCCAGATACTTCGCACTGCTAACCTCGCTGAGGAGATTGCCGTGGATGGTGTAGTCACTGTCTATCCTCTCCCCCCCCCCCTGTTAGTAATTCGTATCACCTCACCTTTATCCGGGTTGAACTGCATAAGCCAGTCAGCTTCCCACTTTTGTAGACGATCCAGATCTTGTTGCAGAATAACAGCATCAGCTGGTGAGTTTATACGCTGGTAGAGGAGGCAGTCATCCGCGAATAGGCGTGGGGTGGAAGAGACACAGGATGGCAAGTCGTTAATATAACAGAGGAAGAGAAGTGGGCCCAGGACTGACCCCTGAGGTACTCCTGATGTGACTGGAGCACTAGCTGAGGTTTTCACCTCCAGGACAACTTGTTGGGAGCGTTGAGAGAGGAAGCATTTGATACACTGGAGGGTGTTTCCTCTTATGCCATATTAGTTGAGCTTAGCTTCAAGTCGCGCATTTGGCACTTTGTCGAAGGCCTTAGGGAAGTTGAGTAACACAGCATCAGTTTGTTCACCGTCATGGAGGCATTTAGGTAGGCCGTGGACAGTCTGTATCAGTTGAGTGTCGCATGATCTTTTTTTGCGGAACCCGTGTTGAAAATCTGATAGGATTGTGTTGTTGTCCAGGTGATCCATGATGTTGCTATGGATGATATGCTCGAGGCTGGTAGAGCACTTTGATCGCGTGAGGCTTGGAATATCAAGGTCAAGGCAGGTGCGAGCTCGCTAGCATACTCCTTGAGTAGCCTAGCCGGTATCTCATCAGGGCCAGCAGCAGAGTGGATCTTAAGGCCTCCTAATAGTTTCTGCACATGCACCCTCCTCACTCACAGTAATGCGGGCCAGGTCAGGGTGGGTGCTGTGGTCAAGGCTGGGAATGGTGGATGTGTCTTCTTTGGTAAAAACTGATGAAAATTGATCGTTCAGGATATTGGCTTTCATCTGAGAGTCACTGTGAGCCACCCCATCTCTCTTTAGAGGAGCCACACCACTATTGTCACATTTTTGGCTTTTGATGAAGGACCAAAAACGCTTCGAGTTCCCTGGTTCTGTTTCATCTCCGGTTTGAACACATTGCAAGGCATAAAAACACTGAAGGTATCCGCGGGTCACTTAATTATTACCCACAGCAGTCCAATGAAGATGTTCCAAAATGGCGACGACATTATTTGCATTAGGCCCAAACAAAATAATTTAATACATACATTGAAGTATATATATATATATATATCACAGACATTTGCCTGATAAGCGACTAGCAATGACAAAATATTTTATCAAATTGACAGTTTCTGCCCCAGCGTAAATATGGGGTGATTTCAATGTTCAACAGTAACTTTTTACGCACTGGTGAAAACCATGTGGATATAATTTAATTTCGTATGCTAATTATGTTATAGGAAATATTTCCTAAAAGCAGATAATTACTCTTGTACGTGGAACCACAAGGAGAGCATTTCATAATTTACAACACATGAATATTGAAATATCTGTTTACCTGCTGATTTTACATGGAGTGATAAGCCCACTGCAGGATGAAAATATTCCTGAGTGGAATTATCAGCATAAAAAAATAATTGACAGGATACACAGCAGCCACCAGCATAATTTTCTGCTCCGAAAACTATGTGTAGTAGTGGGAGTAAAAATAATTTTTCACACAATTAATCACATGTCTAGGTGATTTACCCCCAGACGTCAAAGGATTTCACTGGGGAATTTCATGCCTAAACAAAGTATCCTTTTGCACAGCTCCGTTATCCTCGGGTCGGATAGTCCCCAGAGTAAGAATGGGCCTAGTTGGCTATACCTCCATTCATCCCAATTAAGTAATAGATGTCAAATACTATTGCTGGCAGTTTAAGCCCGGAAACTAAGTGTTTGTCATAACATCAAATGAGGCCAGAGGCCCAGTACTGAACCAAGCGGAGGTGAAAACAGTTACCCCAACAAGGCACATTTAGACCCCCTCAAGGTGTTGTGTGCAGACAATAAGACAAGTAGTTCCTGATATACGCTGAAATGGGAAGAGTTCACATCGATGCCAACAGAAAATGAAACATGTCATAATTGATGTGTGCCATTCTTGAGAACTCTTAACTGACAGACCTACCAGACCAATAGCAAGTACTAATATTCAACTATATAATAATTTTAAGATGTTTTTCTCTCCTCTACCGGGTGGGCACTATCAAAAATTGCTGTGGTGATTCTAATTATTAAGGAACAGCAATGAGTGTAATATTAGGAAATGTATTGTGCTTACAATAAATTGTTTCAAACGGCTGTGGTGACACCAATTATCATAGAATACACAAGAAACAACTGTCATAAGTCCAGCTGAAACATGTGCCAAGGCTGACAGAGTAAGATTCACAGAGTTAAGATGATGTAAAACAACTCTTCACAAGTCAAACTGAAGTTCTTTTATTCCAGACTAAGAAAATTACGTACAATACATTAGGCAATGTAGCAGAAACTACGAAGAGCACACTGTGTGGAAAGCGAACATCACAGAATTCTTACGGCTAATGGCAGACAAGAAAAATAATACCAAGAATGAAAAAGCAAAAAGAACATATGGAGATATATAAGATATATAAAAGGGAAACATCTTCATTGTCAATCTTTAATAATGAGTTATTGTGTGCCCTTGGATGTGAAAGGGTGTATCTGCCACTTTGCAAAGTGGCAGATGCACCCTTTCATATCCAAGGGGATGAAGTGTTTGAAATAAATGTTCAAAAACATGCAAACATTTTACTTTTCACATACAGCAAACTCACTTTGCCTCACAAGCTGTTTTCATACAAATATGCAAGTTTGTAGGCCTATACATGGAGCATTTAGCACAACTTCTCATTAAGTGCACTGCCTGTAGGTATGCAAAAACTCTTATTAAAAAGTAATTGAATTGAACAATTGAAAGTTAATTCACTTGAATTTATGTATAGCTGTTGTAACACACAATTAAAGGGACTAGTCAACGATAAAATCATTAAAAAATCGGTGATTTTATTTTGGCTTTTTAATATGACCATATGATGTAAACATGTCCATAGACTAGAACTGCGAAAGTTTTTTAATTTTTCTGCTGCGCATTCATCAGTTAGGCTAGATAGAGAGGAAATTCCTGTATTTCCTATTTTTGACATGGTTGTCAATAATTAGAAATCAGAAATGTTGTTTCTATATCTAGCCTAACTGATGAATGTGCAGCAGAAAAATTAAAAAAACTTTTGCAGTTCTAATCTATGGACATGTTCACATCATGTGGTCATATTGAGAAGCCAAAATTATATCACCGATTTTTTGATGATTTTAGCCTGGGCTAGTCCCTTTAACTTCAAAAGGGTTAAAATATGAATATAGTAGATTGAAGACGCGTCAAAAGCAGATACATGTCAAATTAGGTTAATAAGATTGTTTACAAAGTGCAGATGTGTGATTTCACATTTTGCCTCTAATTATAAAGTAGCATCTATTCTTGCCAGATTTGTGATGCCCAACTGAACAACAATTAGCCGGAAATTTCGGACCAAGTACAGTATTCTACCCCGACCAATGAACAAGTGGCTCAGCCCGTCACATGACAAGATCAGCCAATCACAGCAGTCACTCTATTGTTATTTAAATTAAGGGGTAGAATACCATACTTGGGGAGAAATTTCTTACAATTGAAAATGACAATTCATGAAGTAAAGTCGGGTGAACTCAACCACTCACGTACAATTTTCTTTGTGATATCCAGACATACATTCATAAAAGTACATATTTCAGTACAATATATTAAAAAGAAATATCTAAAGTGGTACTTAAGCATAAAATATTTTTTTTAATTATTCATTGTGGAGAATTACACAAAGTGAGTGTATTTTTATTAAAAGTGTTTTGTTAACAATAAAAATATGAAATATGCAACATTTGTTAGATGTAAATTTACAATATAGCAATAAAAATGTACATATTTTGACAACAAATTGCCTTTGAAGTATTCTATTTAAAAGGCAGATGAAAGCTAAATAGTCATTTGTGTATAACATTGCTAAATGAGTAGCATAAAAATATTTAGGAAATGTGATAAATATTGATAATGACTATTAATTATCCTCATAATATGCTTTATATACATATATATTCCGCAATCAATCTGCCAGATTGTCTCTAATAATTGTAAAAAAAATAGTGCCAATGCCACACTCAACACAAAATAATTAATAAAATTATTGTAATACGTGGCTGAATAAAATTGTAAAATAACTGAATGTGGTGAACTTGAGAGCAAATTGTCTAAATGTAATTAAAAAAATGCTCTTAGACCCTTATATTCCAAGAGGATGCATGAAAAATTATTATTCCTAGGATTTTTATCTTAGTGGTGAGACTGTAGCTTGTCTGTAAATCATATTGAAGCAGTCTTAGAGGATTAAATGTGGCCAAATAAGAAAGATTTTATGATAAGATTCAAATTGATCAGGTAGATTTTTTTTCGCTAGATGTACTTGAGCTTTACATTAGCGAGACAAATCTTAAACGAGTGAAAAATTTATCTTGGTAATTTACAAGGTATCCAGTGAATTGTTCGTGGAAGACTATACATATGACTGATACAGAAGTGTCTCTGGCAAGATGATATATATATTCTTCATTGGACCACATGTACATGAATATGATAACAACAGAGTGAGTGCATATTTACACTAAATATAAAGCATACGATATGCCTTCTCAGCTAACAGAAGGCATTGGCCCGACACTGTCAATGTTGGAGAAGCATCAGTGATATTCTCCCAGCATTGAGATGGTGTCGGGACAACACACCATGCGAGCCGGATGATACTTTACACATGAAACCCGTAGTGTGCTTAGTGACTAATACCTACTCCTAACGCTATATATATATAATACACAAATTACAACGGCTAAAATCTGCAAATGGTCAGCATCTGATTAACAAACATGTTTTTGTTGCCATGGAGTTGGGGGATATATCTAGATTATTTACTGGATTCAATGTAACTCAAACAGCAAGGTTGCATTTTCACATAAAAAAATATCCCCACATTATTATTATCTTCTCATTTTATTTTACTGATCTTTTGTAATTCCAAATCTACCTTAACATATTGGTAAATTTTAAGT
This sequence comes from Flabesymbios commensalis, assembly GCA_964017125.1. Classification (NCBI taxonomy): domain Eukaryota; kingdom Metazoa; phylum Annelida; class Polychaeta; order Terebellida; family Flabelligeridae; genus Flabesymbios; species Flabesymbios commensalis. Next base: position 3,076,015 of record OZ024909.1, on the reverse strand, counting down.
TGAATATTCAATCAATAATAATCTATAATAACAGTATATTTGAAACCCACTAAATCAACTAAACCAAACGTAACTGCAATCTACAACTAATAAAATAACAAGTAACACAGTAAAATGGCAAAAAACTATAACAAAATGGCATATATGTAGAATAAACTACATGAGGATGAAATGGAAACTGAAGAGGTTGAATATAAAAATTTGTCCATCGATCAATACACTATGAATATGTATACATACATGTATTACCATTTCTGGACACCATATTAGTCTAATTTTAAAAGTATTCAAAACAAAGAAGCAAAAAATATGCCATAGGCAGGATGAATGATTCTTTTGTTTCTGCTAATGTCGGAATTTGCATATTCTGTTTCAATAATTAAAATTATCATTCTCAGCTTGATTTTACAATTGTGAGTGACACCCCCATTGTGTATATGTAAGAAATGAAGAAGGTCGTCTTGCTTTTTCAGCTATTTTGATGGTAATATGTAACTATATGTAACAGTAATAAGTATGGCAATGTACTACATTGTCAAATTTGAATAAGTTTTGGCAGATCATGTGGAGTGGAGAAATGGATGAAAAAGTCATCAAATGTACATGTATATTCCTTGCAATGGAATCACATGTGTACCAAATGATAAAGTATTGCTTAAAGGTTAATGGTATAGGCGGTCAACACAAACAAGTGAAAAAATATATCATGGGTATTAACGGCTTCTGCTAATGTCAAAATATGCATATTTTATAAGCCCAATTTTCTATGATTAAAAGGCTCACTCCTAAATTTTGCTCAACGTTGCGAGTGACAACTCCCTCCCCTCCCATTGAGCAGATGGAAAAATGTTTTCTGCTCTTTTTAGATTGTAATATTGGATTTTATTATGGGACAATAAGTGTTGTAATATGGAGATTTCCATCCTGAGGAATTGAGAATCGACAAAAGTGGCATCAGATGTGTATTCCTTGCAATGGAATCACCTGCCTGATAAATTAACGGTGGCTAAAAGATAATAGGTAAAGGACAATGTCAGAATATACATATTTTATCAGCTTAATTTTCTATGATTCAAAGTTTCAATCATAGTTTTTGCTCAAAGTTGTGAGTGACAACCGTCCCCCCCCCCCCCCCTATTGAGCAGATTTTATTATGGGACTGTAAGTGTTGTAATTGGGGAAATCGACAAAAGCGTTATCAGATATGTGTATTCCTTGCAATGGAATCACCTGCCTAATAAGGTAACGGTGGCTAATAATAGGTGTGATAGGTAGGGTAACCCTCTAATAGGTGTGATAGGTAGAGCAACCCTCTAATAGGTGTGATAGGTAGGGTAACCCTCTAATAGGTGTGATAGGTAGGGTAACCCCCTAATAGGTGTGATAGGTAGGGTAACCCTCTAATAGGTGTGATAGGTAGGGTAACCCCCTAATAGGTGTGATAGGTAGGGTAACCCTCTAATAGGTGTGATAGGTAGGGTAACCCCCTAATAGGTGTGATAGGTAGAGCAACCCTCTAATAGGTGTGATAGGTAGAGCAACCCTCTAATAGGTGTGATAGGTAGGGTAACCCTCTGATAGGTGTGATAGGTAGGGTAACCCCCTAATAGGTGTGATAGGTAGGGTAACCCTCTAATAGGTGTGATAGGTAGGGTAACCCTCTAATAGGTGTGATAGGTAGGGTAACCCTCTAATAGGTGTGATAGGTAGGGTAACCCCCTAATAGGTGTGATAGGTAGGGTAACCCTCTAATAGGTGTGATAGGTAGGGTAACCCTCTAATAGGTGTGATAGGTAGGGTAACCCTCTAATAGGTGTGATAGGTAGGGTAACCCCCTAATAGGTGTGATAGGTAGGGTAACCCCCTAATAGGTGTGATAGGTAGGGTAACCCCCTAATAGGTGTGATAGGTACCCCTAATAGGTGTGATAGGTAGGGTAACCCTCTAATAGGTGTGATAGGTAGGGTAACCCTCTAATAGGTGTGATAGGTAGGGTAACCCTCTAATAGGTGTGATAGGTAGGGTAACCCCCTAATAGGTGTGATAGGTAGGGTAACCCTCTAATAGGTGTGATAGGTAGGGTAACCCTCTAATAGGTGTGATAGGTAGGGTAACCCTCTAATAGGTGTGATAGGTAGGGTAACCCTCTAATAGGTGTGATAGGTAGGGTAACCCTCTAATAGGTGTGATAGGTAGGGTAACCCCCTAATAGGTGTGATAGGTAGGGTAACCCTCTAATAGGTGTGATAGGTAGGGTAACCCTCTAATAGGTGTGATAGGTAGGGTAACCCTCTAATAGGTGTGATAGGTAGGGTAACCCTCTAATAGGTGTGATAGGTAGGGTAACCCCCTAATAGGTGTGATAGGTAGGGTAACCCCCTAATAGGTGTGATAGGTAGGGTAACCCCCTAATAGGTGTGATAGGTAGGGTAACCCTCTAATAGGTGTGATAGGTAGGGTAACCTTCTAATAGGTGTGATAGGTAGGGTAACCCCCTAATAGGTGTGATAGGTAGGGTAACCTCCTAATAGGTGTGATAGGTAGGGTAACCCCCTAATAGGTGTGATAGGTAGGGTAACCCCCTAATAGGTGTGATAGGTAGGGTAACCCCCTAATAGGTGTGATAGGTAGGGTAACCCCCTAATAGGTGTGATAGGTAGGGTAACCCCCTAATAGGTGTGATAGGTAGGGTCCCCCTAATAGGTGTGATAGGTAGGGTAACCTTCTAATAGGTGTGATAGGTAGGGTAACCCTCTAATAGGTGTGATAGGTAGGGTAACCCCCTAATAGGTGTGATAGGTAGGGTAACCCCCTAATAGGTGTGATAGGTAGGGTAACCCCCTAATAGGTGTGATAGGTAGGGTAACCCCCTAATAGGTGTGATAGGTAGGGTAACCCCCTAATAGGTGTGATAGGTAGGGTAACCCCCTAATAGGTGTGATAGGTAGGGTAACCCCCTAATAGGTGTGATAGGTAGGGTAACCCCCTCTTAACAATCAACATTTCCATTCACATTGCGGTGTGAACTGCTGTCGCAATTCACACCGCAATGTAAATGGAAAAGAGTTCAATTTATAAACTAGGCAAGTATATTTTATCAAATGAAGGTTCAAAATATCTTTATTTTGATGGATTGTACCATTTTTTATATGGTGAATTTTATTCAAAATATTTCATGTGTATAAAAGATGGAGCTCAGATGGTTGACTCACAAGGGGGGGGGGGGGGGCACAGGAGTATTTATTTGGAAGATAAGAGAGGAGCCTATATCACAGTGAATCCTGGATGTGGCATGTAGTACGTAGTACATTGTAGTAAAATGGAAAAACAACATGGGAAATGTTATTCATGACAAACAATATTTGTAGACACTATCAGTGGAGGCCAGTTAGGGCTAAGAGTCAATTTCACAGAGAATCCTATGGATGTGACGTGTGGGAATTTAACACGGGGAATGTGACAAACAGGATTTGTAGATACTATGATCAGTGGAGGCAAAAAACAGGAAGAGTCTATTTCACAGAGAATCTAAGGGATGGGCATTTAACACAGGCAATGTTTTCTATGACAAAAACATATCACGTATCAGTGGGGGCCAAATAAAAAAGAGTTTTCATTTGATCTGGATCACTGTGATAATTCACCAAGCAGCATAATGACCCCTTAACTTGACCCTTTCACACCAAGCAGTCATTCATTATGAAACTAAACATACCACACACATTTTAGCCCAGAAACTGCTAAAGCCGGCATAAAGAATTTTAAAAGTTTTTTTCTTATGTTATGAAGGAGTTTATACAAACTAAAACTTCATAAATCGTTAATTAAAATTAAATTTCACTGATATGAATAACTTTGCATTGTTTTCATATGTCAGCGCTAAGAATTTTCAAATCAATTACAGGTTACAGGCTAAACATAAACATAAAAACATAACGGTTACTTCACTGCTTCAGTCATAACAGTTACTTCACTGCTTCAGTCATAATAGTTACTTCACTGCTTTAGTCATTCACACATCATTAAGCACTGTATCTTTCAAGCTTTGTCACTCCCTGGCACAACCAGCACCCGCACCACATTGGTAATCAGCTAGTTGTACCCATTTATGAAACAATTCCTAACTTCTATTTGTTAGTCTGACAGAAATCAAACATGGTGCACCTTCAGGAAGAATTTTGGTTTACTGTTTGTCCACCGTCTGAGACCCTGTCACACAAATAAAACACTGGTTTCAGATAATCGCTCAGCTAGTTATCTCACACTCAGAGCTGAACCTGCATACCGAGTCACCTCACTTATCTCACAAAGAGAACAGCTATACCTAGATACATCCTGATAGTCATCTCACTCATCTTACAAACAGACAGACCTCAATACAGAGTCACCTCACTGAGTCCCCTCCATACAGAATCACCTCATCAAGTTACCTCACCGCTTCCAGCTCGGAAACCAGTATCTGGACTTCTGCATTCTGGGTAACATCAAGTCATAAACTACAGCATTTTTAAAAGTTGAAAAAATGCACTCGCATCAAAAAAGCAAGCAGACAAACCTCAATACAGAGTCACCTCACTGAGTCCCCTCGATACAGAGTCACCTCAACAAGTCACCTCACCGCTTCCAGCTCGGAAACCGGTATCTGGACTGCTGCATTATGGGTACCTCACTACAGCATTTTTAAAAGTTGAAAAAACATACCCGCATTAAAAAAAGCATCAGAATCTACTCACATAGAACTATTACACAGCACACGCTAAAATATGTTCTGTTTATGTGCATGGTTCTATCAGTACAATAAATTCACCTTGACTTTATATGTGGTTTCATCTTGGGCTTAAAGTGTCACATCTGTTAAGAGGCAGCTTGCACCCTTTAAACCTAAGTGGCTACTGTGCATGTGGTGTAATTTCCTTGTGGAATAATAGATGGCACATTAGCACACAATATATCTGATGCGGACTGTTTTATGGACTCCTACAGAACTTGTCTTTTGCTCACTTTATTACAGGGAATACTGTTATGTGCACGCTCACATAGAGCAGGTTTACACACTATAGAGCATATTACCAAAAAAAAAAAAAGTTGAACCAATGTTAGTTTAATGTTGGTCCACCGTCTGTGACGCTGGACCAACATTAAACCAACATTGTTCACAGTCTTGTGGTTGTCTGGTAGGCAGGTGTTTTTTCTGATTAACAGTCATTACGATGACTGTTATTTGGCTTAGTACCTTGAATGATGTACTCACACAGATTAATGCTATAACATCCCTGTAGTCTACTGTGAATATATTGATGTACGTTATAACATTCCCGCACTTCAGTGTGAACACTTATTGTCGCAGATTTGTGGAACCCGTGACCTCACCCCTCCGAGCTCAGACACCAGTACCTTCACTGCGACAACATCTTAGTGACATTATTTTGTGACACTGTGTCAATTATTGCTGCACAAGTCCCACCACATGCAAGCAGATGAGAGGTGTACACATAAAGAAAATGTTTTAAAATTAAACATAAAAATTACATATTGAAAAACAAGAAAACTTTTAGAAACTGCACATAACAGAACATAAGAAAGCCCACAACACTCCTCATTAAATCATCAGATCCAGTGATATGAAGAATACCAAACATCCAGTGTCATTTAATAGCAAAGTTACATTAGTATACAATTGCTATGTAATGTTGGCCAATAAAAGTTTCAGATCAATTTAGATTTTTATTACTATTTTACACTTGATTACATAGGTCATAATTATACTGAAATAGCAGCTTTTAGTTCTTTTTTTTCAAGTTAGATCATTGTGGTAATATTATAAAATATCATGAATGAGGTTCAAAGTATTTTGCCAACTTGATAATGTATTCTTTGTATATCTTTTATACACCATTTTTTTCAAAAATATAATTTGAATATAGGTATGTAGACAGCTATTGGTCAATAAAATCATTCATTTATAAATGTCAACCAGATGGTTTGTTTATAATTTATTATAAGTTATCAATGCCTTGAGACTATGTAAATAAGATCAGCTCCAATTTATATTCTAAATGCAGTGCTCTCATACTTTAAAATGTAAGCTTTTTGATCATGGTTTGATTTTTGGTGGATAACATATACATTCATCTTGTAAGCTTCTTTTATATAATTTTGTGCACTTCAGCATGCTTCATATCTCCAACAACAATTTGTTTTTTTGTCAGCAGTAGGTCAGCTTCAATGTATCACAATCAGACAAACAATATCTTCACACGTCACAGAACAAATTCCAAAGGCATGATGCTCAAACAAAACCTCTCTTAAACAATGCAGCCAATCAGACAAATCTATTATTAAATATTTGAGGTTTTTTTCTTCTCGTGTACAGTTGAATCTTTTCTCACAAACATAACAATTTACAGCATAACACAATGTCAAATGAGCCTTTCTGTTTATACTATTCTAATGCAGGTCAAATTTCCACATTCAAAGTAACTCTCACTGTTTTCATGAAATATCTTATCAGCTGCAATACAACAGAAGGTGGAATAGTCTTAAGGTCTCTGACCATGCAAGTAATTTGATAATTAATAAAATTTTGAAACAGTGGTCATCAATCTATACATCATAATATAATTCTGGGGAAAAAGGGTGAAGTGAAATCCTATGACAGTTCAGCTTATAATGCAAACTGAAGGACAAGTGAAAGACTCCAGGCAGGGGTATACAGCTTGAATGCTTCTAAGGGCCTACAGTGGGCCTATCTCACATTATTATATATTTTTTTCAAATCCCAAAAAGCAGCAGAAACAAAGGAGATCAGTGCATGGCTAAATTTTGGATAGAGACAATATCTACATGAAATAATTTGTCACTTTTAGAGTAGTGTATTTTAGAGTTACAAATTTAAACTAATATGTTGGCTTTATGATGGAGCTTCACAAATCTTAATTGTGAATGTAACACATGAAGGTAATGCACAGTAATGTTGCCTTATAACATAATCAATTTTAACCAAAAACACTGATAGAATAATTGACATCAACAAAAGTCCATGACATAGGTTTTCTGTCAGTATGTTAAAACCTCACAGATAACAAGTGGGCCTCAGCCAATAATTGCTGTCCAAATAATTTTAAAAGGTAAATTTTGTTCATCCACATAAAAATCATTACAACAAGTTCTGTATATAATGTCATATGAGTTATCTGTTCTATATATCTCCATTAGTCGATGAACCTGTAAAAATCCCGACTTCACCCTTTTAATGCTAGGACTGTACATATATATATTATATGTTTTCAAACAAGTTTCAACCCAAATGAAATAGCACTCAAAATGATAAATCGTATAGATAGTAAGGGTATTCCCCCTGCCCTCGCCAGGGGGAATACCCTTACTATCTATACCGTGTCACGCAAGTTTCAAACCAAATAAAATGAAACTGAAATTAATTGATCAAATATTTTGTGATCGATGATCAGTGATCAATTTAATTGTGAATATTTTTCATAAATCAAGATACTTGTTGTCCTTTGAAGCTGTAAATTAGAGCTTTAAATGAAAACAGAACCAGAACTTATTGTGTGGTGTTCTAATCTTAGCTTTTTTTCCATATTCAAGTCTTAAATTTAAATATTTTCACAAAAAAAACATGTTTACTATATGCACTAAAGTACAGCAATTCAAACATATAATGTGTGCGTACAGATTTCAAAGTCAAAACACTCAAACTATTACAGAATAACTTATAATTTGTGGGTTCAAAATAACATTACTTTATTTATATACAGTTACTTCTGGGGAATAATTGTTAATCACTATGTGTGGTCAGTATGTGTGGTCACCTGCAGCTGAACCAGTATTCTTATTATGGTTGACCTAGATTTCAGCCTTCCATTTGATTGAGAATAAGGCTAATATCTAGGTCAACCGGCTCAAAAACAGACCAATCATGGCTCTTAACCCTTTGCTCAATAAAATGGTCATAAGTGTTTTAAAAAAATAATTTAAAAAAAGTCATAGGCCCTAGGCATATACAATGCTCAAGCCAGCTCGAATTAAATTTAAAAAAGTAAATCCTCAGGACATTAGATATCAATAGCAAATATAGAACTGATGGCAACAACTGTTGGGACTTAATGTTTTTGCCTTTATTTTTTTAATTGTTGTTGGTAACAGTAACTTTCTTGTCTATACAGAAATATAAGCTTTCATTGCATAAAGTACAGTATTCCATACAGGGGTAAAATGTGTATTAGGCAATGAGAAAAACTGACATCAATTATATCTTTTGATCAATAATATTAAAATTCTAAATTATTAAAATACAAGTATCTTGTTTCATCCAAATTAAGCCATAACAGGATAAGTCATTTGTGGGCCCAGGTTGGATAAATTTCAAAATCTAGATATTTCAAGAGTTAAGAGCCGGTAGGCAGCAAAGTGTCACCTGAAGCGTCATACAACAAGGCATCAAAGGCGAACAACAATGACTGATATCAAAGGTGGACAACAAGGATCAATAGCAAAGGCGACGACAAAGATTGATCTGGCGGCATCTAAATACCCAGTAGACAAAAGACGTTGAACCAATGTTGTGTTAGTGTTGGATCAATGTCGCAGACAGTGGACAAGCAATAAACCTTACAACACTAAACTATTTTTGTATAAACCATAGAGACAAAAGGTTTTTTTAATTTGATATCCTCGTAAATGTCCCAATTAGCTCTTTCCACTTCATTTGAATATCTATTTTATGGGTCTAGATCCATTCAAAATATTTTGATTCTAGGTATGGGGACCGTCTTTATACGTCGGAATTTGACGTCTTTGATCAGATTCTGACGTATGAAGACGGTCCCCACACTGAAAGGGTTAAAATAACATGAGGTCAATGACCTTTGTCCACCAGGTAGTTACCATCCACTAAAAGCAGAACGATTAATAGCAATTGTTACAAGTTATATCAATATATACAGGCTATATAACTCAGGCGGAACAAGGAGAGCAGCATTATGAACAGTATAACCTTGGGACATAAAGGGTTAATAATACCACTGTGAAGTAATATTGCAACCCTTTTGTTCCAACATGACAGAATTGGTACAAGAATGAAGGTGCATACATAACAATATGCAAGAATCGGAAAAGAACTGCAAATTAACAAACCTAGATTTATATGGAATGAATAAATAGGTATTTCCCTAATAAATACCATTTGAGAATTAAGTGTCTAATTTATATTATCATGTTGATAGAAAAACATTTTCAACAATAGTAACCGGAAATTTAGTGAGCAATTCCAGCTTAAAATGAATGAAAAATACCAAGTCAAAATTTAGGCTCAGAAGAGGTTAAATGATACTGTCAGAGAGAAAATATTATTCTGCATCACACCCAAATCAATGCATGTCAATTGAAAAAAAACAGTCATAAATGTTTGTATATTTTAATACCATTCGTATTTAATAGATACAAAATCCTGTATCGCCGTTACACCACATATACCCTGAAGAACAGCTCAAACCATAAACATCTTGACCAATAAAAAAATATGCGACAAAACAATTGCCAATAAAGTGAATCTTAACATCTCTAACAAAACAACATATAATAATATAACCTTCCCAATACCAAATTTCGGTGCAAAAAATGTCTACTTTAGAGATGCCAGTGGGTCATGGTGAAAAATCCTGAAGTTGAAAAAATCTGGAATTCCATTATTATCTGAAAAACTGGCATATCTGCTACTTGGTGATTGAACAATGCATGATACAGTTAGTTATTTATCTTTCATTTTATATTTCAAATAAAAAATATGCTAATTTTTCAAAAAATGATACTTTATCTTTCATCTTTCATCTTAATCAAAAAAAAATTGCGCGGTTTGAAATAATTCATCTTCATAAATCTTTTACGTGAAAAAAATGATCAAACATCGTTCAACTACAGAAAGAAATATGTGTAACAAAATATATTTATTTTAAAATCTCTTTAACATTCCTGACTACCAGTATTGTTCAGTTCAGAAAACAAAGTGAGCATTGGAAAGGTTATTTAAACTGACATTATGTACACGATGCCACTTGTGATCAAAGGGTTCATAAATGTGACCTTAACCCTTGTTCTGCTAGAGGTCATATATGCTTCCAAAACAGATTTAAACCTGATAAAATTGATACTAAAACTTTATAGGAGATCATAAGTTTACAAAATAATCCAACTTAAGAGCTAGATACCTATTTTCATAAATAGAAGTCTATATCTTTATTTGAAGATGAAAATTGTCTTAACAATTCCAGTTTCAAATGGATAAAACAAAATTAACTTGACAATTCAGCAAGACAAGGGATAAAAGTGTTACATACCACCCTTTGATTACAAGAATGAATAAATGTATATTATTTACACTTTTTAAATCTTCGCAGGGTTTGTTATAGGCTAGTGTATATGATTGATGTTATGTCTTGCCATGTTTTATTGAAGTTTTCTCAACATTGACTCAAACTTAGTGTAATGACTGCCAAGATAGTCAAAGATTATGCTAAATCGAAACAAATCTACTAACTGTAAAAGATGTAGAAACATTCATTATGTGCTTTTAAAGAACGGTGTTTAAAAAAAGACACAGATTTTTACTGAAAGCAGAAATTACTGCCCAAAGCAAAAAAAAACATAGCTATATACTGAAACATAACGGCAAGATAACAAATCTTGTGCAAGAAAAGGCATTACATGACACGGCAAATTTCTCAGATCTATAGCAAAGAACTTTGTTAAATCTACTTTTTCTTTTAATTTCAACATATAGTTATTCTAAGAGTACCAAAGCCAGGCATTGCAGATTCAGGTGAAAAACACCTGGCTATATTTCTGGATATGAAAGGGTGTATCTGACACTTCACAAAGTGGCAGATACACCCTTCCATCTCCAAGGGGTTGATAATTATTCAGTTTAATATTTATTTGGGAAGCTGGAACAGAATGAGTCGCATGCTGATGGTCTTGGTTGATAGCAGCCTGTTACAGTCGTCGCCGTCAGATATAGGTAGCGGCATATGAGGAGCCTCCGCAGTGTCAGACGTGAAGTCATGGCTGTAAATGGCCGGGTTCAGGGTCATTTCTCCGTAGGGTCCGCGTAGCGCCACGTACTGTACACTCAGCGTACCCTGCAGTTTGGATTTGAGGACGAGCTGGAACGTTAGGCTCCTCTGGCTGTACTGAGTAGGATTCTTATGGTGGTCATTCACCAGCGCCTTCACCACCCACTGATGGCTGAATGCCGTAAACCGAGATGTCTCGTAGAACAGCTTGGTAATAAAATCATCCGTACGGTAAGGTCGAAGCTGTATATCTATTAAACAAAACAATCAGTGTCAATTCTTAGACTCTAAAATATACCTTATTACTTCAATTAAATGTCAGGTATTTCGTTCAGAGCCAGAGAACATTTAAAAAAAAAGTTGTTTCAATTAGATAAATTTAATTAGATCTTGACTATATATGCTACAATAGGCCCAATCCCCTAGATTATTTAACTCCTTATATCATTATTTTGAGGATTTTTTCTTGATGTTTAGATGACTGACACAAATTCCAGATTGAAATAAAGAAAAAAATAAAACATCTAAAAATCTTTACATGAAATGGTATGAAATGAAACGATACGCAATCCGCGCCTGTGAGACATCGATTCCGAAGTTTCACATAAATATTATTGTACAAATAACCAACAATTATTAATTGTAAATTTATTTTTTAACATATGGGTATTACCGGTAATAGAATACAGATCGTAGTTTGGAAATAAAGAAATGTATTTTGTTACTACTGCACAATATCTTGAACTGTATTGTGTAAAAGGGACTGTATCATACTGGCATAGCTGACATAAAGTCAGATCATGTAAGTAGACAATATAGGCCGATTAAGTAAATTTTATTTACTAGCAACCCCGACCTTTACTGCTTCAGTGATTCCAGCCTAGTTATTAACCCTTTATGCCGCGGGGATCGCTCCCCGCGCTGAAAGAACTAAAAATGTATAATTTAAAATGGCCGTAGACACAATGCATAGGTATTCAAATGAATCGGAAAGAGCTAACTAAGACATCTATGATGATTTCAAATTGAAATCTTTGGTCTCCATGGTTTTTACAAAAATATCTCCACGTTGTAAGGGTTGAACCACCTCATCACATTAATAAAGCACATGACATATTTTCAATCAAATTCATTGAATAAATTCATAAATAAATGATAGTATGATTCACTATTTTTGGTTTAACTACAGCTGAGTGTTTGAATCTGAGTATGTCCGCCTAAAAATACCTCAATGGGTATAGACAAAACTACAAAATAAAGTCCTAGAATATACATAATATGGGCATGTCATTAACCCTACCATTTAAGTACCCATGTCATATGCATGGGACCTAATGCGCGTAGCTATTTGAATTAAAGATAGGTTAATTTAAATATGACAAATATCAATCCCTAAGAAACATTTGGTAATTTCCATGCAGTGTAAGGTGGGTATAGTGCCAGTAATTCACAACCTGGGGTAAATGAGAACTTGCTCAAATTGCTCAAATTCTTGGAAAACTTAAGGGTGTGAATCCTCAAAATTATCCCAGGGCTATTAACAGGGCCGGGCGCCAGAACCGGCTCAAGGCATATCAATATTTAGCCTAGTCACATATAGAAAAATAGAGCACTAAACATCCTTTTAATTGTAGTTATTACAAAACACACGTGTTTCTCCACAAAAATATAAAAAATCAGTGATGAGATTATAGTTATAAGGCACTTTAACCTTTAAACTGCTAAGATAACAAATTAAAATTTTCACACACTTGAAGTTGTGTGTCATCATACTGCAAACCACAACTTCAAAGCGGGTGCAAATTACTCATATTTATTTAATTAGCAGTGAAAGAATTAGTAATGTGCTCACCATTAAAAAATACCCAGCAAACACGATACATCGACCCAATGTGGAACCAATGTTGTGCCAACGTCGTAGACGGTGGTCCAACATTGCTTCAACATTGGGTCGATGTATTGTGTTTGCTGGGATAGCGATTATATATTGTGGTATCACGCAGATTCACATCAGGGGAATATGTACATTTATATATGAACCCGCGTCTTCCTGATGCCGGGCAGTGACATATATCCTTTAATATAATCGCTAAAAACACGAGACATTAACCGAATGTTGTTTCAGCGTTCGTCCACTGTCTGCGGAGCTGGCCCAACATTGAAACGACATTGGGTAATCGCTTTATGTTATCGGGGAAGCTATGAGCAGTGAATATCTGTGGTAACAAATCCTTACCTCTTGTTACCTTACCAAGTGACTGTACCTACCATTGAAGGTGATTTTTTCAAATGAAAGCAAATTGAACAGTCCTTTGTATAACCGTAATTCTTCCTGTTTGGCCTCATCTATCGCCTGCAGGGCTCCCATCACGGCGTCTCCCCGTTTCTCAGGGTGACTACAGACTTTCTGATGTTCAGGCATCTCGTGATACGGCCCACGCCACGGACACCCTATACGCTCGTACGTACACGCCACAATTCTGCAACGACATTAACAGCAAATCATTATTTACGGTTCCGTATTACAGAATACAATGGTCTCGTTCCGAGCGAAGACAAGCAGCAAAAAGTAAAAAAAACTTACCTCCCGTAAATAATGTGTGGGCTAAACACATCATCTGTGGCCCAAAAAATATATAAATTATGTAACCCAACCCATTCCCTCTGAAAAGAAAGGGGACAAAAAAATTAGTCAAATATTATAATAAAATTATGTTAGATTTAAATAGATTTAAATCTTAAAACTACAATTGGGGTATAACTGATCCATTGTGAAATAAACTGACTTATCCGCTGCTATATTACAATGTTGAATTAATGCTGGGCCAATGACGTAGACAGTGGACCAACATTAACCCAACATTGGGTGGCAGCTACATACCTTATTCCCGAGAAGATAAATTAACATATATGGTCTGAGGAAAATATCTTCTATATTTCTCTTAAAAATAATAATTCATAATTACAAGACCAGAATTATTTTTTTTATGTTTACAAGTAGCAGTCAATTAACATTAAATTTAACACAATGAGCTGAAAATTAAAACAGTTATTATCAACATAAAGATTGAAAAAATAACATTAAAGATATTCAATATTAAATATTTATAAAAATAAGAATTATTTTAACAGTTGAAGTGAATGAGATATCCTTGAAAGAAATGCTATGGTACATTATCTACAACATATCATTTAACTCAGCTGAAATAATTATCTTGGTAATAAACAGTCATATCTGCAAACTTTGTAATGTGTCAGATACAACTTTTTACAGCAATTACATATTCCCCATCGAGATCAATGCATCAACCGCAGAAAATAATTGTTCTAATATATGCTTCATACAATAGTGATTTAAATTAAGAATACATAAACATATTTGTGCTGATGCCATCACTCGTTGCGGTATGTGAGTTTTTTTTTTTGTTGTTTTTTTTACATATTTGTGCTGATGCCATCACTCGCTGCCTTATGGGTTTTTTTTTGCGTATGTAAGAGTTTAGTCCTCATCGCTCCTCATTCAACTTAACCACAAGGTGAATTATACCAGGTTATTATGTGGGTTATAGTGTCAGCTTGTCTACTTCCCGATTGTAAATAGTTCGACAGTCATTCACTTAACCTATTCAAACCTGCATTTATAAATAAATCTTCAGCCGCATTGCAACAGGATGGACATGTCATTTATATAAAGCTGAAACTTCTGACTCAATTTCTTGCTTCAAATGATTGGAAATTAGTATGTTTTACACAACTAGAACCTGAACTGTTGAGAAAAGTATCTAAATTGTCTTGAAAATCTGTCAAAGTTTGTCACATAATGACATACAATCTCAGAAGATTAAACACAAATTAATATCTGTGTTGTTATATGATTAGCATAGCGCACAGAGCTCCGACTAAATACGACATCTCCCTGATAACGTCGGAGAATCCTGAAAAATAAAAAGCAAGATTTGAGAACAGAATAAAAACATTTAACACGGGGCACGCTAATCATCGCTTCTCAGCCTACTGTTGATAATTACTCAAAAAAATTAATGAGTAAATCTATGTAGCATGCAAATTCACCTTAGTATAAAATTAGAAAACTTTAGTTAATTTTATTGCGTTTAGTTTCAGAGATGTGCCCCGTGTATAACATAAAGATTGAGAATGTGAACATTAGGGTATCACTAAAATAGAAAATGCTTAAAAGTTTAAATGGCTGCGAGTAAATGTGTTAAAATAACATGTTACATTTATCCATACAATACCGAACACATAAGGCCCAAGAAAACCAAAGGAATCAATTTAGACACCGATCACTAACTTGAATTCAACAAGCCATATTAATTTTTTTAAATCATCCACAACTCATGGCAAATAATTTCTGTAGGCCTAGGTAAAAATCAACTAGAATCAAAATATATTCATATGTAAAAAAATAAAGGATTATATTTCTGCTACAGACTTTCTTGCTTTAAGGACAACTAAGGCTAAACATGGCAGGGCATCCTCAGCTTTCCTATATGGGGGGGTGAGGGTCAAGAGGTAAAATTTAGAAAAATATGGGGGTTCGGGTGGGGGTGATTTAGTCTTCAGAAACTTTTAAAAATATGAAACTCAAGGGGAGGGGGGGGGGCTGTGTCGGGACCCCTCTGACCTTCCCTCCTGTGCACGCCCCTGAATGGCTATGCCTATGAACATGCCACGGTATGCACATCAAGGGTAAAATAGGGTTGGATCCAAACCCTAAACCTATAATAGCTCCCCCTTTAAACTTGCTACGAATTTCATTATTAGGTAAAACATAATTATCTGATCCCTGATTTAATCACACAAATTATTATAACAAGAAAATAAATTGATATCAATTTAATTTATTAAAATTTCTGTGTGCAGCATATAGAAAGCTAAAATGTGATTATGAAAATGCGATAACGCAAAACACAATGAATACAAAAGTGAAGGAAGTGTGCAGTGCAAATTCATCCTGCTTGTGATTGTATTTTTAATACCGGATACTTTCCTATTGATCTCACATTCTCAACCCATGATCCAACTCACCGGGCTCATACAATACCTGAATGATGTACATCTTTGAAGGGTGCGTTGGTAAACTACATGCTGTCTTCATGTTGTCTCCTTTGGATCCCAGAAGCTGCACCATCATAATCTGCCTCTGGCACTTAAAATTCTACTCAAAGTAGTTTTAATTCAAAACTACTTGTTTCTAAGCAATAAACAACTTCTCCTATGTCCTTCCCACTTATATACATTAAAGTGACATTATCATTCGATATAAAACGACTCGGTTCGATGCGGAAAGGCAAGTGAGAATGACAAAAGAAAGTATAATAATTATAATTTAGACATGAGCACCATCGGCAGACAACCTGTAACACCTGTATAGAAAGACAAATATAGTTACGGCTGAAAACATGACATAATCAGAGTGATGTGTGGTGAGGCTCAGTGTATAAGATTGTGTGATGTGCAGCCCGCAAGCTGCGACATGACCTGTTTACACGGCCTCTTTGAGGGAGCGGCACACACCTTTCCGAGCACAGCTCGTTCTCATGGTGTCTCAGCTCATTGCGTGGCAGATTGTGGGAGCAAAACCGACATTCTGTCGGTAGCTCGGAGATGGCCTTCTCCACAGCAAGGTTACGAGTGCACGAGTTTTTACTAATCTCACATCGGCAGTTAGGACAGGTAGCACTTTCGTCTTTCAGTCTTGCGTCCGCTAATAGATGGGCCAAGCACGATGCACACATCAAATGTCCATTGATACACTGCAAACACACAAAAAATACGTTTTTTAATAACAGACAAAAACAGCTAAATATCGAATGTCATACGATTACGATCTTCCATACAACCTGGGCATCTCCGAGCTCATTCTGAGACATCGGAGAAGCCTAGCTTTACTATAGGGAAGATGATGATTAGCCCACCATAGGTCCTACGCCCAATATTGCTAGACACATTTTTTGTGATTTAAAAATGTTTTGCAGATTAAATTTTTTTATGTCCAATCAACATTGAAGGTTGACTATTGCTGACATTTCTTTGGCAAATGAAAATTTTCACCCACTTGAAGTTGTGTCTCACTACCACGACCAACAACTTCAAGTGGCTGAAAATGATTTATATTTGCCTAATTTTAGCAAAAATATATAGACAGATATTCCATTCCTAATAACAGTGATTCGGTCAACTAATAAAACAGATTAAAAGTGAAAATAGTTGTGATCAGCAGGCAAAGGGTTAAATGGCAAAAATCGTGTTTCACAATCTTGGGCCTAAAACCTTAACCTTTAGACCACTGATGTCGACTACAGTAGACATTCTGTGTTTTTATTGTCACCTGTATAACCAGTTGTTAAAAGTAAAATATGCTTTCAATCTTGAAACACTGATATATGTTGGGACTTAAATTCCACAAATAACCCAAATTTTCAGTTGGTTGATGTTGTGGATCGCGGTAGCGAGACACAACTTCAAGTGGCTGAAAATTTATATTTTATAGCTCAGTGGTCTAAGGGTTAACCCTTACAGCGCGGGGATCAACATTAGTCAGTAGACGTCAGATTCTGACATCTAAAGTCGATCCTTGCACTGTAAGAGTAAAAATATTTATATTGGCTGTAGACCCATAACATAGGGGAACAAATGAATCAGAAAGAGCTAACTAAGACATTTGTGATGATTTCAAATTGAATGAAACCCTTTGGTCTCCATGGTTTATATATCAGTGTATATATATAAAATTAGCGCTCCAAGGGTTAAGTATCAAACTTAACCAATCTCCATTCTCATATATATGCACCACATCATATATTTTAAATAAACTCATCACAATAACGACGTCAGACGTGACAGAATCTTCATTTGAGGCTGGAATTGCTAATTCAATTTCCAACTTCAAATGACGAAAAATATTTATCTTTTAGAAATATATACCAGTATATAACGTTAGATCTTCCAAATTTAATTTATTAATTCAAAACGAGCATAGACCTGACCACCAACTGCTTGATCAATTTCAGTGGCGTGATTATATTGGGTAGGCCTACAGGGTATAAAAATTGTTTGAAACTAGCCTACAGGCACTGTATATAAATCAATGTATATACGGGCCTAGAACTACAAGGATTAGAGTTTATTAAACTTAAAAGTCACGCCCTTTATTTTATTACATTTGTAAGTATTGAAGAAAATATGTTGACATGATAAAAGTTTTTATTTTGTTATAAAAGTCTTCTGACCTAGCGTTTCAATGTTATAATAAATGTCAACATGTCTGCTGGCCTAGAAATGCAGACTGAGCATCCTTAAAAATCCTGGGTGAGCATACCCCGGACCCCCTAGCAGCGCTGGCCTGGCAGGCCTGCTATTAATATTTATATTTATGAAAAATAGACTTCTCCAATAAAAAATTATTTGATTGACAGATGATCTATCACAAACTATTTTATCAATTTCAGTGGCATTTTATTTGGCTTCAACCCGTGTATATACGGTCACAGCAGGAGGAGGGTTAACAGAATAAACTAGCTTCAACCCGTGTGTACGGTCACAGAAGGGGAAGGGTTAAACATATAATGAGCTATCTTCAACCCGTGTATATATGGTCACAGCAGGGGAAGAGTTAAACATAATAAACTAGCTTCAACCTGTGTGTGTATGGTCACAGAAGGGGAAGAGTTAAACATAATAAACTAGCTTCAACCTGTGTGTGTATGGTCACAGAAGGGGAAGAGTTGAACATAATAAACTAGCTTCAACCCGTGTATATATGGTCACAGAAGGGAAAGGGTTAAACAGAATAAACTAGCTTCAACCTGTGTATATATGGTCACAGAAGAAAAAGGGTTAAACAGAATAAACTAGCTTTAACCTGTGTATATATGGTTACAGAAGGGAAAGGGTTAAACATAATAAACTAGCTTCAACCTGTGTATATATGGTCACAGAAGGGGAAGAGTTAAACATAATAAACTAGCTTCAACCTGTGTATATATGGTCACAGAAGGGAAAGGGTTAAACAGAATAAACTAGCTTCAACCTGTGTATATATGGTCACAGAAGGGGAAGAGTTAAACATAATAGACTAGCTTCAACCCGTGTATATATGGTCACAGAAGGGAAAGGGTTAAACAGAATAAACTAGCTTCAACCTGTGTATATATGGTCACAGAAGGGAAAGGGTTAAACAGAATAAACTAGCTTCAACCTGTGTATATATGGTCACAGAAGGGGAAGAGTTAAACATAATAAACTAGCTTCAACCTGTGTGTGTATGGTCACAGAAGGGGAAGGATTAATATTGTTAGATCAACATAATTTTATGCTTTGATCCAAATTGTACAAAAGTAATTAATTTTTACTACATTGAAGTTGTGGGTCGCGGTGGTGATAGAGACAAAACTTCAAAATTGTAATTTCATAATTTAGAGTTTTATAGATCTATACAGCAAAGTCTGTTAGGTCAAACAACCATGTGCAGGAAGGTAGGAGCCGAGGGGACAAGGCTCCCCTTACTTTGTGCAAAAATATCCTTTTAAATGTAAACCCCTTTTCATATTAGGCCACTATGTTTTTTTTCTCTGTTTTAGATGAGCGCGCGCATTAGATTCAGGCCGCGCATTACCAAAAAAAAACATGTGTTTTTTTTTGCCCAGCGCACACATTAGATTGTTGCCAATTTCCGAAAAAACTCTCAATTTTCGAACGATAAAAAAATCATTCCGAAAAACACAAGCTCATTTCAAGCATTTTGCCTCGTACATTTACAAGCAAAAAAACTATGTTTATTTTGCTTGTTTTTTCCGTCGCCCTCATCACCTTTTTTTAAAAAAGGGTAGAAGTTTTTTTTATTTCGTAGCCCTCATTAACTTTTACAAAAATAGTTAGGTTAAATGTTTTTTTTCTTAAATGTTTTTTTTTCCCGCCCTCCCTCATTAGATGTTGGATTTTTTCTGATAAAAAACAGAGAAATTAAACATAGTGGCCTCAGGGGCGGATCTAGGATTTGAAAAAGGAGGGGGCGCAGTGTGTTCGGGGGCTCGCTCCTAAGACTTTTTTGGCCAACTTAGGAAACTTTTTAAAGAATTTGGGACAAAAAGGTGTGGACGTCGCCCCCCCTCAGGGCCTTACCCATTTTCTGCAGTTACCCATGTCTTACCTTCTTGTGCTCCCTCCTCCTCCCCCCCCCCCCCCCCACACTCAATATTGTGCTGCTACGGGTCTGATCATGTGATATAAGCTAGCAGTAGGACCCTGTGTGGATAGGAGGGGGGGGGGGGGGCATACTATCATTGATGTACTAGCTATTAAAGATCTAGTCACTGTTTTAGTATACCAACTGTACCACTTAGGCCTACATTTAGCCTCCCGGCAAACATGGTGTGCTGACCCAATGTCGTTTCAACGTTGGGACAGTGCTGTATATGATGGGCCAACGTTGAAACAACATTGGGTCAATGTCTAAATCATGACTTGGCAGGCTATAATAAGCAGTAGGTGCACAAAGTGGAATGCTGATGGTCCATTGTCTGCGACGTTGGCCCAACATTAAAACATTACATGATTACTAGGCCTACAAACTGCAGTCGGAATGCCGATTATTTTTGCTATTATAACTAATGACAGAGGGGAAGAGAGTCCATTAATCGCTTCAGCACATGCCAACTTATGTCAATGTCTAGGCAGTGAGGTTGGCGTAGAATAGATACATGCCTGGCTGGTTACAAGTGAATACACTACATTACACAGTGCACATTTTCTGGCTGCGCGAGCTCACTTGGCAGCCTGCCAGTATAGGCCTGCCTATATCGTAGCTGTAACTAGTTTTTTACATGTGAAGTTATCATCATCAGATGTTTAACTATTCAGTCTGACATGACTGTTGCACGGGTTATTTTAGTGTGAACACAACATTGAATTCTTAACACGCAGTAGACTCGTTTGTCCTTATGTGACATAAATAAGTCCATGACAGGGAACGGGAACAGGGTACAAAGGTCACCACAGGTCAGCACCTAATAATTAAGTAGGCCGACGGATGTCACGTGACGAACACCCCCTCCCCCAAGTAAAATATCCTTGGTCGCCATCCCAGCAACGACAAAACGTTGAACCAATGTTGGTACTAAATCTATAATATCGTAGGCCTACACAAAGTTGGCTGAAACAACCGTCCATGCATAGTCAATATAGAATGATATCAGACTATATTTTTATTTTTTTTATTTAATTGTAGACCTATTAGTCAATGCAATGGAGGTGCAATAGAGGGGGGGGGCTATAAAATTAAGAGACTTAGCCTTAGGCCAATAGTCATTACTTATAGCCTAAGTTTTTTTATAACACTAACACTAACGTTAGTAGTCCATAGTAGTAACAGCTAACTTCAACAGCCAGCTGGTTGATTTTAAATTAAACTTTTAACTTTGACTTCAATAATCAATTCAATTGGATATGTCTTTCAGATATAGGGGTCTAATCAATAAATCATAATTTACTGATAGGCCTACTCAATGTCACTGTCAGTGATACACAGACGTCACTGTCACAGTGTCAGTGTCACTGAATGTGAATGACTGTGAATGTGGGAATGGGCGGTGCCACGTAAAAAGACTGCTGCACGACGGCGAATTTGACAGCGCAATATTTACATAAAAGAAATGCTATCATCCAAGACATTTTAAACGTATTACACACATTGTTTGATATGTTTTAATTTCTTATTCAGTTGTTAGTATTCGAGCGTGTCTGTATCAACGTATTTATTGAAATTAGGTAATATTTTTTTACTTTTAAATCGCTAGGGTTTTGCCTTTATAATATCGCCTGCAGAAAATCGCCAACCTGAAAAACTGTCACAGCAGGGAGGTCCAAACAAACGGCGCAACACAAAATTCCGTTCAGTCTTTCTTCTAATTTGTACACTTTGCAAGAAGTTCCACTTTCTGTCTTCCTTCTTTTCTTCTCTGGTTCGCATTCATTTATATTTTCTTCGCAGATGGGATCATTTTCTACGGGTCTGACAGCTTGTCCTTCGTCCAGGTCCGCCATCTTGTTTGTTATGATTTGGCTGGAGCTGCAGAAATGACGTCTTCTATAAATGCTCAGCCAATCAGAGATTACCAGGTCACGGCTGACCAATCAAAAGCCACATCAGGGTGTCCACGTGGTAATTTGCATATAACAATAAATAAGGGCATGCCTCTGCAGGGCAACACAATGTGACACAATGTAATCTTTGCGTTTCGAGCCCGAACACACAAGGATTAGTTGTAATATGGCGTAATTAACAACTGGGTGTGGAAACTAGGACAAACATGCATGCCATAGCCTGGTAATTGATCTGTTATGTACACAGTGTGCTGCGAAATGTACACGAACATGCATGCCCCCATCGCATATATTCTGGCAAATCCGGTTTTTGAGGGGAGGGAGACTCATGACCTCTGTAGTGTGGGCCAGCTATTCAGGTCTACCATATAGTAGGCTACGTATATTTTAAGGACACTTTGGAAGTGAGTGACAGCTATTTAGACTGGAGGTCTTTATAATTTTCCAATTCAGCGGCGTGAATGAGAGATAAATAATTATTGTAGGAGATATAGGGCCTATAGATACAAAACCTGACTCAAAAGTCGAATGATAGGTATTCAGATTTGTATACCAGACCATGAACCTGCACCTTTTTTTACCATATCGTCGCCTCGGAGCTAAATGATCCTATCTGACACTCGTTAGAGTGGCAGATAGGATCATTTAGTTTCGAGGCGACGATAGGCATCATCATCATAATCACCGTCATTACATTTATTAATACTTTAGGTCCTATAAGTGCACAAGGACCATAAATTGTGTAAATCTACTATTCGGTATAGATATATACCCATTAAACAAGATACATTGAAACAATGTTGTTTTAATGTTGGGCCAGCGTCGCAGACGCGATGGGCCAACATTAAACCAAACGTAGGCCGCCAATTGTTATCTCAAGTGGTGTCACAAACTCTAATGGCTTGACTGACACACTGTAAACCAGCAAGTAATATCACTAATGTAATATCACTATCAATAATATCAACCTATCCACTACCATACATGACGGAAATTTCCGTCGTCATTCGTCAATGTACTTCGGCCTGGAAGCCAAAGGATTAAACTCTCATGATGCACCAAAGCATCACTTCGCATTTTTGAAAAAAAATTACCTCTAAGTACCTCTAAGTTACAGGACGAAAAATTACATGGAACTGTTTAAACAATATGACAATTTTCTTTAATTTTAACTAATAATTTGTATTTACTACAAGTCGAGAATTATGATAGTAGGCCTAATTCGCGATTTGTGTGGATGAAAATTTTCATCCCGACCCTATAGGGGCCTACAACTTGAACTAGTTAAAAATTAGTTACATTGGTTTAATTTGAGCTTAAATACACATTTTCTTTCCAATACTAGCCCCAGCAGGCACGGAACGGAATTTCCACGTGGAATCCACGTCGCCGACGTAGATTCCACGTCGAATCCACGTCGCCATGGTGCACTCAATCTATTTCATGTTTCGAGTGCAAGCTGGCTTAGGCCATTATGGACTTTAATGGTGTCAGTGATCATTATAATCATCGACTAAAAGCTTTTAACATGGTTTAAACTTTTAAAGGTAGTTAGGTCGTTATGATTCGCTGAGCACAGTGATATATTTGAATTGGGCCGCGTACGTTGTAGGCCCAGCCGCATGAGAGGGTGGGATAAATGTTATAGGCCCCTATGATCAGTAAAACGAAGCGACTTAGCTGGTTTAATAGAACACTTTACAAATCGTACAACGCCTAATGTCGATCTGATTATACCCATGATAACATTGTAGGCCCTATATATCTATGTTGTCAATGCATATGATTCAGATTTATTGATAGATATGATTTGGAGCTTATTATTTTAACCGCTATTATACGCAATATAGGCCTAGTACGTGTTTCAATAAATAATTTCTAGGCCATTTCGATCAATATTATAGGAGTTTTTAGGCATAGATGTCACACATCAGCTTCTGTCGTTAATAGACCATTATATATTATGCCGTTCCAACCTTGTATATCTAAATACCATATATTAAAATACTATTTTATAACCGTCAATATAAAGTAAAAAACATGATAAATGTAGCAATCAGTGGAGCAGCATATAATTACATGTATATGCAGCACAGATAATCTATCATATCCTTGGCAGCAAATACAAGACGTTGTGCTAATGTTGGATTAATGTTGGTCCATCGTCTTCGACGCTGGCCCAACATTATCCCAACATTGGGCCAACGTCTCGTGTGCCGTTCCAAACTTGTATATCTAAATACCGTATATATTCTATAAACATCAATATAAACATGATAAATGTAGCAATTAGTTAAGCAGCATACAGCATAGCTAATCTATCGTATCCTAAGCAGCATATTTTCAGCAGACACGGAACGTTGGCCCAATGTTGGGTTAATGTTGGCTCATCGTCTTCGACGCTGGTCCAGCATTAACCCAACATTGGTCCAACGTCTCGTGTCTGCTGGGTTGTAGGCCTATGTCTATGTAGCACAGAGGAAGAACACCCTAAAGCGCACCCTGTTCCCTAAGCGCACCTTTTGGCTTTTTTCTTAATATTTCTGTGAAAGTGACGTCATATTGACTTCATAATTGGAGAAGATAATAAAGTAGTGTGTCCTTGAACTTGGGCACTTAATAGCAAGGACGCTACACACGCGAGAAGGACGCAAGAGAATAACAGTTGAAATCACTCTTTTTCTTATAATTTTGTGAGTGTAGATATTGTGTGATTACTTAAGGAGTATTATAGATAACGAAAAAATTGAAAAAACACAATGTAGATTGGCCTTTTCTTGATTAGCTAGAGCTAACAATCAGTCAACGAGAGTCAACCCTGTGATCCAAAAATCATTTTAATAAATAATGTCCAGTGTGCTCAAAGCGCACCCCCAACTTGCTGCCAAAGCGCACCCCCTGGTGCGCTTTGGTGCGCTTTGGGAGCATCTGTCTCCTTTAGGATATGAGCTTGTCCTAAAGCGCACCGCCCTGTCCATGTCAATGATTAGTCACAGCCAGCCAGTTGTGTCTGGCTACTTTCCGTCAAAATGAATAAACTGGGCCTATATATACTATATTATATTTCATGGAAATTTAGGGTAAAAAATTGACAAAAATATTATTTTGGTTATGTTTATTCATAATCTAACTAAAATATAATTTTATATTGTCCCTACATGTATTGGTACAGGAGGTGCGCTTTAGGACGTATAACAACCACTGAACATTAGGGGGTGCCCTTTAAGAACACTGGGGGTGCGCTTTGTGCACAGTGCACTCAAAGCGCCCCCTTTGCTGAAAAAGTGTTTTTTTCAAATAAAATGTGTAGAAATGGCTTTATCATACAGAAAAAAATAGGAATTATATTTTATCAGAATCCGGACCAACTGCCAATGTGGTCATGTTGTTTCAATCATGTTATAAAGATATTCCCCCCTTTTTAGTTAGGGGGTGCGCTTAAGGGTGTTCTCCCCTAATCTATGTTAGCCTTATCAGGGCATACCGCATACTCTGCTACACTTAATCCTCAGATTCCCATGTAATCACGACTATACAAATGAAATGAAATGAATCGGGCTTTAGGCCACCTTTGTGCACTTATAGGCTAAACTGGGCCAGGAGAACCTCCTGAGGATGGTGAGATGATTGAGATGACACTGTCCTCCAGACACAGGATTCGAAATTCGAGCCCTGGCGGTCTGAGGTCGAGCACGCTACCTCTCGGTCAGGGATGCTCCCCACAATACTGACTTTCACACATAGATGGGGAAGAAACATTTTTGTTTCTTTCAAACCGCCGAGACCGGGAACCGAACCCCGAACTCTGGCGTTAAAGGCAGCGGTGCTAAACACTAACCTAGGGCCCCCGCCCAATGACGACTATACAAAAAACATTCATTTTGGTAAATCCGTAGCGCGTGTTTTTCGTCGATTTATCCGTCAATTATGAACAGATTTTCTTGAAATTTAGCACAAGCAATTTTTAAGTCATATCCTGACGTGGATAAAAATTATATTGAATATGTCAAAAGTTAGACCATTTGACATGTAATAAAAGTTCAGAATTAGTTTAATGGGTTTATAGACACATGATAGAGGGACGTCATAATTTCAATTTACTACATGTTAAATGTTCTAACTTTTGAAATATTAAGATTCTGTCGAAATATGATGTTTGCCGAATTTCATGAAAATCGGTTGATAATTGACGGAGAAATCAACGAAAATCATGCGCTACTGGTTAGTTTTGGCTTAAGTATAGTCTTATATCTAATCTGTTTCATTCACACATCACATAATGGGCTCATGTGAAATGCTGTTTATAATCAACAGGAATTGCCTGGGTATATTATATAATTATTGCAAATGTTTGGTCTTAAAATAGTAAATATGAGTAATTTTAAAAAGACTATAAAATGAAACAAACAATATGGAAAATAATGTATTTCGATATGCAATGTAGGGGGGGGGGGGGGCTACACCTTAGCGTTGTTGGCTATTAATCCAATCAAATATATATTTGTAGGCCTACGAAAGGTTTTTATTTTAAAAATTGCAAATAAATTATCTTGATATAATTAACTCGAATAAAATAGTTTGTGAATCCACAAGCACATCTACTACATATCTCTGGCCCAAGTATGGTACTCTACACCAACCAATCACAAGCGTCATTTAGTCACGTTACCTTATAACGCAATAATGGAGTGGGCGTGGTCTAATGTAGAGTACTATACATTTCGGTCATTTGTCTTTTAATTAGGCCAATAATTGTTTATTCTATCTTGCTAACAATGTTTAACTCTTCGTGATCAAGTATTTCGTTACCTTCGTATACAACCCAATGTTGTTTTACGGTTGGGCCAACGTCGCAACCGGGCCTTCAGCGTTAAATCAACATTGGGTCAATATCTGGCGTCATCTGTGACAGTTATACGTGGACTTAGATGGCCGCGATTATGAACCTTGCAGGGGGAGGGGAGGGGGGCTGGGTGTCATGAGTGTATTGCTTGCACCTCGCCAATATTAAGTATTTATTTGGTGCTAACTATAAAACGGTTCAAATGCATGAAGTAGGTCTAATAAACAGGTATACTGTCTGACATTGATGTTTGCAAAAACACATAAATGCCTAATAAAAACAAATACAGAGTTATAAAGTATACTATTAACACTTTGCCTGCTAATCGCGACAATAGTCATTTTTAATCAGTTTTATTTGCCGAATAAACCAGTGTTATTGGGATTTTTTTTTTTACAATACAATACAATAGTTATTACAAGGCATGTAATACGAGTAAAAAAAATACATAAAATGTAATTGATGAAATTAAAATAAGCATAATTTATGAAATTAAAATAAGCATAATTTTTGTTACGTTCATTAAAAAAAAAACATCACAGGAAGCACTGAGTCAGTGTCCGTTTTGTGCAGGGGAACAAAGAACCAGCACCGGCCCAGTGCATCGCATATCTAGCAAACACGAAAAGTTGGACCAGCGCTGGCGCAATGTTGTTCCAGCATCAACGACGCTGTCCAAACCTTGCTCCAGCATCGGGCCCGACCCCCGCGCCAGGTGGGTATTGCATCATCGTGTTAATGTGTGAATGGAATAATATTCAACAGTGTACATTTAGGACTTCAACCTAGGGCTGGATCAATGTTGGACCAGTGTCATAGTCCAATATAAAAAACGACACCTGTCTCTGTTATTCATACTGGGAATGAAATGTTTGTTTAAACATAAAGATTTATAAGTATTTGGTCCCAGACCACTTGATGTTGTGGGTCGCGGTAGCGAGACACAACATCAAGTAATTGTGAATATAGATATATTAGCTTAGCACGACAAGGGTTAGCGTTATGGTTAATATGTCAATTGAACTTGACATATATACGATATAAGGTAACGTTACATATTATAGTAGTGGTAGTCCCCAATACTTCAACTTGTTGCAAAGGCAGAAAACAACACTTTTACTATCTTGCTGCATGATAACCATGTTCAGGGTTGATTTTTGTGTGGAAATTTTACTTTTGTTTAATTTAGCTGGATGTATTTGATGAAATTGTTGTTGTTTTATTTTCCTATCATGTAACATTAGACATACGCTAGCACAATGATATTAATTTGTAATAAAAAATTATTCCGGGTTGATATTTAGACACTCACACAATGCTTATCATTAAATTCAATTCAACTAAAATACTTCTATAGCGCCCAAATCCTCAGCGGGCCGAGCTCGGAGACTCGACAATCCATATCAGTGTTCATACCAGACTCAGATTCTGAGTTTGTTGACGACCATACTTTATTGATCTGCATCTATGGTCAGTTTCTCTAAATGAGTTTTATTTGCAACTCTTTTTTTTTCAATATTGTCGTAAATATTAGATATATTTTACAAGATTTGAGGATTATAATCTTCTCATAACCCAGCACCACCCGTACGTAGTATTAACTGCGTTTATGAAAGAGCGGGCGATCATCCCTTTTATATTAGGCCACTATGTTTTGTTTTTCTGTTTTAGAGAAGAAAAATTCTAAAATCTAATGAGGGAGGGAAAAAAACATTTAAGAAAAGAAGACATTAAACCTATTTTTAGAAAAGTTAATGAGGGCGACGAAATTAAAAAAACTTTTGACCTATTTAAGTTAACGAAGGCGACCAAAACAACAAGCAAAAAAATCAAGCTGGAAAAATGTTTTTTATCTCCTGAAATAAACTTTTTTTTCCTGATGTTTTTTCTATTTTCAAAATTAACTGTTTTGTTTAGACTTCTGCAACACTCCGATGCGCGCACAGGGCAGAAAAATCGTCCTGAATCTAATGCGAGCGTGTTTCCATAATTCATTGCATGTCCATTTCGATTATCATTCAAGGCTTATCGGTCACATATATCAGTTACTCTCTTTAGACCAAATATATATAACATGCTAAATTTGTATATACATATACCGTATTTAAAAATACTTATCAACGCAACCACTTTCAAAACCTTTTTCAACTAAATGAAATGTGATTCGATTAAATAGTTAGCGGTAGCCTAGATGCTCAGTTAATCACATAATGTATATGTTTCATAAAAAAACATATTTTCTGAAATTTGAAGCTGGAAATTGCATTAACAATTCTACCTTCAAATACATGTATTTCTCATTCAATTGAAACCGGAATTGCTAGCAAAATTAATGCTTCAAATGACGGGAAATATTCTGTAAAAAATAGACATCTCTTAAATTGAAAAATATATATGTAATTAAGCATCTAAAACAGCAACAGAATGTTTAATAAATATGAGTTATTTGTTTGGTTTGAGAACGGTAACAGCCCAATCAGTCCAATGGCCAACATACCCCTTCCCCCACAGACTCGTCCTAATGCTGTTTTAATGTTGGGCCACCGTCTGTGACGCTGGCTAAGCACTAAGCAAACATTGAATCAATGTCTGCTTACTGGGCCTCCACCGTCTGAACTCCATTTATACTCCATCATATCGGGGTATACAATCTAGATCGGACTGATTTCGTGCATTCGAGCATAAAATGGCGTGATTATTCAGCCTGATCTGTCTCTAATCAATAAACCAACAGGATATACACACGATGCACATACAGATGGTATCACTTAGATTGGTTTATTTTGTTCACATGCTATTTCAAAACTGGTTTTAAATCAAACACAAAGAATAGATTGTAGGGAAAGCTTATAGAATCTCTACATTTGTGATATAGACCACTATAGATTTTTAATAAGCATTTTCAACTTTTCGAATCAAATTTTCTTTTAATTTGGTAAATCCTATTTCAGTTTAAATATTTGTCATCTTTTGAAATGAAAGAACAATTACTACCAGGAAAATCAGCATACCAAGGGTTAAAACTTTAACTCAACAAGGGTTGAAACATAAACTCAGAAAACCAAGGGTTGAAACATAAACTCAGCAGACCAAGGGTTGAAACATAAACTCAGCAGACCAAGGGTTGAAACATAAACTCAGCAGACCAAGGGTTGAAACATAAACTCAGCAGACCAAGGGTTGAAACATAAACTCAGCAGACCAAAGGTTGAAACATAAACTCAGCAAACCAAGTGTTAAAACATAAACTCAGCAGACCAAGGGTTGAAGCATAAACTCAGCAAACCAAGGGTTGAAACATAAACTCAGCAAACTAAGGGTTGAAACATAAACTCAGCAGACCAAGGGTTGAAACATAATCTCAGCAGAACGAGGGTTGAAACATAAACTCAGCAGACCAAGGGTTGAAACATAAACTCAGCAGACCAAGGGTTGAAACATAAACTCAGCAGACCAAGGGTTGA
This sequence comes from Flabesymbios commensalis, assembly GCA_964017125.1. Classification (NCBI taxonomy): domain Eukaryota; kingdom Metazoa; phylum Annelida; class Polychaeta; order Terebellida; family Flabelligeridae; genus Flabesymbios; species Flabesymbios commensalis. The sequence goes on along the minus strand of OZ024909.1, from coordinate 3,045,494 downwards.
AACATAAACTCAGCAAAACAAGGGTTGAAACATAAACTCAGCAGACCAAGGGTTGAAACATAAACTCAGCAAAACAAGGGTTGAAACATAAACTCAGCAGACCAAGGGTTGAAACATAAACTCAGCAGAACGAGTGTTGAAACATAAACTCAGCATAACAAGGGTTGAAACATAAACTCAGCAGACCAAGGGTTGAAACAAAAACTCAGCAGACAAAGTAGTCCCAGAGCTGGGGGGGGGGGGGGTGGTTATTTGTGATGAAAGGTCTATACGATCCAAGAGTTCCACCTATAGTGAAATTTTCTCATGAATCCGAATCTGGGCGTCTTACAAAAATCGTCCTGTCCAAAAATACCGTAAAAACCCTTTAAACACTAGTACCGTCAAAATCGCAAACCGCAATTTGAAATATTGCGTATGAAGTGATTGTTTGCTAAAACTGTGGTAATTTTCCATTTAAATATTTTTTTAATTATTTATTATCCTCACATATGACACAGGCTTTCACATGGATGTAAAATATTTTGTGTCTGATCAATGACAAATACACAATATAGCTTTAAGTTGGTATTTTAACATGTGATTTTACCCATTTTTCATACTTTTTCACTAAATAGACAAAATACTTTTCTCTCAGCCGATTTTTGTATAGTATAAATGTTTAGTTTGATTCAAACATGTTCTAGAACTATTGTTGACTTAAAATTAACCTATTTAGAATAAAAATAATGAGTTATGTGAACATATTACTCGCGTTTTTCGTTAGACGTAAAATTAGCTCGCTTTTCTTCAGGCTCTGGAAAATTGACCATATCTCACATTTTTGCCCACTGAGTAGTCAAATTTTGAGCTATATCAATATATTTGATATCAATAGAAAGCTACTGGCACATGCCTTCATATGGATGTAACATATGTTGTGTCTGATTATTGACAAATGCACAAGAGAGCTTTAAGTTGGTATTTTAACCCTTAATTTGACCTTTTTTTACATAGTCAAAATACTTTTTTCTCAGCTGATTTTTGTGTATAATAAATATTTAGTTTTGATTCGAACATGTTCTAGAACTATTGTTGACTTGAAATAAACCCATTTGGAATAAAAATAGTGAGTTATGTGAACATATTACATGCTTTTTTGGTTAGACGTAAAATTTGCGCGCTTTTCTATGGGCTCAGTAAAATTGTATGTATCTTACAGTTTTGCCCAATGAGTAGTCAAATTTTGAGCTATATCAATATATTTGATATCAATAGAAAGCTACTGGCACAGGCCACGGATGTAAAATATGTTGTGTCTAATCTTTGACAAATGCACAAAAGAGCTTGAAGTTGGTAGTTTAACACCTAATTTTACCTATTTTTCATACTTTTCCGGTACATAGTCAAAATACTTTTCTCTCAACGAAGTGCTCATAACGACTTTAAAAGTGATCTCAGCCACTACAAAAGTGATCTTGGACACTGAAGAAGTGATCTCTGTTTTCTGAAATTGCATTAATGTTTCTGAACTTGCATTAATATTTCTGAACTTGCATAAATGTTTCTGAAGATACATAAATGTTTTTGAACTTGCATTAATGTTGGTGGCACCTGTGGGCCACCGTATATTACCCCCTAACCCGCACATTTTATTCTACACTAATGGGCTAGCTACCTGGTACGGTTTTCCAGATATTACACAATTCAGACATTTTTTATTTAATCGAGCTTAAATTTTTCCCTCACTGAAACGGCACCTTTTGTTCAATAGTGATGGTCTAGAGATCTGGCACGATTTTCCAGTTATTAAACATATTAAAATCAAAATGGGCCGCAGATCGGCAATCTTGAATTTGATCAACTTGAAATTTTTCCCGGTATATCCCTTCCTGAAACCGTACATTTTGTTCAATGGTAATGGTCTAGAGATCTGGCAAGGTTTTCCAGGTATTACACATAATAAAGTCAAAAGTGGCCACAGCTCGGCCATTTTGAATTTGATCAAGTTGAAATTTTCCATGGAAAGCCCTACCTGAATCAGCACATTTTGTTCGATGGTAACGATTTAGCTATCTGACCCCGTTTTCCAGACATTACGCATATTGAAAAAATAATGACCAATAATCAGCCATTTTGGCCGCCTTCACATAGTTTCTGTTAGAATCTGGCCCAATTTCGAACTCATCCGAGCTATTAGTGAAATGGATGTCAGACCTGAGTTCAATTCCGGAATTGATCTGAAATTAGGCCTAATTCCAAGTCTAATTCCAGGAATTGAAATGGGAATTAACTTTTAAGGAATTGAATTATTAAAAAGTAGGTGGGATAAAAAAAGGAATTGAACTTTTTTTTTTCAAAAAAATCTCGTCACATTGTAGTGGAGGGGGAATCAGCTATTTTGAAGGTTGCACAGGCCTGTCACAGAGAGGTGTGGGGTGTTAAAAACACCAGACCGGTCGTTGTTATCTGAAAGCGACAACGCACTCTCCGTAGAATTGATACATTCACGCGGTGTTGTTTTAGTGTTGTCAGCGTCTGTAACGTTGGCCCAGTATTGAGCCAGCATTGGTGAATGTTTCATGCTCACCAGGGGTGGTTATTCTTCTATGGAACACTTTAGGTCCCAAAGTCAAATATTTCTATAAATGTACGCGTAGATATTATTTAATTGCGGGTATTGAACAGCTCTATTATTTGAAATTCGAAAAAAATGATATCCTAATATAAATATAATGTTTACGTGTAAAGTGAATCGTTTAATTTATAATTTCAGTTATTGACACGGGAGCTGTTGAATACTTTAGTAATAATATACACAGTGGGCCTACATACCCTATAATAATTATATTAAAATGCTATTATTGCAGCCTATCGTAATATGAAGCCTGTATATTTATAACATCATGGTATATAGGCCTGATGATAATGAATATTCTATGTATATTTATGTATATATTTATTCCAGCTAAAATAGGCAACAAATTATCAAATAATCAGCCATTTCCTCCCGATTGAGATCCAACATAATTTTGTCTGTCCAAGCAGCATGGTAATCATCAAGCTTGAGCAGAAGATTAGCGGGAATTTTGACATTGCCGATTATAATCATTTCATGATTATCATTTTTAAAGCAGTAATTTCAAATATAACAGCACGTTCTTATGGTATATTATAACAAAAAAATAATGTAGAGTTGAAATACCCAGGTCATCGCGAGTCCACCACTTACAGCTTCACTCCAAGCTTTCACACCAGCCTTCACAACTGCTTCTGAGTAATGCTCTCTTTCTCCGAAGTGTAACTTCCTTCAAAACTCATTGTATGTCATCCAATCGAATTAAGTTACTTATTACATTGTATGTCAATAAATTTATTTCGGGTCCCTGTTTTTCAATCACTTTACAATACAACATACTTAGCTATGTTTTCAATATTCACAAATTTTGTAGGAGTTCACTGATTTTAAAGGCACTGAATTCCTCGAGCATTGACAATGTAATTATTATGATAATAGTCGTTCTCATGGTTGTATGTTCAATATTTTCATTTTGTAAAATATTTTATAAACGCTGTAGTGAGTTTATTCTGAAACATTTTTTATTTGGTAGGAGAGATATCGGTCGATAGTTGCCCAGTAATGATGGGTCGTCCTTTTTTAAAGTGGAATAACCTTTGCGATTTTCAATTTATCAGGGGATATTCCTGACTTCAGTGATTGATTTATTATCATTGTAAGCGGTTTTTTAAGGATGTGTTTTAGTTGTATTGGTAGAGAGGATGAAAGACCAATTTGGCCACAACTGTCTTTTGGCTTTAGATTATTTTTTATTTTGTAAACTATTTCTTCTGTAACATCGACAAAGTCGAAGTTTTTCTCATTTCATGACTTAAGATAGCTCCTATATGACTTATTGCTGGCTATGTTGATCTCTTTGGTAAGATTCGGACCAATGTTTGTGTAGAACTCATTAAATTTGTTAGATATCGTAGATTTATCTGACATCAATTTAATATCAATCATGAAATATTCAGGGAATTCCCGTGTAGGCTATTCTCTGATTCAACTTTTGTTTGATTTTTAAAAATAAAACAACATAAAATTATGTTACTTGGTATTATCTGACAACATGCATAATCTATTTCAATGATTCACTGCTGATTAGTATTGTGGGGAGCCTCCGTGACCGAGAGGTAGCGTGCTCGGCCTACGAATCCTGTGTCTGCATGGAGGACAGTGTCATCTCACCATCCTCAGAAAGTTCTCCTGACCCAGTTTAGCCTATATGTGCACAAAGGTGGCCTAAAGCCCGATTCATTTTATTTTCACTGCTGATTAAAGGGACTGGCCCAGGCTAAAATCATTAAAAAATCGGTGATTTTATTTTGGCTTCTTAATATGACCATATAATGTAAACATGTCCATAGACTAGAACTGCAAAACTTGTTTATTTTTTCTGCTCCGCATTTACCAGTTAGGCTAGATATAGAGACGAAATTCCCGTATTTCTTATTTTTGAGATGGTTGTCAAAAATTAAAAATCGGGAATTTCGTCTCTATATCTAACTGGTGAATGCGCAACACAAAAATTAAAAACTTTTGCAGTTCTAATCTATAGACATGTTTACATCATATGGCCATATTAAAAAGCCAAAATTAAATCACCGATTTTTTTATGATTTTAGCCTGGGCCAGTCCCTTTAAAGTATTTTATGATTTTAGCCAGGTTTCAAGGCAATTAATTGAAAATAAAAACGATTTCTTAAAATTGATAAAACTAAAATGGTCGCCGCAGCCTCGTTTTCAGTCTCACATGAAAACATACGATACTAATAGACTCGCAGACCCCAAAAACCCATATATATATATATACCAGGTTTCCAGGGAATTCTTAAAAAAAAGTTGAGAAAAAAATTAGTCGCCAGGTGGCGGCCATTTTGATCATCGGTGGAAAGCTGAAATAACCTCGTTTTCAGTTGCACACGAAAACGGACAATGCCAATAGACTCACAGACCCCGAAAACCTATATAGACCAGGTTCAAGAGAATTATGAAAAAAAATTAAGTCGGGAAATTTTTTTTTGATTATCAGTGGAAAGCTGAAAATCTAATCAGGTGATCTCCATACTCATGGGTAACTCCACATAAAAAATTGGAGTGATTCAATAATTATATTTCAAGTTATCGCGTTAACAAGAATTTGTTTAAACCTTTGACCTTGGGTGAAAAAAAAGTGCCGGGAGGGGTTGAATGTTTGTATGAATTCTGAATTCAATCTGTTGCACCATGTTGGTGTAGTAGCCAAAAAAGTGTGTGCGTCGGCGGTGCACGAAGGGGACGACAATACCCCTTCGGGCCTAACGGGCCGAGGGGTAAAAAGGAATTGGATCAGGAATTGGAATTAAAAAAATGGAATTGAACCCAGGTCGCTTCCATTGGATATATGGTACAAATTTTGGAGCAATTCATAAAAAATGTTGAGTAAAACGGTTAACAAGAAAGTTTGTTGATCAGAGAAAAGTCAATGTCATAGGGGTCACTCACAGAAAGGTCAAATGTGAAATAAATCAAGCTTTAGTCAAGATCAACCTGTATGTGAAGTTTAATGTACATTCCAGTTACGCGAATCATGTTGTGGTGCTAAAAGTGGCAGACAGTCCGACGGACAGAAGGACGGGCGCACCTGGTGATGACAATAGGCCTAAAAAACCGGACGGAGGCTGATTTCATAGCTCCCACCGTCACTGAAAGTGCGACGGTGGGAGCTAAAAAAAACAATATGTATAATAATATGTGTAATAATAGAGTGGAAAGAGTAGAAAGATCCATACCCAGCAAACCTGAGACAACGACCCAATGACGGACCAATGTTGGGCCAGCGTCGCAGACAGTGACCTAACATTGGTCCAACATTGGGTCGATGTCTTGTTTGTTGGGTAGTAAGACCATTAGTTCAGACTTGATCCAAACTAATAAACTAACACCACATGACCCACCGCTCCAGTCTTTATTGTTAAAGGTCAGTAAACGTGACAGTGTGTACACAGATATATGCTGGAAGAATGTGACAAATCCGACAATGATAACAAGTCAAATAATATATTATGAAAGTTCTAGAGCTTCAAGAGTCACACAAATACACAAAACCTGTCAATCACATATTAACCCTTTGCCTGCCACAGTCATAATCAACATAAGATGAGAAATCAATATGACAGAACCTGCGTACTTGACTAAATCAGAGACATTCTGTAAACAAAATTTACTGACTGTTCACATTGCATTATTCAAGTTTTAACCCTTTCGCAGCCAAAGCCAACTTCTGTCTGCGGAATGCTACAGCTTACAAATGCGAGCTTTGGTTGCCAAAGGGCTAAGCTTAAAAAAATCCATTTTAAGTCAAGTTCAGTATGTGAAAAAACTATTACAGCTTCGAATAGATGGGATTGGTGAAAGATTTTAGCATGGCATGTATATAATTAAGTGTAGCATATATTTAATTATGTAATGCAATGACAACAACAACAAAACATTAAGAAACAGTTTTTTTGAAAAACAGTATTTTTGAACATATATTGGCACAGAAAAAAACGCAAACGATTTTATTATTATAACAACAAAACAAGGATGCACAATGTACAAAACAAACAAAACTTGACAGACGTTCAATTTGATTAAGCTCAAAACTAAATGGTTTACACCTAACATTGAGAACCTTAGACCAGTCAGCTTGAATCACGCTTTGGACGGCAGTGGTGACTAACAGCGTAACAAGAGGTGCTCAGCCATCATTGGTTTAATGTTGGATCATTCCCTTTCTATCTACAGCACCACATAATGTTTAACCCTTTCAGCGCAGGCGCCGTGTTTATACGTCAGAATCTGACGTATGTAGACGTCAGATTCTGACGTATAAACCAGGCAAAACTAGATTTCAGTCGATTAGTTTATCAACACAATCAAATGGTTTTGGCATAGTACTTTTAAAATGAAGGGATAATAATGCTACATTTAACAAATTGAACAAATACAAATAATACTCTGCAGGTGAATATTTTGAACAAACAATGCCAGTGATGAATTATTAACACTTTTAGGAGAACAAAACAGGAAAACAAAAGCGGTCATAATGTGTAAAAAAATGCAAAAATAGTAATTGACTGAGATAGAGCATATACAGAAGCAGAAGACGCTGCAAAAACAGGTGTGTCGAGTTATAACACGTGAGAATTGACAGTGAATACCGGTTGAGTGATAATCTCTGTGGAGAGAACACATTAAATCATTACCGGCATCATAAATTAGCACCAGAACATAGAAGGAACGAGACCCATCGGCCACGGAAAAGACGCCGCAGCTTCTAATCATCGTTTGAAAGTGATAACTAATATGAAAAAAAAGTGATTTTGAACCCTTCCCGAATACAGTATAAACACACAATAAATGACAAGACTATTGGAAAAAAATCGGTGGCTTTAAACTTCAACACAAGAGAAACTTACAATTGAAGTTTTCACAAGAAAAGGGCTATTGGTAGGTATTTTGACCAGAAGCATGTGCTACTTTGAGCCTGTCTACATTAAAATATACAGAATGAACACGCATACCCAATCTCAGAATATTGGCGGCTTATTTAAATTATTTTTTTGATGGGCATCAAAATAAAAATGCAGTCGTGAACTCGTTTTTTCCCAAATTGCACCTGTGTTCTATAGTGGTTGACAGACGGATGGACAGTCGGACAAACAGATGTGTCACATGACCTCTGAGCCTTAAAACAAGTATAACCAAGATCTACTTACTATGAATTCAAGCTTTAAATGCAAAGAAAATAAAACAAGATGACTAGAGCTCTTGAAGGTTAAAGACATATGAAACTTGACTCTGTGCATGCATGAAATAAATAGTAATATGATAAGTTAGTTCACACATGGTCTAAAGATGTCTATAAGAACATTATATCATACAAGGGCTACAGTTTTGTTTTGGCTGGTAGGTGTTGCCTTTGTCTGAATAACTATAGTATTAAATACAGGAACTAAGAAAAGGCTCATCCAGTCGGCGGTGACACTGTTGTTAATGGGTTTGTAATACTGTATCAAAATTCAAAAGAATTGTGATTCTGTGAAACAAAACAGAATGTGAAACAAGGGTAATAATTTATGCATAACATATTCTTTGTGTATTTTCACAACACATATGATGAGAAATTCCCACAACCATCAATAAATGCATATATATCAGGAGCAAACAATTCCCGTCAGCAGACGCCCAATAACTGCTGACAACTAGTACCACAAGTATTATCACACATACCAGCAGCTACCACAAGTCTTACAGGCCAGTCACCGGAGGATAGGAAGGGGTGGAACCCCTCTTTGCTGGAAATTATACTTTTTGACATGTTAATTTTTAGAATTTTTAAGTTCTGAACCACTTTTGACAGTACATTCACATGAGACCCAAAAACACAATTTTCAAAAATCTGGTTACGGGCCTGTGTTATCAGAAAAGCATAATATCATGTATTATGCATTTCTGATTTCATACAGAAATCCACTAATAATACCTAGGCAAAAATGACTCATATTATATATACCGGTATATATAACATTTTTTTACAGTACCATTACCATTTTTACAGCCCATTAAAGTAAAAACGACACAGTCAGGCCACAATCGTCTTTTTATTTTGGCTCCTTGATATGTCCATAATATGTCAACATGTCTATAGACTAGAATTGCGTAAGTGTTTACAATTTTGTGTTGCGTGTTTATCAGTTAAACGAGAAATAAGGACAATATTTAATTTCGGACATGCATCTTCAAAATAAGAAATACGGGAATAACTGATAAATGGGGCTTTCTGCACACTTGCTACGTTGCCACAACAACCCGAAATTTAAAGAAACTTCCACAATATTAGCCTATGGACACGTTCACATAATAAGCCTATGGATATATCAAGAAGCAAAAATAAAATTTTGGCTTTTGGATGATTTTCTACCTGATTGATTCGCTTTAAACAACATTGTCGGTTGACACAAGTTCAAATGGGTAAAACTTTACATTTGATAACTTAACAAGGTCAAATATGAAGTGACATACCTGTAGTAACTCACATCATCTAAACAGAGAAATTAAGCACATATATTAAGCTTGATAGATTATGTTTTAAATTTGGTCAGATTTAGTTGCAAACAAATATTTTCCTCTACGTTTTATAACAACAAAAACTGACATGTTCTTGTTATAAAATTAGACATAGCCTACCGGTAGATAGTATTATTTTGAAGCACAGTTAGATATTTGGAACAAATTTTTGATATTTTGCATAATATGTTGGTGATTTGAATATAGGGGTGATATTCTGCATAATGTTTTGGTGATTGCAAAGTTTGAAGTGTGGTCTCGGGACTCTCTACATTCATGCAAAAGTAAATTACTTTATAACAAATGGCTGTTCAAGTTGGTTGTTACTGCTTTTTCTTTTTTACTATGCTGCCGTACAACGGGAGAAAGCAGTTCCAGTTGGTTTTTATCAGCAGCTTATAATGTCAAGTCATTATCACCAGGCATTACTGACAATATTTGCATAGTTTGAAGCATTATATGACAATCATACTCATGTAAAAGTCACAAACATGTAAATATAATATATTTGCGGTATGTTCTACCACAATTGACATATAATAATTATAACACTTTGAAGTCATTAAAGGCACTAATCCGTTCGGCGAGATGCATGGATGGCATTCTTTTCAGGCAAATTTTTGCTGGGTGAATACAACATGGCGTAAGCTATGTAATAAAAGAAAAGCTAACTACGGTGACTGTCTTAGTGCTGCAGAGCTAAATTTGCATTCCAGAACTAGATCTGAACACAAATTACTGGCACTCTATAATATGTAGTTTGTCTAAGCAGCTTGAAATCAACAAAGATCTTTAAATTCATGTCAAAGACATTGATGACAAAAGTTAATTTGATATTTTTTTAGCTATTGGCAAACGATCATTTTACAACTAATCACAAGTTTTATTCACATTATGACTTGGGTCCGTTTCATAAAGCATTCTTTTACTCGATGCCAGCAATGGTTAGGAGAAATAACATCAATGGTTCAAATGGGTCGGACTATTTCTTTGCCTTCAAAAATGGGACCAGTTTTAGATCTGGGACATAATGTGAATAAAAAGACTTTACTGATATATCATCATATCAGAGCCAAGCACATGTCTCTCCACACAGCTATAATCTTCACTGCTCGGGCCACTCTGCAGCTTGCCTTCTTGCTGCGGTGCCGTTTGTTTGTCTCCGAATCCTAACCGGAACCTGCCGCCAGGTTCCCTCAGAATAGACTGTCCCCAGTGCTTGCTCTCAGGGGCAGGTCCTAACGCAGGGCTAGGACTTAACCCTAACCTGCTGCAAGGTTCACGAAAAATAGGGTGTTTGACTTCAGGGTTAAGACCTAATCCAGGGCCGTGACCCCCAGGGCCGTGACCCCCAGGGCCGTGACCCCCAGGGCCGCCGTGACCCCCAGGGCCGCCGTGACCCCCAGGGCCTAAACCTAATCTGCCACTGGGCTCTTTCAGAATGGTCTGTCCCCACTGTTTGTTGCGGCTTAGAGAAGAAATCCATGTCATTGTTTTACTGGGTGGAGTGTAGGTGCTCGGCTTAAAGTATCCCACTACCTGGAATGATAAAAAATCAATCAATCAATTAGTGATTGAATTAACAATTATAATAAATATACATGCTAACAATTCACAAAAAAATTACAAATGATAAAATACGTTACTGTTTGGGAGATATCCAATATTGATTCATAATAGAAATATTTGTAGTCATTTTGAAGCTGGCATCACTAATCCGGTCCAGATAAAAACAATTGTATCATTTGGTTACTCAACATAGAGATAAACAGTAAACAAATTATTAGGAACAAGTGAAGTTTACTTGTTTCTATTAATTTCTTCACTGTTTACTTGATAAGAATTAATAATAATTTACAGTGACATTTATTACAAATCCATTTACATGTAACTATCTGATTGATGTGATATTCAATATGTATCAGAAACAGCAGCACTAATCAGTCTACTATACCATGATAGTTGCAGAGACATAGGATACACGGCACTAACTATCTACAAGATCTACAAGTTATACTGGGAAAGATTCATACAGTGTGTAACCTTGCTGGAATAGTGTATAAAAAGAAAAGCACAGCTGATTCAGTTCCTAACTCACAGAAATGTGTATTTAAATATTTCAAAATGTTTGTCTTAATCTAAACAAATATGAGGTGTTGTTTTTCACCCACTTGAAGTTGTGACTCGCTACAGCGACCCACAACTTCAAGTGGGTGAAAATTTAGATTTTTTAACCATTGAAGGGCAGATACCAGTACAGTTTTCTATACACAATAAATTTACAGTATCACAGCCATGCAGACTACATGCAGCTTCGCTGAGATAATGCAAAATAATAAATAAGAAAAAGTCAAGGATTCAGTTCCTAACTCACAGAAATGTGTATTTAAATATTTCAAAATGTTTGTCTTAATCTAAACAAATATGAGGTGTTGTTTTTCACCCACTTGAAGTTGTGACTCGCTACAGCGACCCACAACTTCAAGTGGGTGAAAATTTAGATTTTTTAACCATTGAAGGGCAGATACCAGTACAGTTTTCTATACACAATAAATTTACAGTATCACAGCCATGCAGACTACATGCAGCTTCGCTGAGATAATGCAAAATAATAAATAAGAAAAAGTCAAGGACTGTCAAGAACTTAAAACTTGCTGCTAAACATAACATTTTTCAAGCAATTTCAAAGTCTTTGAATATTTTTGGCTAAATTCAAGCACATTCATACAGTACATGTACTATCACTATATAGCATACAAAGAATTGGGGAAGTGTAAGAGATAGACCCGGCATATATACAAACATCAGAACCACAGCACATTCAACATATGATGTTTATTGTTGGGCCACCATCTGAAGCACTGGCCCAACATTAAAATCATAGAATACTTTGTGTGTTACTGTAGAAACACACACGAAGAGCCTAATATGAGGGCAGGTAGAAGGAGTGACAAGCAGATGAAGGCAACCAATAGAATGCAAATATAACTATTTTGAATGAAAGGTCAATTTGGCAAATTTGTAAAATAATTATGCAAAGTGGTAAAAAAATGTCCATGTTTTTCAAATCATCAAATATTACAAAACATCTCTTGAAAACACGTCTATGAGAGTTGAGTGCTGCTGGGATTACTGTATGTACGTGTATATATTAACCCTTTTGCTGCTGGGGCCATATAAATTGACAAATAACTTGTCATAGACGCAGATTTGATTTAAAAAAAGTCAATTAGGGACATCTGTCATTATTAAATTTTTTTTTTTTTAAACTTTTGAAGCTGGAAAATGAGTCAGCAATTTCAGATTTAAAAGAATTAAAACCAGCAACTCAGCAGCAAAAGGGTAAAAACAGATGCTTCATTCTACCTGCCCTGTACTAGATTAAGATCTACAAAGCAGAGGAAAAGAAAGCCAATCATGAGGTGAGAACACGAGCCAAGGAAAGCTAAACATGCTGAGATGTTCGACCTTTTCCGAATCCACCACGACGCAGGCTGCTGACAGCGCTGTCACTGTTACCATGACTACCGGAGTCACCACGGCTGTTTACTTTGACAGCGAGGAGTTCTCCTAACGGCAAACAATACTCCTCCAACAAGAAGTAGCCGTTTGCCGGCTGAAAAATAACTAACAGATTAACAACTCCTGTCTGATAATAATTGGCATGCGGACCAACGTATATTTTATCCTCATAAAAAACAAACGGTTCACTCTTAACCCTTTCAGTGTGGGGACAGTCTGTAGATGTCAAATTCTGACCTCTATAGACGTCAGATTTTGATGTCTAAAGACGGTCCCCACACAGAAAGAATTAACATATTTATAATGGTCGTAGACCCGTAACATCGGTATTCAAATGAAGCGGAAAGAGCTAGCTTGTGGGTTATGCACAAAATTTTTGTAAGAGTCAATTAACCCCAAAATTTGGAATCCAACAAATACATAATAACATTTGTGACATCAACAGTTGTGGAAAGAGTCCATACTGGAAATCAGGGTTTGCTTTCCTGAAGTTTACAAAAATCAGGAAATTCGGGAATTAAGAGAAGAATGGCATTCCTGTATACAATTGGGATTTTACATAGCAGATTCAAGGTTTAAATGTTTCTTTTATCAGCAACTTAAAAAAAATGGTTTCTATTGAAACAAATCTAACCAATTTCCAGCCACTTGAAGGCTGTGGGTCACAGTAACGAAACAACATCAAAGTGGATGGAAATGCTAATTAGATAATTTGGTGGTTAACCCTTCCAGCTCTGAAATACATTTATACAAACTATAGAAAGCAAAGGGTTTTTTCAATTTGAAATCATGAAAAATGTCTTAGTTATTTCTTTCCACTTTGCTTGAATACCTATGTTATGGGTCTATGGGCATTATAAATATTTTAGTTCTTTCAGTGCGGGTATAGACTTCAGACGTCAGAATCTGTTGTCAGATTCGAACGTCTAAATTGTAAGGTATTAACTGTTTATATTGCAGTTATAAGGAATGAAATGCATGTTTAAATATCAAGATTTTTAGATTTTCCAATATTTGGTCCCAAATTAAACAAATAAGAGTGATTTTTACTTGAAATTGTGGGTCACGGTAGCGAGACACATCTTCAAGTGAAAATTTATTCTATCCAATTTTAAGTATTAACATTAATCTTAAGGTGATCAAAAGCATACTAATTATAGACCAACTAGAACTCTATAAAACTACGTACCCGAGGCAGACAAACGTCAGGATGGAGCTTAGTGAGGATGGACCATTCTTTTGGTAATTCTCGAGCAACTGGACTCTCTGCACATGCCAGCAGGAAGTTTTTACCGTAGCTAAGTCGTCCACTTCCTGATAAAAACATGGATATCATATGCATCAGTTACATCTACCACTATCTACCACTCCTCCAGCTGAATTATTATTGTGATAAAATTTGAATCTGGAAAGTGTGTCAGCAATTCCAGCTTCAATTGAATAATAAATAGAAACAAGAAACAAACAATTCAGAAACAAACATTATGGATTAAGTATTTTCACTGTTTATCACAGTGCTTTATCGTTTTCTAATTATATTTGGTGCTTAATGGATAAGTATACCGGTACTACTTTCACTGTCCACAATGGTTACCCACCTTGAGAGTTATTTCTCTGTATTGATGTCTGACTGTTTCTCTTGAAGGCGTGTCTGCGGGCGGTCGGGGAGCTCGGGTCGTCCCGATTGCCTGGCATGCCTCGCTCGATGTGGTGTAGATCATTGTGGGATGTGAGAGGACAGACGGGCTCACGGTAAGCATTGTCTGGCTGCAGAAAACCAAATTGATCACGTGAACCTGAAATGAAAAACCAAACTGATCATGAGAACAGAAAATAATAAAATAATTTATCACTTAAATCTGCAATTACAAACCAAATTGATCCAGTAAACATCAAACCTGATCACGTAAACTAAACTGATTGAAAAGAGGATGTTCAAGATGACGTAAATATGAAATCCAAAATTGTAAAAAATTCCTTGAAGCCGTTTAATTATATATTGACTTAGCATGAAAAGAGCCGTATATGAAAATATACGGCATAAAAGCCTATATACAGACTTAGCGGCATAAGAAGGTATTTGTAAACTTACGTAGTTCTTCGTTGCTGTTAGCACTGATGGATCTAGGATATGGACTAATATTATCAGGTAGTGGGCTGTCGTTAGCGAGACTTGGGGAACGGATGCTGAATGAGGACATGAGAGACGGGGTGTCTGCTCCTCCCTCCATCTCACGATTAACAAGCTGCTCTAAATCAATAGATGAATGTGAATAGAAGCCGCCGCTGAGGCTGCTGGATGACGAATCTACAGAGGACTTACGGGTGGCCTCGCCTTGACTCGTGCTGGACAGCTTTCTGCCTCCTGAGTCACTCTGCCTCGTGTCGTGTGACGTATTAATCCGGGCCTTATCCAGCTCGTTACCCGTGATGTCGGTACAGCTGTCCATGTCGGCGGCGATCTGTGAAGTGGAACGAGACGCTATCTCAGACATACTCCACTGCTGTGACTGATTCCCGATACCGCCGAGACGAGGGCTGCGTAATACAGACGCCTGCCCGTCAGGACTCACTAAGAACTCACCAGGTGGTGCTGGTGTGCTTGTCCTCTTACAGTCGCTAAGATGCTGGGGAAGGTCAAACACACCAGTATGTCTGTTAGTGTGAGATGATATGATCGGCGAGTCGTGAGGTCTCTTACTGAGGCACAGGTCACTCAGACGGTGAGACAGCTTGTTATACTGATCATCATCCAGTGAGCTATCTAGGTCGTCATCACCTCTCACGTTGATCTGCAGGTTACTGGCTGGTGCCGAGTGCTGCCGCATAATACTGGCAGATTTACCACGTCCGGATGAACGTCTTGTCAGATTAGGTTTGACGCCTTTAGCGGCGTTTTCATGCTGGAGACCGACTGATGATGCGTCAGGCTCCCATTCCTGAAACAAATAAACTCATCTAAATATACAATCTGAACTAATCGAAAACTTTAATTTAATAAACAATCAGCCACCACCAATTATTCAATTTTTTAAATTTATTAATTTTCGTTGTATAGAGAGGCATTGATATTCTGCTATCATAAATTCCCAATAATAGAGATAGAAATAGAAACAAAAAAATATAGTAATTGATAATGAATTTGGAAGAACTGCAGAAGACTCTCTGTAAACGCTGAAGTTACACATTCATTAAATAAAAAAAATTAGAGAAGATTAAATTTGGTAAGTGAAACAATTTTAATATATACTACCTGTTATTAGGGGTTGAATTATATTAAAACTAGTATTGGGTGTTGGTGAATTCCCACTATACCCTGGGCCACATTCATTTTGGTAATTCTGTAGCGCATGCTTTTAGTCGATTTCTCCTCAATTATGAACAGATTTAGTTGAAATTTAGCACAGGCAATTTTCAAATCATCTCCTAACGTTGGTAAAAATTTAGACCATTTGACATGTAGTAAAATTCTAGAATTAGTTTAATGGGTTTAAAGAGGGACGTCATAATTTTAATTTACTACATGTCAAATGGTCTAACTTTTGAAATACTGAAGATAATTTTACGAAATTTTAAGGGATATTAGGACCCCGTTAAAATATGATATTTACAAAATTTCATGAAAATCGGTTGATAACTGACAGAGAAATCAATGGAAAAAATGCGCTACTGGTTAATTGCGGCCTAAGGTATAACTGTGATTTAAACTGCTGATGAAACAGTTTAAAAATGAATCTAGTCGTGCTTAGCGCTTAAAGGGTTAGAATGAAGATAGGAGTAGTGGTCACTTGCCTCATCTGGATGCTGAGGATGAACTGCTGACGAGCTAAACCCTCCTGGTAATATACAACACACAAGGATATATGTCATCAACACATTATATATGTCATCTGGGGATTCAAGGGCTAGAAATCACACTTTGCTGTGTGATTTCACGACCCGTGTTTCTATTTTTCATTCAAATGATGAAAAAAATGATATCATAAATAGACACCCCACAATTTGCATTATTTGATTACCTGATCATCAACCAGAAAAACCCAAACATTAAATCCTAGTTGATAATATATAATATGCCATTTCATTTTACAATACATAGTATATATGCATATGAATAAATAAAAGAACAAGTGAATTGCTGAAAGAATTAATTAGCAATTTTTTAGAAAAAGATTTCACATTAGGATTTAATGTGGACAATTTTTGTATTATTTTTAACTTTAAGCGCCGGTCCTCATTATATTCAGGTATTATTTTTTTATTATCACATCAAGTACAACCTTTTAAACATGTTAAGAATAAAACGTCACATCAATAAGCAAGATTTAAAAATTGTTGCCCTCCATTTTGTCAATTCTGAATAATTTTCACTCACTTGAAGTTGTGGATCGCGTCAGCGAGACACAACTTCAAGTGTGCGAAGTAAGTAAGTAAAATGTTTGCTTTACTTCACTTTTCGGCCAGTATGGCCATTTAAGTGAAAATTCCTAGTATTACAATATCCCATATTGTATAGTTAAAGTAGTAAAGGAAAGACAAAGCTAATAAAAACATGTTCGTACTAAAATATTCAGTTTAAAATGTTTGATATGATAATATGATGATGCTCCTGGCACCAATATGTAACGAGTCTGATGACAAGTTGTAGCGCCTGCACTACAACACAGCTTAATGAGTATAAAAATTTCAGTATAAAATAATGTAAAATATGAAGTGATTATAAAATGAACGATTTTTCAAGTCACTATATCTCCATGAAATTGGGGTGATTGTGTAAAAACTACAAGTCTAAGTCAAAACAGTGTCATTGTCAAAACAAATATATAATATATACTATAATACTATATACTATAATCAAAAAAAGTACACCCATTTAGACATAAATATGAATGACATAAACAATGAACAGAGAAACCATTAAGTAAGTAAGCAAAATGTCCTCCTGTAAACGGGTTTTATCCGTGACACAAATCCTGGTCACGGCACCAATGTAAACGGGTTTTATCCGTGACACAAATCCTGGTCACGGCACCAATGTAAAAAGGTCTATGCGTTGACACAATCCTGGTCATACGCACCAATGTAAACGGGTCTTATATACGTTGACACGCTATCGTTGTCCCAATGTTCTGGCGCGGCAAACACAACACTCCACTCATGGATAAAATAATAAAGTCTTGAATATATATAAAGTATATATTAAGCGTAAAACATTCAATTTCTCAGTACACGATGTTAGTACTTATATCTCGTTGTGTAATTTGTTGATAATTTTGCTGTTACTTCAGTGATCTACAAGGTGTTAGATACCGAAGCAACTCCCACTAAACTTGTCCAAACCCTAATCGTCTCTGTTAGAATTCTCCCCAATTTCTCTCTGAATTTCCCCTGAATTTCCTCTGAATTTCCTCACGAAGGCTGTGGGCGCCTTCCTTTATAGCGGATCCCGACGGGTGCGGTCACTTCCTCTGATGAAATGCCGTCTACACCAATCAGGATCCTTACTTTGGTATACACAGACATTCCTGGGCTGTTTCCCAGAACCGACTCACACAGGCCACCAGAACTAGGGGACGTCCTGTATGACAATTAGTACTTGTCGCAGTACCGTCTCCACCAGGTGGTTCTCATGTAAACAGCCCAGGACAGAATGTTTATTCCACCCCTTAATTACAGAGACCCCCAATTTAGACACCTGTTACTTAACATTGTTACATACCTCCCCCTATGGAATCCAACTTGTTTACACGCTTGAATTCCATATTTCAAATCCCTTAAAATCCCTATGATTAGTAAAATCATATATAAAAGAAAAATATAAGTTTCGGAGGTCAACCATCTTCCACCTATATTTTTCTTTTGTCACATAACATTATTGTTTCTCTACTTCATCAAAATATAATGTATAATCTCCTCTTCTCTCTCTGGAACAATGTCTTGAGTGGAACACACTCTAAAATAATATATGATGATTTAGTTAC
The DNA here is from genome assembly GCA_964017125.1 of Flabesymbios commensalis. Taxonomy (NCBI): domain Eukaryota; kingdom Metazoa; phylum Annelida; class Polychaeta; order Terebellida; family Flabelligeridae; genus Flabesymbios; species Flabesymbios commensalis. The sequence continues at coordinate 3,026,858 of OZ024909.1, read as the reverse complement.
AATCAATTTACTTACAATCCTCTTCTCTGGAACAATGTCTTGAGTGGAAAACACTTACAAAAATACACGATGATTACTAACAATTTACATTTTAACTACACCACTTCTCAGCATCCACTGCCTCTGGAACATAGTGTTTATTTACAGTCATTATCATCTCAAAATTATTAACTGTGTCTCGTAGGACGTCTCCTACACACGTTAACCATACACTCTATCTATAATATCCAGTCATCAGGAAGACAGTCTGTCTGATTGGACTTCTGACCGTCGCAGACAGAGCCAACAGGGCAGTGTTCTCACCACTTGATGTTTGTGACTTGCAGGTGTTATAAAGTCTAGGCTGCGTATTTTTACTCATTTTTTTTTTTTTTTAAACAATTTATTAATTATCCCAGGGTATCTCCAGTATACTATGCCCACTGCACCTACCCCGCTATTACCAAAATCATTAACCTTCCCAGTGTGAAGGTAACAAACCTGTGGCGTTTCTCTACTGGTGTCATAGTTACGATCTTAGATCGATGTAACTTCTTTATCAATTGACTTAAGGGAATGTCATCTATGTTATTTAATTTTGGTAGTCTATTTATTTCATCTATTAGATCTATGTCGTCACCTAATTCGTCGAGCGGTCCCCACACAATGTCACCCGTAAATTTATTCAAATGGACCAGCTTGCCTATAGATTTTAAATGATATTCTGATTCGTGATAGTAATAACGTGCTAAAGTCATTTGGTCAGCGAAAGCATGGCATGACATGTTTAGTTTACCATACGAAACAGCTGGACGAACTGTAGTCTGATAGCGTTTATTGCCAACAACATATAGCCGTTAAAACAATGGGTTCTACTGTAATCACTACCCATATCCATTGCAGCCACCAATGTTATTATGCCTCCAGCCGCCATGAGTTAGCAAAGCTCTGGCACTGTAACACAATAACATTTTTTCTTACCTGATGCTCGTACGTTGGTTTACTTTTTTTTCTCTCTTAAAATTAAACCCATTTATACTATCTCATGTGTTGATAACTTCTTCTCCTGAAGTTATCAACTTCAGTCACATATCAGTGTAACTTTCTACTGATATCCCCCCGATGATGGTATACTTGTGATAATTTGTATTTCTCTTTACTATTATCAACACCTCATCTTACACATGTACCAACTTACACATAAGCTGATATCTTCCCCTCAACAAGGGGTAAACTCCGCTACATCAGCAACTGCTCATTGATAAATTCTTGTTCATAAATTTATCACGCTTATGCTCCTTGATATATTCTTCTCCTGAATTTTATCAAGCGTTAATATCAGCGTGCACATCTACTGATATCTGTACCATATCTTCAAACCCCGGGCGATTTCTGTTACCGCATTGATAATTTCTTCTCTTGAAATTTATCAACTTTTTAACTCCTCTAATATCCTCCTTGTTACCGCATTGATAATTTCTTTCTCTTGAAATTTATCAAATTTAATCCCATATCAGCGTTAAACCTACTACTGATATTTGCATCTCCCTGATCAGGAGAGAGCACCGTTCCTTCATTGATAAATTCTTCTCATGAATATTATCAACATTTAATCCCATATCAGCGTTAAACCTACTACTGATATCTGCATTATCTACCTCACCTTATTCGCTGTCGCGTTGTTCTTTACGTTTATCTACTTTTTTAAAAACAAATTCCCTCCCTTTATGAATCTCGTTCTCCAGCAATTCGCGTTTTCTCAATTTTTAATTGTGCTTACATAATTCTCAATAATCATTCATATTCACCTTTCACCTCCGCTATATCTGGAATGTAACATTCAGATAATCTTAGCTCAACATGAGCACGGGGAGATTTCTTCAGATTTACCGTCAGACATGTTAGCAAATTTTGTCCTGCGTCTTATCACGCGTTACAGCTACTTTGAGCTGAACATACTTAGGTATATTTTTACTAACTTGTGATACAGGCCACCGTCTAACCATGTCTGCACTGTGTCTTCTTACATTTCTTATACGCACTAATATCATGTAATATTCCTTAACCCCAAATTAAAGTTTGATTGTATTTTTTTTTCTACCATTAATACTGTATTTTAGAGTTAAAAAAAAAATCCGAATAATACATTTAGCCCCTTGCAATTAATTATTTAATTTCTGAAAATCAATACAAATCCTTGAATATATTTATTTAATTTCGAAAATTAACACAAAATCTTCTTGATTTAACCAATTTGATTTCTCAATTAACAATACCAGAAACGACCATTCTGAGTGACGTGTTCTAATAATATTATTTTCTCAACATTATTCACGTCCTCGTTCAATGGCTCGTCTCTGATTTATGGCTGTCCTTTACTGGCGGATCATAACCAGTAACTAATTAATTTCGAAAATCACACAAAATGATTAACCGATCTGATTTCTCAGTTACACTACCGGAAACGACCATTCTGAGTGACTTGTCCTAATAATGTTATTTCTCAACATTATTTACGTCCTCGTTCAATGGATCGTCTCTGATTTATGGCTGTGAGATACTGGCGGATTATCCCCAGAATCTCCTCCATATTCACCTCTTCAGTTCGCCTTATATGTTTCCACATAATTTCTGAACTGCCTAATCAATTCTTTGATTGCTGCTTATTTACTGGGGCGCAGTTATTTGACCCGCTCATCATAGGCCTACTGCCTTATCACCTCCCCCCGTCACTGTATACTCAATAGTAAACAGTCTCTGTACACACAAGTACCTCCCCCAGCTTGTTTGCGTCTTTTTATGTCTGTCCGTCCGACCGTAAGTCCCACAGTACACTGGACCCTAATGAGTATTGTTTTCTTATTATTCTCAGCTGTAATATTTGTCACTAGTAGTCCCGATTATCTTCCCATTTTAACCCTGTCTTGATTACAATGCTGTTGTATAGAGCTTTAGTCCCCCCTTTTGAATTTTTTGGATTGCATTGTCAAAATGTGTTTTCCCCGGGAGATCAGAGATACCAGTTAACTGGAATAATTCTATTTTTGTTTTTCCAATGGATCAGCCAAAAGCTTCTCAAAAATATAAAGATCAATGAACATTAACTACAGCAGCCTAGAAAATAACTGACCTCCGACTACATGTATGTGTGTAGCCAGCTATCCCAACGTTATGTAGCTTCTGTCTAGATCCTGTCGATCCTTCTCCGTCTGTCTGTTGTCCTCTAGGTCCCGTCTGTCCTGGCAAACGCCCAACTCCGTGTCTGTCCTGTGCATTCCCGTCAGTCCTGGCAAACGCCCAACTCCGTCTGGATACTGATTCCTTCTGGATCCCGTTTATTTATCCCCGTCTTGATAACAGTAGCGGCTTCTGATAGCAACCACTACATTAACTAGTACTTTTCCACTGATCTTTGTTTTGCCGTGCCACTGTCCAGTCACTTTTGTAACTTTACAAGTTGTTCAACCAGGTTCTTGAATTGATTTAATTTGCTTTTCAAATTAAAATCCTGTCAGATGGCACCAATGTAAACGTGTCTTATATACGTTGACACGCTATCGTTGTCCCAATGTTCTGGCGCGGCAAACACAACACTCCACTCGTGGATAAAATAATAAAGTCTTGAATATATATAAAGTATATATTAAGCGTAAAACATTCAATTTCTCAGTACACGATGTTAGTACTTATATCTCGTTGTGTAATTTGTTGATAATTTTGCTGTTACTTCAGTGATCTACAAGGTGTTAGATACCGAAGCAACTCCCACTAAACTTGTCCAAACCCTAATCGTCTCTGTTAGAATTCTCCCCAATTTCTCTCTGAATTTCCCCTGAATTTCCTCTGAATTTCCTCACGAAGGCTGTGGGCGCCTTCCTTTATAGCGGATCCCGACGGGTGCGGTCACTTCCTCTGATGAAATGCCGTCTACACCAATCAGGATCCTTACTTTGGTATACACAGACATTCCTGATCTGTTTCCCAGAACCGACTCACACAGGCCACCAGAACTAGGGGACGTCCTGTATGACAATTAGTACTTGTCGCAGTACCGTCTCAACCAGGTGGTTCTCATGTAAACAGCCCAGGACAGAATGTTTATTCCACCCCTTAATTACAGAAACCCCCAATTTAGACACCTGTTACTTAACATTGTTACACTCCTTACCTCACCCCTCGGCCAGTATGGCCAGATAAATCATTAAACCACAAAAAACTTACAAAAACTAAAGACTTACAGTGCCCCCACAGTTGGCAACAAGGTTTCAAGTGGGTGAAAATTCCAATCAAATAAATTGGTGGTTAAAGGGTTAATAGATTAATTTCAATATATTTTATTCTGAAATACAGAAGTATTTGAAAAAATGCAACCTATAGTTGATTTTCGAGTTGTTGAAGACATTTATCACGCAGTCACCAAAAAATGTGGTTAAGTATACAATATTGCACAAACCTGATGTACGCCTCTGTGAAAGCGTGCCGAACCCGGTGACCCTCTGTGCAGCACTTGTTACCAGACCATTCACTAGGGGGGGTCGTTGTTTTGCTGATGAGTCAGACTTGGGGCTTGTCTTTCTCTCCGTGTTACACACAGTGGAGTCTCCCGTCTTATTCCCCTGATCCACCTGACAACAATAAACAAAATTAACCCCTACTTGAATATTTCTCTAACAGGCCGTACCAAGGGGGTGGGATGCGTTCACACCCCCTGACAGACAGAAAGGTTCACATTCTTCGGTTAACTATTTTAATTAGATACCGATAACCTTAATCTAAATTATTTCCGAACCCCCCCCCCCCCCTAGAAAAACAACCGCCTTGGGCAGACATGACATGCTAATTGAGGTCCATAATACGCTTGAACTCACCTTCCCAATCAACTTCCTGGAATCTCAAGTAGATAAAAACTACCTACTACAGTCTCTGTAGGCCTACATAATCGAGGCTTATCAGTATCAATACTATTAGTCACCATGTTTAACCTTGTCATTATTTTCAGTGGCACTTTATTTGGCTTGACACCGTATATGGGTGAAGTAGGACTATGGGTAAATGTACAAACCTCGACAGCTACATTTCCCGTCAGCTTGAAATGATGCTTCAGTATATCCACTGCCTCCTGCACAATAAATCATCATAATACAATAAATTCATATCATCTGTTTTAATGGTATTTTGGCTGGACCGAGTGTTTAACCCTTTAAGCCCCCACGATGCATTAAAGCATCATTTCACATCCCTAAAAACATACTTAATTTTCCTAAAACTAAGGGTTTTAGAACGAAAATTTCCATGAAACTGGTTTACCAATATGTGGTAATTTCCTTTTATTTTTAAACCACATCAAGTCATCTTCCTTCACTACAAGTCGAGAATTGCGGCAGCAATTGGCAGCTTGTAGTGGATGAAGATGACAATGGTAAACTCAGGATTAAAAGGGTTAAAGAAAAATACCTGCTTAAATAAGACTTTCATCAGATAATATGTGTATTAGCGTAATTACAAATCAAATTTTAAGAAATAAGTAATAATTAGTTATTTTGGGGGTATAGTTACACAGTGTTTGGATTGACAGTCAAATAATTATCTTGTATTGTGTCGTTACATGCCATGACTATTGTTTTCATGCTGTTACTTTGTCCTGTGTGTTTTTGTCATTGTGAGAGATATGTTACAATACCTTGAGGGCGATCAGATTACATGACGTGAGCCTCAGATCCTCTCCATTAACGCGAAGCAGACACGTACAAGATGCCTGGAAAAAAACATGTTATCAACAAATGTGCTGTTGAATTATCTATTAATAGTATTTTTCCTCATTTGAAGATTGAATTGCTGTCGCAACTTCCACATTCAAATAAGAAAAACAAATTCTGTTCATGAAAATCAGCCTCCGCGATTGAATGATTTGTTAACTTCAGTGGTGTTTTGCTAAGTTTCAAACATTTTGAAAACATAACATAAGGAGCCTAGCAAGGGTTGAGAGAACAAACACTAACAAGTTAATATAAAAAGAGAAAGTGACTTGAAGTGTTTATATTCCCTTATTGAACATATTTACATAATTTTTCTATCAACTTCTTAAGCCTGCTCTTTACGTAAGTAATTCAGAAGCAATTGGGTTAAAAAAATTCCTCAAGTGATAACAATTTTCATCATGGGGATGGACTTGTGAATAAGATCACATAAAATAGGTAAATGAAGCTGGAATGGTAGCAAATTTACGAGGTTATCAAAGCAACTAACCCCTTGGTATCTGGACTAAGAGTATTACTATTAACCCTTAAAGCGCAGATTTTTTCATATAAATTATAGAGACCAAAGGGTTTTGTTCAATTTGAAATCATCATGAATGTCCTAGTTTCTGATTCGTTTGAACACCTATGTTATGGATCTACAGCCATTAGAAATATTTCTACTCTTACAGTGCGGGGATCAACATTAGTCGTCAGAATCTAACTCGGTCCCCAGGCTGTAAGGGTTAATCTGAATATTTCAGCAGAGTAACAGCCTGAGTTAACCCTCACCTTGGCTGGTTTCTGTGGCGTATCTCCCGCCTCTGAAGCAGAATGTGATGTAGGGGAGTTCAGGAAAACAACTTCATCTTCTAAGGGGACAAATTACATACATTACATGAAAGTATGTACATCACTCAAACGTTCAGAGAGCTATTAAAAATAAAATTTAATTTGCTTCAAGAACTTCCACAATTTGAAATCACATGGATTACGTGAAGCAGTTAAGTATGTAAACATCACCAGTTATGACACAGGCTGTTATCAGGTATTGCGTCATAGGTGTGAACGCGCGACATCAATGCCTGGGGTGTTTTTCCCTGTCACAATGGCAGGGGTGGGTTGAATATGACGTATTAACAGTTCAAAGAGACATTTCACTGTCTGAATATTAGAAGGGCAACATGGCGCACATAAAGGGCAACATGGCGCACATGAAGGGCAACATGGCGTACATGAAGGGCAACACAGCGTTCACAAAAGGTAACATGGCACTGGCCATGTTAGAAATAGCCAGATGAAACACTGATTATTAATCTTCTGAACACCCAGATATTTTTTCTCATGTTCTTCAAGATGCAATTAGTATCGCAATATATATTAGATGAGGTATCAACCATGTAATCACGTCATCGCACTTTTGAACCGCATGACATATTTTAACCATTTAAACCCTCGTGATGCATCAAAGCATCATTCGGCATCTCTGAAAATAAATTAATTTTCTACACCTAGGGTTTTAGAACAATTTTTTTGTTCATTCGCCACCAACTTCAACTCTTGAACTTCAGTCATCTTCATTCACTACAAGTCAGGAATTGCGACAGCAATTTGAGGATTGTAGCAGATGACGATGACAACAGTAAATTCAAGCTTCAAAGAGATAAAGAAAATTCATAGAATGAAAGATGGCTGGGTGCTGGATGGGCTAAAATACAGACGTATAATAAATCTACTGGAAGAGCAGATTGATATTACCATTTCATATGTTGATAAATTAATTCAAAATATTCCATTTACAGCTGATCTGTAGTGCTGGATTAGGTGAAATACAGACCGTTGATTTGTGGTGAGCGGTTAGTTCTGTTTGAGTTGCTGACGGGGGAAGCACTGTGTCTGCTGGCGGGAGTTGATCGTCCGGATGAGATGCCACCATCTCTCTCTGTATGCTACAATAAAAATAAATTAAATTAACATCAGAATCTCTGTGTGTATACTACAGTAAAACCTTCAACATCTCGGTAAGAAACATACTAGAAATACTGTTTTTATAAAAAATATCTCAAAGTATAATATCTCAAATGATGTCCCAGAATCTTCTGATGGATAACATTTTGCTTTTGATAATTTAATCATAATATGTCATGAGGTGCAATTATGTAATGAAGGTGTTTATAAATTTTATAAGCTGGAATTGCTGATGTAATATACAGTTTAAAAAAAAAAAAAAAAATATTTATAAAAAAAGACATCTCCTAAATTGAGTTGTTTGATGTAATAATCTACCAGAAAACCAGTGTCATTTTATTTGACTTTAAACCATATATAAAAGGGTTAAACCATATACATATATGGTCCTAGCAGCACAAGGGTTAAACCATATACATATATGGTCCTAGCAGCACAAGGGTTAAACCATATACATAGTCCTAGCAGCACGAGGGTTAAACCATATACATATATGGTCCTAGCAGCACAAGGGTTAAACCATATACATATATGGTCCTAGCAGTACAAGGGTTAAACCATATACATATATGGTCCTAGCAAAGGTTGAGTAAGATTAGAGGATTATAATGTGTTACAGACTGACAGCTGATTCTACTATGACTTACCGTGACCGTTGATGAGGACATGAGGTTAGCCACGGGGCGAGGCTCAGGCTGACTATGACTCCTTCTCAAAGACTGGAATAACAAATACATGTATGATATGTAAAAAACCTTATTTTTCTATTATGAAATCTCAATTTTTTATTATAAATGCTACATTAATGTCACACATTAGAAGCTGGCATTGCCGACATTCCGATATTATATGAGAAAACATAGATGCATACTTTGTCATTAAAAAGATGGCATGGCAAGTATAAGCTATGACAGGGAAACATGATGGTGAAACATATCATTTTAAAAAAAAAAAATCTTTTTACTTCAAAATTTGATGTCTGTAGACGTCAGATTCTGACATATAAAGGTGATCGCGCACTGAAAGAAATATAATATTTATAATGGAAATAGACCCATAACAAATGAACTAACTAAGACATTGATGATGATTTCAAATTGAAGACATCCTTTGGTCTCAATGGTTTATACAAAAATATTGCTGTAAAGGTTAATTAACCTAAAAAATTCGAAATTCAACAAATACCTAATATTATTTGTGACATCAATAGTTTCCATGGTTTATACAAAATTACTTAAGGGCTATAAGGGTTAAGTATTTCTCCGTTACATATTGAATTGATTACGATCCAGTAAAGTACAACAAGATTACGACCCGAGACTCACCTGAGGAGCTCCCTTAACCCTTTCAAGCCTGAATTTACCATTGTCATCTTGATCCACTACAAGTCGAGAATTGCTGTCGCAATTCTCGACTTGTAGTGGATCAAGATGATTTATGTGGTTTGAAAATTACAGAAAATTGCCATGTATTGGTAAACCAGTTTTATAGAAATTTTTCTTCTAAAACCGTCAGTTGTAGGGAAATTAAGTCTGTTTTCAGGGATGTAAAATGATGCTTTAATGCATCGTGAGGGCTTAAAGGGTCAAAGCATCATTTTACATCCCTGAAAACAGACTTAGCTTTCCTACAACCAAGGGTTTTGGAACGAAAATTTCCATGAAACTGCTTTTACCAATACATGGTGATTTTCTGTAATTTTTAAACCACAACAAATCATCTTTATCCACTACAAGTCGAGAATTGCGACAGCATTTCGCGGCTTGTAGTGGATGAAGGTGACAATGGTGAATTCAGGCTTGAAGGTGTTAACATATCTTATTGATTACGACCTGAGACTGACCTGAGGAGCTTTGATGCGTTTGAGAGCGAGCGATTCTATCAGATCTAGAGCTGAGCTGTAACAAAAATAACATGTTAACCTTTCGAATTCTTAGATTATCATTATTGCCACTTATGTAACCAGTTTTAAATGTAAACATAGACACAACTTCAAGTGGGTGAGAATTAAATTATTTAATTTAGAGTTTTAAGGGTTGCAAAAAGGCTATAGTAACTGTGACGTTTCAAAGGGTGTCAAAGCTGATTATAAGTTTACTATGCACAGACATTCTCCTATACATTTTGTGGTGTATATACCATGGCATGTGTATCACGTGTCTCACCTTATGGCATGGGGTGATTTACCCTGTATCACAGTCTTTCTGTAAACATCATCTGAAAAACAATTAATGTTGATCAGATTAAGCATTTTGAGCTCATTACCCAGAAATCATTACAACGGTGAACACGATCATATAAAATAGACTAAATTAAACCATTTATGTACACAATAATTTCAACATAAATAAGTCAGAATGACATACTGTTATTTTCATCCACAGTGATGACGGTGTCTGTTTGCTTTTCCACCCAGCGTACGGCACCCCCTCCTTGTCCAAACACTAAAACATAACAAAATCAGGTATATATACCAGGGTACGGCACCCCCTCCTTGTCCAAACATTAAAATATTACAAAAACAGTTACATAGGGTATGGGAAAATAGAGTTCAATGAATAAAGTGTTCACCTAAAGGCTCACACCTTATTCATTGGACAATTCATTTGCAATACCTTACGAAAAATAAACATCTATAAAACAGATATTCTAACACTAGTAACAGAAATGCCATTGATTGTCATTCAACTTGGCTGATAATGAAAACCACTATGATGAGTGTGAGGTTTGAGTCAAGTATTTTGAAAGAAAAGGAGACTTACTCTTAGAAATCTGGCAGTGGGGACATTAAATGTATGCGTGGCATGAGTAGTTTTTGGATTGTATGACGTTAGCACTGTTTGGCAGTACGAAAAGGATTCAGATCTAGACTGCAGCAAACTAAATGTATGTAAATGTAAGTCAGGACTTACGGCCGTATTCACAAAGCAAGTTTAAGACTGGTTTAACAAAACTACTGATGTAAACACGAGCTTAGCGTTAAAGCGTATGCACAAAAGGAGCTTAGGCCAAACACTGGTTTAAACGGGGCAGTTTATCGACCGAAAGTTAAACCTGCTCAGGGGGTAGTTTAAGCACCGGTTTAACATGAAGTGGAATGAACATTATAATGATAATGAACGCAAATATACGAAATAGGAGAGAATGGGATAAAAAATACAGAGACTGATTATTTATTAAAAATGTACTTTTCTTTTATCGATTGGTAAGTATTTATTTGAATTGAATAATAAATGATAAAAAATACAAAAAACGGACGTGAGAGGTAAAACCATTTAGCGCAAATAGTATTGACATTACACATTTGGTTTAATGCCTATTATTAATAAAAAACAATTTACTACTGTAATCTTGCATGGTCATATTTACACATAATCATACATAGTATTACTTTCATCGTTTCTCCTTTTCTCCAGTTAAAACCCCTTTCATTACATGAAACACTTTTTATATATGACCCAGTACCGTATTCTAAGCCCGTCCAATGGCAGAGTAACTTAGTCACTCACATGAAGAGACCATCCATTTGGTCATTCAGTTGTTATTGTTATTTAAATTAGGGTGGATTATACCATATGTGGGCTGTATTTGACGGGTTAACAATTAATATTAAATGGATCAACAAATGAACCAATGAATAGGGTTTTACGCCACCTTTGTGCACATATAGGCTAAACTGGGTCAGGAGAACCTCCTGATGATGGTGAGATGACACTGCCTTCCAGACAGAGGATTCGAAATTCGAGCCATGACGGTCTGAGGCGGAGCACACTACCTCACGGTCATGGAGGCTCCCCACAATATTGAATCTGTACGAGTGAGCGAGAAGAAACATTTTGTTTCTTTTAAACTTGAAGGCCAAAGTGGTGTACGAACCCGCGATCTCCGACTTTCCAAGCAGGCAGCTTTAACCACTGCATCAGGGCCCCCGCCCTATCAAATCAACAAGGATTATTATCGGAAAGTTAGGCTATGTTTAATATTTTATACAACAAATATTTGAATTCTGAGTAACGTGTATAATTATAAAGTGACACAAACACATGTCGGTTTTTAAATACTGCATTAAAACGATAACAGAATAATTATATTCTACATGATAATTACAGGCTTTAGAAAAGAGCAAATGATCTACTTCTTTGAACCAGTAAACAATAGACCTTGGCCCACTGTTGGTTTAATGCTGCGTCAAAGGCCCAACGTAAACCAACATTGTGTTGACGTCTCGTGGATCGCGCTTTCAATCAGATTATTAAATGCTGTGTACACAAATTGTATGCATTTTGATGTGGGTAACCATCATCTGTATGCAGGAACGTCAGATCAAACTGTAAAACCAGCCGGTTTAAGCAGTATTCTTAAGTTTTGTTAAGCTGGAGCAAAAATGCTTTTGTGGATACGGTTTAAAAATAATTTACGCAGCCGTTTAGCTACACTCTTCTAAACGCTAAGCTCGGGTTTTGTTAAACCTCTTTTCTGAATATGGCCGTTAGAGTTTAAGGGTAATATCCTAAACATAAACATATTATGGTTAGACAGAAACAACATTTATAAATTTCTTAATGATTTTCAAAGACATTTCTTATATTTTCAAGGATAAATTAATCAGTAAATATATTTACATGTCAAAACATGACTTGAATATCAATTACTTCTGCTTGGTAAAACTAAAAGGATGCTGATAAAAACAGGGCTTTAGATACTTCAAGTTTATTTATTGAAATGAAGAAAGCATGTAAACTTTACTCACGGCTGCCAGCTTTCTGTTTATGGCACCCGACCTCCAGAAGAAATAAACCAGCTCGAGTGCTAGAAAAACAAACAAGAACAAGAAGATTAACAAACAGATTATGCTATGAGCAAGAGCAAACATTGTCAATGGTGAGACTGCAATAAGCGAGAAAACATTGTCAATGGTGAGACTGCAATAAGCTAGAGCTTTGATTTATTTTCCTCTAAAAAGATAAAATTGTTTGATTTTAGCAATCAAGATACTAAAACATAAATGTATTATAATGGGCAAGTATAATGGGCAATATAAAATGTCATGCCCTGCTGGTCGAGATAGTCCTGTTTGAAAGCCGGGCAGTCATAATTACCACCTCACAGTGAATGAAAATTACACAAATTCATTAAATATCTAAATGTAAAGCTTGATGTACCATTTTCTACAAAATTACTCTATTGAAATGAAATGAATCGGGCTTTAGGCCATCTTTGTGCACATATAGGCTAAACTGGGCCAGGAGAACTTTCTGAGGATGGTGAGATGAATGAGATGACACTGTCCTCCAGACACAGGATTCGAGCCCTGGCGGTCTGAGGCCGAGCACGCTACCTCTCGGTCACGAAGGCTCCCCACAATACCGATTTTCACACTTGGATGGGGAAGAAACACTTTTTGTTTTTTTTAAACCGCCGAGACCGGGAACCGAACCCCGAACTCTGGCGTGAAAGGCAGCGGTGCTAACCACTACCCTAGGGCCTATTGAAGATATCATATGCGTTACTAGCAGGTGAAGGGTCAGCCCTTGTCCTGCTACGCCCATAAATAATCAACCCTTGTCCTGCTACGCCCATATATAATATAACCCTTGTCCTGCTACGCCCATATAAACTATAACCCTTGTCCTGCTACGCCCATATATAATATAACCCTTGTCCTGCTACGCCCATATATAATTTAACCCTTGTCCTGCTACGCCCATATATAATATAACCCTTGTCCTGCTACGCCCATATATAATTTAACCCTTGTCCTGCTACGCCCATATAAACTATAACCCTTGTCCTGCTACGCCCATATATAATATAACCCTTGTCCTGCTACGCCCATATATCACATAACCCTTGTCCTGCTACGCCCATATAAAATATACCCTTGTCCTGCTACGCCCATATATAATATAACCCTTGTCCTGCTACGCCCATATATAATATATGATTTTAAACCAAACAATGTCACTCAAATGGATAATATAGTTTGTGGTAGAATTACAGTGTTTTATCTATCCGTTTCTAACATGGTGCGGCTCCATGCTGCCCTTCTTAAGCGCCGTGTTTCCCTGTTCATCTGCGAGAAGGCATCATGCCTCTTTGCTCTATTGTCAAGTCCAATTCAACCCCAGGAGAGCATATTCATTAGTGTAACACTACGTTGTAATCCTCGGTAAATAAATATGTTTAAACCAATTCAACCCCAGGAGAGCATATTCATTAGTGTAATACTACGTGGTAATCCTCAGTAAATAAATATGTTTAAACCAATTCAACCCCAGGAGAGCATATTCATTAGTGTAATACTACGTGGTAATCCTCAGTAAATAAATATGTTTAAACCTTACAGCGCGGGGATAGACTTTAGTCAACAGAATCTGACGTCTGTAGACGTCAGATTCTGATGACTATAGTCGATTCACGTGCTGTAACAGTAAAAATATTTCTAATGGTAGTAATCGCATACCATAGGTATTCAAATAAATCAGTAAGAGCTGATAAAGACATTTATGATGATTTCAAATTGATAAAAACCCTTTGGTTCCCATGTTTTTTATAAAATTATTTCAGCGCTTTAAGGGTTAAACCAATTCAAACACAACCAGAGCCATTGTGGCTGATTCAACATGTGCAAAATAACTTGATAACGAGAAATACACCGATGATGTGCGTTCACACCTATGTCAGTATGGCGTAATGCCTGATGGCTGTGTACATAGTAGTCACTGGCAACGCTTACACGCGTAGATGATCACTTTCTAGGTGCTGCTTATAATTTTACCATGGGGGGGAGGGGGGAGAAGGGGATACTGGAAATGTCTAGTCGGGTGCCTGCTATGCATGACTGGGTGCCCCAATAATAGGTGGCACCATGCTCCTTCTTATTCCTAGATGAAACACTGAATTATGGAACACTGAATTATGGAACATTGAAGTATGGAACACTGAATTACACCAATGACTCACACTTGTGGTCGGTCCATCCACTTAATAACGGCGTCTTCGCTGTCACTGCCTGGATCCACGCCATTCACCAGGTGGCTCAGTGAGTTGCCGGTCCATGACTGTGTTCTTGTCTTCACATGGCGACTGGACTCTGACAGAGTGGAGTCAGACTGTGTTCGTGTTTTCACGAGTGACTCAGATTCTGAAGTTTGGTCTGGCTCCGACTGAAACAGGTATAACACATAAAGCACGCCCAGTAAAACTACCCCTTTAAGCGCTAAACACAAATAAAATAGTTTTTTTTAACATGTTAGACCACAGTTACTGAGAATGAAATGCATGCTCAAACATCAACATTTCCAAATGTTTGGTATCAAAATAAACAAATATGAGTAATTTTTATCCACTTGAAGTTGTGTGTCACGGCGGCGAGACACAACTTTGTGGGTGACAATTGAAATCAGATAACATTGCTGGTAAAGGGTTAATTATAGAGTGCTAAATCTTTCTTTCTTTTAATTGGCTGCTTTAATCTGGCGTAGAAATAAAAATGACCGCCATGATATTATTTTGGCCTGATTTTCACCCATGCTCTAACTTATCCAAAATATCAGGGAAATAAACATGTGGAACCGGTATAAATTTCAGAGCGATAAGTCATAGAAAAATTTAGGGCATGGTTGATCTGTGTTAGATGTATGTACAAGCATGAGATGGACAGATGGACGGCCAGATGGAAGAACGCCAAAAAATTACCCACTTTATGTTTGAGTCTTGCAACAGCTACTCAGGTAGAAAAAAATAACAATTGTTTTGTTAAACTTGCAGATGAAATATTTGAAATGTGAATGTGATTCCTTTATCTATTACTAGTCACACTGATGTGCACAGAACTTTTTCAAAAAGAAGAAATATATTTTTCCCACAAAATGAAATATAAGGTTTTTGTCATCATGATAAGAATTCCAGGACAAAGTGTCCAATTTTCAAACATCAGCAGGTAGGTAGAACAGTACTGTTGTACTGAATTGTGAGTCACTTGACTATTGGATTGTAAATACTGAAAAAATATGATAGTTTGGACGGTGAAGATGACGTGGAGACTGAAAATTAAATGCTTGACCCTTTAGGCCCTCACGATGCATCAAAGCATCATTTGCTTGACCCTTTAGGCCTTCACGATGCATCAAAGCATCATTTTGCAACTCTGAAAAAATGACATAATTTCCTACACCTAGGGGTTTTAGTACGACAATTTTCATAGAACTGTTTTAATAATAACAGTATATTTCTTACCCAATTCACCCAATTTGAGTCACCTTCATCCACTACAAGTCTAGAATTGCGACAGCAATTCGCGGCTTGTAGAGGATGAAGATGACAATGGTAGTCAGTCTTGAAAGGGTTAACCCTTACAAAGCTGAATTATTTTTGTATAAACCATGGGAACCAAAGGGTTTTTTAAATTTGAGATCCTCATGAATGTCTTAGTTTGCTCTTTCCGCTTAAATTGAATACCTAGTATCAGGGCTCGAAACTAACGGGGCAACCAATTTTAGGTGGGGGCAAGTAAAAAATTTCGAGCATTGGCCTCCTGGGAAATAGCTTCAACTTTCACAATTTAAAATTTGAGCGACTATCACCACAGACAACGCATGTCAGTGGCAAGTCAGGCAAGTGATAAATTGAGGGGGAAAGTACCCCAATCCATCCACTACAAGTCGAGAATTGCGACAGCAATTCGCGGCTTGTAGAGGATGAAGATGACAATGGTAGTCAGTCTTGAAAGGGTTAACCCTTACAAAGCTGAATTATTTTTGTATAAACCATGGAAACCAAAGGGTTTTTTAAATTTGAGATCCTCATGAATGTCTTAGTTTGCTCTTTCCGCTTAAATTGAATACCTAGTATCAGGGCTCGAAACTAACGGGGCAACCAATTTTAGGTGGGGGCAAGTAAAAAATTTCGAGCATTGGCCTCCTGGGAAATAGCTTCAACTTTCACAATTTAAAATTTGAGCGACTATCACCACAGACAACGCATGTCAGTGGCAAGTCAGGCAAGTGATAAATTGAGGGGGAAAGTACCCCAAAAATTTTCTTGCCGGACAAGAAGGTCCAAGCAGTTAGTGTCTAGCCCTGCTAGTATGTTATGGGTCTATGCCCATTCTAAAAATTTAAATTCTTTCAGCGCGAGGACTGTCTTTATACATGAGAATCTGACATCTACAGACATCAGATTTTGAATCTACAGACCTACAAACGAAATATTCCCCTGCCGAGTATTATTTTGTATTTGTTCAATTTGTTAAATGTAACATTATAATACTTTCATTTTAATAGTATGCCAAAACCATTTGATTGCGTTACTAAACTGATGACTGAAATCTAGTTTTGCCGTCTTTATACGTCCGTCTACAGACGTCAGAATCTGAAGTATAAAGACGGTCACTGCACTTAAAGGGTTAAGCTATGTATTACTCCTAGTATGATGAACACCTACCCGGCATGTCCAGTCTGCTTTGCCGCAGACCCGGCCACACTGACTGCCATTTTAGGAAATGTGTAAAACCAACACTGGTCTCGCCTAACAAAAAACTCGAAACTGAGATAAAATCTAGGCCTTTTTTAGCTGGTAAAATCAAATGATCGTGTAAGAACTAATCTATTTAAACGTATAAAAAATGACCAGATGGAACACAGATACTGCAGAAGAATCGCTGCTGTGCTACTGGGCTGTGAAGGTGAACATAGCATTGCCCTGCTGTTAGACAATGAAAAAGAATAGGCCCATTGAACTGGTAAATGCTTAGTTTATCTAATGACTCAATATATATTTCTTATCATTTTGAGCTGGACATTCTAGCATCGAATAATTTTAAGTAAACAATTCAGCCGTAGAAGGTTAAATTTGAATAATTCAATCTGGGAGATGAAACATATCAGCTAGTACAGCTTCAAATAAATGGAAAAGTACTACAGTATAACTTGTCTTGGCCGGTCACCAGTTTGAACGGCCACCTCCACTCAACGGTCACCATTTGGAGTTCCAAATACATTTTCTGTATAAATGGCCTCCAATGACCGGCCACCTCCATAACGCGGCCACGGCCAGTGATTTTTTAGCAACAAGTCAATTTTTGACCTCCAATTTCCGTCCATTATATATCCGGGGCCACTTTTTGTTGGCCAATTTAATAAAATCGTCAGCATAAATAACAGACATTGCGGCGGAAAAATGATAATTGCTGGCGTAATTTTCGCATTGGTTGTTGTAATATTAGGACACGGCCAGTGTATTTCCAGGATCAAGTCAATATTTGACCTCCAATTACCGGTCACTAGGCATAGGCTATATATGTAAGTTTATTATTATATCATCAGCGGCAGCCACTGGCGTTAATTTCATACAGATTGTTAAACGGCCAAGGCCAATAATAATAAACTTCTGAACATCATATTACCGGCCACTATATATCGGGTCGACAAGTCACCTTTTGACTTTCAATTACCGGCGGCTGCCAATATAATAATGATAATTTACAGTACTTTTAGTACATGTGAGTACTAAGCGCTATATCTCGGTCAATATAATAAAATCGTCAGCATGAATGCCAAACATCACAGCAAAACAGTTTAAGTGCTGGTGTAATTATAATTATTTTTTTATATTTCTGAACGAAATAATACCAACTCTATGTCGACCAATATAATACAATGTTCAGCGTGAATCGCGCAAATCACAGCAAAACATTTTTACGCCTTTTTCAAACTACTGAACTTCAATTACCGGCCACTGTGGTGTTCCATTGGCTGTCTGTATGGATAGTCACTCTGCTGTTGTAAGTGCAATAATATTATAATAATAATGTCACTTATGCTCGCGATGTAGGTGTTAAAGACGATTGCAACAGGTCTGGACTGACCCTATGAACGCTGTGGCATCTAAATCCACTGCTGTGTTCCATGTGGAAAAAATCACATATTAAACACATGATACTATCCCATGATGGATAGATTCCGGCTCAGCGTTAACATATCGTAACATATCGTTACATGTGCGTTGAACGACGAGACGTGACGATGACCTGTGGGTGGGTGTTCTCGACCAATCACAGTGAGCCTTCAAATGATTGACAGCTCTAGCAGCAGTGACAGCATGTATATGATCAGATGTTCAACCAGACAGCCGTTGTGTTTTATTATATTGTCTCGCTTCTTGGCGCTAAGCAGTCAAGTTGTGTGTGTCACCAACAAACACCCTTTACCGGCGTCAAGCTGTGAGGCCCATGTATATATTATTGATAAAGAACTATTATTACGGGTGGTGATTAGAAACTTGCATCAACTGGCCGAAGTACTAAGTCCATTATATTGTATTAATGTAATTAAACATAATTTATAAATACATTAGTATTCAATATCATGATTAGCAAATCGCATCAACTGGCCGAAGTACTAAATCCATATATAAAACATATTATTTAAAATATATTGTATTAATGTAATTAAACATAATTTATAAATACATCAGTATTTAATATCATGATTAGCATATCGCATTAATTGGCCAAAGTACTAAATCCATATATACCATGTATACAGCCATATATTATTTGAGATATATTTTAATAAAATAATTGAACATATTTTTTTAAACACATCAATATTTAATATCATTTTTATTTAATATCATTATTAATAAAACACTTATCAAGAAAAGATGAAACAGATGATTGTAAAATTGTAACTGTAAGCAATGATTCCTTTGATTTTGTAACATGAAAAAATCCATAGAAAACGAAGAAATCTCCGTTGAGACTTAAAATCTAGTAGCGTTCAAAGAGTCAATTAGCCCAGTCTGACGGGAAGTTACTCTTATTTTAATTACTGCAGTAAACAGGAGACTCCAACCCAATGCTGAATCAATGGTGCCCGCCATCTGCAATGTCGAACCAGCAGCAAACCAACAATGGGTCACCTGCCGCGTTCAATGAAGAGGCAGTTGATCATCCCTGTGGCAATGCCGGGTCAACAGCTCATGATGCCGGCCCAGCCTTACACAGCGTTGTTTGTCTATCCTGTGTTATCTTGGAACGGCGAGCCCACCTTTTACTGCCTGGCCCGAGTCTAGTCAAATCTATTTTTCGCTTGAAACATACATTTTTTACTCACGAAATAACTACACATTCTTGGAAGGCAATTTAATTTGTATACTGCCTTGTAATGTACCATTGGATTAAGAAAAAAGATTAAATATATATTCTATGTACACCTAGTATTTAAAGGGTGCCGATGACCGGTCACTAGGACACACCCAGACTGCCATGTAGAGACAGAAGGCAGTATCTGCTTACCAGACAAGTAAGCAGATACTGCCTTTCGGCTTTGCAGAGCAGAGCAGCAGACAGATCTCCACAATGAAACTTAGGTTATCGTAATATTGGGCTTATGAAATTATATTTAAATAAGAATGTACGTCAGCCTAACAGCCTTAATATCACTCATAATTGTGATGATTTGTCAATGTCAATAATAATAATTACAAACAATATACTTTACGCGTTACACGCCGCCTACATCTACTAGTACAGTTAACCACAGCATGGCCAGCTGATCATTTTGAGTACAAAAACATGTCTGTGGTATGAAAATTGACACGCCTTATCCGACCAACACTGTCAAATCTCTATAAAACATTTTTTTTTTTTTAAAAAACGTGGCCTCCTATGAGCGGCCACTTGTCTTGAACGGCCACTTTCGGCTTGCAGTAGTGGTGGCCGCTCAAAAGAGGTTCTACTGTAGCAGAAAATTCAGCAGAACAAGAAGCCCAAATAATAAAACTCTAGCCGAAAAATAATTTGACAACATAAAACGCAATCATGTTGGTAAATACCGTATTTGCTGGCCTATAAGTCGCACTGGAGTATAAGTCGCACTAGGCTCAAGATTAGGCTCGAACCATAGACAGGTCGCACCGGCAGATATGACGCACCAGGCTCAGAGACAGGTCTGACGATATTCAAGTGTCAGGTGTCAGTACATTGGCTTTCATAGCAAGAGAAGAGGACAAAGTCAATGCTATCTAATAGCCTGGTAGACCGATATTAAAAGTCTATAATAAAAGTGTTTAATATATTGTTCAATGTACGTGAACATAAAATTTAGTAATTTATTCGAAATTATTTTCAATGCCATGTATGAAAGACAGACTCCATTGTTTTCTTTTCTACCTCATTAGAGAGCTCCCACTTTCGTAACTGACCCACACTCACCAGGTGGCGATGTCGAAAAAGGGCATTGATTCAGGTTATAGCCCAGTGAATACAAATTAATAATAACAACAACTTGTAGCGTATGTTTTTCAGCGATTTCTCAGTCAATTCACAACCGATTTTCATGAAATTCAACAAGGGCTATTATCGAGTCCCCTGCCGAACACTGGGGAATTTTTATTGATAAATATTGTATAGTTTAAAAGTTAGACCATCTGGCATGTAATGCAATTCATGGCTTAAAACTGATTTTAACTTAAACAGTTTATTGGGTTTATAGAGGGACGTCGTAATTAGAAATTTATGCTACTATATGTCGAATGGTCTAACTTTTGAGCTATAAATTATTTTGTCATGGAAATTTCATGCTATTTGGCGGGGGACCCAATAATAGTCCTTGTAAAATTTCATGAAAATTGGTTGAGAATTGCCTGAGAAATCAGCGAAAATCTTGCGCTACAGGTTAATGTGACTTCCACTATACTCTATAGATGTGTTTATGCGGTAAATTGCTTGCGATTGTCTCGCCCCCTAGCGAATGCTGACGATACTGTGACCGGATGCAGAGAAAAATGGCTGGCATACAAATGCAATCATAACAAACAAACAGTCACGATCTTTCACTAAAACATTCTATCTTACCCAATTAATCATAAATTAAATACATAGTTTTTAAGTATTATGCATGCTAATTAATAATAAACTAAATAACAGTTCCAAATGGTATTAAAACTGACATACAATGGCCTCAAACGATGATATGACATTAGCGGTTCATGAAGGCAATCACGTTATTACGTGACAGATGTTAGAGGCCACTTTAGATTTTTTCCAGCTGTCCTCAGCCGAGTTGAAAACCATAGAAAGGTCGCACCGTAGCATAAGTCGCACCAGCCTTTAAAAGTGGTTTTAAAAATAAAAAAGTTGCGTCTTATAACCCGGAAAATACGGTAACCATTTTTTTTCAAGTGATTAAACTTCATCCATTATACTGAATTAATAGCTGGAACCTTTGTTGATATCAGATTATAAACCTGCAGCTTTTTATTATTAGAGACAATTTAAGCAGTCTGGTTGAATGTGCAGCATTAGTAGGCCGTCCAAGGCATAATATTGAATCTGATGTTGAATCAGATGGGCTCTTCTCAAAATTTCTGTTTATTTAATTGGGTCAAAAGGTACTTCATGAAGTTTTAACAAGAGCCTGACGGCACTGAAGGAGAAAAAATCAGGGTCAGTGTTCTAAGTGGTGGTGGTGGTGGTGATGATAGTCATATAAACCTTTCGCGCCCATATGACGTCATTTTTTACATACTTTATCATTCATACTCAATGTTGTTCACATTACCTTTAATTAGATATAATGTGTTTAAAAAGCTACCATTCCGGCCATAATCTTTTATGCAAGGACCTGGTGTAATGAGCTTGATGTTATTTTGCAATGCTATCCAAGCCAACCCCATCGCTATCTCAGTAGAAACTAGATTTGCCTGAGGGGCAAAGCTTGTGTTTCCACCCGCCCCACATAGTACATTAATTATAGAGAAATACAGTACTGTCACCAAAATGTGATGTCAGAATCACACCGAAATCTAATCAACATATGGCCAGGGTAAGTTGCTTCCTTGGAACAAATCGGTGAAGCAGTTCAAGCTCTTCGGAGAAACATGTGATTTGTCGGCCATCTTGAATTTTGTTGAAAAAAGACAAACAATTCTCCTGACTTTTTTCTCAGGGCCACTGAGCATACACAAAAGATAAAATTTGAGTTGTATAACCATATTACCAAATTTTGCTAATAGCCAAAATGAGCAAAACTGAAATATCAGCTAAAATCCTAAAAAGTAAAAAAATATAAATTTTTTTTTATCATTATCACACAAAAAACTAATCAGTACACATCCAGGGTAGGGCTATTCCTTTGAACCAAACATGAAACAAATCCATGAAGCAGTTCAAGCTCTAGAGAGTGACATAGGATTTTGGCGGCCATCTTGGATTTTGTTGAAGAAGCTGAAAAACGTCAAAAAAATTTACCGGGAAAATTCCCTAGGGCCAATATGCATAATGCAAATATTTAAAAATAATCTGAGCAGGGGTGTAAAGCTATATTACCAAATTTTAATGATTACCAAAATGAACAAAACTGAAATGTCCGCTGAAATTCTGAAACGTAAAAAAATCAAAGTTATTATTATTGGAATCACACCAAAAACTAATCAGCACATGTGCAGAGTAGGGTCTTTCCCTTAAACCAAACACGAAACAAATCCATGAAGCGGTTCAAGCTCTAGAGAGCGACATAGGATTTTGGCGGCCATCTTGGATTTTGTTGAAGAAGCTAAAAAACGCCGAAAATAATTTACAGGGCAAATTTCCTAAGGGCAATATGCATACTGCAAATATTTAGAAATAATCAGAGTAGGGGTGTATGGCTATATTACCAAATTTTGATGATGGTCAAAAAGAGCAAAACAGAAATATCCGCTAAAATACTAAAATGTAAATAAAATCAAAGTTTTTATTATCAGAATCACACCAAAAGCTTTTCAGCTCACGGCCAGAGTAAGGACTTTCCTTTAAACCAAACATGAAACAAATCGATGAAGCGGTTCAAGCTCTAGCGTGCGCCATAGGATTTTGGCGGCCATCTTAAATATTGTTGGAGAAACTGAAAAACGCAAAAAAAAAATTTACCAAGCAAATTTTCCAGGGCCAGTATGCATACTGCAAATATTTGAAAAAAATCCCAGTAGGAGTTTTCGAGTGAGAGCAGAAACAAGTGGCGGCGACGGCCGCGGCGGGCGGACTCAGCAAAAACAATAAGTCTCCACCATCACATAGTGTGTGGAGACTTAATTATTGTAATAGCAAGAGTCATAAATCATGTGACACTTGCAAACAATTAAAATAACGGTCCATGTGTGTATATGATTTCTCTGGGTTGGGCTTTTTTAATGGTGCCCTTTTTTTTGTCACTAAGACTGCATGTAGTCAGACCCGGCTTGTATTCAAGGACAAAACAGAATAGAAGTAAGTGTTTACCATGTAAAACACCCAAGAAGGCTCCCCCTCGCACTTTTCAAATAAAAGCTATACATTAAATATAATTTTACTAGATAATCAATTAGTACATGTAATTATCAAGTAATATTTCAAAGCAGAGGCTAGCAGCTTTAGGCTGATTAGGTGCCATTTTGATCGCAAAAGATTAAAGAAGGCCGCCAAGACTCGGATATTTCCCAGAACTTTCTGCAAAATTGATGCAGTCTAGGAATTAATACTAGCATGCAGTACGTTGAATATATTGAGTGTATTGGATAAGCGGCTTTGAAGTTATCAAATATGAATAAAGATAGCCGCCATGACCTGGATAGTTTCCCGAACTTTCTGAAAAATTGATGCAGTCTAGTAATTAATACTGCTATGCAGTTTGTTGAATATTGAGTATATCGGATAAGCGGCTTTGAAGTTATCAGGGTGATAAGGTCCTAATTTGACGAAAAAAAATTAAAGATGGCCGCCATGACTCGAATATTCTCCCGTACTTTCTGAAAAATTGATGCAGGCTAGGAATTAATACAGCTATGCAGTATTTTGAATATTGAGTATATCGGATGAGCGGCTTTCAAGTTATCAGGGTGACAAGGTCCAAATTTGACGAAAAAAAGATTAAAGATCGCCGCCATGACCCAAACATTTTCCCGAACTTTCTGAAAAATTGATGCAGCCTAGGAATTAATACTTGTATCCAGTATGTTGAACACCAAATGAATTTAAAAAGCAATTTTGTAGATATCAGGGTGGCATGGTATAGATGAGAGCAGTCCATGCGCGACACCGCCGGACGAAACCGTACAAAAACAGCAAGAGCTCTGACGCTAACGATATCCCCCGCCATTAATTTAAGTCAATTATAGCCTCAAAGTCAAAGGTTAAAAAATAGGTTAAAGGTCACAACCCCCCAAAAAGCACATATACACCCCCTAAGGGATGAGTGTGGCAATATGAAACCAGCATACGCTTTCCAAGCTATTATCCGAAAAATGAACTTATCTTCTGCCATCAATTAAAGTCAATAATGGCCTCAAAATCAAACGTGAAAAATTAATTCAAAGGTCACAACCCACAAAAGGCACATCTACACCCCCTGAGGGATATGTGTATGCAGTATGAAAACAATCAAGTGAATGCTTTCTGAGATATCGTCCGGAAACTGAACTTATCATCCAAAATTAAATTAAGTCAATAATCACCTCAAAATCAAAGGCAAAAAATTAGGTCAAAGGTCATGACCCCCAAAAGGCACATCTACACCCCCTCAGGAATGTGTGTGTGCAGTATGAAAACAATTCAGCAAACACTTTGCGAGATATCATCTGAAAACTGAATTTATAATCCGCAATCAATTGAAGTCAATAATCGCATCAAAATAAAAGGTAGCAAATTAGGTCAAAGGTCATAACCCCCAAAAGGCACATGTACACCCCCTGAGGGATTTGTTGTGCAGTATAAAAACAATCCAGGAAACGCTTTGTGAGATATCGTCCGAAAACTGAACTCATTATCCGCAATCAATTAAAGTCAATAATCGCCTCAAAATCAAAGGTCAAAAACTAGGTCAAAGGTCATTACCCCCAAAAGGCACATCTACACCCCCTAAGGGATGTCTGTATGCAATATGAAAACAATTTGGCTAATGGTTACAGAGATATCATCCGGAAACGAAACACAGACGCATGGCCGCACATGATGCCAGACATGATGATGACAATATCCCCCGCCCCTACTTCCTGGGCGGGAGATAAAAAGCCTCCCCCTGGTAGGGGGGAGCCTTAATTAAGCTATGCAGGTTTCTAATAATGTTTGATGATATAATGAAGATATTGAAATGATACAAGAGGGCTTTTGGGTGGGTCTCACCCTCACACAACATGACACAATAAACAGATGCTTGTGCGCCACATGTTGCAGGGTGCAAGTTCTCTATGGCATAATGGGGATGTCTATCTTGGAGACATAAACTAATGTAATGCTAAACGACTGTATATACGTTTCACAATCACATTGATCTTTCGCATAGCAAAATTACATAGGCCCTAGTACATTTCCATTGCAGGTTTGTAGAATTGTTGTCTTTTTAAAAATGTGCTAATAATCGTTGCATTACAAATAGTTTACTCTTTCAGCGTGTGAACTGAATTTGGATGTCAGAATCTGACATCTATAGAAGTCACGTCAGATTCTAACCTCCAAAATCGGTCCCAGTAATGAAAGGGTTACCATGGGGACCAATTATTAAATCTAATGCCATATTCACAGATTAATGAATTGAACACTTTCAAGCTACAACAAACAACAAGTAAAGTACAAGAAAAGATAAGTCTACAAGAAACAAGTTTTATTTCAAAAATCTAAAAAATAATACAAATAGTTCTCATGTGTAAACTAGATGATACAAGAAACAAGCTTTATTTCAAAAGTCTAAAAATAATACAAATATGTAAACTAAAATATAAACTAAGTGAACATAACAATGTAATACATGTACTTGGTCTGTATGAACTAAGTGAAAAAATCTTGGTGAACATGGCAATGTAATACTTGGCAGTGAATATGGCACTGTAATACTAAGCAGTGAACATGGATGGCATTGTAATCTCGGCAGTAAACATGGCATTGTAATACTTAAAGTGAACATGGCATTGTAATACTTAAAGTGGCATTGTAATACTTGGCACCTGAAACATTTGGTGATATGAACACATTGTAGGGAGAGTCAGTAAACAACTAGAGCACTGGTGGTAGTGGACTTATGTAGCACTTACATAGCTGTTTCAAAAAAAATTAAAGGATAAATGGGAGCAAAGATTGGCATATTATGATATATGTTTTGATGTGATTTGTACATATTGTATATAAGGATGTTTACCTACCTAAAAGTTGTGGGTCGTGGCATTGAGACTACTTCCAAGTGGGTAAAAAGTTGTATTTTTTCATAAATGTAAATATTTTTCAATCATTTAAAGCAGGAAATTGTGTCAGCAATTCCCAGCTTTAAAAGATTAAAAATAGAAACAAACAGTTTAGCAGCGCAATGGTTAAAATGCTAGTTGCTTCAATAGCTGTTTTTAACCTATCTATTTAAACTTCAAACAAGAAGTATGCAGAAATAAACATTACAATTGTTAGATTGGTGTCTGTTTTGATTCAAATTGTACTAATTTAAGTAATTTTCCACTTCAAGTTATGGGTCGGGGTAGCGAGACAACTTTAAGTGGGTGAAAATTTAAATTCTATAATTTAACACTTTAAAGGTTAAATATTTGCCAACTTTATGTTGAGGATCGAGGTCATGAAACAACTTCAAGTGAGTGAAAAATACAATTTTATACCAGAGCTCTGAAGTGTTAAGGTAACCCTTTTAACCCTGAGTTTACCATTGTCATCTTCATCCACTAAAAGTCAAGAATTGCTGTCACAATTCTCGACTTGTAGTGGATGAAGATGACTTGAAGTGGGTGACAAATGAAATTTTTTGTTTAAAAACCCCTAGGTGTAGAAATTAGGTGAATTCTTTAGAGATACAAAATGATGCTTTGATGCATCGTGAGGGTTTGAAGTGTTAAGTGGAACATTATGCTAAATGAGATACATTGTATGGCAAAGCAGTGTACTGGAACACAATGCTTAACAAGCCAGACAAATGAAACATATTGGACAGTATGTTGGCTAATTGTATATCACATTGATCACTCAAATGGAGCATAATATTTACCAAATCAGTTGAAAAAAAATCATATTGAACAGTATATCAGTTTATTTTATCACTTGAGATGGCAACCCAGCAAACACGAGCCATTGAGCCAATGTTGTTTTAATGTTGGGCCAGTGTCATAGACGGTGATAAGTAGAATACATTTATCTGTCAGTGAGTTAAATGGAATACATTGGGCGGAAAGCAAGTAAACAATTTTCAGATAAATGGCACACACCATGTCACTTGGATAGAACACATTGGATGGCGAGTCATTTAAATGGCACACATTGAACGACATATCTGGTAAGTGGAATAAGTTGAATGGAAAAAATACAACAACTAGAAAAATATTTTTGCACATCCACATGGTGACTAATCGGCACCAAATGATAATGTAAGTAATACTAAATATGAACTTTGACCACTTGAGATTATATGAACATTTGGCAATGTGAAGGTATCTCACTCATACCAGAGATCACAGGAGAATCTTGAGCAACAAGTTCGGTTTGGCACAGTAGATAACATGAGGTTATTATTTACAACTAATTCTTCCAGAGCAAATCTACGACAATTTACATTAATATTTGTCAAACCAGTGATAGCATGCTAACATTTAAAGCTTCAAAACAAATAATTTGTCTTTAGTTTGTGGTAGTTGCAGCTCATATCAAATCATTCCATTTTATGAGACATCCACACTTTTCATGAATTTAATTTTTTATCATTTGAAGCAAGAAATTATAATGGCATTTTTAATTTCAAATGAATACAAAAATAAGAGCCTTGCAAGGTAGATAAAGATCACAAAAATATTCAAAATTTTCAGGATAATTTTGATGACATCCAAGTTACAATTGAAATTTGACCTTTTTGTTACATAATGATATACATTCGAAAAGCTGAGATGATGAAGTTAATATGCAAATAATATTTTTCAGAATTATTACAACTTTGCAGCATTATGTGTAAGAAAACACACTTTGTAATAATGTTTGTAGAAATGTTTTTCCCTGATGCATAAAAAAAATCTAAATAAAATCTAAATTACTGTCAGCTATGAAAACACCAAATATGAATCAGGGCATGTGATATTATACACATACATATGTGTGGAGGCCTCAGTAAGGTGACATATAAAACTCAATAATTGAACATTTTTACCCTGAGATAATACTGTACACTCATCATCAATGTCTGTGAATGACTAGCGAGTTTGGTATTATTCCTTAAAACGCTAAATCAACCAATTTAAATTTCCACCCACTTGAAGTTGTGTCTCCGCTACCGCGACACACAACTTCAAGTGGGTAAAAATCCTTACATTTGTACAATTTGGATCACAACATTTTCCCATCTAAACATCTTAATGCATTTCACCTTCAAATGTTATTGTTTGAAGGTTAAATGAAAATGTTAACCTTCACCCTGCTGATCACGACGACTATTGTTGTTTTTAACTTATTTTATTAGTTGATCAAATCACTGATATTGGGAACGAAATATCAAGATTTGCTAATTTTGAATCTCAAATTAAACAAATATGAGTAATTTTCAGCCACTTGAAGTTGTGGGTCGCGGTAGCGAGACATAACTTCAAGTGGCTGAAAATTTAAATTATCTAACCAAGAGTAGATCATTGTTTAGTGGTTGCAGGGTAGTCATTTTTGATCTGTTTTATCATCCGATCAAGTCACAGTGAAAATTAAATGTGTGTTTAAACATCAGATTTACATA
The DNA here is from genome assembly GCA_964017125.1 of Flabesymbios commensalis. Classification (NCBI taxonomy): domain Eukaryota; kingdom Metazoa; phylum Annelida; class Polychaeta; order Terebellida; family Flabelligeridae; genus Flabesymbios; species Flabesymbios commensalis. Next base: position 2,997,463 of record OZ024909.1, on the reverse strand, counting down.
TGGTCAGTCTCAATTTAAACAAATATGAGTAATTTTCTATTAAATGGTTTAAATGGATTAACTGAGCAGGAAAAGGGTTAAAACAGCATCAGATGCCACCAGCACTTAAAGGGTTAAAGTGGGTGGGTCGTTATAATTCCCAGAATCAAAATATTCCCGTTACAGCAGACCCCCCCCCCCCACGTTAACAATGCTGCACAAGCGCGCCGTTGTATTGGGAGCGTTTTAACGTTTAGTCAGCGAATCATAACGACTAAACTACTTTAGTCATAATCATGACTACTGAGATAACATGAAGACCTGTGCTGTTCTAACGTTAGGACAGCATTGGAGATGGTGGCCCAGCATTAAACCATCACAGGGTGAATGGGAGGGTCACCTGAAGGTCAGATAAGTAAGTAAGCTAAACTCATTATGAAACAGACTGTGAGAACTAAAAAAATCCATCAATGCGGAGGAATGCATCTACAATATTAAACTCTTCAGAGCAGGAACAGCTTTAGACATTAGAACATTTATAATTACTATGGGTGTTCAAATACAATCATAAAGACTGATTACGAGTGGAAAGTAAAAATGAGAATAATAAGTTTAAATTTAGCAATCTAATTCAAATTGATAGATCTATCTTTTAGATTGTCATATATTTAGCAGTTTCATGTTAGTCATCTTTATCATATCAGCTAGTTTTATAGACAATATAACTAATTCTAGAACATACTAACTACTCGGTAACGGTTTTAAATGATCATAAGATGGTTTAATGCAAACAAAATAACCTAGCAAAACTGTTTACAAAACGAGCATTATTACAGAAAATCATTTTAACAGTGCAATTAGCTGACAATATAATGCCTGAAAAAAACACAAATGACTTACCATAGAATAATAAAAGAAACACATTACGTATTGATCAGCAGCAGTTAACAAACAACTAATACTTTGCTATTATCACAATGTCAGTTATACATCAAAAAGACCGGTCACAAAATTAAAATATACAGCTTAAATGGCTTTTTGCAGGCATTTTTTTCTTTTTGAGATTCTCCGTAGAGTGCAGAAAGCGTGTTCTTATTAACAATCTGTAATTAAAAGTAATCAATGCAGTAATATTTACTCCTGTTAAACAATTCACATTGATTTAGAGATGTATGGGTACATTTTGTTTCACAGAATGGGAAGGTTTGATTTTAAACAAAGTCTCACTGCATCAACAATCAACTACAAGTATCATATTTCACCCCAGAGCTGAGAAAATTATATTTTCAGTCACTTCAAGTTGTGTCTCTCTACTGCGATCCACAACGTCAAGTGACTAAAAATTTGTGTCATTTTTAAAATTTAATTCCCAAACATCTATCACTGTTTTAAGATTGAAAGCATTTTTAACAACTGGTTATACAGGCGCTAATAAAGACACAGACTGTCTACTGTAGTCGACATCAGTACTCAAGGGGTTAATAGTCATTCTCCTCGCAGCGCTCTCTCAGCAGCTGTACCGCATGCAGCTGAGCACTCTCCTCTCCTCGGATTACTAGTGTAAGCACGTCAGAATTATCACTATCTGAAAACAAAAATTTAAAAAAATATATCTCTATATCATGTGGCCTATTTTAACAGATAAACTCTCTTCAAATGCTGGGAGAAAATATAAATGAATATATATCATAAAGCTGCCTTAAAAAAATTTCAAATTAATTAAATTGAATTAGGTCATTAATTAGAGAGCAGTACTTGGAATTTTATATGACCACTTCAAAATAATTACTAAGCTCTGGAAGGAAATTCTATCAATTATGAAATAAATATTCATTTCAGGGTGCAGACATATTTTTAAATATGTGCCCTGTTATGCATTAAATGATAAAATAAAGTTCTAAATATGTAATATAATTATGGAAATGATATGTAAACAAATTAAAAATATACATAACCCAATCATAGCTACACCCTTAGAGCACTAATATTAATAGCAATAATACTTATAGTATTGCTTTCTATGTTTCAATGACCTTAATATATAGCCAATTATAGAAATTAAATAAGTCTCAAATCCGCAATAATTATATTTCAACTTAAAATAGCAATTTCAACTAATTTTATATTATCTCAGAGCTGTAAGGGTTAAAATCAGCCTAATTGGCATGGTTGTCATTAACCCTTGTGCTGCCAAGGTGTTTGTTTCTATTTTTCATTCATTTAACCCTTTCACCACTGAAGCCCGTTTTTATGTGCTGAATGCTATATTCAGCACATAAAAACCGGCTTCAGTGGTGAAAGGGTTAATGCTGATTTAACCCTTTCACCATTAAAGCCTGTTTTTATGTGCTGAGTGCCATAGCATTCAGCACATAAAAACAGGCTTCAGTGGTGAAAGGGTTAATGCTGGGATTGCTGAAGTAATTTCTAGCTTTAAAAAAAATTGTCTTTATGAAAATAGATTCAACACACAAATTGAGATCTTTGGTGAACTCATCATTTATCATAAACAATTCAACCATTTTTAGTAGCATTTCATTCGTTTTGACACATGGCTGAAACTGTGACTGTATATATACAGCTCTAGCAGGACAAGGGTTAACGCTCATCCTGCTGATCACAACAATTGTCGTTTTAATTTGCTCTATTAGTCGAACAAATCACTGTTATTGGGAATGAAATGTGTGTCTAAACATCAAGATTTGCAAATATTTGTGCTCAAATTAAATAAATATGAGTAATTTCCAGCCACTTGAAGTTATGGGTCGCAGTAGCGAGACACAACTTCAAGTGAAAATTTAAATAATTTAACTTAGCGCTTTGAGGGTTAATATTTTACTAAAGCAACATAATAATAGACCCGATAAGACCCAATCTTACCTTTCAGCTTTGTAATGGTTGTGTTTGTGACAAACGCTACCATCCCAAACACTTTCTGATTGGAAATAACTAAAACAACACAAAGAGGCAAATCATGAAAAGTCAATGGCAAAATAAAGTTATTGGAAATTCTGATTTCTTATGATTAATCAAATATCATCACAGAAAATAATCCAAGTAAAAATGCTGATGGAGAATCTACTCAATCTCTATTATGTATATACTGTAGATCTGGTGTCTATTATGTATACACTGTAGATCTGGTGATATTGGAGGTTTTAATTTTCGTGAATTTTGCGAGAAGGACAAATTACCAAATTCAAGAATCTAGAAAAAATGATTAATATAATAGCGCTACCACAGAAAAATGTAAATTCGCAAATTCTAAGCTTCGTGAAAAGTCCCAAAATCAGAAATTTGCGAGAATTTAAACACACTAAAATTATCAGATCTACAGTATCACTTCAGCGCTACATTTCTAAAAATTTAAATTTTCATCCACTTGGAAGTTGTGCCAACGACACTGCGACCCACCTCTTCAAGCAGGTAAAAATTTGAAAAAAATTTAAAAAGCAAGTGTGTTTCAGATTAATCTGCTATTTTTTACCATTATTAAATTGTGCAAGAACTGGTATTGAAGATGAGAATTATTGATTTGAGCCGATGGATGATTTATCCAATTGTCTACAATTAGGAAATTTCAATGCAGGAAAGTAATATATTCTAAATTTTTACTCACTTGAAATTGTGCCTCACTATCATGACCAACGAATTCAAGTGGGTAAAAATTATTTACATAAATTATATACAATTTGACTCAAAACATATGAGGAAACCTAATGTGCATTCCCCTCCAGTTTCCATTGTTTGAAAAAAAGCTGAAATGTCCATGGACAATCTCAGGTAAACCATTCAGTGCAGGGACCGTCTTTATACTCAAAGTCTGACGTCTGTGGAAGTCGATTCTCAAGTATAAAGACGGAGCTGGAACTATATATATACGGATTAAGTAGCAAAAGGGTCCAAATTGTATAAATACCTCGACCGTCTGCCCTTGTCACACTGAATATCATCTGGCCTTTCCTGAAACAGATTAAAAATCAACAGATTACCTGTCTTCAGAAATCAGTACAGAAAAAAGTTTGAACCTGCCATAAATTTAAAATTTTACACCCACAACAAATAATGAAGCCGATCTGTGGCTGCGCTATCTGAATTTTGGTAGCATTCTTAAATTCACTTGCACATATCCCATGCTGTTATTTTTTGCAAATTTCTACTAGTCTTTGTGCCAACAAAAAATAAAAAAAAGGTACCGCCAGGCAGAAATTTGAAAAATGATTATCCAACTAAAATATAAAATCTCAAAACCAAAAGTGATAGATTAAAAAATATTCTACCAAGTTATGAAACTGGAAGGACGCAGCTACAAGATTAGACTGGGAATATTTTGTTTGAAAATTATTTATCAGTGATTTTTTCAATCGACCTCTCAATTGCATGACATCTGTATAATTGATGTGGAAATATCTAGCTAATAATTTTTTATTAATAAATGGTCAGAATTGCATGGACCATCGCTACACTATTTCAATTTGAACTTTTCCCTGCGAATTGACTAGAAAAATTAATTTTAAAATTTGGATCCACAATGCCTTCTTGTGCGAGTCACATACATGTACATTACCTTCAAAGCCCTGTATTATAAAATTTAAATTTTCACCCACTTGAAGTTGTGTCTCACCACTGTGACCCACAACTTCCAAATGGGTGAAAATTACTAATATTTGTTTAAATTGAGACTAACCATATGGGAATCTTGATGTTTAATTACACAATTAATGTCCACTGTAACTTGATCAACTAATAAAACAGATGACTACCCTGTGACCTCAAAACAATGACCTACTGTTGGTTAGATAATTAAAAATTTCACCCACTTGAAGTTGTGTGTCGCTACTCATGCTACTGTGACCCACAACTTCAAGTGGGTGGGAATGATCCATATTTGTTTAATTTCAGACCAAACCTTTGAAATCTTGATGTTTAAACACTCATTTCCTTCCCAATCAGTGATTCTTTGCTCGGCTAATAAAACAGATAAGGGGTGTAACGGTTGACCTTTTCAATCCTGAATCTACCATAGTCATCTTCATCCAGTACAAGCCGTGAATTTCTGCCGCAATTCGCGACTTGTAGTGGATGAAGATGAATTGATGTGGTTAAAAAATTAAAGAAAATCACCATGTATTGGCAAACCAGTTTCATGGAAATTTTCGTTCTATAACCCTTTGTTGTAGGAAAATTAGGTCTGTTTTCAGAGATTTAAAATGATGCTTTAATGCATCGTGAGAGTTTAAAGGGTTGAAGAGGCATTGTCAGAATGCCTCCTGCGTAGATGTCGTTAGTGGTGTCTACTTACACAGTATCGGTTTGTAGGTGGACAGCCAGGTGTCTGCTGGCTGTCTCCTGGTCCATATGGGTCACTCCGCCATAAAGCATTTTCTTCACCACACTGGGCTGCAGCATCCTGCCTAGACTGTCATCGTCCTGTTTTTTATGCTCCTCCGGCTCGCTGTCCGAGCCGTCTGTGCTCACTACAGATTCGCTATGTGAGGACGGCCGAGCGAACGTCACCTTGCGTGACGGGCGATGTCTGGCCGCTCTGCGCTTTGAGCCGCGAGCGCTCACCACCTGGCCCCTCATGGTGACTTTGATGTCTCTCACAGCAGTCTCTTTGCTGTTATCTGGCAAACTGCCTATTTCGGGAAACCTTATGGGGGAAATCTCTGTTTGTCTGGTGTAGGAGCGGGGCACCCTGATGTGTAGTGGCGATCTCTTTCCTTCACCACACCCCTTATCTACATCATCTGTAGCTTTAGAATAGTTAACATCATCTAGCTGGGGGTCACCTTCCATGCTCTCGTCTGGTGTTGGACGCCCGTCATCTAGCTCAGGACATTCACCCGTTACTTGTGCTTCTGCCTCACTATCACACTGTATCCCTCGTACAGTGATTTCAAGATCCTCAAAGTTATCGATTGACTGTGTGATGAGGTCGTCCACCTCTGCATGGTCGCCTCGTTCTGGGGCGGACACAGCGATTAACCCGTTACGACCGAGAACATTTACCAGCTCAGGCTCAGTGGAAAGACTACGGAGGCCTCTACCAAACTGTGCCATGGCAAACGACGTCTTATTACTGGGGGAGACTACTGGAGCTTTCTTAGATATTTGTAGATTTGACAGGCCTTGCCCATATTGTGGTGCTATCCTTCTGTTGTTTAGCTTTCTATTCTTTCCGCTTGTCGATGGCTTCTTGTTTTCGTCTCTCTGTATATTACTCTCACACCATTCCCGAGTTGTACGCTTGTCTTCCTGTATATTACTCTCACTTGTACTTTCATACCGTCCTCGAGTTGTTCGCTTCTTCAGTTCTTCTGGTTTATTGCCCGCTCCGACTCGCAAACACTTCTGCAGCAACATCACACCAAATGTCCAACTTTATTGCACAAATATCATAAATAAACTTTAATGAAAGTAAAATAAATACAGGAGGGCTAAAAGAAAAATAATAAGGCAGTAGTTTGTGCAATAAAGTAGTCATTATTACGTGAGCTGTGCATAAGTGACAAAACGGCGAAGTTTAACGTTTGAGGTGTAAAAACAACCGAATAAAAAACACGTTATCAGCATGGAGGATAGATGTATATATTATTGCCAATACCAACATCAACATCTACATCAACAATAAAACAACTAAAACGTTATTGCACAAGCCAACATTCACAACAATACAAAACTAATATTTATTCACATTAAGACATAAAAAAATTAACTGAGGACTTTTGACAGCACTTCAAATTTGTCCCTTATATCATACTAAGAGTTGTATACATATGAAATCTCACAATTTTTATGTCATTGAATGGGTTCCCAGACACTAGGACTCTGGGAGTAGAGACTTGGATGCAGGCACCCTATACAACCGAGTATAGCTCAAAAGTCAATCCCAATGCCAAAATTGTAGAGCGTCTTTTATAATTGTCTTAGACCCAGAAAACACGTAGGCCTATTAAAATGAAGCGGGAAAAGCTAAGCGTTTTAATCACATTTTTCCAAGATCTTGGTGCAAAAGGATGAATCAATATATTATTATACTTTTAAGGCCTAGAGGACACATAGCTTTAGCTCCCGTAAACCATGTAGCTGTATAGTTTTTAAGGTCTAGAGAACACATAAGTCTAGCCCCCGTAAACCATGTGGCTGTGTTGGCAACTATTAAACAGTGGGTGATAATAAGTAGCTGGGGTGATGTCACAAAAGTCTTTAAATTTCACTTAAATTACATTTTACTTCGATATTAATGTAAATATGTGAATAGTGTTAGAAAAAATACATGCAAGGGAGCGGCGCAAAAGACCTTTCAAAAATGGCTTCCATGCATGGCTGATAACTTTCCATAGTGTTTGAAGTTCTCCCACCCAAATCATTGTTCAGAGACAGTCTGTGTGAACACTACTCCTGCACAACTGATTTCAAATTGAGGAAGAAACCCTTTGGTCTCCATGGTGTATACAAAAATATTTTAGCGTTGTAAGGGTGAAATGACTAAAAATATACCCTCATGAAAAATAGTCTTCTCTTCAATTTTTAAATTTACTTATATAAGCATCTGCACAAAATATATTTTGAGTTAATTATTTGTTTTGCTTTAAAAAGTGTCCCAGCAGAACAAGATTTGGCTCTTTAAGCACAACATTAGCTCATTTTAAGCCCGCCATTATAATTATTTTAGTCTTGCTGCATGAGGATCGACTTTAGACGCACGTCAATAACAACAGATCCTGACATATTAAGTCGATCTTCAAGCTGAAAGAGTTAAACCTTGGAAGAAAACTAATCTCGGCAACTTATCAAATATTTTAATTTGAGGGATTTCTATTTGTCATAAATATAAATATTTTTGTCATTTAAAACTGGAAATATCAAATGAATTAAATATAGAAACAATGCAAAAGTACTTGGGTTAAAACTAATTGCCGGCATAGTCTTATCTCACAATATGGTGGTGGAGCCTGTATATTACTCGGGATGCAGTCATTGTCTGGGTGAATGGAGAGAGCACCCAGAATGACTTTCATGGGCTAGTTACACATGAAAACATACACCCAGCTCATATTAGCAAAATGTTGGTCCACTGGCATAGATAGTGTGCCAACATTAAACTAATAAAGATTCAACATCACGTTTTTCTGGCAATCTACAGATGTATGGCTCACCTCTTTAATGCTCAGATCGTGTATCTTCTTGCTGTAATACAGCTCTGTAGCATTGGATTTCATCCAGCCATTGGCACGTAGCTCTAGTAGGGAGAGGAGCCTCGCTCGAATAGCTCCAGAATGAGTACGAGACTGTGCATAAAGACGTACGCTCATAAACACATCCTCAACCATGCCTAAAACAATAATGATCACATGTTACATCCAGGCATCATATTTTATTCAATAAAAAATACATTTCATAAAAATGATGCACCTCTAACAGCCAGATGTGTCATTACTGGAAACAATAATAGATGCAGCATTAAAAACACAACATTAAAATCCTGATGTGTGATTACTGGAAAAAATTATATTTCGATTGTATATGTAAATACTTTTCACTCACTTGAAGTTGTGACTCGCGCTAGCGAGACACAACTTCAAGTGGGTGAAAATTGATAAAAAAATTTGTGTCAAAAGAAAACCATAATTTGTTGCCTATTATGAGCCCATTCATCTCTTAATTTCTAGGCATTTTTGCATTTCAAAAAAGATTTATTTTTTCATAAACTACAAATCACCTTGGAATATGCTAAAAATGTGGTGTAAATACTTCATACTATGGAAACCTTCTAGTATACCCAACATTTCTTAATCTGCATTATTATTTAAGAGGAACCAGTGAAGCAAATATGTGTGAGAATTCTAATCAACACTTACTCAGTTGGAAATAAACTTTCTTTTTATACACAGCTGGAAAATAATAAACCTTCACAAAATGCACTATTAGAATCAATAAATATTTTTTTTTTCCTGTTTTGTTGAAAAAATATTATTTCGAAGTGAGAACGCTTGAAAACTGAGAAATAAAAAAAAATTGAAACTTCCTTCTCATTGACGGAAAAACTATATTTTCAAGCTTTTCTCTCTCTGATATTGGGGGTCACATCACAAATATCAACAAAAATTTGAGTTGACAAAATCTGAAAACCAATCCTACCTGGGTTAGACTTGTCGAGCTGAGCCCCGTGCTCGTGTAGGAGCTGCTGCAGGGACAGTACATCAGGCAGACTGACACCGCCAACCAGCTTCTCTGACAGGTAATGTAGCTGCTGTTCAACATCAACCGCTGAAAAAATATAATCTAGGTTTAATCCAGATTTTGTACATAACAATTTCTAACATGTCGACATTTTTTTAATATTTTCATAAAATCTTGACACTTTCATATACTTAAAGTTTAACCATTTAAGCGCCATTCCCAATTATATTTGTTTTTTCATTTTTTATTAGCTCATTGATATTTATTTTTACATATTGACAAATTATTTTCACACTCTGTCAAATCTGAATCATTTTCACTCACTTGAAACTGTGAATCGTGTCATCGAGACACAACTTGAAGTGGGTGAATATTCCAATTCAATAATTTGGCAGTTTACCCTTTTCAGCCTGAATTCACCATTGGCATCTTCATACACTACAAGCCACGAATTGCTGTCGTAATTATCAACTTGTAGTGGATGAAGATGACTTGAAGTGGGTGGCAAATTTAAACAATATATCATTATTATTAAATAGTTCCATGAAAAATTTTGTTTTAAAACCCCTAGATGCATGGAATTAAGTCATTCTTCAGAGATGCAAAATGATGACTTCGTGCATGATGCAGGTTTGAAGGGTTAACCCTTTCAAGCCTGAATTTACCATTGTTATCTTCATCCACTACAAGCCGCAAATTGCATTCGCAATTCTCGACTTGTAGTGGATGAAGATGACTTGAAGTGGGTGACTAATTAAAGAAAAATGCCATGTATCGGTAATAAGAGCTTCGTGGAAATTTTCCTTCTAAAACAGTCAGTTGAAGGAAAATTAGGTCTGCTTTAAAGGATGTAAAATGATGCTTTAATGCATCGTGAGGGCTTAAAGGGTTAAAGGGTAAAGGTGTGATAAGCAGCAGCAATTGACATCTCAGAGTGAATGAAAAAGATAATAGATCTCAGTGCTACAAGTGTTAATCAGGAGCTTACAGGTTTCATTTTCGTCCGGTGCAGAGCTTACAGATGAGCTAGATTTACGTGGACACGGGGGTTCCAATCCCTTCACCCGACTCGCTCGTCCTCGACCAATTCCCGTCATCACCTGAAAAATCATCATAAATAAATAAATAACCAAGGTTCGCACACTCTGACAAGTGCAAAATTCAAGAAGATTTCTGGTGACCCCTACAATGCTGAAAAATTTTGTAGAAACCATGGAGACCAAAGGGTTATTTTTAATTTGAAATCATCATAAATGTCTTGATTAGCTCTTTCTGATTTATTAGAATACCAATGATAATGTTATGGGTCTACGGCCATTAGAAATATTTTATTTTTTTCAGTGCGGAATCATCTTTATACATCAGAATACGTTCCCCAAGCAACCCTATAGCCATAACTGAGACAGGTAGCTCCATCTGGAGTAGGCCTACACCCTGTATTAACTAGGTTCATAGGAGCATTGTAAATAAATTTTAGTAAAATCCTGCAAATTTTTTGAGAGAAATAGCATTTGGCACAAAGTGACACTTAAAAACGTAAAACGACTGTGAAACCTAAAATATGACAGGTGGTGCCACCTGGAGCACATCGTGTATACACCCCTACCTGGTGAACATTGTGTACAAGTTTGATGAAATCTGCTCAAGACTCTAGGAGAAATAGCAGTTTCCTTAAATTGTGGATGGACGGAGAGACGGACCGACACACAAAGCAACATGACAGAAGCTCATCTGGCCATCTCCAATAAATAATTATTGGATAAGCTGAGCATCTACCACTAACTATTTTATCAAATTTAGTGATCTTTCTATTTAACTAAAACATGACTGAAACTGTGTGTATATATACGGGTGTTACTGTAGCAGGACATTAGGGTTAACCCTACACCTGTGTAGACGTTTTCAAAGCAAATAAGGTTAATACCAGCCGGCCAACATAATCCCCCACCACGCCTGTGTAAAATAAGTTTTCCAGGGTACATCCTTCCCTGCCTAAGACCGTCACATCTTCCTAATATACATTTAGATGGTCTAAGACCGTCACATCTTGGTCATATACATTTAGATGGCCTAAGACCGTCACATCTTCCTTTACGTCAGGTTATAAATATTAACTCTTACAACGCAGAATTATTTTTGTTTAAACCATGGAAGGTTTTATTCAATTTGAAATCATCATAAATGTCCTAGCTAACTCTTTCGCTTCATTTGAATATCTATGTTATGCGTCTACACCCATTAGAAATAGTTTAATTCTTTCAGCACAGGACCGTTGTCATACGTGAGAATCCGACGTCCATAGATGTCATATCTTCACGTATAAACTTAAATATGACATCTCAACAGTTGTATATCTGCTGCCTGATTACCATGATTAACGGGCAATAAGACACTGATTGTGCACGTGCACTGTCAGCATGGTCACTGATGGTCAGGGCAACGTCACAATGGTTAATTGTGACGTCAGACAAGTCACATGCTGTAGCAATTACGCCACAGGCCTACTGCTTTCTGTATTTCGCATCATGCCATACCAATTAAATGCGCTACATGACATCGTCTGACAATTACGACAAATGTTTAAATTTAATACTCTTCTCATTTATTAAAATTATAGCACGATTTTAATAAGAGAATTATCATTTAAAAAAAATATTTCTCTCATGTTATAATCTTCTGGAATTATAAGCCCTGTCAAAACACAATATTTAAACGATTAATGGATGATCAAAACATCACCACTCAAACATGACGGACACTATGCAGCACAGACGTTGACCCAGCACTCGTCAAACGTAAACCAATATTGAGTATCACGTCTCTATTAGCTGGTGAACTGTTGTGGGAAGGCCGTGAAAAACACACGTGATTGCGTCATCAGTGGTAATGAATCGGCGCTGAAGACTCCCTGTTGGGATTTGACAGCAAAAGCTGTAATAATTCGTGCCGTACTGATTGTTTGTCTGTAACTAATAGTTAACTGGGTGTGTTTCTTTATTTAATTTACCCCTCAGTTATTATATAAATGGCTAAATTAAGAAAACAAGTCAACATTTACAAATCAGCATGTGTTAGTAAAGTAATTGAGTATTACAATTTGATCAGTGATTTGATCAGTGGGGGGGCGGGGGATGGACTGCCGCTGGTGGAATATCACTTAGGTCTAATTGTTGTAATAATGACGGTTTCAGTCCCCCAGGAAAGTTTAGACAGTTATCCAATTTGACTAACCACTCTGAAGGATTACTCCAGTAGCCCTCATATTAAATTACAACAATAGCAGATATATCCCGACTGATCCACGCTTCCGGACTGCCAGTAACATGACCCGCTCTCATGTTTGGACATAAGATATTGCGTCCTATATTTAATAACTTCGGCAGTATAACATATTATATTAGGTTTGCATAGAAATATATTTATTGGAGAATCGAAATAATACATTTGCTAAGAATTCGATGGTTATTTGTCGCCATTGAATCCACATATCCTTGGACTAATCCCTAATACCAGAGACTGGCACAATGTTGTTTTACTGTTGGTCAAGCAGTGTAGCAAGCATTCACTCTTAAATCGCTAAATAAAATAATTTAAATTTTCACCCATTTGAAGTTGTATCTCTCTGCCACGATCCACGAAGGTAAATTGGGTGAAAATTACCCATATTTGCTCAATTTGAGACAAAATATTTGCAAGTTTTGATGTTTGAACAAATAAATAAATGTGATTTGATTGGACAATAAACAGATTAAAATGAGTATAATCACGCTTAGCGGTGTAAGGGTGAACACGTACTGTGTGTGTTGACCCGTGGAGTGGGAGGGTGGAATGCAATTGCTCAGATATGCGACAAAAGGCAGACGACGCAATGCTAAATTATACAACATGGCTGTAAAGCGATTCCTAACCCTTTAAGCCTGAATCTACCAAAATTGTCATCTTCATCCACTAAAAGCCGCAAATTGCTTGAGTGGGTGGTGAATGAAAAAAAAGATAGCGTTATTATTAGAACAGCTCCATGATAATTTTTGCTCTCAAACCACTAGGTTTCAGGAAATTAAGTCATTTTTCAGATATGCAAAATGATGCTTGGATGCATCGTGAGGGTTTAAATGGTTTCATCGCTTGATCTCTACATGCTGACCCAATGCTGAATAAGTGTTGGCTGTGCTCTCTGACGACGGCCCAACAACAACCCAACAGTGACGTGTTAAAACCTTGTTACGTTGTTAACTGAGTCAACTCAACTGAGACGCGCAGCCCCCCCCCCCCTCCCCCCTGGTCTACTTCCGCTACAAATTTACTTTTTATTCCACTAATCACGAGTCGACTAGATCATTTTTTATTCTGTTTTATAACATCAAGATTTGTAAATATCTGGTCTAAAATAAACTAATATGGGTAATTTTTGAACATGTTGCAACAAGTTGTGGATCGCAGTAGCGAGACACAAGTTCAAAGCAGGTGAAAAATCTGAATTTTCAGGTGTGTGTGATCTGTTCATCACCTCAAACATGTCACGTTGACCCAGTGCTGGCATGATGTTGGGCCAACGTTGTAGACAGTGGACTAACATCATCCAGGCACTACGACAACATCTTGTTTTTGCTGTGATATGAGCCTGTTACTGTACATTTGGTAATACAGTAGTCCCCCTCTGATACGACTTCCATACTGCCAAAGAACCAAAGTCACATCAGAGGGGTAGTCGTATCTCAGAGGGGTGAAAAAAACTCTAGAAAAAACGTTAAATGCGTTGAATTTGATGTTTAAGACAGCCCCTTTAAACACCTCCATTCTCGTTGTGACACGATCAGCGCAAATGACAGCCTGTGTTAATTGCCTGTTCTAACGGTAACACGTAATTTAGAAGTACTGGAAGTGGCTTGTGTTTTCATAAGCATTGAGGCAGTGTTTTTCTCCACATTTCAATATAGCCCTATGCTTTACACTACAAAACATGTGACACTGACTCCATTCTGGCCCAGCATTAAAACAATGTACCGTACAGTGCCGCTAATAAACAGTAAACGTGCCATGTAGGCAGACGCAGTTGAGGCTCGTTCATTATATATGTGCACTGACGTAGGGTGATATTTAACAGCGCCGCGATATTTATGGCTGAAACACTAATCAATCTGTCTGAGTCGATGATCACTGAGTCAGGGCAATGACCATATGTAGTCATTACTTTTGTTGTGCTAAACTGACACTCCGCGGCCTGACACAACTAATTGTACAGCCTAGTAGAGCCAACTTAATCAAGGTGCCGACATCAGGTGTGAAAAAGAGCTGTGAAAGATGAAGGCTGACACTGTGCACCCTATGGCTTGATCTGTTAATACGTCACACACATCATACTCTAACTCAACCCGAAACACTAGGATTGATCAATAATACATTGGATTGCCAAATAAAAATTTAAAAACAAATATTATGGATGTACACTGTATTCTCATTAAAATAGTCAATGGCAAACAGGCGAGGTCGGCGTCTTCTATGTTGACCAGAATTGAAGACAATACCGACTACGCACACACTAGCACAGATATTATCTTCACGTGTATACTCTGAGAGACTGTAATGCACTTGACTGTGAATATGGACGGCGCGAGACGTTGTTGCAGTGTTGTTTTAATGCTGGGCCATCGTCGTCAATGGCGGCATCGGTTTGGCGTCTCGTGGAGCTTACCCCGTTTACGTTTATTTACCGTGATGATAGACTGCTAAACCCTGCTTCATTTTCAAAATCAATAACTCTGTGAGTTTAGGAGCTATCATTATCTAATTTATATAATTATTTTCAGCATTAAATAAGCTTTCTCGTGATATTTATGACATGTCCGTACGATCATAATTGGAAAAGTTAGGTATTTGAAGTAGGATGTTTATTACGCCCCGCTGACACACTGACACCGTTGACGTCGGCTGCTAATTAGAGGTGTAATGCACCTTGTAATGCCAAGGGCGCGTTGTATGTTAACTGCACCCATATCAATAAATATATACATTGAAAACCCCATTTAAACATGGTTTTAAATCAATAACAGAAAACATATTTAAGATATAGTAAACATAGTTATATCACCGGAAAGCAATTTTCAGCCACTATAATGAGATATGCGTCTCAACGCTGTTTCAAAAATACTAAAGTAGTTATACATTTATTCGGCTAGAGACATTAAAAAGTCGTATCTTGTCAGTGCAGGGCCGGCAGACACCTGCAGACGTGACACAGTCTGTGAGCAGCTTATTTCAAAAAGTCGTATCTTTAGAAAGATATTTCTATCTGGTACGGTGATTTGAAGCTACCAGTACACATCATACCCACTTCATACCACGCTGTATCAGCCTTAGTCCGACAGTGGCTTAACATACGTATCTGCTGTGCTGTATTTGACGGTATGTACACACAAGCAGTATCTTCAGACGGGCAGCTCATGCCAGGCTGACAGTGCTGCTTAGCAGCTAATTTCGAAAAGTTGTATCTTTAGAGGGAGGTCGCTAGGTAGTGCCATGATTTGAAGGTCGCATGTCGTGGGAGAGGGGAAGTCGCATTTAAGGGGTGCTTAACAGTGTAAAGCACGTCGGTGCTACAAAAAAAAGTCGCATAATAGGAGAAGTCGCATCTGAAGGGGGTCGCATCTGGAGGGACTACTGTATTCGCGAATTTGATCTCCTCGCGAAATTCGTGAATTCAAGAATCTTGTTATTATGATAGCTCTATTAAAAGCCTCTATTGAGGAAATATAAAAATTCAAGAATTATAAAACTCGTGACTGAAAAGTCTCAAAATCATAAATTCGCGAAAATTTAAACACGCAAAAATTAACAGATCTACAGTATATGACAACAGACAGACAGATTTATTTTGACCAATAATATACAAACAAACATATACAGATAAATGAATTCGCATAACAACACATTATAGCAATATAATCTGAGTGGGGAGACCACTTTAAGGCACTGTAGTGCTGCTATCAAGTAGCGACCTCACCATCACAAACTATACCTATACAATAATCGTAATGATTTTGATCCTTCACAATAACTAATTTCCAGAAATAGGTTAAAAATAAAGACAATAATAAATGTAAATTAGTTAAAATGATTAGGTGATAATCAATAAAACATCTGATGAACGCCTAATCTAAATAAAATGTGTTGCTTTTGTCCAAATACCAACTCACTCTATGATGGTGGAGTTAGCCAAAACTAACATTTTCTCATCCTTAGCTTGTTGTATCTGCCATGTAAACCCTAATGATGCAAGGACAGGATATATATGGTCTCATGCAAGTTTCATTGCGAATAAAATTACCACATGTACCACTGAAGTTGATAAAATAGTTTGGGGAGAATGAATGAATGAATGGGGTTTTTTGGCCACCTTTGTGCACATATAGGCTAAACTGCGCCAGGAGAACCTCCTGAGGGTGGTGAGACGACACTGCCCTCTAGACACAGGATTCGAAATTCGAACCCTGTTTGTCTGTGGCTCAGCCCGCTACCTCTCGGTCACAGAGGCTCCCCACAATGATGAATATGTAATTGTTTCTTAAAAATAGAATGCCACAGAGGGGTTTGGACCCGCGATCTCCGATTTTGAAAGCAGACAGCTTTAACCACTGCACCCGGTCTGTGAGAGATGCTGTTATTCATGTTTTACAATTTGAAAGGTGTCTATTTTCCATAAATGTTTTTGGTATTTGCAGCTGGAAATTTTGTTAGCAATTACAGCATACATATGTTGATATTAAGCTTTTTAAAATGATCTGTTATTTTACCAGGTGTCTTATTAGTGTTATTATCCTGTTGCGCTGCCACGGTGTGAATCACAACTGAACACCTCACATCAAAGGTGATGACAGCTAACGTAGACACTAAAGTTCTGAACTTATACCATTACAACTCGCTACACGCAGCGTACGCTCCCTACTTGTATAGATGTCAAATCTCACAATGAAAATAGCTTCCGATAGCTACCCTTTCACACGCAGAATTTTTTTTAGTTCATTGTTAGAGTAACAAATAATCCATGCTTCTTGAAATATCTTTCTTTATTGAATTAGAGATCAGAGCTATTCAAAAGTGAATTACATGGAAAGGTACAAAATTAATGAAGTTCAGGCTTTCCAATGACTTTCTATCAAAACATATCTATAGGCCCTTATTATTTATTAATATTTATACTGAATGTGGATTATTTTTTATGGTTACCAATAATTCGTAGTTTAAATCCAGGTGTGTAGGCTCACTTGCTTATATTTATGAAATTTCCACTACTATAATTTAGTTTTGTGGAAGTTTAAAATTTGGGATAGTTGTAATCATGGTAATTAGAAAAAAATAACGTGATCGGATCATGATTGGCAACACTTCAATTAACATATCAAGAGTGAGGACAAAAAATTTTAACCCTTGTCTTGCTGAATTGTTTCAATTGTATTTTTTGTCATTTGAAGCTGGAATTGCTAACACAATTTCCAGCTTCAAATGACAAAAAATATGACTATTTTTGAAAAACAAACATGTGTGAAAATTAAGATTACCTGAGCATCTATCACAAACTATTCTATGGATTTCAGTGTCATTTTATTTCCTCTGAAACTTACTCGAAACGGGATATTTACGGCTCCAGCAGCACAACGGTTAATCCCGAGCAGTAGGCCTACTATAACATTTAATCCCGAGCAGTAGGCCTACTATAACTGTTAATCCCGAGCAGTAGGCCTACTATAACATTTAATCCCGAGCAGTACACCTACTATAACATTTAATCCCGAGCAGTAGGCCTACTATAACATTTAATCCCGAGCAGTAGGCCTACTATAACTGTTAATCCCGAGCAGTAGGCCTACTATAACATTTAATCCCGAGCAGTACACCTACTATAACATTTAATCCCGAGCAGTAGGCCTACTATAACATTTAATCCCGAGCAGTAGGCCTACTATAACTGTTAATCCCGAGCAGTAGGCCTACTATAACATTTAATCCCAAGCAGTAGGCCTACTATAACATTTAATCCCAAGCAGTAGGCCTACTATAACATCTAATCCCAAGCAGTAGGCCTACTATAACATTTAATCCCAAGCAGTAGGCCTACTATAACATTTAATCCCGAGCAGTAGGCCTACTATAACTGTTAATCCCGAGCAGTAGGCCTACTATAACATTTAATCCCGAGCAGTAGGCCTACTATAACATTTAATCCCAAGCAGTAGGCCTACTATAACATTTAATCCCGAGCAGTAGGCCTACTATAACATTTAATCCCAAGCAGTAGGCCTACTATAACATTTATTCCCAAGCAGTAGGCCTACTATAACATTTAATCCCAAGCAGTAGGCCTACTATAACATTTATTCCCAAGCAGTAGGCCTACTATAACATTTAATCCCAAGCAGTAGGCCTACTATAACTGTTAATCCCGAGCAGTAGGCCTACTATAACATTTATTCCCAAGCAGTAGGCCTACTATAACATTTAATCCCAAGCAGTAGGCCTACTATAACATTTAATCCCAGGCAGTAGGCCTACTATAACTGTTAATCCCGAGCAGTAGGCCTACTATAACATTTATTCCCAAGCAGTAGGCCTACTATAACTGTTAATCCCAAGCAGTAGGCCTACTATAACTGTTAATTCTCACACCGACATTATCCCACTTTTGCAAGTAAGTTGTAACAATTACAACATTATCAGATGATTTAGTTTGAATGTATATTCCTCACTCACTGTCTTTATTATTTTTAAAGCGACACAATGAGACTAAGATCATCAAACAAGCAGTATTTTTATTTCGGCTTCTATATGGCCATAAGATGTGAACATGTTCATAGACTAGAAATGCGGATGTCTTTAAAATTTTGGATTGCTGTGGCGATGTAATAAGTGTGTCGAAAGCCCCATGTCACCATATTTCTTATTTTGAACATGCATGTCCAAAATTAAATCCTTATTTCTCATTGAACTGGTAAATGTGCAGCACAAAATGTAATAAACTTACTCAATTCTAGACTATGGACATGCTCACATCTTGAACCAAAATAAAAATACTGC
The DNA here is from genome assembly GCA_964017125.1 of Flabesymbios commensalis. Taxonomy (NCBI): domain Eukaryota; kingdom Metazoa; phylum Annelida; class Polychaeta; order Terebellida; family Flabelligeridae; genus Flabesymbios; species Flabesymbios commensalis. Next base: position 2,978,230 of record OZ024909.1, on the reverse strand, counting down.
TTTTTTGATGAATTTAGCCTGATTGTGTCACTTTAACCTATAAAGAGACCAATCAATTATACTATGTATGTAAAATAGAAACAGCACAGATAATTTTAGTACCGGTATTATGGTAATAGAAATGTTAAAAGAGATTTAAAAATGTGTACAATACAATACAATGTAGGGCATATTTATTTGCTAAATATTTTTTATAAACATGTAGTATCTTCTTCTGATACTAGCACAGTTTACCTGATATCAGGCCTATCGAGGTAAATAATGCCGACTATTGGCCATTTGGAATTCGATAATTTCCAGGGTGCATCCTCCCCATAAAATCACATTTTGTTTTATAGTAATGGTCTAGCCATCTAGCACGGTTTACCAAATATCGGCCATGTGAAAGTGAATATTGGCCGATAGGAGGCCATTTTGAATATGATTGAGTCTAAATTTTTTTCAAGATGCATCCTCTCCTGAAATCTCACATTTCGTTTTATAGTAATGGTCTAGCCATCTAGCACAGTTTACCAAATAACGGCCATGTGAAAGTGAATAATGGCCTGAAGGCGGCCATTTTAAATTTAATCAAGTCGAAATTTTTCAAGATGCATCCTCCCCTGAAATATCACATTTTGTTTTATAGTAATGGTCTAGCCATCTAGCACGGTTTACCAAATATCGGCCATGTGAAAGTGAATAGTGGCTGATAGGCGGCCATTTTGAATTTGATCAAGTCTAAAATTTCAAGATGCATCCTCTCCTGAAATCTCACATTTTGTTTTATAGTAATGGTCTAGCCATCTAGTAAGGTTAACAAATAACGGCCATGCGATAGTGAATAATGGCCGAAAGGCGTACATTTTGAATTTGATAAAGTCAAATTTTTTCAAGATGCATCCCCTCCTGAAATCTCACATTTTGGTTTATAGTAATGGTCTAGCTATCTAACATGGTTTACCGAATATCAGCAATGTGAAAGTAAATCTCACATTTTGTTTAATGGTCTAGCTATCTAACACGGTTTACCGAATATCAGCAATGTGAAAGTAAATAGTGGTCGACAGGCGGCCATTTTGAATTCGATTGAGTTAAAAAATTTTAAAGGCATCTTCTCCGGAAATTGCACATTTTGTTTTATAGTAATGGTCTAGCCATCTCGCACGGTTTACCAAATATTGACCATGTGAAAATGAATAATGGCTGATAGGCCGCCATTTTGAATTTGATAAGAGTTAAAAAAATTCAGGTTGCAGCCTTCCCCTGAGAACTCATATTTTGTTTTATAGTAATGGTCTAGCCATCAAGCACGGTTTACCAAATATCAGCCATGTGGGGGTGAATATTGGCCGATAAGCGGTCATTTTGAATTTGATCAAGTGGATTTTTTTCAAGATGCATCCTCTTCTAAAATCTCACATTTTGTTTTATAGTAATGGTTTAGCTATCTAGCACGGTTTACCCAATATCAGGCCTGTCAAGGTGAATAATGGCCGATAGGCGGCCATTTTGAATTTTATCAACCTGAAATTTTTCAAGATGCATCCTCTCCTGAAACCTTACAATTTGTTTTATAGTAATGTTGTAGCTATCTTGAGCGGTTTTCTTGATATTCCGCAATATCAGGCCTGTCGAGGTGAATAATGGCCGATGGACGGCCATTTTCAATTTTATCGACTTAAAATTTTTCAAGATGCATCCTCTTCTGAAACCTTACAATTTGTTTAATAGTAATGGTGTAGCTATCTTGAGCGGTTTTCATGATATTCCGCAAAATATTTCAGTCGGATTTACCGATGTCATGAATTAGGTCAAAGTGCCGGGTCAACTTTAAGGTCAAGGTCCAAAAACCTGAAAAGGCACAACTAGGGACCTTAGAGAACATGTATGTGCAATATGACTGTAATCGGCCCAGTACTTTTCAAGATCTGCTCCGGAAACGAAGTGTGTGTCAAAACGTCTAAATAGGTCATAGTTCTGAACCAAAAGTAGGTCAAGTTCATATACCCCAAAAGGCACAACTAGACCCCCTAGAGTTGTTGTGTGTAAAATTTGAAAAAAATCGGACAAGTACTTTCAGAGATATGCTCCGGAAACGAAATGTTCACGGACGGCCCAACGCCGTAACATCATCATTTCTCTTCTGCGACTTTGCGTATTGCTTTCAGATTAAAAATATTTTAACCTGTCCATTATCCACCTGGAAGTAACCCATATACCAAAAATTGTTATCCTAGCTTAAATTCTTACAAAGTTATAGGCAAAAGAACAAAACGGAGGCGGAATCCATAGCTCCCTCCGTCTTACCTACGGTGACGGCGGGAGCTAATAACAGTCACTGGAATTCAGGGATCGACACTAACTGATTTCAGGTAGTAACCCAAAGGGCCAGTAACTTCAGGTAATTACTGGCCCTTAGCCTTATTGTTCTAGCCTTAGTGTACACAGTATCAAGGGGAGTGTAATTTTTTCGTTGCCCCCAGGGCCAGTATCTCAGGTGATTTACTGGCCCTTAGTGATTTTTACTGGCCTCGGGCCAACGGGCCAGTGTTAGTGTCGAGCCCTGGAATTAATTTTAAAATGTGTTAAATCAAATGTCTCAATAAATATTCCAGTATTGTTAGTAGGATACTATAGGTATTCCGTTATCAGGGGTGGTTAGCAACAAATGATCAAACATCTTGGCAGAGATGAGTTTAATGCAAGATATATAGCCTAAACCGTGCAGGGTCCTCACCAGGAAAAAAATTAAGCGCTCACTCAATTTTGCCACCAAATACATCAGCCACATTTCCTGGGAATTGAAGCAATTTTGGGTGCTAATCCCCGAGCTTATTCTCATAGGATTGTAATTCACGTATTAAAAACAAAACATACAAAACCTATATAAACTATGTCCAGTAAAGTTTACTCCCCTCAGTAACAGTATTTACAGGTGAATATTATGTGACATAGGCCTACAGGTAATACAGGTATGCAAACCATAAATTCATTATTTGTAAAGTTAGACCATTTGTAATAAAAAAATTCCAGAATTAATGTAATAAATGTAATAAAATTCCAGAAATAATGTATTGTGTTTAAATAGGGCAGTCGTTCCCAATAACGTCGGACTGACCGGACATGTGATTGTCTGGTAAAACAGAGGTAGGTCTGACAAAATACCTGGCCACATCTGACCTACAATTCAGTTATTTTCTTGGTCAGTTTTGTTTTTTGGTTGTTTTTTTGGTCTCACAAGGTGAGAATTGGCCATTGACAATCTACTGTCTGGTGAAATTTCTTTTGGTCTGGTAAAGTTTCAAGTTTACAGGAGTGGACCTACTGTCCAGTGAAATTTTGACCTTATTCAATTGGGAAAGACTGGAGGGACGTCATATTTTCAATTTACTCCATGTCAAATGGTCTAACTTTTGAAATTCTGCATATAACTTTAGGAAATTTTTACCGATGTTAGGAGATGGCTTGGAAATGTCCTGTACAAAATTTCATGAGAATCGGTTGATAATTGACAGAGAAATCGACGAAAAGCATGCGCTCCAGATAATTGTGTCATAGACTATAGGCCTATAGGACATTTTTTTGAAGCGTGTCAGAATATTTAAAAGCGTATCGGCAAAAATTTAGCGTGTCACCGCGAAACAATAGGGTGTCGGGTGTGACACGCTTGAGCGCGCTGGTGAAGACCCCGCTAAACGTATTTGGCAACCAGCGGCCATCAAAGGGTTATAAAGGACTATGGCAACCTCTAGTCAGTAGGTGTTTATATACACAGATTCTACTTATAGTCTACTGGTAACAATACGGTAGATAGATAGGCCTACTGCCTACGGTAGATAGATTAGGCCTACTGCCTACTGGTACACTCACTGACTCAGTCTCAGCCAGTGCTAGTGGCAGTGGTAGCTCCCCCAGTTACCATCCATGACTCGGTGAGCTACCAGGCTACTGCTATAAATGACTACGTTACTGCTAAACCTGAACATGGGGTGATGCTGCACTCATCGTCTCATGCAGTCATGCATGTCTGATGTCATGCCACTCATGCATGTCATGGGACGAGATGCGAGAATGCCATGAATGGGATCCAGAGCAGAGATGTCGGAAAAGCAGCCAGACAAATTTTGACAAAACACGCCCATTTCTAGCTCGAAAAATAACACTTAAAACTTCAAAAGAATGTTGTTGATCAGCGGTTTTGAATAGCATCTCAATAGAATAAAAAGCATAGATATAATTTAACACTTGTCATACCATAGATTTCGGAAAAGTACCAGACGAATTTCATAAAATTGTAAGTTCTCCTGCTCATTCCCCGCATGCACGAACTGCAGCATGACGTCATTCCGAACGAGGCTTAAGAATGTGAGCGACATCTGGTGAATGTCACAAATGTCTGTCACACCAGGTGTCCCCTCGGTGGAAATACTGTGCTTGTGCTATTTATAAGGCATGTTTCACAGTAATGTATAATTTCACTCTGTTCCCAAGCTAACGTGAAACCTTAGCCATTTTTATAGCATAATAATTGGTTTATTTACATTAAATATTATTCAAATATCACAAAAACTCAAACAAGAAGATAATGTTACACGTTTTTCGCATTTATTTAGCTCTTTTCTGTCACTTACCCAATGGCAATATAGAGGAATATGCAAACTTTATTGCAACATTACTGTGTGCACATATTTATCCAATTTACTCCTATGCATTTTGCGATATGATAATTACAATTCAAAAAATAAATTTTGTTGATTATACCACCAAAGAACATAAATTTTGTGGTAAACAATTTGGAGAACGTTATGCTGTCAAGGACAAATATGGGTAACGTTGATAGTGGCCAAGTACATTTATCTCAATATTATAAATAACATTTTAACTCTATTTTGTATGATGTTATTACAGAATTTATACTAGGGGTCTACACTTTACATACATATTCTCTTTGTTAAAATAACATAATAGGCTACTTGGTTTAGTATTAGTAGGCCTACACATATAGTAAATATACCACATAAGAGTGCCAACCTTACATTGTGTCAAGGACGTTACAAGGATGTTGCATTGTAACGTTCACTCAAATCTTCATTGACATTATAAGCCTTTTTGCAATTAAATATTTTTTCGCTTTAGGTTTGATCCTAAAATGTTAAACTGAATTTTGTAGATTTGCTTTATGATTTTTGCTCTGGATTAAAAGCAATAATATCTGATTATTATGTCAAACTATTGATAAGTCTGTCACATACATTATCTATGTATGTCCAAGCAAACATAACGTTTTCTTGAACTGTTCAATTATACCTAACGTTGTTCCCAGCCTTTCAATAACGATCACACAAATGACAAGTGACAATGTCCAAACAAGCATAACGTTCTTATAGTTCAGATCAAATTAAAGGTAATGATGGCATAAGTGTTTGAAAATTACTCTTTTTCGATCATATGATGTAGGCCTATGCAATAACATCTTGGAATTTGACTAGCCAATAGATTTTGATAAAAAATACAAATAAACATAGATATCAAGTATGCCAACGTTACGATGTAATTTTTGTGAATTTGTTGACTGGGAATTCATGATGAGGAAATACAAAAAAAAAACATTTGCTTCTTTTGCCTGCTGGCCTCATTATACTGTGGCATCTTAGTACTTTCAATCCGTGTCATGCATGGGTAGGCCTACATGGTATCAGTGAAATAACGTAGATGGCGTATAATTTTAAGTAGTAAAGTTACAATAAATTTGACAGTGAAAATAGGCTGTAAATTACTACGTTGTTATAGACGTCTCTTTATACACTGTGATTGTGTGAGTTATACCATTCTCTAAATTTACGTGGTCACTTAGCTAACATAACACACCAATGGTTTCAGTAAGTGCATACGAGCTGAGTAAAAAGAAAACAAAAAAGTGTGAACGTTACAATGCGTCAAAGACTTTGACCATAACGTTCACTGGTGTCTTTTTATAAGTCTTTTTTGTTGAAATATTAATATTTTTTTGAATCCTCAATTGTTGGAATAAAATTTAAAAAAATTATTGTGAGAATAGACTGATCGTTTTAATACAGAAGCTGTAACATTTTCAATTGTCAGCTCTTGAAATGAGCATGTTTGGATGTGGGAACTTTTCACACATGCGTTTGACAGTAGGGCCTACAACTTAGACGTTCTACCTTTTTGAATAACATACATCACGAAAATCATCGAAGATATCTCTACTATCCCCCATCGGTATGTGGAATCGTCAGCTAGCATCACATAAAATATTGCAGAATTGGAACAAAATATACACGTGTCGTTATGGTATACATTACTGTGAAACATAATATGCCATACCTTGCATGGAATAGTGGATGAATCTAATACATAATTTTTTTAAATATGTTTGGCATATGCAGCCTTGTAGGCCTAGAGTAACAGTCTATATTCCTAATTTCTTTCTTGTACTAAAAAGTATTCCAAATAACTACTTTATTTTGTATGTTTCAGAAATGGGTAGGCCTACCTGTAGGCTATATATATAGGTCTATATAGGCCTACATATAAAGTTATTTTTGTTGTTTTATTTTGTATGTTTCAGACATTGGTATAGGCCTACCTGGAGGCTATATATAGGCATATATATACATATAAAGTTATTTCTTGTTGTTTCCCTGTTTGAACCAGCGCAATAATGTCATCACAGGGTTCCCAGGCACCCTGGAAAACCCAAAAAATGAGTTTTAACCGAATGACATATTTACTGAAAAATAATGATTGGCTAAAGTGGATTTTTGGTGTGAAAATCCCTCCTTTTTTATCTCTCGTTTGGTGACTGTGGTGAATGATCTATAGGCTACCGCATTCATCAGAGAAAAATCAGGGGTTTTGTTTCCATGAAATGCTGAGAACCCTGGGCCCATATGTACAGGTCTACCTGTTATTTTCCAAATGACTTGACCAGCATAGGCCTATATAATACATATATAATGACATATTCGAAGTTCCGTCATATTTCTTATGAACAGATGATGACGGAACATCGAGGTCTCTCTTTATATATATACAATTGTCATTTACTTTTTCCCGCTTGTCATGTATTATATTTATCTGGCCGACAAAAGTCTAGATTCGAAGTTATATTCTTTTTTCATTTACCAGGCTGACAGAAGACACTTCCAACTGGAAATTAAAGTATCTTCTACTTGTCATTCATCAGACCAACACAAGACACTTCCGGCTCAAAATTAAATTTATTTCTATTTGTCAATTTAAACTAACAAAACAATGTTAACATTGGAACCTCTTCGTTCAGTGAACACATCACTTGACAACTGACAATACTCCTTTATCAAGGCAACTACATTGACAGCAGAAAAATGTAATATTATAACACTGACCACTTCATGTTATTCTAAACCCTATTTAGTTCATTACACGAATACTCAATACGGATTATGTTATGTGCGTTCTTAAGTCGTCAATCGCATTACTCTAACGCTACTCATGTGTTTATGAACGGTAGACAATCGTTCTGGATCATGAGAGTCCATCAATTGCCAGCGTTTTCAATAATTTTAAATATTTTCCCGTGCGTTACGCGATCATTGACGCTGATCGCCAAGGTGTGACAGGCCCTTCACACGCTGGTGTGCGTTGAAAGTTTTGAACCTGTTCAAAACTCTCAGCGATCATCAGCGTACGTTCATCTGTGATCAACAACGATCGATAAACGCACACAGCAATAGCATAGCAATGGTCCAGCGATGGTCAGCGTTCGCCAGCATTCGGCTGATTTTTTCGTGTGTTACGTGATCGTTGAGGCTGATCGCCAATGTGTGACAGACACATGATCACACTCACACATGATAATAGTATTCCAAGTCGTATATGAATCATATTTTAAACAGTTATGAGATGCAATAGATACAGAATCAAATTCAGCTGGAGGATAAAATAACTAATAGACTTAAAGGTTTAGCCGTGGAATTGATTTCACTTTTCCACCACTTCTGGTGCGATAGACAAGGGACGGCCACAACTGCCGCTTCTCAAGGCCTACACACCCATCTCATCAGTCGGTTCCTCACCACCTAAGTAATTGGATCAATCAGTATTTTAGCCTGTTCAAGTCCAGTTCCATCAACAGGGGTTTCTGCAATCTTATCTAATCTAAGAAGGTGCATCATCTACAGTCTGAGAGGAGGCATCGTAGTTAATCAAATGTAACAACTCGTTAGTGGATCCCATCCTTTCAGCTCGTACAATCTCTGAATGAGTCAATTATACACTTTGTTGCCTATTTTGACAGTAGCAGAGTGGACAATTTTGTCACTAGATTTCCTTACGTTTACAATAACACCCATAAGCCATGATATGTGTTTATTAAATCATCCCGGATTAAGGCCACTTGACCCCATTTAATGTTTTTATGAGAATGAATTTTTGTTAAGTTGCCAGGTATGCTAGCCAGATAGGCCTACTCATTTCCCCATACCTGCCAGAATTACTCAAGGATAGTTCCCTGTGCTTGAGAGTGCAGAGCATGATACAGGTGAACTTCTGATGCTTTCTGAATAGAAATGGCGGCTTTATACTCTGGATAGTCACTATGATAGGTAAAAGGGGATCTAGGAGTGATAAACTCCTATACGGGCTTACAAATGAGTAGCTTTTTAGACAAATGACAGATCAATGCATCCGAATATATGATGTTTGGATGGCCCCTTTGTGCCGCAAATTGGCAAAGTGGAAGGATCATATCCCGAGTGGATGAAGCACCCACAAGCTCCAAATGCACGACACGAATCTCTGTGTACAAAAAAGGGAGATTGTAGAATTTGTTTTTTGCCCACATCTCTCGCATATAATGGTCTAGCATGATCTAGTAGTAGTAATAAATCATTGCTTTACGTCACTTTTCGGCACAAAAGGTTTTTTAAATGACATTGTAATACGATAAAAACGTTGTAGTCAACTGATGAGATGAAATGATGTACAGATGATGATGTGAGGGTGGGGGTGATAGGGCATGGTGGGATATTGAGAGCGTTTTCATTCGCTCGCCCGATAAGGGGTTCTGGGCATGTCTAGGCGATCTACTCCCAGACATGCCAAGACATCCGGAGACTTGGGTTTTGCTGTGCAATTTAATGCTGAGACTCCGTGGCTTGCATGATCTACACCCACGGTGCTAAACAGCGCAGTCAAACAACCCTATTCACCGGAAGTGGAGGTTTTGGCATACTACGAAGTTCAAAGTGTTGGCATTGACAATTGAAACAAGAATGTTTGAGATAGACTGCTAACCCTTTCAGCCCCGGAATCCGAGTCGGCTGGCAAATAATCGCGACCGTTGTTCCGACACCGGAAGGGTTATTCTCAAGGTGCACTCCTCTTATTAAAGCCACAACATGTGGACAATGAGGAAGTATAATGGGGTATTTTTGTTCAAAAGGTAATTCGAAAAGTCCTCATCTGCTTGACATGCGCAAAACTCCCTGTTGGCTGTCAATAAATGGGTGTAATTAATCCATTCAGGCTAGATGAACTGGGGAGAAATTCGTTCCCTGCAACAGGGTTTGGACAAGAGCCTCTCCACGGGCCAGTTCTTTAGCGCTAAAGAATGATTCAACTGCAAAACGCGCATGCCTGTGACGGTCAAGTGTAGGCCAACAGTAGCCTATTGAGTACAGATTGATGGCATTAATATAGCCACTGAACTGATTACAAGATACTACTTAAACGAGACATTGATCCAATGCTGTTTTAATGCTAGGCCAACGTCTGCGACGCTGGCCCAACATTGAACCAACATTGAATAAATGTACAATGTTTAAGAGAAAGTCCTCCTGCCCAACAAACACAAGACATTTGTATAACATTTATACAACGTCGGCCCAACGTCTTCGACGTTGGTCCAACATTGCATAAAGTCATACAAATGTTTTGTGTTTACTGGACATGTCAATACAAGCTTGGGTCAAGCAGTTTCAACATCCCCGCAGTAATACAGTAAGTTTGTTTGCAAGCCAGCGAACAAGTAGAGGTATGGGCCAAGAACTTTGAATTATAAACTCATAGATGTCGCTCAAGTATATATGAACTTGCTGTGATTTGAGAACTTGCTCTTAATGAGGCTTTGGGTATGAAACGCATATTTAGTATTATTATGGAATGGGGACTTGGCTTACCCACGGGCACTATTGCCTTCTGGGGGACCCTTGTCCTGCGAATTTTAACAGTTGACTACACCTTTAAGCAATTGAGAAGGTATGGAATAACCTTTAAATATTGCAGCAGCCCATAAAACCCAGGTCACAACTCTAATCATTATCATATAAGAATTACTTATCTTTAAAAACGTTCTAAAATAGGCTTGATTCACGAACCCTTGATCAATGTTGGACTTTGTTAATTTTGTGTCTGATATTATGTTCAGACAGCTAGGGTAATATCTTACCGCTAACTCTGCTAAATTGGCTTCAAGGGTTTTTGTCTCAATAATCAAATGTTCGTTGAATGATTGGGATTTTACAGTTAACCCGATGTCTACTTCTTTAGGGAGAGTCCCTCCCTCTATTATACCGTTGTAACTGAGTGCACAAATGTGACCTGTTGCTCTTTTAACTCTTTAGGCCATTGTATCCATACTTCAGAGTTTAAAAATTTGTCCACTGATCGAGCTCCCTCGACTGACTAAATCCGCAAGATTCTTCTCTGTGGCACAATATTGCCAAAACCTTGCCTGTGCGCACACTATAATCTTCTTCACGCGAAAGCAAATACACTCACAGAAGGAATACAACAACATTGAGATTTTTGAGCGTGTGAACGGTATTATGCATATGTAACGTTAAACTTAATTTCACTTTGCCATATAAAGCAGTCGAGCTTGTGCTCTAGACTGATGACTAAATGGAAAAAAATTGCCCTCAACTCTATAGTTATAAAGACAAATGTGTAATGGGGACGATATCTTTAATTAGTGCCTACGCTATACCTGGTTAAGCAATGTTTTAAAATCCCAGATATTTTGTCCTATTTCAAATGCAAAAAAAGTGATATGCAAGACTGGACTGGCCAACTAATAATATGAACATATTTTTTATGAGAATAACCTGATATTATGAGGACTAAAAGGGCTATTGTGACTTTAATTGGGTTGAATGTACCTCAAAGTGCTGGGGACCCCGATTTATTGTGCTTTATTGGTGGATTTGACTTTACTTGTTAAATCCGGTTTAATTCCGTCTATAGAGGATCATATAAGTGGTGGCTTAATTGTGACCAGCAGTGGTCATTGTGCAGCTGCTGCATGGCGTGTGCGCTTTGTGGTGGTAAAATTTAAATCCCTTCCACCCACCCGTTTTCTGAGTGTGTTTTTTTTATTATTATACATTTGTTGTCCTCTGTATTGTAAACTGTGTTTTTGTTCTGTGCTTATGTATGGAGTCCTGAGCTCTGTCGGCTCAGTAATAAACTCAGGGTTCTAGCCCAACCTTATACAGGGTTGTTTGTTTTATTTGACAGGGTAATTAAGCCATTTTAAATACTGAATACTCCAGTTGTGAACGACGTTTAGAAATAGTCTGCAATATGGCTATGGGGAAACAGCAGAAGGAAAGTGTGGAGGTGTTCACTCATTGCGTGAAGGATCGGTTCACTGTTCAAGTTGAGTTTACAGTTCAAGGGCTCATCCCACTAAGTAACCTAAAATTAGTTCTGATTATCTTAACTTTCCCTAATTCACATTAGAAAAGTTCAGATTCACCCTAACTTTTCTATTGGAAATGAGAGAAAGTTAAGGTAATCAATTAGTGGAGTCAATATATGCGTGGCTCTACATATGAATATATTTGTGTAATTTACCTGGAAACATTACAATTTGTCCAGACAAGTAGTGTAAAAGATAATTATCAATTTATCGAATATTTACACATGATTATTATGTATTCTGCTTTACTTGATAGTCCAGACTATGTAATGGATGTAGGCCTATGTTAATAATATATTTTAAATGGTCAGAGCATTACATCAGTAAAGACAGACAATAAGGTGATCGCTACATATAAATAATGGGCTGAGAAATATGGACATTTTCAAACACATCAAACCAAGTGACTCTTGTTGCTGGTTTGATTAAATAGTTTGCTCATAGCCAGCCTGGAAATAAATAATGTAGCTGATACATTGCTTGAAATAGAAAAAAACAATCTGAACAAAATCTCCAGGAATCCCCCGTGCGATTTTGGTGGTCGCCCCCCACCCTGAACGCGTTGGCGGTGATGTCAATCAAACTCTGTGAATATATTTGACGATTTGCCTTTGTTACAAGCATCTCTCAATTTATTTAACAAATGTTGGGTAAACTTGTTGCGACAGTTTTGTAATCCGACATCATCGGTGGCCCTACTGCTCGAAAGCAGAAGCATGGTTCAATTGTGTAACTTTTCCCCCATCTGCTAGATATGTATAATGAAGTCAGTCTTCCAAACGACGTGAACTGATAACAAATTTACTGTGAGCTTGTAAACAGTCTGATATGAACGTGTAGACGATCAGATTTGGGGCGATGTCCTTGTGAGCTCATGTTGGCCCTTTATCATGTTTATTGCAGTATTGCAGTATTTTTCTTGCTCTCACCAGTCCTAGCCAATAGTTGCAAAGTATGCCACTGATAACACTAATAGACATACTAGAAATGTGACAGTTTATCAATAAATGTCAAACTATATCATCTGATAAATGAGATAAAATGATACCAGTAGGCTAATTAGCTGGACTAGAAATCTTGGACTGTATATTAGAGTAGTCAACAGTTTTGAAACCATATTCTTTGGTTGATGTGACACCCATGTACCTTGCCAGTTACAAAATAAATACCACTTCCAGTGTTGTGGTAAACATACATATTTGTAAATACTTAAGTCGCTTAAATCTGTCACCGGCGAATTGGAACATATGAGACATATGTGATGTCTGCCCGCATTTCTGATATGAACATATGACACATATGTGATGTCTGCCCGCATTTCTGATATGAACATATGACACATATGTGATGTCTGCCCGCATCTCTGATATGAACATATGACACATATGTGATGTCTGCCCGCATCTCTGATAACATATGACACATATGTGATGTCTGCTCGCATCTCTGATAACATATGACACATATGTGATGTCTGCCCGCATCTCTGATAACATATGACACATATGTGATGTCTGCTCGCATCTCTGATAACATATGACACATATGTGATGTCTGCCCGCATCTCTGATAACATATGACACATATGTGATGTCTGCCCGCATCTCTGATATGAGCAGATGACACATATGTGATGTCTGCCAGCATCTCTGATATGAGCAGATGACACATATGTGATGTCTGCCCGCATCTCTGATATGAGCAGATGACACATATGTGATGTCTGCCCGCATCTCTGATATGAACATATGACACATATGTGATGTCTGCCCACATCTCTGATATGAACATATGACACATATGTGATGTCTGCCCGCATCTCTGATAACAAATGACACATATGTGATGTCTGCCCGCATCTCTGATAACATATGACACATATGTGATGTCTGCCCGCATCTCTGATAACATATGACACATATGTGATGTCTGCCCACATCTCTGATAACATATGACACATATGTGATGTCTGCCCGCATCTCTGATAACATATGACACATATGTGATGTCTGCCCGCATCTCTGATAACATATGACACATATGTGATGTCTGCCCACATCTCTGATAACATATGACACATATGTGATGTCTGCCCACATCTCTGATAACATATGACACATATGTGATGTCTGCCCGCATCTCTGATAACATATGACACATATGTGATGTCTGCCCACATCTCTGATAACATATGACACATATGTGATGTCTGCCCACATCTCTGATAACATATGACACATATGTGATGTCTGCCCGCATCTCTGATAACATATGACACATATGTGATGTCTGCCCGCATCTCTGATAACATATGAAACATATGTGATGTCTGCCCGCATCTCTGATAACATATGACACATATGTGATGTCTGACCGCATCTCTGATAACATATGACACATATGTGATGTCTGCATCTCTGATATTCAGATGTAACCCTTTAAACCCTCACGATGCTTTAACCCTTTAAGCCCTCACGATGCTTTAAAGCATCATTTTACATCCCTGAAAACATACTCAATTTTCCTACAACTAACGGTTTTAGAACGAAAATTTCCATAAAACTGGTTTACCAATACATAGCAATTTTTTTCAATTTTTCACCCACTTCAAGTCATCTTCATCCACTACAAGTCGAGAAGTGGATGAAGATGACAATGATAAATTCAGGCCTGAAAGGGTTAAAACACCATTTTACATCTATCAGAAGTATGCCTTAATTTCCTTAATTAGGTTGAATGTACATCAAAGGGCTGGGGACCCCGATTTTTTGTGCTTTATTGGTGGATTTGACTTTACTTGTTAAATCCGGTTTAATTCCGTCTATAGAGGATCATATAAGTGGTGGCTTAATTGTGACCAGCAGTGGTCATTGTGCAGCTGCTGCATGGCGTGTGCGCTTTCTCCAATTTCCATTAGAAAAGTTAAGATTTATCTTAACTTTTCTAATGGAAATAAGAGAAAGTTAGGATAATCTTATTTTTAAGTATTGTTAATCACTGCGCTGTTAAATGTTTTTTTCCTATTACCATTAGAAAAGTTAAGATTCACCTTAACTTTTCTATTGGAAATGAGAGAAAGTTAAGGTATTCAATTAGTGGATATGGTATATGTCTACCCCACCTCTCTACCCTTGTCACCTCCTTTTCAACTTGATATGTCATGTGTCTACCCCAACTCTCTACCCTTGTCACCTCCTTTTCAACTTGATATGTCATGTGTCTACCCCACCTCTCTACCCTTGTCACATTCTTTTCAGCTTGATCTATCATAATATGTGTTTATCCCACCTCTCTACCCTTGTCACCTCCTTATCAACTTGAAATGTTATGTGTTTATCCCACCTCTCTACCCTTGTCACCTCCTTTTCAACTTGATATGTCATATGTGTTTATTCCACCTCTGTATCCTTGTCACCTCCTCATCAACTTGATCTGTCATGTTATGTGTTTATCCCACCTCTCTATCCTTGTCACCTCCTTATCAGCTTGATCTGTCATGGTCTGTGTTTATCCCACCTCTCTACCCTTGTCACCTCCTCATCAACTTGATCTGTCATATGTGTTTATCCCACCTCTCTACCCTTGTCACCTCCTTATCAGCTTGATCTGTCATGGTCTGTGTTTATCCCACCTCTCTACCCTTGTCACCACCTTATCAACTTGATCTGTCATGTTATGTGTTTATCCCACCTCTCTACCCTTGTCACCTCCTCATCAACTTGATCTGTCATATGTGTTTATCCCACCTCTCTATCCTTGTCACCTCCTTATCAGCTTGATCTGTCATGGTCTGTGTTTATCCCACCTCTCTACCCTTGTCACCCCCTTATCAACTTGATCTGTCATATGTGTATATCCCACCCCTCTACCCTTGTCACCTCCTCATCAACTTGATCTGTCATGTTATGTGTTTATCCCACCTCTCTACCCTTGTCACTTCCTTATCAGCTTGATCTGTCATGGTCTGTGTTTATCCCACCTCTCTACCCTTGTCACCACCTTATCAACTTGACCTGTCATGTTATGTGTTTATCCCACCTCTCTACCCTTGTCACTTCCTTATCAGCTTGATCTGTCATGGTCTGTGTTTATCCCACCTCTCTACCCTTGTCACCTCCTCATCAACTTGATCTGTCATGTTATGTGTTTATCCCACCTCTCTACCCTTGTCACTTCCTTATCAGCTTGATCTGTCATGGTCTGTGTTTATCCCACCTCTCTACCCTTGTCACCTCCTCATCAACTTAATCTGTCATATGTGTTTATCCCACCTCTCTACCCTTGTCACCTCCATATCAACTTGATCTGTCATATGTGTTTATCCCACCTCTCTACCCTTGTCACCTCCATATCAACTTGATCTCTCATATGTACCTATTCCACGCTCTACATTTTGTCACCTCCCTATGAACTTGATGAGATCATGTGTTTATCCCCACTCTGTACCTCATATATTGTATTGATATCATACTTATTCGCTTCTTCCAATTCTCCAGTTTGTTTATCTCCAATACAATTTAAATCTGTCATTAGGCTATATCTTGATATTTCATCTATCTAGATGCATCATATCCTAGCATGTGGACCTGTATCCAAGTTGGCCATCCAGTTTTGATAACTTTGCCAATACCCTCCTTGATCAGATATATTGTCAAATTTAGTCATTACAAAAATTACCGCCTACCCCCCCCCCCTCCGAAACCTCATCCCCCCCAAAAAAAAATGTGCCCTCAAATTTGCTTAAACTTGGGAGACTACTTTGACATAAAAAATATATATTAAATGAGAAAAAAATCAACCCCACCCATCAGCCATCTTTTTAATGGATTTATCCCAAAAGTTAATCAGATCATCAAAAATATAGTGAACATAGAGAACCACTCTATCTAATTTGACTGCAATCTGCAACCCAACCAATGGTTCAAGTTATCGTGCACACAAGCTCTTTAGACACCCATCTTGGAAAACTGCCAAATGAATGAGGTTTTGCGATTGGGTCGGGAAAACTTCCTGAGGATGGCGAGATGACATTTTTCTTCAGACACAGGACTCTGAGCACTCCAACTCTCGGTCACAGAGTCTCCCCCATAATATTGAATTTTTAAGAGTGAGCGGGGAAGGATCAATCTGTTTCTTTGAAACTTGAATGCCAGAGAGGGGTTCAAACCCGTGATCTCCGACTTTCCAAGCAGGGAGCTTTGACCACTGCACCAGGGTATATATGGGAAGAATTGCCCTGTCACATCAATTAACTTTTCTGTCAGTGCTTAATTGATGAGACAGCCGCGGCACTCTCCAAGCATCGCGATATTATAGGGGATGCTTAATAAACATATTGCCAGATTATTCAAGTGCTTCGTCATCACCCGAGAACGGGTTTACACCAAATAAACAAATCTATTTGATGATCTCTCAGATGTCATCTTAGTGGCGGATCCAAGGGATGGAGGGGTTTTGTGGATGTGGCGGCCAAACTACGTCTTAATTGTTTCCTTTGTGCTTAAGACAATCCACTCAAATTTTGTTGAAATCTATAAAAAATTGACCAAGATATGGCAAATAACTGTTTAGTTGGGGGGGGGGGGTGGATTTTCCCAGGGTCAAATAAGGCTTCTAGTTCTTCAAAAAAAAAATTCTCAAGAAACATAATTATTAAACAAGATTTTAAAATAAAAAAAGTCGGTCAAAATTTGCACTGAGAAAAAAACACACACTTGTTAAAGTGACATTTATTAAATACAGTCTTATTCATACAAATCGTCAGACAGAAATAAATCTCACTGAAAATTACTAAGGTAACACAACATTTTTATCTGCTAAAAAAATTGTATCTAGTCATAGCTAACCACAATTTGAAGTGGTTGAAAATCACATGAGGGTAATTTTCTACATTAAGTAGCATTGAGTGGCAGCTGACACTATTTGCAACCCGCTAATACAAATAAGCCTAATCACCTCAGCTGCATTAATAGCTTAAATCTCTAGATTGCACCAGGTTATTCAATGTTTTATTAATGCTTGATTTAAATAATACATGTAGCTGCTCTACTGAGAGGATGCTTATCAGAGTACATTTTGTCACCAGATATCAGATCATTACATCATCTTGAAGCATGTTACTCAATACAATAACACAATATCCTGTCTTCCAATTCTGTGAAATGCAGTGGAAACCCTTTTAAATGGCTACTCAGTGAAAACAATGTTATATAAGTCTCCCTCCAACATACTTCATAGTCTTACATTGCTAGGTGAAAACATTGCAGGTTAAGGCTATTGAGTTTCACAGAATACAGTAATTGTACACCATCGCTTTATAGCATAATACACATAGATACAAGGACACCATCGCTTTACAGCATAATACACATAGATACAAGAGTACTGTGGCAGCATCTGAAAGCATAAGGGCATAGGTATAGTCATAAGGGTATAGGTATAGTCTCAAACTTTTTCAGAATGGCTCTTCAACCTTTGACCTTCGAGGGAACTTTACCATATTTTCATTCATTACCATATTTTCATGAGGTGAGAACCACAATTCTCACCACGCGTTGAATAAAAAGAAAAAAAAATTGAAAAATATAAGTATAATAAACATGTATAATTATGTTGATTAAAATTAATTTTATTCAAATTATGTCAGCTGGTCATTATGTGTCACATAGCAGGTAAAGGGTTACCACTATTACATGATGTGGGTACCGTATTCTATGAGGATTAAATGCTATTCTTTCTGAAATAAACGCCAACTTTTCTGTATCTTATGTCCTCTGTACCAGACAATCAATACACTTTTCAACCCTTGCAACGCTGAAATATTTTTGTATAAATCATGGAGACCGAAGGGTTTTTTCAATTTGAAATCATCATAACTGTCTGAGTTAGCTCTTTCAACTACACTCAAATACCTATGTTATGGCTCTACTGCCATTATATAAATATGTTAGTCTTTCAGCTCGGGGATCAACTTCGATGTCAGAATCTGACGTCTACAGACTGAAGTCGGTCTCCGCGCTCAAAGGGTTAATACAAATAGGACTGACAAGATGTTCCACCCAGCAGATGACTCATATCCCACATCTGGGTCAACTGCTGAGCAAGTGCAGTCCCTGCGTGCATTGCGAGGGATGTAAATTTACCACGTTATAATTGTCCCTCGTTTACCCTAACACAACCGAGTTATGCATGACTGCAGAATACCTCATGACGACGTGAGTTAAAAAGAAATAGACTAGTTTTGGCGACTGGTCAGCAAATGACTGACTCGACAAAATAAGATAATATGTCATGAAGCAAGTAAAAAGCCAACGAATCACGGTAGGGCCTATATACATTCATAACAAGCTGTTCAAATTTACAGCATAAAAGCGCGTTATTATGCTTATAAAATAGCCACCGACGGGGTAACAATGAACCTTGTGAACTGTAAACCCCAGTTTAATTTTGTAATCCATCCAGTAAAAGTCTACTATTATAACCACAGCAATAAGCCTTTCATCAAGTGCATGCCTAACATGCGTGAGTTCACAGAGCTGAGGTACATTGATAATGACTGCACATATAAATAGAACAATTAAAACTCTAAGATCTAGTTCAATCTATGGGGGTATACATTCCAGAACCTGCCTTTTCCAGATGGCACGATCATCCCGATCAGCGTAAGCGATCCAAGGCATTGGGCCAATGCTGGTTTAATGTTGGGAAAAACATCGCAGACGTGAACCAACATTAAACCAGCATTAGCCCAATGCCTGGAATCTGTTTTAGTACGGTCTGCAACAGTGAGAGTGAAGTATCCATGATTATGGTAACAAACTTTAAGAGTTGTAACATGAAATTCGTGATAGTTTTTAAATCATCGATACTTCACCCTCGCTTACTACACCATATAATTATATCAGCAATACTGTATTCTCACTGCTCCAGCTCCTACTGCCTCTTAAAAGATCAGATCACTCGTCCAACACATATCAACTTCAAGTGATGTTGTGAATGGAACAAGTTTACTTATGATTCAAATGAAAAGAAATCTCCACTCTTCTAGTTCCGAGCTCAATACTATTCATGTGGTTTCCACTTTTCTTCCTCCGAGCTCATTATTATTCCTGTGGTTTCTATATTTCTGTCTCAAGCTCATTATTATTCAGCTTGAGATCTAGAGATATTTTAACTCTTACAGTGTGGTGATAGACCTTAGTCTACAGACGTCAGATTCTGACGACTAATGTCGAACCCAGCGCTGTAAGGCTAAACCATCGGTACTGATATAGAGTCGTTTTTTTAAATTTTAATTAGCATATTGAATAGCAGCTTTTAAACATGCTGAAGATAAAACGTGACATCAATCAGCAAGATTGAAAAATAGTTGAACACCATTTTGTCAAATCTGAATAATTTTCACCCACTTGAAGTTTTAGATCGCCTCAGCGAAACACAACTTTAAATGTGTGACAATTCGGATTGAATAATTTGTTGGCTAAAGAACCAGAGCTCAGAACGACCCATTGTCATGGATTATACCATATTGAGGTCGATGAATCTTATTTTAGAAATGCCATGTGGCTCATATACACGACGAGGGAGCTTAAAGGGCTAAAGAAGATGCTGAACAGATATAGGTCAAGTCAGGTCAAATTGACCTGGTGATCATGTAAACCGGGTCAAGATGAGGGTTTTCAGTTCAGATCACAGTTTATTGATTTTCCTCCAGGAATTTGACATGAAAATCTTTGAACTTCTGGAGGAATACTTTAAGCAGGTCCACGGATGGCAAGATGGTCATTCTGAAAGAAATAAAGCCGAAGTAAAAAAAAATGAAATGAATCGGGCTTTAGGCCACCTTTGTGCACATATAGGCTAAACTGGGCCAGGAGAACCTCCTGAGGATGGTGAGATGATTGAGATGACACTGTCCTCCAGACACAGGATTCGAAATTCGAGCCCTGGCGGTCTGAGGCCGAGCACGCTACCTCTCGGTCACGGAGGCTCCCCACAATACTAACTTTCACACGTGGATGGGGAAGAAACAATTTTGTTTCTTTCGAACCGCCGAGACCGGGAACCGAACCCCGGACTCTGGCGTGAAAGGCAGCGGTGCTAACCACTACCCTAGGGCCCCCGCCCTCTGAAGTATAAAGCCGAAGTATCAATCAGTATTCACTAATCTAATCACCAATAAAGAATCAGTATCAACCAGTAAAACTCACTAATTTAATAAAGAATCGGTATCAACCATTACCATTCACTAATTTAATCACAATACTATTCTTTTTTCTATTTCAATTATGCAAAGTGATATGTTACCCATTACACAGCTAAGACTATTGTTGTTTCAAACTGTTTTATTAGCCAATTAAATCACTGCTATTGGCTTTAAGTTATTATAGACACAAAAATACTATTATCAACCCCACTATGTTGTATATGTACCGGTATATCCTTTTCAGTACCACTTTAAATATAATTTATATAAAAGTAAAATCAGCTAAAAATTAAAATAATTTTTCTCAAAGATTTCAACCAGATTCAAGTTATGGATCACATGAGTTCATAACAAAAAATAGTTCTATTCATGAAAAATAGATGTCTCCCAAATAGAATCATTTGATTAACCAATGCGTTGAGCCAATGTTGTTTTAATGTTGGCCTATCGTCTACGATGCTGGCCCAACATTGAAACAACATTGATTCAACGCTGCATCTCCCACAATTTTTTTATCAATTTCAAGGTCCTTATTTGCTTCTGCAACTTGCTTTAAAATATATATATATATATATATATATATATATATATATATATATATATATACAGTTGCTCACCTAAAGTGGTATGTTCCTGGCATTTGACCGAAGCCGCTTCCCGGTACCACACAGATACCCGTCGCCTCCAGCAGCTTAAAGCAATACACATCATCTGGCTCTCTCCCGTCAGCCTGCACAAATAGAATTTTATTCCCTTTAACTTTTACGTTTAATTACAAAATATGAATCCGCACAAATCAGTACATTGTGTTTTTAATGTATTTATGTTTTCACAAATGACTTTTTTATAATGCATTTGTATGTTTTAAATGTGTGCATTTCATATTCTATTTAGGTATGCCATCCTTAGAGGTTGAACAAATAAATAAATAAATAGTGCAATATTACATAAAAAAAACAATAGAAAGGATTATTCACCTGGAAAATGGCTTAGTTAGTTGTTTCTGCTTCATTGAATACATATTTTATGTGTTTCCGCCCATTACATGTATAAATATTTCATCTCGACAGATTCTGACATAAAAAATGTATCCCAGTATGAAAGTTCACAGAGAATAAATAGTGAAAATCTAAGTTGTATGCAAGGTAATTTATTTCTGTACAAACCTTAGCTTTGTTGACAAATGTTTCTGGTAAGTGAATGCGAGGGAAAGCATACATCGCCCCCATCACCTCGTTACACGTCACTCCCTCTATGGCGTTCAGCGTCTCCGTCGTCATACGCCCCTTTAGCTTAAGCTCCCCCAGAACTGTGTTCTTTTCCTACAAAAGACAACAACATTAGTCATATAATTTGTTGTCATATATAATTTATTGATATCAATACTAGATCAGAGACTTATCTTCAGTATTTTTTGCATAAACGACGCATACAATCAAACACACTATGTAAACACAATGCCGTTTTGCCAAAGTTTCAAGCAAGTTTCAACAGCAATAGAATACAACTGAAACAGATGAAACGAGGTGCATGACGCATTGTTTTCGAAATATTGCGCTTTATTATTTAACTAATTCGCTAATGTTATTTTCTTCGGATTTTCTCAACTTTTAACCCAGCAATACTTGTACAGTATTGTCTGGATTGCTCAGCAAGGAAATAGCAGATTACTTTGGAAATAGCAGATTACTTTGATACCTCGGATCATTGTGCTGAAATCAATTGGTCAAAAATTCAATGAGAAATATGTGCGCAAAAACATCCCAGAATGAAAATTAGAAAAACAATAGTTTAGACATCTCCAATATTGAATTAACTAAGCAATCATACCGATATCTATTTTATCAAATTTAGTTGTATTTCTATTGATCTAAAACATGCTAGAAACCGTATATATACAACTCCAGCAGCACAAGGGTTAAACCGTATATATATAAGGTTGCAGCACCACAAGGGTTAATAAAGATGATAACATGTATAATTGGTGGCTAAGCCTAAGTGACTTACCTTGATGTACTGCTGGTACGAGGGTTCGTCAGGTCTCGGGGGGTTTACAACCACATCCATACCCGCCTGGGAAATAAACACACAATCAATATGTCATCACATAAGGCATATTCATATTAATACTTAACCAGCTATCAAGACTATTGTCATTTTTAATTTGTTTTATTTGTTGATATTGGGAACAAATGTATTTGAAAATCGGGACTTGCAAAGGATAGATCTCAAATTAAGCAGATATGATTAATTTTTATTCACTGACACAACTTCAAATGGGTAAAAAATTTAAATAAATTAACTTAGCAGGATAAAGATTAACTATTAGTCATTTCAGTTGGGGACCGTCTTTATACGTCAGAATTGACGTCTATAGACATCAGATTCTGACGTCTAAAGTCGGTCCCCACACTAAAAAATAAAATATTTAATATGACCGTAGACCAATAACATAGGTACAAATGTATTCACTCACTCACTCACTCACTCACTCACTCACTCACTCACTCACTCACTCACTCACTCACTCACTCACTCACTCACTCACTCACTCTATCACTCACTCACTCACTCACTCACTCACTCACTCACTCACTCACTCACTCACTCACTCACTCACTCACTCACTCACTCACTCACTCACTCACTCACTCACTCACTCACTCACTCACTCACTCACTCACTCACTCACTCACTCACTCACTCACTCACTCACTCACTCACTCACTCACTCACTCACTCACTCACTCACTCACTCACACTAGCTTGGCTTACCTGACCGGAGATACAAGGACATAGATTGGCAGAAATTGACTTCAAAAGCATCGCATGAACTTCACCGTCCATGTTAGCCAGCTCACAGAAGCCACCCCGGAAACCACATCTGAAAGTGCACAAGGATCACACTATAGTTACATCAGAGGAATTGAAGCTGCTTAAGAGGGTCAGCGACCCCTCATCTATCAAATTGAGCTATAACATAATACATGGCACTGAAATTGTAATGGTAAAAAAATGTGCCACCCAAGACATTTTTAACCCAAAAAATAGTAAATTATAAAATATGTATTTTCAATTTTGCTGTATAAGCCAATCCGTATTTCTTTACTTCAATTAAAAAAAATTTGGCACCCAAGGCATTCTTAGTGTAAAAATAATAAATCATAAAATATGTATTTATTATATTTATAAGCCAATCCGTTTTTCACTTTTTCTTTTCTTAAATTGCTATGACCAATTGCAAAAATGACAAGTGCACGTTATGGAGAACTGATTGTATTTACTCGCCAATATATCAAGGTGTGTAAAAATTCCATATTTTCTTTAGACGTCAAGGAGTATTGCAGACGATGCATAACTGATCATACTTACTCTCCCATATATCCTTTAGATGTCGACATAAATGATGCCAGCTCCAGGTCATTGTATTCCGGGCCTAATTCTGTCATCACTTTCTTGAATGAATGAAATTCTGAACCCTCCGCATAAATATTATGCTGGTAGACCTGTAATATGCAAAGGGTGTACAGTGTACAGTCTATGATAATAGTGTGTACAAAGCGGCATGATATGACAGAGGGAAACAAAATGACAAAATGTGTACTGGTACATATATATGTAATGGACCATGCCCATGAATAATCAGGAACCATTTGGAAAGGTATTTGCATACTTCATTTTTGTAATTGCTTTTTTTTGTGCAAGAAAAAATTAAGTATATCTGGAAATTAATGGCCATAACGAAATGCACACATTTCTGTGACTCATATTTAACAATTAGGTCAAGCCTTCCAGTTGTTCATGCCGAGTCATTCTAAACCATAAAGGTGGTCATAGCACTTATTCTTCTTAACAACAACATAATTCTTGCCATCTCCATGTAATATATAAATAAAATAAAAGATCAGAACATTTCCATTGTCATGGATTATGCAATTTTCACTCAATTGTTTCATTGAAATTGTTCCATATGGTGCAATAAAGAGACAACTGATCTTTAGCCACTAAAGCTCGGAGCTGTCCAATTTAAATTATCAGTGACTTGAAGTTGTATCTCGCTACCGCAAACTACAACTTCAAGTCACTGAAAATTACTTTGATTTGTGAAATTCAAGAGTAGACACAGCGAATATCAGTGCCTAAATATTTAAGACATTTTTTTTTAACACAAGAGTGGCTACTGTAGTGGACATCAGTGCCCGAAGGTTTATAAAGGTCTAAACCCATTTGAATAGTTTATATTTCTCCTACCTCATCAGCGAGGACAAATAATCCCTCCCGTTTGGCAAACTTAATGACATCCTCAATATTCTTTCTGGAAAGAACTTGTCCTGAAACAGAAACCACAAAATGAGAAGGTTGCATCACTGTTTTTCAATCATTTGAAGCTGATTCAAATGATGAAAAACATTTCTATTAATGAGAAATAGACATATCTCAAATACAAATAATTGATAAATTCCACTAAAAACTATTTTTCATAATTAATTCAGATTTGATTAAAACTCGCTAGAACCTTATATATACAACTATAGTAAGACCAGGCCTTGCGGAGATTAGTGTTCTTCTATCATGGCAGAGAATTCTACACATTATTTTTCAATTATAATTTAATGACTTTGGCTTGACCTTGACTTCATAAATTAAAGCAGTAATAGCTGACACAATTCCTAGCTTGATCTGATGAAAAATATTTCTAATCATGAAAATCAGTATCTGACAAATGATGCAACACGCTGTACCCCGGGTTACCTTTGTACCCCGGGGTACTGCGTGATTTGCAGCGCCACCTGGTGAATGCGGCTGCAATTTGCGTTGCAACAGGTTCCGACATTGAAAGATGTATTACCAATAGTCCTTAGTGACGAAAATGCCCCCAAAACAAGAATATTTTGCAAAATAAGAACAATTCACATCCATTTTTGCCCTCCTATAAAATTATTTTACATTTTTTGGTACCCAGGGTACAGCCCTGAAAAATAAATTAAATAATTAAACAAAATGGCGGATTTCTATTTGGTACCCCAGGGTACTGCGTGGTGCATCAAATAGAGTTATTTGATAAACTGAGCATCGATAACAAACTATTTTATTAATTTTAATTGTGATTTTATTTGGGTTAAATCCTTGGATATGGAAGGGTGTATCTGCCACTTTATGAAGTGGCAGATACACCCTTTCATACTCAAGGGGTCAATATATAAAGGTGCTACTATAAAGGCTTCATAATTTACAGTTTACATTTTTTGTGTCATGGCAGTGAATTCTACACATTACTGACTTGAGACATCAAGAGGTGTAAAGGGTTAAATACAGGAATTCTATTACTGACCTGTAGGGTCACTAGGGTTACTGACCTGTAGGATTTCCGGGGTTGATAACGACCAGAGCCCTGGGTTCACAATGAGATCTTGCCGCATCCAGCGCTCGCTTTAGCTCCGTTATGTCTAAGCCCCACTTATTAGCCTCATCCAGGTAATATGGTATCTACAAAAAAACAGAATTTATCAGTTGTGATATATATAAAAATACACATTACAACTGTTGATTTAAACCTTTCAAGCCTGAATTTACCGTAGTCATCTTCATTCACTACAAGCCCCGAATTGCTGTTGCAATTCTTGACTTGTAGTGAATGAAGATAAATTAAAGTGAGTGAAAAATTAAAGAAAAATGTCATGTTTAGCATTGGTAAACCAGTTTCATAGGAATTTGCGTTCTGAAACCCTTAGTTGTAGGGAAATTAGGTCTGTTTTCAGGAATGTTAAATGATGCTTTAATGCGTCGTGAGGGCTTAAAGGGTTGACCCCTTAGAGTACTGGTATTGACTATAGTGATATTTCTGGGTTTTGAGCAGCACTTCAATGTAACCATTTTTTAAAAGCGAGATATCTCAGGCACATTAGATGCTCACTTAACCTCTCACTTGACCATTACAGTGCGGAAATATTCACATATAAACCAAAGTTTCTTTCAGTGCGGGTATTGACTTTTGAAACATAGAAGTCAGATTCTATACAGGTCGGTCAGCGCATTCAGTAGAAGTTATGAATCCCAGTAGAGAGACACAACTTCAACTGACTAAAAATTTAACTTGAGAATTTGAGCTCTCACAAATTTAAATTTATCAGCTGAGTTAAAAGCGTTTACAGTTTGACCATCAAAAATAACACATTTTTACCCACTTTTACTTGTGGGTCATAGAGTGAGAAACGCCTTCAAGTGCGTAAAAATGGGGATTATATAGGTTGGGGCTTTGAGCAGTACTACGTATTATTCAAATATCAAAAAGATCAAATTGAAGATGTCTGAGCCATTTCACCGCCAGGACACCAGTATGTGATCAAGGCCTGCCGCAGCAAGTAGAAATGTCATTAGTTTCAAAAATAATGTTACAAAGTTAGTACAGTTTACTTGGAACCATGAATAACATATTTTCAACAATTAAAGACTTATTATTATGGTTACTTATCTACTAATAAGCTTCTGTGGAGTTTGGAAACCCATTTATGTTATTAACATTGAAGCAGTGGTGGATCCAGGGGGGGGGACCCTCACTATTTTTGACAAATTCTTAAAAAGTCCACTAAATTAGTCAAAAAATCCCCCTTTCATCAGATCACGGCTTGGCCTTTGTGAAGGCACAGCTCATTAAAACATATTAATTTCCATGACAAAAGAATTAAAATAATTAACAAGTAAAATCTACAGACAACAATTACAGGCTTCATACAGTTTGCCTATGAAAAACCAAAGGTTTTCTGAAGGAATTTCAAAGACCAGTTCAAACAGTGAAATCAACATTACTTTGAGTATCTGCTTTTCAGGATTATAGCGTGTATTGAGATGGTACTCACAGATTGTGCGTTATATTCTGCCATCGTTGCTGAGTACAGTGGATACTGAGGTATAGGAATCATCACTCCACATTTACGGGTGTTACTACCAGTCATTAACATCTTAAACACCGTCTGGAAAAAAAGGAAGTAGCAAAGAGGTTACAGTGGTCAGAAAAACACATTGTGACAACATTAATCAATCAATCAATCAATCAATCAATCAATCAATCAATCAATCAATCAATCAATCAATCAATCAATCAATCAATCAATCAAACTTCTATAGCGCCTAAATCCTCAGTGGATCGAGCTCAGAGGCGTACAAATCCTTGATGTGCATGATTATGTAACCAAACCATTTCTTTTGTAATATGAAAAGTTTTAAATTGTTTTTGAACTAAGTGGCACCCTTCACTCGCAAGGATATATCTTATTAACTGTTGAATCGTTTGTTTCTATTCTTCATTTATTAAAAATTTATGAAAAATAGACCCCTCCAAGATTTACTGTTTTGATGTACTGCCTAGCAAATACAAAACATTTGTATAACATTTATACAATTTCCAATTTGGTTTTGAACTCCCTTTAAACCGTCTATATGGGTCTAGCAGCTCAGAGGTTAACAGCAAATTGTTCTAATTTTCATTCACCATGCTTGAGGTGTGAAATGCTGAACATTGCAATGTTGGTGAATAAAAATGTCCTATTTGATAAAATGTACAATCGAGTACATGTAAAAGTATAACATCTTAAATTAAAGCTGAGAACCTCTGGATTGTGACGGATTGTACCACTTTTAATTTAAGAAATTTATTTAAAATATGTCATTTGGTGAATAAATGTGAGGTGATAAAATCTTT
The DNA here is from genome assembly GCA_964017125.1 of Flabesymbios commensalis. Lineage (NCBI taxonomy): Eukaryota > Metazoa > Annelida > Polychaeta > Terebellida > Flabelligeridae > Flabesymbios > Flabesymbios commensalis. The sequence goes on along the minus strand of OZ024909.1, from coordinate 2,949,640 downwards.
AACCCTCAAAGCGCTGAAATACTTTTGTATACACCATGGAGACCAAAGGGATTTTTTCAATATGAAATCACCATAAATGTCTCAGTTAGCTCTTTCCGATTCATTTGAATACCAATGTTATGGGTTTATGGCCATTAAAAATATTTTTACACTGCAGGGATCGACTTTAGTCGGCAGAATCGGACGTCTACAGACGTCAGATTCTGTTGACTAAGGTCGATCCCCGTGCTGTACCCTCACGATGCATCATTTTGCATCTCTGGAGGACGATTTCATTTCCTACACCTTTTCATGGAACTGTTTTAATATTAACAATATATTTTTTTACATTTGCCACCCACCGCACGTCATCTTCATCCACTACAATTTGAAAATTGTGACACTGACTTGTAGTGGATGAAGATGACAATGGTAAATTCAGGCATTAAGATGCGTGATATTACCTTGATAGCATCGCTGGCTCCTGATGACATGAACACATTGTGGAAGTCGCTGGGTATACCTCCGTCTCTCTCTGTGATGTAACTGGCAATGTCACGTCTGATGACCTCTATACCCGCGCTGTCACTGTATGACCCTGAAATACAACCATACATCATGACACGATGACCTCTAGCGCTGATTCTGAAGAACAAACACATCATGACATGTCATGTCTCATCATATCCTGAACTGTGTTGTCACTGAAATACAGGAATACACGCAATAAATCACAGATTATCACAGATCATGTGATACAGTAAACGAATGTTGCAGAAATAATCCTGTGTTGTGGACAAAATCTTAACCCCTAGAGCCCTGATATCCACTACATTAGCCATTCTGTGTTTTCCTTGGCAGCTTCAAACCAGTTATGACAAGAGGCCTGAAGTCCTGTATCATCCCCCGCCATAAATTAGGTTAGAGTTTTTGCGGTCACAAATATTTGAAAAGTTGAGGTGGCCATTGTAAATTTCAGTAAAATAACCTGCACATTTCCAGATGGTGGGTAATGTGATTTAAAAATGTGAATTATTTCTGACCTCAATTTTTGGGTTTTTGCACCCACAAAAAAATTGAAGTTGATCCGTGGTGGCCGTTTTGAATTTCAGCGAAAGCTTGAAAAAAATCACCAGCACATCTCCATATTGTGGGGAATGTGATAGCAGAATTTGAATAATTTCTGACATTTAGTTTTCAAGTTTATGCGCCCACAAAAAAATCTGGAGTTGACCTGTGGCGGCCATTTTAAATTTTGGTATCATCTTTAAAAAATCACTTGCATATCCCCATGTTGCTGGGAATGTCATGTTAAAATTTCAAAAAAAATTGACTAGTAGTTTTTGAGGTTTTGCGCCCACAAGAAAACATTACGCCGGATGCTGGACAGAATTCTGGCGCGACTAATATCCCCCTTCCCCTACGGGCGGGGGATAAAAAGTAAATTATATGCATTTTCAAACTTAAAACACTGTCTGATATTTGTTGGGACTTAAATTTTACAAATCACAAATATTCAGTCACTTGTAGTTGTGGATCGCTGGAGCGAGACACAACTATAAGTGACTGAAAATTTAAATTGAATAGCTCAGCGTTCTAGAGGTTAAATGGCAATTAAATGTGTATTCACTTTCAAAAAATGTTTATTTGAAATAAATCCTGGCAAAATTTATTTTGAAACATGCGTGAAGATATCATAGATATACGGATTCAGCTGGAAGAGGGTTAAGAAACCTGTCGAGTAATCACCCTTTGCCTTCTAATCACGGCAATAGTTGTTTTCAATCAGCTTTATTATCCGAATAAACCACTGTTATTGGGAATGAAATGACTGTTTTAAGATCAAGATTTGTAATTGTAAATAAATGTTTAGTCTCAAATTAACAAATATGAGTAATTTTCAACCACCTGACTGCATCGCAGTAGTAAGACACAACCTCAAGTGGTTGAAAATTTAAATAAATTAAGTTAGCAGGGCAAGGATTGAAACACTCACCTATACTGTGCCCCTTGCATCCGTTAAGTACGTGTCGTGCTCTCTGTTTCGCATCTTCTGGAAATTCTGAGTTGTTCAGCAGGTCTGGGTATGTGCACAATGCTACCACCTGGTGGATAAGCAGGACATATCAGACTAAATCGATGAGATTTTCAAATTTAAAACAGTAGCCTAACACCTAATATCCAGAATATTTCGCACAATTTTAATTTGATTTTGATAAAATACCATGAATATAAGTGCGCTATATCAAATAAATGTGAATGCAGCCTTTTGTACACAAATCAAAAATATTCAGGGTTTCCGCCAGGAGTGGGGGGATCCAGACCCCTCCATTCAGCACCACAGGGGAGGGGGGGGGCGGATATCCCTTGTTAGCAGAGAAAATAAAAATATATTCCATATTTTGGTGTCATTTCAGCTAAGATTTTAAGCTATTTTAAGCACTAAACTTTAAAACTCTCAATTTTTCTTCCTGGGGGAATACCCCCAGACCCCACACTCCTTTTGGACCCCTCGCCCATACAAACATTCCTGGCGGAAACCCTGATATTAAATTTGAAATATATAATAATAGGTCTTACACACTGACCTGCCTAAGGAAGGTAATCGGTTGTTGTCCCATGGCGTGACAATCACCTATATTAGCTCGGATCACCTCCTTGAACGGCTTGTCTGCCCCCTGTCAACAAAAACACTTGTAAAATACATGATTATCAATAGATAAAAAAAGTTAGCAAAAAAATTATGAATTGTATACAAAAAATAAACTACCGGTAAATAGGCCATCAAAGACGACCTTAGCGGCAAAGTACATGTATTTTTTATTTTATTGAAAATTGTAGGAGAAATAAGAGATTAAATCACCATGATCACAGGCAAAAAGAAAAATAATAATGGCAAGGAGTTTTGTATGTTGAGCACATTTGCAAAGTTTCAGAACAATCAGATAAAAACCAGCAGCCAATCGAGTTTACAAGAAAACTCATGTGTCTGAGCAGCGGCCATTTTGAATTTGATCTGTGCAATGTTAAACCTCATCTGGGCTTTCAGAGCAATCAATTACATGAATTAGAAACATGTGAGTCAATTGTGGGTCGAATAAATACAAGGGAACAAAGCCAGACTGATAGACAGTCGTCATGGGGATGACAATAGCAATAATCAGTGCACAGTATACAGGTGTACTCCATGACCTTGATGTTAGGGTTACTTTACCTTAGCTTGCTCTGCCTCTATCTCTCCCGCCCTTGTGACTATGGGCCCCTGAACAGCGTACCCCATGACCTTGATGTTAGGGTTACTTTACCTTAGCTTGCTCTGCCTCTATCTCTCCCGCCCTTGTGACTATGGGCCCCTGAACAGCGTACCCCATGACCTTGATGTTAGGGTTACTTTACCTTAGCTTGCTCTGCCTCTATCTCCCCCGCCCTTGTGACTATGGGCCCCTGAACAGCGTACCCCATGACCTTGATGTTAGGGTTACTTTACCTTAGCTTGCTCTGCCTCTATCTCTCCCGCCCTTGTGACTATGGGCCCCTGAACAGCGTACCCCATGACCTTGATGTTAGGGTTACTTTACCTTAGCTTGCTCTGCCTCTATCTCTCCCGCACTTGTGACTATGGGCCCCTGAACAGCGTACCCCATGACCTTGATGTTAGGGTTACTTTACCTTAGCTTGCTCTGCCTCTTATCTCTCCCGCCCTTGTGACTATGGGCCCCTGAACAGCGTACCCCATGACCTTGATGTTAGGGTTACTTTACCTTAGCTTGCTCTGCCTCTATCTCTCCTGCCCTTGTGACTATGGGCCTCCGCACAGTGTACCCCATGACCTTGATGTTAGGGTTACTTTACCTTGGCTAGCTCTGCCTCTATCTCTCCTGTCCTTGTGACTATGGGCCCCCGCACAGCGTACCCCATGACCTTGACGTTAGGGTTACTTTACCTTGGCTAGCTCTGCCTCTATCTCTCCTGCCCTTGTGACTATGGGCCCCCGCACAGTGTACCCCATGACCTTGATGTTAGGGTTACTTTACCTTGGCTAGCTCTGCCTCTATCTCTCCTGCCCTTGTGACTATGGGCCCCCGCACAGTGTACCCCATGACCTTGATGTTAGGGTTACTTTACCTTGGCTAGCTCTGCCTCTATCTCTCCTGCCCTTGTGACTATGGGCCCCCGCACAGTGTACCCCATGACCTTGATGTTAGGGTTACTTTACCTTGGCTAGCTCTGCCTCTATCTCTCCTGCCCTTGTGACTATGGGCCCCCGCACAGTGTACCCCATGACCTTGATGTTAGGGTTACTTTACCTTGGCTAGCTCTGCCTCTATCTCTCCTGCCCTTGTGACTATGGGCCCCCGCACAGTGTACCCCATGACCTTGATGTTAGGGTTACTTTACCTTGGCTAGCTCTGCCTCTATCTCTCCTGCCCTTGTGACTATGGGTCCCCGCACGGTGTACCCCATGACCTTGACGTTAGGGTTACTTTACCTTGGCTAGCTCCGCCTCTATCTCTCCTGCCCTTGTGACTATGGGCCCCCGCACAGTCAGTGTACTCCATGACCTTGATGTTAGGGTTACTTTACCTTGGCTAGCTCTGCCTCTATCTCTCCTGCCCTTGTGACTATGGGTCCCCGCACAGCATACTCCATGACCTTGATGTTTGGGTTCATGTTTTCCAGAGTGAGCACCTTCCTGCGTGGCTGGTGGTTGTGGTTGTTCATGTGTGGTTCTCCTGACGCCATTCTCCCTGATGCTAATCCTGATCCTTCACAAATGTGACTCAAACGTATCCCACTTCCTCTACTCAGCGTCCGCAGCATACCTGCTCAGCCCTGGAAACAAGGTCAAGACAAGGTCAATACATTGTACAAGGTCAATACATTGTACAAGGGCAATACAAGGTCAAAACAATATCAATACAAGGTCAGTATAAGGTCAGTACCAGCTAAGAACAAGCAGCATTCGTAATAGACATTCTCCGCTGTCCACAACAACCAGAAATTGTGTCTGACAATCGAGAGTTCCCAGGAGGTTGTACAATAACCCTTGGAGTGCTGAAATATTTTTGTATAAACCATGGAGACCAATGAGTTTTTCAATTTTAAATCGTCATAAATGTCTTAGTTATTTCTTCCTGATTCATTTGAATACCTATGTTATGGGTCTACGGTCACTATAAATATTTTAATTATTTTCAGTGCGGGGATCAACTTTAACAGTTCAAGACGTCAGAATCTGTTGTCAGATTCTGATGTATAAAGACGGTCCCCACGCTGAAAGGGTTTTTTAAACTAATTAACCATTATCTGCTAAGATGATTTATTTCAATTTTCACCCACTTGAAGTTGTGTCTCACTACCGCGACCCACAACTTCAAGTGGGTGGAAATTACTCATATTTTTTAATTTGATAACAAACATATACAATTCTTGATGTTTAAACACACATTACGTTCCCAATAACAGTGATCTAATTGACCAATAAAACCCATTTAAATCGACTAATGTCATGATTACAGGCAAAGGGATTATGGAAATTTAGAAGTCAGTGACTGTCTACTGGTCAGGGTAATAGGTTCACAATGCTGAGGTTCCGCTTCATTGGGTCACAAAAGTTACCTGTAAGGCCACTCTGTTTTTTTAGATGAGCGCGCTCATTAGATAAAGTCTTATTAATGCAGCGTATTACTAAAAAACATTTTTTTTCTGCCCAGCACACACATTGGATTCTTGCCGATTGCCAAAAAAAACAGTTAATTTCAGAAGATAAAAAACCCATTCTGAAAAGAAACCAGTTCATTGCAGGATATAAAAAACTTTTATCCTGCTAAAATTTGTTTTCTTGTTTTTTAAGCGTTTATAAGCTACTACAGTGCAGCTTAATAAATGAAACCATATTATCATGATTATTATGCATGGTTTTAAGCATGGTTTAGATATTGTTCTAGGTCAGCACTAAAGACTTATAAAATAGTTTTTGGTAGATGTTGCTTAGTTAATCCAAAAATGTAATATTAATTGGAGATGTTTATTTTTCATAGATAATAATATTTTTCTTCATTTGAAGCTGAAAATTGCGTTAGCAATTGCAGCTTCAAATGACGAAATATAGAAACACACAAGCAGGACAAGGGTTAAATAATTTTTAGTAAAAATATCTCAGATGCACTTCTAGCAGTAAAAAGGTCGAGAGAATATCCTAATTTTGTAAGTGTCCCATACATCATGTACATAGGCCTACAGTCTTCAAACGAAATGTTGGATCAACCTTGGTTTAATGTTGGACCATTGTCTTTGACACTGGCCCAACCTTAATCCAACATTGACTCAACGTCTAGTGTTTGCTGGCCCAACAAACACAGACTTTGAGCCATTGTTGGATTATTGTTGGACCACCCTCGGGTGGATCCAGTACTTAAAAAGAGGTCTGAAGTCCTATATCATACCCAGCAATAATTTAAGTAAGTGTTTGCGGTCACAAATATTTAAAAAGTCGACTTGTGGTGGCCATTTTCAATTTCAGTAAAATCACCTGCACATTTCCAGATGGTGGGTAATGTGATTGTAAAATGTGAATTATTTTTCACTTAATTTTTTTATTTTTTGCGCCAACAAAGAAATTAAAGTTGATTAGTGGTGGCCATTTTGAATTTAAGCAAAACCTTAAAAAAATCACCTGCACATCTCCATATTGTTGGGAATGTGATTGTAAACTTTGAATAATTTCTGACTTTTATTCCCACAAAAAATCACTCTAGTCAATTTTGAGAGGAGGAGGATCTGCTACTGATACCGTATACAACGCTGAGCCAACATATCAAGTGTTTGCTTGAAGAGTCTTGCCAACAATAGAACAATCATAACAAAATGTGACTTTGTTACATCACCCCCTCCTCGGCCCCCCACTAGAGTGTTTACACTGATTCCATGCCAGCCTGTCCGTATTCTCGTACAAGTTACAATATATCGTAGGCTTCTGATTGGTCGAGATGGCCATCTCGACCAATCAGAAGCTTACGATATATCGTAACTTGTACGAGAATACGGGCCATGGCAGTCGAGTGTGACCGTGTGAAGGTCACCATATTACCATTAGGCGGAGATTGTTATGTTGACCTCTATGACATGTCGTCATTGATAATAACAATGTAGGACTTTCAAGAATGTGTCAAATTCTAACCTTCTGCGTGTCAGAGTCAGAAAAATAGTCCAGAGTCCTGGCTTCGTTTTGTCGATTGATTGAGCCATTGTTGGGGACGCGCCCTGACCTGTATCGCCGGCCAGTTGTGTGACACAAAGCATTATCATTATATATGAGGAAAAGAACGATATTTATGATAGATTAGTAGATCAAATGTACGAGGCACGCAGCGCTTAGTAGGTTTGGCTCAATTGAGTTTTTTCTAAACTTGACACAGAATTCCTATACATTTTATTGACAACCTGATTAAGTGAAGGAACTGTACCCCCTAGCCGTGTCGTCCTCTCCGAGGCCGTGGATTGATCTATTTGCTTTACCAGAAAAATCCAACATGGCGGTAACTAAGAGCGATACCGACCCCAAGGTTCGCAAATGTCCATAATTTTTTAATGACCGTGCGACCCTTGAGCTGAGCATGCGGGCAAGTAACTGAAATGTTACATATTTTCGACCTGATGATTCAGGGACAAATCTTACATATGTCCGTTCAAAGAAATATCCCACGCTTTTGTACGGGGTCAATCTGTGCTGAAACCTGTTTCAGCCACTGGGGCTACTGTACCCCCATGATAATGGTTTAACCATAGATTACCAATATCATTAATATGGTCCCTCTATGATCCTCTTTATGTAGGCCTGCAACATTGCAGTGTGTAGATATCATATTATTTTAAATGTTTGTTTTTCTTCGTTTCTTTTATTCAAACCATATTTTAAAAAACGCGATATTCGACATTCAACTCTAAAATGGAAGCCAAATTTGTATTTGGCATTTTTTAGTTAAAACAGATAAATACTTTTTCTGTGGCATAAACAGCTATTAAGGTGATTCCATGATGTTATGACTAGTCCTGACTCCATACAAAAGAATAATATCAGCCTCGCTACCACATATACACTGATGTACCAGTGGATTTATAGTACCACGTGTAACATAAGGGGGTAGGCCCATATATGGTGACTCAGTGCCTCGACCCGGCTAGTGACAGTGTAATAAATCATGTATATGTGATATAGATCTTTAGCCACATGATTGGTCGAGATATGCATCTTGACCAATCAATAATTCCTAAAATCGGCTGCTTTCAGTATATAGCGGCTTCGCGTAGTAGGCCTTTTTATAGAGATTATTTTTCTGGTGCACCCCTTATTTACCATGTTTACCATGTTTACACATACAGTCTTGTTTTGTGGTTAATATTACACGATATCAGTTCGTTTGACATGATCACAGGGTTGGCAATATCACCCAACCCGGGTTTTCCCACCCCGGGAATACCCGGGAAAACCCGGGGTGGGCAATAATGCTTTTTTAGCCAAAGTGGGTAATAATGGGCAATAATAAAAAAAATAAAATAAAAAATACTAGAATATCACAAAGTGAAAAGTAAAAATATTATTGTCAAAGCACGCAATAATTGGCAATAATATTAGCCAATTGTAAAAGAAAAGGGATAAACCGAAAATAAATGATGAAGTGTGGCAGTCGAATTGGGCAATAATGCGTAAATATTTAAATAAGGGAGACATAAATAAAAAGAAAACATTTATTTTTTATTATAAGCAAATGTAAATATGTCCAGCAAGTTGTTTACGATTGGGAGATTCATATCCAGGCCTAAGCAGTGAGATCATTTTTTTGAATTGGGGATGGTCAGGTACATTTATAATTGTGCAGCTCATTGGGTACTGAATGCGTGCCATGCACGACTGCTCATACCATGAAACCATTTGTGTTCTAAATGTGCAATTCTCTAGTTTCCGTCCTAAATTTTAATAATTGGTATCGATCTACAGTGCCTTTCAGTGAAATTTACAAATCAATCGTAAAAAAGGTAATTAAATATATTAGTTTACTTGTTATATTGTTATAAGGGAAGGTTAGTCGAATGTACTAGATGTGTTTTTCATAAATAATCTCAACATTCAATTTATAATTGTATAGTAACCTTGGGTAATCAATGCGTGCCATGCACGCCTGCTCGTACCATGAAACCATCTGGATTCTAAATGTGCAGTTCGCTAGTTTTAGTGCTATATTTAAATATTTGGTATCAATTTACAGTGCCTTTGAGTGAAACATACAAATCAATATTAAAAAACGCATTCGGATATTATTTAAACAAGAAAAAACAGTCAGCGTTGTACTGAATTGGGTTACACAATCAAAGAGACGTCCACTCCGTAGCTGGGCTTATGGTTACGTAATGTGTAGACGTCTCCAGACGGTGAACTCTATTGACAAGAGGTGTGATTGCAGCGCGCCTGAGAAACACCTAATTCGGCCGGCATCGGGTGAATACCCACTGTGATTTTGACCCAATGTTTATTTTATTGTTCCGCCAGCATCGCAGACTGTGGAACAACGTTAAGTCGACGTTGATTCAATGTATCGTGTTTGCAAGGTAAAAAACAACCATTGTCCAAGATGACCGCGCAGCTTTGATCTCAGAAGGCGCCATGTGACACGGAAATTAGCGTTTGCGGTCTAGGGTTCGTCTTTATATTATTTAAAAGCCTGTCATTGTGGTCTTTCACAGTTAATAACAAATAATGATTTTCTTCCAAATTAAATTTGACAAGATCATTTATTAGTGGCAGTCGAGGCCTATTTCTTAATCCAATAATAAATTATATTTGATAAGAAATTAAATTAGATGAGAAATTATATTACATTATGTACCTCCATAATAACCGAAAATACCAGCCTCAAAGGGTTCATCAGCTGCAGTGTTTGTTAATTTATGCCATAAACCACTTATATTATTCCCACACACAGATTTCATTTGAAATCATAACATACGTTGTTATTAATATGAATAATATATATATAAAATAAAAATAATATGACATCGTGACTGATATTAAATTATTATTTTTATTGTAAATAAAGCAAACATAGGTATCAGGGGGTCTGAATTAAAAATTGTATGAAATGGAGAATATAGGCAGCCGTCCAATATTGCCCATTATTGCCCATTAAAACCCGTATTTATCCATATTGCCCAGTGGGCCGGGTAATATTAATATTACCCGGATTTTTGCCAACCCTGCATGATCAGATGAGCTCTGGCATCAGCCACGTCCTTAACACTTTGAACACTAAATAACATGTTTAACCATTAACCCTCTAAGCCCTCACGATGCATGAAAGCATCATTTTACATCCCTAAAAACAGATTTAATTTTCCTACAACTAGGGGTTTTAGAATGAAAATTTCCATGAAACTGGTTTACCAATACATGACAATTTTCTTTAATTCTCTACCCACATCAAATCATCTTCATTTACTACAAGTCGTGAATTGCGGCAGCAATTCGCAGCTTGTAGTGGATGAAGATGACAATGGTAAACTCAGGCTTGAAAGGGTTAAAGCGCAAAATTAAAAAAAACAATTTTTCACCCACTTGAAACCGCGACTCACAGCTTCAAGTGAGTGAAAATTACTCATATTTGTTTAACATGAGATAAAACATTTGCAAATCTTGACCATGTTGATGTTTAAACACTCATTTAGTTCCCAATAAGTGATTGAAACGGCTAATAAAACAGATTAAAAGCGACTATGGTCGCGCTCAGCGCCTAAAAGGTTAAAAAAGGCTGGACTACTTTCCCATCAAACACCAAGAGACGTTGGAGCGGGAAACAAAATGATAGACCCCCTATGTTCACATATTGGCATTGCCTTCGAATTTGTTCAAGTAGTAATCAATTATCTGCTATTTTATCGCAATATCCAGTGTATTACTACGGCAATGCCTTTTAACATGATTTTAATTTTGTATGTGATACCATGTAATGTCCATGTCGTGAGATTTTAGCAAATTAACCATCTTGTATATACATGTACATATATGCTAACATTTCTAAGACAAATAAGTCAGTAATGACTTTTCTTTATGTCAATAAAATATCTGTCTGTCTGTCTGAACCAACGTCGATTAGACGCTGGCCCAAAATTCAACCAACATTGGTTCATACAACGTTTCTGATTTCTGGCTTACTTGTTTCTTGCTTGTACAGACACTTGTTATTTTAATTCACATATAGGGCCTATTTAACCTCTATGCAGGGGAGTCATAAAAGTTGCGTGTTATCATTATCAGCTGCTTCCAACACGGATCTGTTCACAGGCTGATTAAACTTTGGCCAATTGAGCGGCTGAACTTAGAGATTTCCTAACCTTATGGACTGGTTACACACTGAGGGACAAACAGTGTCCAATATGCCTTAGATTGCGGGAGAAAGCCTTTGAAAAGCAAAAATTCCCCCACCCCACACTACCACCTTGCAGTGAAATATTTCATTGTCAAGTTTTTATACCCCCCCCAACCCAGTCAGTGAATAGATCCGCCCCTGAATACACCACATCCTGACCAGTTGCTGACAGCAGCCCTTTTCCTTTGGTTGAGCCTAGAGGAGCGCGCAGCGCGAGGGCTGACGCGAGATTATGCACTAGTTCTGGTATAAACCTTATAGTGCCTCTCTCTTTTCACCTGGTGAGGTAGGTGATTGTACAAGCATTGGCAAGAAGTCCAGGAGACAAGGAACCAGGGAAGAGGCGACCAGCCACCAGAGTAAGGGCAAGGACTGACCCTTTGAAATGTGCTCTGCTTTCTGAGCAGTGTGTTTGAAACCACCATCATGAACCGTCATCGTTAGCCAACCATCCGTGTCCGCCGTGCCATCACCCAAGCTAGCAATGTAATGATAGAGAGCTCATTGCTTAAGACCAGAATCCGTCTCCTTCAGTGCTATGCTTGAAAGCCCACTGCCTTATGTGTCTCACAAAACGGCTCCTTTCAGAGCCCCTGCTCTCTGTGGGAACAGGAGTTCAGGAGTTCAACCGATATCCGTCAACCGTCAACCGTGTTCTTGTCTCATGCAGTGGAGTGATAGGGAACTCACTGCTTTTGGTATGTCACACAGAACGGCGCCCCCAGAGCCCCTGTTCTATGTGGGAACAGGAGCTCAACCGTTATCCGTCAATCGTCAACCGTCAACCGTGTTTAAGCGTCAGCCTGGATTTCAGCCAGCAATTGATCCAGAATTGTATTAGAGCCTGATCGTTTTTGAACGATCTCATGATTCAACACCAGATCCTTGAAACACTGTGTGTTTTCAAGTGATCTAAATGTTTTAACCGCCAGTGCTGTCATCCTAGTTTTGATCATAGGGACGTTAGTGAGGTCATGCAGATCTATTGTTCTCATTCTGTCCAGGTAGGTTACACCAAGTGCTAGTCTCAGGCACTTGTTTTAAAAGATCTGCATTTCCTTCACTTGTGATTCCCTTAAAGCTCCAGTTATCAGTGAGCCATATTCAAGGACAGGGCGTATAAAGCACTTGTAGGCTTTTAAGATGGTATATGGTTTGGCGCCCCAGTTTGTCCCTTTGAGCAGCTTCAACAGGTTCAGTCGCCTGTAGACCTTTGCCTTTGGTTGAGAACGAGTACCTCTGAATATATACTGCAGGATGATAGGTCCACCATGTCTACACCATGGCTGTTACATGCTGTCACCAGCGCCCCACCCACGAGACCGTGCCAACAGGGAGAGATTGCTCTGGTCACAGAATGTGGCTGTTACAGACCCTCTATTGGCTGCTATTACGGCGACCGGAATCATTATTTGGAAATAAATATGGTCAGTTGATCGATAAGGTGTGTAGGTGTAGCGCTAACCTTGTTGATAATTTACAATGTTACCGCTGCACACGTAATCCACGATCGGGTCCTGTAATCTGTTAATTCTTTCAGCTCGGGGATCGTCTTTATACTTCAGAGGGCGGGGGCCCTAGGGTAGTGGTTAGCACCGCTGCCTTTCACGCCAGAGTTCGGGGTTCGGTTCCCAGTCTCGGCGGTTTGAAATAAACAAAAATGTTTCTTCCCCATCCACGTGTGAAAGTCAGTATTGTGGGGAGCCTCCGTGACCGAGAGGTAGCGTGCTCGGCCTCAGACCGCCGGGGCTCGAATTTCGAATCCTGTGTCTGGAGGACAGTGTCATCTCAATCATCTCACCATCCTCAGGAGGTTCTCCTGGCCCAGTTTAGCCTATATGTGCACAAAGGTGGCCTAAAGCCCGATTCATCTCATTTCATTTTATACTTCAGAATCTGACAGATGTCAGATTCTGAAGTATAAAGGCGATCCCCGAGCCGAAAGAATTAAACATTTCTAATGGCCGTGGACCCATAACATAGATATTCAAATGAAGGGGAAAGAGTTAAATAAGACATTTATGATGATTTTAAATTGAAAATAACCCTTTGGTCTCAATGGCTTTTAGAAAAATAATTGGGTGCTGTAATCTGTTAATCACTGAGCTGAAGTAGTTGTTATTTGACACAGATAATGTCATATCTCAAGCTGAGATTCTGGAGGGGGATTAACCAAATAACAGGCCCCTTGAGATAACGATGTGTTATATGTGACCGTCAGAATGTCACACTGTCAGACACAGAATGTCACAATGTCCCGTAACTATTCCGAGAAATCGTACCCGGCAAAATCCCTGGTACGAATAATATAGCCCGGCCCAGTAGGCAATAATGGGCAATATGGATAAATACGTGTTTTAATGGGCAGATGTGACTGTCAGAATGCAACAGCCTTAAAAAACATGTTTCGTATTTCCCTCCCTACTGACTTAAAAATACCCTACTGGATATATTTGTATGAGCATTTTTAGATTACACGTTTTTAACAGTAATCATGAGCACTTTAATCTGAAAGTCAACATGCTCATGTTTTTGATCAAGTGTCAGCTCAAATTCTTGTCCAAGGGGACGATGAGCTGTTCAAGGACATTAGCAGCTGTTCAAATTTGTTTAATTAGCAAAAAAATGTTACAAGTCATAAATATAATTATCAAGCTTTTTTAGTGGTTGTGAGCAATTTCACAATGTAAGAATTTACTAAATAGGTCTTACAAAAAAACATCCACTCTCCCCCTACTGATAATTTCAACTGCTCTGAAATCCGAAACAATGCTATTTTTAGGACTGGCCTGAGATAATACACTGTCAGATGAGGACCACACGATCTGAAGAATCTAAGCGACGTGAGGTAATTCACAACCACAACTAGTCAAGTGTTTACTCAAAGAGAACGATCCCTCCCTGCATGACTTGACACCGACATGAATCGATATCCGGCGTCAACAGATAGTTTGGTAGCAGGGGGGGGGGGGGGGGTTGGGGGGGGGGGCACGCTTTGGAGGCCTCGGATTGTGGTCCGAAAGGTTTTTGGTCAAATGGGATGTTTGTTTATTCGCATGCAAAATAATACAGTTACAATATGTACAATAAAATACACATATAATATAAAATTGATGAAAATTGCATAAAAAGTAAAAAAATGGACGTTATCAGTGTGGAAATTAACCCTTCCAGCGCGGGGACCGTCTTTATACGTCAGAATCTGGCGTCTGTAGACGTCAGATTAAAAGAGATCAACCAGGATCGCATGTTTTTCGCTGATTTCTCGATTAATTGATTTTCATGAAATTTTGTAACAATCATATTTCAACAGAATCCTAATATCCCTGAAAATTTCGTAAAGTTATATATCGTATTTCAAAAGTTAGACCATTTGACATGTAATAAATTGAAATTACGACGTCCATCTATAAGCCCATTAAACTAATTCTAGAATTTTATTTTAGAATTTTTATGTCAAATGGTCTAACTTTTGAAATAATAAATATAATTTTGCGAAATTATTACCGCTGTTAGGATTTGAATAGAAAATGGCCTTTGCAAAATTTCAAGAAAATCGGTTCAGAATTGACGGAGAAATCGCCGAAAATCATGCGATCCTGGTTAATTTGACGGCGAGTATAACATGTATAATGACTTCTAGTATCTCTCACCAATATTGAGACTCAATGGCGCTGTGGGCTAAAAGCAGTATTCAGGTCGGAAAAGGAATTCATTATTATGACTTTGGTGGATATATATAGTGTTAGGGACGCACCATTAGATATCTGGGGGGGGGGGGGGGCTAGAGTTTTTGTTGCTGGCAAACTTTTTTTACCTCCGAGAGAAAACAATCCTTTTTTTGGCGATCAACGTCCGACAATTTTTTTTTTTATGTTTTGTCGAAGAAATTTTTTGTCGTATGCTTTCCCTATTATGTAGGTTATCATTTGGTGTTTTTTCTTGTCAACATATTTTTCATCAATCTCGACAACAAACTTTTTTTTTCTGCCCACATTTTCAACAAACTTTTTTTTCTGACTTTTGTGGTGACAAACTATTTTTTATATTTTTTTCCAGCTTTCCCCCCCCCCCCCCAGATATGAAATGGTGCGTCCCTTAGATGCCGCAGGATCCCCACAACACTGAAGTCGACCACAGTAAAGTCGAACAGTTTGTGTTTTTATTAGCAACTGTTCTAAATGTGAAACACTATATGTCATAAAATCTATGATATTGAGATATTATGTGGTGCATATTTTACAAATCCAAGCAATTTCCTGTCACTTGAAGCGGTGGATCGCGGCAGCGAAACAAGCTTCAGGTGGTTGGAAATTTGAATATATATAATTGTTCAGTGCTCTAGGAATTAACCGAGGTTTTTAACATGTTTAACAAGTTATTAAATTGAAATGATCAATTATGGTGTGGTACATGTAGATGGAGGATGCACAACTGTCCAAAAAAGTCTTTTTCAGATATGTCTATTTTTTAGAAATATAACTTCTTTTCGTCAATTGAATTCGAAGTCGTGTCGGCGACATACAACGGTTAGTGAGTGAAAAATACTTACATAATAATCAAATAAAGTAGCGATTGAATCCAAATGTATGGCAATCTAGCATAAGCTGAAATCGGCTATAGCAGGGTTTCCGCCAGAAGGGGGGGGGTTCGGGGGGGTCCGGACCCCCCCCCCTCACAGGGGGGGGAAATATCCCCCCTTGTTGGCAAGAAAAATTAAAATATTCCCCATATTTTACTGTCATTTCATTTAAAATAGGCCATTTTAAGCACCAAAATTTAAAAACTCTGATTTTTTTTCTCCTAGGGAAGTACCCCCAGACCCCCCACCCCTTTTGGACTCCCCCTCTCAAACATTCCTGGCGGAGCACTTGAAGGGTTAAAATAAGTAGAATTCAGTGATGCCCAAACCAGCTACTCGTAGAATCTAAACTTTTAGTCATTTATAATTAAAAAAGCTCAAGTGATCTTAACCCTTACAGCGCGGAGACCGACTTTAGACGTCATCTATGGACATTTTATAGACATTTATGATGATTTCAAATTGAAAAAAAGATATCCATGGTTTATACGAAAATATTTTAGCGTTGTCAGAGTTACCTGAAAGTTAGGATAACATGTTCTTAGTGTAACCAGCCCAGGATATTTCCAGGAAGGTATTAGCTTGTCACAATCGTAACGTGTCTATATCATGTATATGTGAAGGCCTGGTACACCATTCACTACACTGTCCCTGCTGATACTGAGTGTAAATATTCACAAACCAACTGATTGAATGTCGTTCCCAGTGGTTACATGTAGTAGGGAGAGGGGGGGGGGTATCAATATCACGTTACAGAAGTAGGCATAATGAATGGCTCGATGCAACTAGAAGGCTTTCTTGGTGAAAAAACACGTTAAAAGATATTAGCTGCAGGGCTCATTAAATATGTCTCAACACTTCTTCCCCAGAGAGTATAGTAGGCCTATGCTTCACCAAAGGGCATGGTTCATCCAATGATGTTTTAATGTTGGGCCAACGTTAAAGACGTTGGTCCAATAATTGATTAGCATTGGGTCAACAACTATTATGATTGTTTTCTGATAGCCTGCTCTCCGGTATACATTGTGTAGAATTCTTATTTTTTGCCGGTCATTCCAGAACTTGGCTGTGAATTTTCATCGTGTTGAGACATGTTGAGAACTATCATGACTATACCGTGTATACACATCTCACCCTAAGAAACATCACAAAATCATGCGACACTGTCCATGCTACGTGCCTATGTCATTGTTCTGATACAGCAATATTGTGTACCACATTGAAATTGTGTACCCAATAATTAGTAAAAAGCAAATTGTTTCGCTAAACAAGACAAAATATACCTTGGCCCATTATACCTACCCTAAACATGTTTGAGTTTTCATCAATAAATCATTAGATATTTAGATACACATTCTATTGACGTCTAGTCAGCATGTACGACAGGAAGTCTATATAGTCTACATGATAATAATCTATGTCCAAAGAAAGTGAACTTCTTTCAATTATCCTTAATCTATTTACATGATCTAAATGATCTATGTTACTAACGCTTACCGATTGTTATAATAAAACATATCTACCTCAAAGTTATCAGCCGATAACATTTCAGCTAGATATATTTTATACACGGATATATCGTCCCCCTTGGAGTTAGAAGGTGCTAAACTGGCAGTTTGTAAAGTGGCAGTTTGTAAAGTGGCAGTTTGTAAAGTGGAAGTTTAGCACCTTCTAACTCCAAGGGGACGATATATACAACATGATTGTAATTCTTTATCATCTATATTTTCATAAGATTTTGTCAAACTGTACACCACTAAACCTGTATACCCACATTACTAATTATAATAATTGTATTTTATTAGCGACATTGAAATAAAATGCTGCTTTACATGCCAAACTACAGTATTCTATCGTGTTATCAGGTTATGGGAAAATACATATAAAATAACGAGTTTAAAAGTCGTCTACATGGACGTTGTCATGGCGACGACATTAACCCTTTGTCCGCTAAATTATAGAATTTAAATTTTCATCTTCATTTAACACCTACGCCCTATCAGTGTTTCAAGATTGAAAACATATTTTACTTTTACAATGGGTTATACAGGTGCTAGTAAAACAGGTGCTAGTAAAAACACAGAATGTCTGTTTTAGTCGATATCAGTACTTTAACCCTTTCACCACTGAAGTCCGTTTTTATGTGCTGAATGCTATGGCATTCAGCACATAAAAACGGGCTTCAGTGGTGAAAGGGTTAAGGGTTAACCCTTACAGCGCGGGGATCAACTTTAGTCGTCAGAATCTGACGTCTGCCGACGTCAGATTCTGACGTCTAAAGTCGATCCCCGCACTGTAACATTGAAAATATTTCTACTGGTGTAGACCCATAACATAAGTATTCAAATGAATCGGAAAGAGCTAACAAGACATTTATGATGGTTTCAAATTGAAAAAAACCCCTTTAATTGCGATGTTTTTTACAAATTAATTCAGCGTTTAAAGGGTTAAAGCGATTATAGCCCTTATTAGCGCTTAAAAGGTTTAATGATGCTGTATATATTCACTTAACAATGGAGTATGTGTAATTCATAGAGACATGCCAATCCCATAAAATGAGTTGTATACATCTCCTTGACTTATATACATGATATAGCCCAAGTACTAAAATTATAATGACCACGATAACCATGATAACGGGTTCACAATTATACAGTAAACACGCGACATGTGGAGGCTGAATGATGGGATGTGTGGGAGACGGTGGCCAGCATTGAGCCAACATAGGCCCAATGTCACAAGATATCCAGCAAACAAACGACTTTGGCCATGTTGAGGATCAATGTTGGGCCAGCGTTCTAACTTTGAACCTCAAAAGGATCAATGCCACGTGTTTAATGTGTAGTTGTGTACAGGCTACGAGGCAGTTACATCAAAAGATCATCATGAAAACAAATATTTATAATCAGAAAATGTGGAGGCCTAGCATAATACATGTGAACGATACCTGCGCCTGTCGCCTACTGCTTCATTTCGAATATTGTCCAATTATCATGATTATGTAGGCCTAATTTGGATGAACAGAAAAACATCACTCTGGGGAATGTTTAGTTATAGAATTATCCCCCATCAAAACATAAGCCGAGATGTGAATTAAACAAATCAACATATACATATACATGTAGTAGAAATGTCATTTATAGCAGTTGGGTATCGCTGTAATTTATAAACACATTAACTTTCCTTAATTTTAACCCTTTCAGCGCGGGAATCGACTTAAGACGTCATAATCTGACATCTGCAGACGTCATATTCTGACGTCTAAAGTCGGTCCCCAAACTAAAAAAGTAAAATATTAATAATGGCCGTAGGCCCATAACAAAGGTATTCAAATTAAGAGGGAATAAACGCGGGAAATTTCTTTGGACGGTCATATCTAAGGTTTGGCCTTGAATAGTCAGGTCGAAAATAGCTTTTTTAGAATCAGTAACATTTCAGCTACAAGATCACATGCTCAGCTTATTTTCCGCAAAGTCATTAAAAAGGTCTTAGCATTTTTCGGACCTTAGGGTCGAGATCGCTTTCAGTCACCGCTATGTTGAAAAACGTTAATTTTTTCGGGTAAAACGAATACAGCAATCCACGACATCAGAGAGGACGACACGGCTAAAGCAGAAAGATCTAAATAAGACATTTATGATGATTTCATATTGGAAAAAAAACCTTTGGTCTTTAGGTTTGTATAAAATTATTCCAACGATTACGAAATGTCATTACATGTTGACCCTGTTGACCCTCAAAGTGCTGACTTTTTATAAAAAACCATGGAGAACAAAGGGTTTTTTCAATTTGAAATCATCATAAATATCTTAGGACTTTAGCTTTTTCCGCTTCATTTGAATACCTATGTTATGGGTCTATGGCCATTAAAAATATTGTAATTCTTTGAATGCGCGGACCGTCTGTAGACGTCAAAATCTGACGACTACAGACGTCAGATTCTGACGTATAAAGACGGTCCCAGCACTGTAAGGTTTTAAATGGTTTAACTTGAAATACTCACTTAATTTTAAAGATTTGTTCTGTAGGTTTCTGTTAATATAAATCCTGACAATGTGCTATACTGTGTGTTGTATCGATCCATCCCGCCCAGGACCACATGTATCAGGGTATATTGATCAGATGCCTGATACAGCAGCTGAGGGTGTCACACCCACACAACAACAACACACGTACTCAATGAGGGCTGAACCCTTGAAGCCCTGAAATAGCTTTATATAAACCATGGAGACCAAAGGGTTTTTTCAATTTGAAATAATCATAAATGTCTTATTTAGCTGCTCTTTCCGATTTATTTGAACACCTATGTTAAATGGGTTTGCGGCCATTAGAAATATGTTTATTTTACAGTGCGGGGATCGACTTGATTCGACAATTGGGCGGGGACTATATAGGATAGTGTTTAGCATCGCTGCCTTTCACGCCAGAGTTCGGGGTTCGGTTCCCGGTCTCGGCGGTTTGAAAGAAACAAAAATGTTTATTCTCCATCCCCGTTTAAAACTCAGTATTGTGTGGAGCCTCCGTGACCGAGAGGTAGCATGCTCGGTCTCAGACCGCCAGGGCTCGAATTTCGAATCCTGTGTCTGGAGGACAGTGTCATCTCATACATCTCACCATCCTCAGGAGGTTCTCCTGGCCCAGTTTAGCCTATATGTGCACAAAGGTGGCTTAAAACCCGATTCATTTCATGATCATGAGTGATGAAGGTGACTGACACACAGATAGTCTGTATTCCGATCGTTCATCACCATGATCATGAGTGATGAAGGTGACTGACACACAGATAGTCTGTATTCCGATCGTTCATCACCATGATCATGAGTGATGAAGGTGACTGACACACAGATAGTCTGTATTCCGATCGTCCATCACCATGATCATGAGTGATGAAGGTGACTGACACACAGATAGTCTGTATTCCGATCGTCCATCACCAAGATCATGAGTGATGAAGGTGACTGACACACAGATAGTCTGTATTCCGATCGTTCATCACCATGATCATGAGTGATGAAGGTGACTGACACACAGATAGTCTGTATTCCGATCGTTCATCACCATGATCATGAGTGATGAAGGTGACTGACACACAGATAGTCTGTATTCCGATCGTCCATCACCATGATCATGAGTGATGAAGGTGACTGACACACAGATAGTCTGTATTCCGATCGTCCATCACCAAGATCATGAGTGATGAAGGTGACTGACACACAGATAGTCTGTATTCCGATCGTTCATCACCATGATCATGAGTGATGAAGGTGACTGACACACAGATAGTCTGTATTCCGATCGTTCATCACCATGATCATGAGTGATGAATGTGACTGACACACAGATAGTCTGTATTCCGATCGTCCATCACCATGATCATGAGTGATGAAGGTGACTGACACACAGATAGTCTGTATTCCGATCGTCCATCACCATGATCATGAGTGATGAATGTGACTGACACACAGATAGTCTGTATTCCGATCGTTCATCACCAAGATCATGAGTGATAAATGTGACTGACACACAGATAGTCTGTATTCCGATCGTTCATCACCAAGATCATGAGTGATGAAGGTGACTGACACACAGATAGTCTGTATTCCGATCGTCCATCACCATGATCATGAGTGATGAAGGTGACTGACACACAGATAGTCTGTATTCCGATCGTCCATCACCATGATCATGAGTGATGAAGGTGACTGACACACAGATAGTCTGTATTCCGATCGTTCATCACCATGATCATGAGTGATGAATGTGACTGACACACAGATAGTCTGTATTCCGATCGTCCATCACCAAGATCATGAGTGATGAAGGTGACTGACACACAGATAGTCTGTATTCCGATCGTTCATCACCATGATCATGAGTGATAAATGTGACTGACACACAGATAGTCTGTATTCCGATCGTTTATCACCATGATCATGAGTGATGAAGGTGACTGACACACAGATAGTCTGTATTCCGATCGTTCATCACCATGATCATGAGTGATGAATGTGACTGACACACAGATAGTCTGTATTCCGATCGTTCATCACCAAGATCATGAGTGATGAAGGTGACTGACACACAGATAGTCTGTATTCCGATCGTTCATCACCATGATCATGAGTGATGAAGGTGACTGACACACAGATAGTCTGTATTCCGATCGTTCATCACCAAGATCATGAGTGATAAAGGTGACTGACACAGATAGTCTGTATTCCGATCGTTCATCACCATGATCATGAGTGATAAATGTGACTGACACACAGATAGTCTGTATTCCGATCGTTCATCACCAAGATCATGAGTGATAAATGTGACTGACACACAGATAGTCTGTATTCCGATCGTTCATCACCATGATCATGAGTGATAAATGTGACTGACACACAGATAGTCTGTATTCCGATCGTTCATCACCATGATCATGAGTGATGAATGTGACTGACACACAGATAGTCTGTATTCCGATCGTCCATCACCATGATCATGAGTGATGAAGGTGACTGACACACAGATAGTCTGTATTCCGATCGTCCATCACCATGATCATGAGTGATAAATGTGACTGACACACAGATAGTCTGTATTCCGATCGTTCATCACCATGATCATGAGTGATGAAGGTGACTGACACACAGATAGTCTGTATTCCGATCGTTCATCACCATGATCATGAGTGATAAATGTGACTGACACACAGATAGTCTGTATTCCGATCGTCCATCACCATGATCATGAGTGATGAAGGTGACTGACACACAGATAGTCTGTATTCCGATCGTCCATCACCATGATCATGAGTGATAAAGGTGACTGACACACAGATAGTCTGTATTCCGATCGTCCATCACCATGATCATGAGTGATGAAGGTGACTGACACACAGATAGTCTGTATTCCGATCGTTCATCACCAAGATCATGAGTGATAAATGTGACTGACACACAGATAGTCTGTATTCCGATCGTTCATCACCAAGATCATGAGTGATGAATGTGACTGACACACAGATAGTCTGTATTCCGATCGTTCATCACCAAGATCATGAGTGATGAAGGTGACTGACACACAGATAGTCTGTATTCCGATCGTTCATCACCATGATCATGAGTGATGAAGGTGACTGACACACAGATAGTCTGTATTCCGATCGTTCATCACCATGATCATGAGTGATGAAGGTGACTGACACACAGATAGTCTGTATTCCGATCGTTCATCACCATCATCATGAGTGATGAAGGTGACTGACACACAGATAGTCTGTATTCCGATCGTCCATCACCATGATCATGAGTGATGAAGGTGACTGACACACAGATAGTCTGTATTCCGATCGTTCATCACCATGATCATGAGTGATGAAGGTGACTGACACACAGATAGTCTGTATTCCGATCGTCCATCACCAAGATCATGAGTGATAAATGTGACAGACACACAGATAGTCTGTATTCCGATCGTTCATCACCATGATCATGAGTGATGAATGTGACTGACACACAGATAGTCTGTATTCCGATCGTTCATCACCATGATCATGAGTGATAAATGTGACTGACACACAGATAGTCTGTATTCCGATCGTCCATCACCATGATCATGAGTGATGAAGGTGACTGACACACAGATAGTCTGTATTCCGATCGTCCATCACCATGATCATGAGTGATGAATGTGACTGACACACAGATAGTCTGTATTCCGATCGTTCATCACCAAGATCATGAGTGATGAAGGTGACTGACACACAGATAGTCTGTATTCCGATCGTCCATCACCATGATCATGAGTGATAAAGGTGACTGACACACAGATAGTCTGTATTCCGATCGTCCATCACCATGATCATGAGTGATAAAGGTGACTGACACACAGATAGTCTGTATTCCGATCGTCCATCACCATGATCATGAGTGATGAATGTGACTGACACACAGATAGTCTGTATTCCGATCGTCCATCACCAAGATCATGAGTGATGAAGGTGACTGACACACAGATAGTCTGTATTCCGATCGTTCATCACCAAGATCATGAGTGATGAATGTGACTGACACACAGATAGTCTGTATTCCGATCGTCCATCACCATGATCATGAGTGATAAAGGTGACTGACACACAGATAGTCTGTATTCCGATCGTTCATCACCATGATCATGAGTGATAAATGTGACTGACACACAGATAGTCTGTATTCCGATCGTTCATCACCATGATCATGAGTGATGAAGGTGACTGACACACAGATAGTCTGTATTCCGATCGTCCATCACCATGATCATGAGTGATGAATGTGACTGACACACAGATAGTCTGTATTCCGATCGTCCATCACCATGATCATGAGTGATGAAGGTGACTGACACACAGATAGTCTGTATTCCGATCGTTCATCACCATGATCATGAGTGATAAATGTGACTGACACACAGATAGTCTGTATTCCGATCGTCCATCACCAAGATCATGAGTGATAAAGGTGACTGACACACAGATAGTCTGTATTCCGATCGTTCATCACCATGATCATGAGTGATAAATGTGACTGACACACAGATAGTCTGTATTCCGATCGTTCATCACCAAGATCATGAGTGATAAATGTGACTGACACACAAATAGTCTGTATTCCGATCGTTCATCACCATGATCATGAGTGATGAAGGTGACTGACACACAGATAGTCTGTATTCCGATCGTTCATCACCATGATCATGAGTGATGAAGGTGACTGACACACAGATAGTCTGTATTCCGATCGTCCATCACCATGATCATGAGTGATAAATGTGACT
Organism: Flabesymbios commensalis; assembly: GCA_964017125.1. Classification (NCBI taxonomy): domain Eukaryota; kingdom Metazoa; phylum Annelida; class Polychaeta; order Terebellida; family Flabelligeridae; genus Flabesymbios; species Flabesymbios commensalis. The sequence goes on along the minus strand of OZ024909.1, from coordinate 2,924,857 downwards.
GACACACAGATAGTCTGTATTCCGATCGTCCATCACCAAGATCATGAGTGATGAAGGTGACTGACACACAGATAGTCTGTATTCCGATCGTTCATCACCATGATCATGAGTGATGAAGGTGACTGACACACAGATAGTCTGTATTCCGATCGTCCATCACCAAGATCATGAGTGATGAAGGTGACTGACACACAGATAGTCTGTATTCCGATCGTTCATCACCATGATCATGAGTGATGAAGGTGACTGACACACAGATAGTCTGTATTCCGATCGTTCATCACCATGATCATGAGTGATGAAGGTGACTGACACACAGATAGTCTGTATTCCGATCGTCCATCACCATGATCATGAGTGATAAATGTGACTGACACACAGATAGTCTGTATTCCGATCGTCCATCACCATGATCATGAGTGATGAAGGTGACTGACACACAGATAGTCTGTATTCCGATCGTTCATCACCAAGATCATGAGTGATGAAGGTGACTGACACACAGATAGTCTGTATTCCGATCGTTCATCACCATGATCATGAGTGATGAAGGTGACTGACACACAGATAGTCTGTATTCCGATCGTCCATCACCATGATCATGAGTGATGAAGGTGACTGACACACAGATAGTCTGTATTCCGATCGTTCATCACCATGATCATGAGTGATAAATGTGACTGACACACAGATAGTCTGTATTCCGATCGTTCATCACCATGATCATGAGTGATAAATGTGACTGACACACAGATAGTCTGTATTCCGATCGTTCATCACCATGATCATGAGTGATGAAGGTGACTGACACACAGATAGTCTGTATTCCGATCGTTCATCACCATGATCATGAGTGATGAATGTGACTGACACACAGATAGTCTGTATTCCGATCGTTCATCACCAAGATCATGAGTGATGAAGGTGACTGACACACAGATAGTCTGTATTCCGATCGTCCATCACCATGATCATGAGTGATAAATGTGACTGACACACAGATAGTCTGTATTCCGATCGTTCATTACCATGATCATGAGTGATGAATGTGACTGACACACAGATAGTCTGTATTCCGATCGTCCATCACCAAGATCATGAGTGATAAATGTGACTGACACACAGATAGTCTGTATTCCGATCGTTCATTACCATGATCATGAGTGATGAATGTGACTGACACACAGATAGTCTGTATTCCGATCGTCCATCACCATGATCATGAGTGATAAATGTGACTGACACACAGATAGTCTGTATTCCGATCGTCCATCACCATGATCATGAGTGATGAATGTGACTGACACACAGATAGTCTGTATTCCGATCGTTCATCACCATGATCATGAGTGATAAATGTGACTGACACACAGATAGTCTGTATTCCGATCGTTTATCACCAAGATCATGAGTGATAAATGTGACTGACACACAGATAGTCTGTATTCCGATCGTTCATCACTAAGATCATGAGTGATAAATGTGACTGACACACAGATAGTCTGTATTCCGATCGTTCATCACTAAGATCATGAGTGATAAATGTGACTGACACACAGATAGTCTTTTTCCGATCGTTCATCACCATGATCATGAGTGATAAATGTGACTGACACACAGATAGTCTGTATTCCGATCGTTCATCACCATGATCATGAGTGATGAATGTGACTGACACACAGATAGTCTGTATTCCGATCGTTCATCACCATGATCATGAGTGATGAATGTGACTGACACACAGATAGTCTGTATTCCGATCGTTCATCACCATGATCATGAGTGATGAAGGTGACTGACACACAGATAGTCTGTATTCCGATCGTTCATCACCATGATCATGAGTGATGAAGGTGACTGACACACAGATAGTCTGTATTCCGATCGTTCATCACCATGATCATGAGTGATGAATGTGACTGACACACAGATAGTCTGTATTCCGATCGTTCATCACCATGATCATGAGTGATGAAGGTGACTGACACACAGATAGTCTGTATTCCGATCGTCCATCACCATGATCATGAGTGATGAAGGTGACTGACACACAGATAGTCTGTATTCCGATCGTTTATCACCATGATCATGAGTGATGAAGGTGACTGACACACAGATAGTCTGTATTCCGATCGTTCATCACCAAGATCATGAGTGATGAAGGTGACAGACACACAGATAGTCTGTATTCCGATCGTTCATCACCATGATCATGAGTGATGAAGGTGACTGACACACAGATAGTCTGTATTCCGATCGTTTATTACCAAGATCATGAGTGATGAAGGTGACTGACACACAGATAGTCTGTATTCCGATCGTTCATCACCATGATCATGAGTGATGAAGGTGACTGACACACAAATAGTCTGTATTCCGATCGTTCATCACCATGATCATGAGTGATGAAGGTGACTGACACACAGATAGTCTGTATTCCGATCGTTCATCACCATGATCATGAGTGATGAAGGTGACTGACACACAGATAGTCTGTATTCCGATCGTTCATCATCATGATCATGAGTGATGAAGGTGACTGACACACAGATAGTCTGTATTCCGATCGTTCATCATCATGATCATGAGTGATAAATGTGACTGACACACAGATAGTCTGTATTCCGATCGTTCATCACCATGATCATGAGTGATGAATGTGACTGACACACAGATAGTCTGTATTCCGATCGTCCATCACCATGATCATGAGTGATGAATGTGACTGACACACAGATAGTCTGTATTCCGATCGTTCATCACCATGATCATGAGTGATGAATGTGACTGACACACAGATAGTCTGTATTCCGATCGTCCATCACCATGATCATGAGTGATGAATGTGACTGACACACAGATAGTCTGTATTCCGATCGTCCATCACCAAGATCATGAGTGATGAATGTGACTGACACACAGATAGTCTGTATTCCGATCGTTCATCACCATGATCATGAGTGATGAATGTGACTGACACACAGATAGTCTGTATTCCGATCGTTCATCACCATGATCATGAGTGATGAATGTGACTGACACACAGATAGTCTGTATTCCGATCGTCCATCACCATGATCATGAGTGATAAATGTGACTGACACACAGATAGTCTGTATTCCGATCGTCCATCACCATGATCATGAGTGATGAATGTGACTGACACACAGATAGTCTGTATTCCGATCGTTCATCACCATGATCATGAGTGATGAATGTGACTGACACACAGATAGTCTGTATTCCGATCGTCCATCACCATGATCATGAGTGATGAAGGTGACTGACACACAGATAGTCTGTATTCCGATCGTTCATTTCATGATCATGAGTGATGAATGTGACTGACACACAGATAGTCTTTTTCTGACACAGGAAACAAAATGATAGCCCCCATGTCATCTTGACACACCACGGAGGGACAATCAAGTGTTATCCTGGTTATATGTCAGAAGCTTATAAATGCTAGTGTGCGTCACACTCATGGAACCCGATGGCATTGTTAAACCACTCGATAGTGCGCTATGTTATGTTTTGACTTCCAATAACTCATGAATCGAACTTGAGATCAAGTCATATAGTGGTAGTTTACATCGGGCGTCTGCACTGGGCCAAAAATCTCTGCATAAAATAATATTGTTGCTCAACTAGTTTTTTCAACGCTGGGTGAATGCTACAAGAGAGAGAGAGAGTCAGACGTGCGTTCAGTGGTTGATCAATGTGAATGCCAAAGATTAAATAGACGTTGGGCTGACTGCTTTTGTTCGCTCGTATAAACATGTCACTTTCAAGTTTGTACCTTAGGCCTATTGATGCTCTGTTGCATAACCCAGTCAGTAGGTCCCCCCTACCCAGTGTTTTATCTCTGTCACGCTTTCCAGAACTTGTGAACGCAGTCGGCCTGGAGGCGGCAATTATTAATCACCCGAGAATGTTTATTTAACAGTCACGATGTCTGATAAATTATGTTGGCAAAAGTGACATTGGGACTTCTAAACTATTGGCGGATGGCAAATACCGGGGATGGCATTATACCGCGGTAATTAACATTGGCGGAAATCCGTTCAACTACTTTACTTGGCATAAGGCGGGGTTGGCATTATAACCGGGGGGGGGGGGGAGCATTACAGCGGGGGGAGCACTGTATAAGAGTATCTGCTTACATGCGCCGTTTTTCCCCGGTCTACCCTACCACTGCATACTGCGCTGGTAACTGCCTGGCATGACACCTTCATCACCAGCTGCGAAGTGGCCTGGTACTGCACGCCTTACACGTGTACAGTAATATGCGGTTGTCAATCATTTTTACTTTCCATAACTTAGGGATACGAGGGTTGATGCTGGTGGACATTTTGTTGACAGTGAATGCTATTCATCAGTGGGTCATAGAGTAATTTGCCATTTGTTCCGGTTTACCTACGTCTACCACCTACGTTTACCTATCCGCGTCAGCGGTAACGTTAGCTGTGCATTTCGGTTTACCTACGTTTGCCTACCTATCTCAGCGGTAACGTTAGCTGTGCATTCCGGTTTACCTACGTTTACCTACCGAAGTCAGCGGTAACGTTAGCTGTGCATTATCATTTGAATAGAGGCTCCTTCACCATGTTCACTTTGACATGTTTGAGAATTATCATGATCATAATGATTGTATGAATTATCACATGCAGCAAACAATGACGTTGGGCCAGTGTTGGTTCAATGTTGGTCCAGTGCCGTAGACGGCGGGCCAACATTAACTACCATTGGTTCAATGTATTTATCTTCACTAAGATGACTGCAAACCCACCCGAAACATGAATGTTTGTGTGATGCTGGGCTAGCATCGTAAACGGTCCGCCAACGTTATTCTAGGACTGGCTTAAGCCAGCAAACACAAAACAATTGTATAACATTTATACAACGTCGGCCGACGTTGTATAAATGTTACACAAATGTTTTGTTTGCTGGGAACGCTTCGTGTTTTCTGGGAATGAAAGGGGAATTAATTGCATGGATGTGGACAAACGATAAACACACATCATCAACATTGGACAGTTAGCAATATCTGAATATAAACGCTAACCTGAATATACATATGTTTGTACCTACTATAAATTATGTCTCGCTACCGCGACTTTAACATGTTTAACAGTTAGGTGGATGAACATTATACATTTGTGCATAGGCCTATTTGTTTAATTTGCGATTAAAGCAGCTTCTTGGGATGACATCGATTTTCGTTTTTAGTTTTGTAATGAGTGATCCCTCAGATCATGATGTTAGATTTTTACAATATTTTATATCAACATTTCTATGAAACCGCTTAAAACCCAAACAAACATTTTGTATACCTAAACACTTGCTAAAGGACGGTTGGATGTTCCTACAGCATTGGGCCACATGGTGATGCTGTCGGCCCAGCGCTGGGTAGACAGTCAATGTTGCAGGTGTATCACCCCATGTCCTGACTACAAGACACCAATTAGCGGCGCTTGCTCTGATCTCACCGTCCAAGGCGTGGGAAAATGTGGTGTAAAGTGCTGTATATTGCCGACTTCTTTTGTTTACATGGCAATATACGACCTGGAAATATAACTATTTCACTCTTTTTCTGTCTTTAAAATTGTTTTTTGACTTTTTTGTATTTTTAGTTAAGATCAGTAGGCTACATAGCTTCATATAAATGAAATTGTCAAAATTGACAAAATTGAAAATGTCTCATCCCAAGGAGCAGCTTTAACATGTTTAAGTATTTACAATTCTTGCAAATTAATAGTCATTTTTCAATTTATGTGCTACTAAATATTTTATTCGTGACTAGCACTCAGCTCTAGGGCCAATGTCTACTGTTTGCGCTGGGGCATAATTACACCTATAATGGATATTGAATTAGGCTAATTAGTCTATCATCAACGCTTGATGACTCCCATAATGTACCTATAATTTAGGTTAATTACACATTGCCAATCAATCATGACATTCCCTTTTCGAAATTCATAATTAATTATCTTCCTGCCAAGTTATCTTTTTCTAAATTTCTACTCATTTGTTGAATTGGAGACCAAACATTTGCAAATCTTGATGTTTTATCATTTTCTTCACAATAACTGAGATTTAACCTGATATGAAAACAGATTCAAAGTGATTATAGTCGTGCCTAGTGCTTAAAGGGTTAACCCTTACAGCGCGGGGATCGACTCTAGTCGTCAGAATCTGACGTCTATACACGTCAGATTCTACCGTATGAAGTCGGTATGAAGTCAGTCGTCCCCGCGCTGTAAGAGTAAAAATATTCATAATGGTCGTAGACCCACACCATAGGTACCGGGTATTCAAAATAATCACAAGGAGCTAACAAAGACATGTATGATGATTACAAATTAAAAAAGATACCTTTTTCCACAAAGTTATACAAAGTTCTTTCAGCGCCTAAAGGGTTAACACGATCCTCAGCTTGCATTTTAACACCCAGGAATTCTTCTCATTAAAGTTTTAATTCATTTGATGGTGAGTTGAACTATTTTAGGTGCCTCACCCTACAACGCTGAAATTATTGTGTATAAACTATGGAGACCAAAGGGTTTTTTCGATTTGAAATCATCAGAAATGTCTTAGTTAGCTGTTTCAGCTTCATTTGAATACCTATGTTATGGGTCTACAGCCATTATAAATACTTATATTCTTTCAGCTCGGGGAATGTCTTTAGACGTCATAATCTGACGTCTAAAGTCGGTCCCCGCGCTGAAAGGGTTAATGCTTAGCTATAAGAATATACATTCGTATGCATATATGATAAAACTCTAAAAACTGTCCTGTTTAACCCTTTCAGGCCTGAATTTACCATTGTCATCTTCATTCACCACAAGCCGCGAATTGCTGTCGCAATTCTCGCCTTGTACAGTTGTAGTGAACATGGTGAATGAAGATGACTTGAAAAGGGTGAAAAATTAACGAAAATTGTCATGTATTGCTAAAACAGTTTCATGGAATTTTCTTTCTAAAACCCCTAGTTTTAAGAAAATTACGTCGTTTTTCAGGGATGTAAAATGATGCTTTTATGCATCGTGAGGACTTAAAGGGTTAAGTTCCAAAACATCCAAAACTGCCCAGTCCGGGGTAGGAAATGAAAATGAATGGGGCTTTAGGCCACCTTTGTGCACATAATCACTGATAATATATAAGCTAAGCTTAACTGGGCCAGGAGAACCTCCTGAGGATGGTGAGATGAATGAGATAAAACTACCCTCCGGACACAGGATTCGAAATTCGAGCCCTGGGAGACTCAGGCCGAGCACGCTACCTCTCGGTCACGGAGGCTCCCACAAAATTGAATATTTACGAGTGAGCGGGGAAGAAACATTTTGTTTCTTTGAAACTTGGAGGGCAGAGTAGGGTTCAAACCCGCGATCTTACGGGGTACTAACCACTGACCCTTAGGCTTGATATTGTTACCAATGTTCATTTCATTTCATTTCATTTCAATGTAGTCAAAGATTTAACATGGTTAACATGGCTATGCTGAGAGTGCCACCCAGTATAAAAACAGAACATTTTTATAACATTTGTACAATGTTGGACCAACGTTGAACACGTTGGGCCGACGTTGTACAAATGTTATAGGCCTACAAATACTTTGTGTTTACTGGGCTGTGGTAATCACACAGACTATTCGGCAAACACAAGACGTTCACCCAATGTTGGACCAATGTTGGGCAGTGTCGTAGACGGTGGACCAACACCATGGATGATTTATAAATATTATCACCGAGTGGCAATAGAGGTCGCCGTGCATTGTTAGGAAATTCTGTGAAACTCAATAGCCTTGACCTCCATTGTTGTCACCGAGCTAGCTAATACAATAAAGTATGGGGGGGGGGGTCTTATATAACTTTGTTTTCACCGAGTTACCATTCAAAACGGTTTCCGGTTACGTCACTGCGTTTTACAGAATACTAGTAGGCCTACCGAGACATTCTGTGACCAGAGCAATCTCTCCCTGTCGACACGTTCCCACGACCCTGAAAATCACATAATTTTTTTTATAAAAACAAAATCTGCAGCTCATCCACTGAGTCTGAGTGAACCAACTTTATAGGTCTATATAAAGTTCTTGGTCTGAGTGACAAACTGGCCAATGCAATACTCAATAGCATACTCAAGCCTCAATTGATAGCCATGGCATAGCAATGGGGGGGGGGAGGCTGAGCTAGATAGGCCCTATACTATAGGCAATTGCCAATAGCTGTGAGACCCTGCGACAGGCATCCCGATACGACATTGCCATGTGGCATAGCTCTGAAGACAAACAAGGGTAGGCCTATTGTATATTAGTCCCCTACGTGACTGACCCATTGCATTTTGGGCAAGCCAGATCAATTTACTGGTGGGCCAGGAAGTAGGCTAATTGTAGTCAACATTGTCAACCGGTCCCGCCCCCGGAGTGCCAGACAGGTGCTCCGTCTAAAAGTAAAAGTCACTTTAAATTTGTCGCTTTTGCGTTGCATGCTTTTCGCTAATTACTTTAAAAGTTAGACTATTTGATAGGTACATCCAAACAGTCATCATGATGGGGTTTTTCGTGTTTTTTCAGGATTTATGTGAATTTGTGATACACTGCAATAAAAGACATATTTTTCTCTGTTTGTTTGTTCTTCTTGCTCACTATTACTGGTAGAAATGAAGCCATTATTGTAGAATTAAAAAAGTAATTTTCTTTGAATGACACTTTTATCACCTTTTCCGAGGGTTCCCATCATTAGATTTCTCGCAATTATGAAAAATGGTGCCAGCTCTCGCCTTTAATTCCATAATTGTTGAAACAAGTGCTTGAAGAGGTAAGTGGAACAGGCATGCTGTGGTCCCTTCTGCTAATTTTTTTTACGCAGGTGCCATTTTAAATTTTTTCTAAAAAAATGCAAAAAATGAAAATAGACTATGTCCACTGCCCTATGAGGAAGTTCTGGAGGACATCATTAAGTCTTTTAAGACCGTTTGGACAGAACAATGTGGGCATCTCGAAGAATTGAGAGGCCTGGGGAAGGCTGCACTAGTTTGCCCATGGTAAAACCTGGGTGAAGTTTTGTTTGCCTACCCTGCACTTCTTCATGGGGCGCACCGAGGGTAAAAATGGAAGTTTCATGGCTATAAGGATGAGAATCCATCAAAATTTTTCTTCTTCCATGACCCCCTCGTGGACGTGAAAAAAAAAAAAAAAAAAAAAATGGGGCTGGAGGCTATGCCCAAATTTCTGATTGTTGTGTGACCTATTTTCTCTGTTACAGTATTGCGGGGCACTCATTGGGTGCCCTGATGTATCCTAAAACCTGATATATACGGATACAACATCTCAGTAGTTTTATTCAGCTGCTTCAAAACGTTCAAGTGTCTGGGTGATGTTTTGGCTTCTGTATCCCTGCCGGAATTTGCAAAATTAAGGTCACAGCTTTTGGATGTTTTTATAATTAGCTCAGAGTTTGATCTGGCACAGCATTTTTCTTGCTCAGTGAAAACTGTGGAATGTGGTCAATTATTTATTCTAGCATGTGGGCAGTTACGAAAAAAGGCTCAGCATAATTTTATTGGACAATTTTAAAATTTATTGAAAGTACCTACATTTGACATGTAGAAATTTTGATTAATTCAGCTTTAATCTCGAAATTCTACTACATGTCAAATGGACTAACTTTTGAAATACTGCTCAAATTTCACGAAATTTTCTGGGTAGGCGCCGGAATAGTTGAAAAGAGTGCTTGCAAAATTTCATGTAAATTGTTCAAGAATTGAGTGAGAAATCGGAGAAAAAACACCCAACACTGGTGGAAGTTGACTGGAACGGGTGCTGGTCCAGCTAACTTACCACACTCCACAGTACCAATTCCAAATGAATAGGCCCATTCAGTAGGCTAGATTTCAGGGCATGATTTACCGGGTGCACTTGGTGAAGTTGGTCAGCCTCAAACACAATCATCACGATTATCTATAACCACTCACCTGCTCACTGACCAGTCAACTGAGTCTTTCTGACCACGAGTTCACTCACCCACTCACTCAGTCACCCACTCACTCACTCACCCACTCACTCACTCACCCACCCACTCGCCCACTCACTCACCCACTCACTCACGCACTCACTAACCTTAGCCTGGGTTTGTTTACAATGTGATATCCTGTGTACGCGCGTGTCGCACGTGCTGTCTGTACGTGTCTCACGTGTACAGTATGTACGCCTGTATCCTGTCTGTCTGTAGTGTTAGGCCTACACACAGTGGGTTATGTAATGTATGGATCGAAAACGAAAGGTTGCCGTGGGAACAGCTAGAGGTGACCCTGTCCAGATCCAGTGTATGCTAGTATCTCAGTATCCGCGTGTACAGCCGGCGCGTGCACTGAGTATGTACGTCACACAGTACTCAATAGACGTAAGGCGTAACAACGCTGCCGTCACACACGACACGTGGAGTGGTTTGGTCACGCTTGATGACACAGACTCACCAAGCTGGACTCTGACGACCTCTAATTCACCCAGTGATTCCCGCCACCCGAGTCTACACCAATCACTCTGTCTCTACTCTACTGACATAGCAGGAGGGGGCGCCCCGGGGGAGGGGGTGACATTTAGTGACCTACATGTAATAATTTTGCTCTGCAAAGCCAGAGGCAGTATCTGCTTACTTGTAAAGTAAGTAAGCAGATACTGCCTTTTGCATGGGAGAATTGTAGGCCATAAAAGCCTCCAGGCAAACACAGACATTTGTAGGTCTACAATGTTGGTTTATTATTGGGCCAGCGTCGTAGACGGTGGTAAAACATTATACCAACATTCATTCGGATAGGAAATTTACGGCCACCAAGCAACATGGACAATATTAAAGCAGGACTAGACCAACGTTACAACTCAAGGCTGCCTGGCAAATACAAGATGGTGGCTCAATGTGACAATGTTGGGCCAGCGTCGTAGATCGTCAGCAAACTTTAAAAACAACATTGCCCCATTGGGTCAATGCAAACCTAGGACACCCAATGCTATTTTAATGTTGGGCCAGCGTCGGAGACTATGGGCCAACATTAAAACAATAGGGTCTAATCCAAAATATTAGACTTTAAAATTGACCCATTGTTGTTTTACTGCCAATTTCGTAAAGGGGATCACAGGCTATATCTCATGCTCGCTAAGTAAACACTCTAGGCATAAACGTCACCATTGAGGCTCCTGAAGGTCAAATCAGACACCACACGCATTTTAAAGACACTAAAGTTGCCATTATAATATGCTTGGATACGTACGATGGAAGTAAACATTCCAAATGGGGCTCCATATGATGAATAGGCCTAGTAGAGGTCCCTAGCCTGAATAAAACAGTGTATAATAGGTTTAAATACTTCATAAATATGTAGTTAAAAGACAGTGGGCCTAGGCCCCACCCACTACTAACATGGATAAGGCCTATTTAAACGGCCCAACTAGAGGCACTCAATTGGGTGACATTGACCTATTTTCAAGGTCACAGAGGCTAATAAAGTAAAAAGTTTGTCATCACGATAACACATTACACCTACAACTTGTATTACTTCCATAATAATAGTACCAGTGATCCATGTGATGAAACTCGAGGTCAAGTTCAAAGATGGCTGACCTTGAACTATTTGTCTAGGTCACAGAGACTGATAGAGGAGAAAAATTGTCATGAAGATACATCTCCACACCTACAATTTGTGTTGCTTCCATATTAATACCAGTTATCCATATGATGAAACTCAAGGTAAATCACAGGGATGGGTGACCTTGACCTATTTGTCAAGGTCACAGAGGCTGATAAATCCTCGTTCGTACAATTTATATCGCTTTCGTATCCATACAAATCAATTGATAGAACTTATAAAACTGTACTTCACCTTTGAAGATTGTGATCTTCAGCTTTTTTGTTATCAAACATTGTCATCATGACATCTCAGAAACTCAGGGGGAGAGGAGATTAGAATAGGGCTACATCATCTTCATCTATCCAGTTATCTGCTACTGGCAGACTCCTGGATATCACGCATATGTGCTATGAGTGTACCCCCCCCCCCTCCTCCCTGGCCAACCCAGACAACCCTGACAAGTTGACCTGAGTGTGACCTTCCACACTGCAGACAGTAAACCGGTGACATCATATCCATGTTGCTCGCCCCCCTCCTTCTCGTACAGCCTTCACACACACCTGTTGTCAAGGTCAGACAAGGGGTCTGACTGTCAGACCTGATGAGGCAAGATGGGGCTACACAGGCCTCATGTCATACAATTGACGTATACGTCGAATTCCCCTTCTAGTTTCACATAGTAAGCTTGAAATTAAAAGCCTTCTCACTTTTAGGTCCTTGAAGTGTTGTTTTAATGTGAATATTTTAGAGCCACAAAAAAACGTCTTTTAGTAATATCTGTCTATTTGTCTTTTTTTCTTTATTTTTTTTATGATCCTGTCTTGACTCAACTATAGCCTTGCTGATAGCACTGAGAGCAAAATCAGTGTTTAAAGGTGTGGTCAACTGTCAAAATTCGCGGGACAAGGGTCCCCTAAAAGGCAATAGTGCCCGTGGGTAGGCCAAGGCCCTATTCCATAATAATACTAAATAGGCAGTGGCTAATCGTCTGTGATTCTTTATAATGTAACTCTATGAGCAGCCTCGTTTACGAAATGACGGGCTCCCATTGACTCCTATTATAACTTTGCCGTACGATTAGCCGATTAGCCACTCCGTACTAAATATGCGTTTCATACTGAAAGCCTCATTAAGAGCAAGTTCTCAAATCACAGCAAGTCCATATATACTTTCAAGAGCGGCATCTATGAGTTAATAATTCAAAGCCCTTAAGGCCCTTGCCCCTACTTGGTCGCTGGCTTGCAAACAAACTGACTGTATTACTGCGGGGATGTGGACACTGCCTGACCCCAAGCTTGTATTGACACCCAGTAAACACAAAACATTTGTATGACTTAATGCAATGGTGGACCAACGTCGAAGACAAATGTCTTGTGTTTGCTGGGCAGGAGGACTTTCTCTCAAACATTGTATATTTATTCAATGTTGGTTCAATGTTGGGCTAGCGTCGCAGACGTTGGTCTAGCATTAAAACAGCATTGGATCAATGTCTCGTTTAAGTAGTATCTTGTAATCAGTTCAGTGGCTTTTCATGCCGTAAATCTGTACTCATAGGCTACTGTTTGCCTACACGTGACCGTCCCAGGCATGCGCATTTTGCAGTTGTATGATTCTTTAACTCATAGAGCACTGATGTCGACTACAGTAGTCATTCTGTGTTTAATCAGATAAACAGTTGTTAAAAATAAAATATACTTTCAATCTTGAAACACTGATATATGTTCGAATTTAAATTTCACAAATAACACAAATTGTCATTCATTTGAAATTGTGGATCGCGGTAGCGAGACACAACTTCAAGTGGCTGAAAATTTAAATTTCTTAGCTTAGTGCTCTAAGGGTCAAATACCACACTAATTCACCATATTTTGATTGACTGCGAGATGTGAATTGCTAAATTCCCATCTCACGTTGAATAAAAACATCACATTTGACCAAATATCCAAGACCACATGTGTAATATAGCAAAACGATGTCATATCTCAACAATATGCCTGATATTATAATTATATACTGGTAGACCCCTATACTAAAAATGTAATAATAATAATCCGATATCGTGACATTGTTTTACACATTTTTATTTCAGGTTATAGTATAATAGCATGATATTGTAATTTACAATATCATGCTATCATACTGCAATATGCTCACATTACACGTGCTCATTTCGACGGCTGCATCATTTTCTACTTTTATTGTAAATATGGCCGCATATGTGTAACTCTTTACCTGCTAGTGACGCAAATATCTGCGTCACTAGCAGGTAAAGGGTTAGGCTACGCTAGGCCTTGAATACAAGGCTATTTCGCCCGAGCTGCATCTCGGGCGAAATAGCCTTGTATTCAAAGCTATTCTGTGAAACTCAATAGCCTTGACCTCCATTGTTGTCACCAAGCTAGTTAATACAATGAAGTATGGGGGAGGGGGTCTTATATAACTTTGTTTTCGCCGAGTTCCCATTCAAAACGGTTTCCGGTGACGTCACTGCGTTTAACAGAATAAGTATACAATATGTATACAACCACGGAAGGACAAAGGTTCATCATATTCACTTTGTATAAATGTCATTTTTTACTAAATAGCCATTTGCGTCACTAGCAGGTAAAGGGTTAGGCCTTATGTATACTGTAACGTTAGATCTGGTGATTTTGGCCTGTTTAGATTTTCGCGAATTTGTGATTTTGAGACTATACACGAAGTCAGAATTCGCGAATTATAATTTTCGATGATAGGTAGCGCTATTATAATAATAATTTCGCGAGAGACTTAACTTCGCAAATTTGTCCTCCTCGCCAAAATTAAAACTTCACGAATATCCCCAGATGTAGAGTATTATAGCCTACAGACCACGGAAGGTCAAAGGTTCATCGTGTTCATGGTGTTCAGTTTGCATATGTTGTTGTTGTTTATTTACTGTGTTTACTCGTCACACAAACAGGTAGAGAGTAACAGTCCTGTTATATGGCAAGTACAGATATAGGCATAGACTTAGTATTTCTAAATTATAAGCAGGCCGTACCTTAACCCTAAATGCGCTGCAATATTTTATATCAACCATGGAGACCCAAGGGTTTTTCAATTTGTCTAAATGTCTTAGTTAGGTCCGCTTCATTTAAATATCTATGTTATGGGTCTACCGCCATTATAATTTTTAATTCTTTCAGTGCAGGGATCGACTTTAGACGTCGGAATCTGACGTCTCCAGACGTCAGATTCCGATGTTTAAAGTCGATCCAAGGCTGAAATGGTTAATATGTAAAAAACAACTAATTCAGATTTTTTTTGTGGGGGAGAGGGGTTGTCCAAGGGGCCGCTCAACAATTAGGTAACGCCTTTTTGGACGATTTTAGAACTCCCCTCCCACATTCGTAAGGATTTTTAACGTTATTTTGACTGCGATCCGTAACGCTTCCCGTAACCACCCCCTCTCCCTCTAAGCGTTACGTAATTGTTAAACGGCCCCTAACCTGCCCGACATCCCTCTCGGTACGGACCTGGTGGACTAGGCCTACATGTCTATCATAAACACATTCAAACGTCGTTTTAATGTGTTTCATAACATGAGCAGAAACTACTGTGAGCAAAGGGATTACACCGCCTCTTTATAAATATCTACTAATTGATTCCCTGGGACTGTGAGTATGTCTACATCGGCACCAACAGATGCAGTGTCAGTGAATAATAATGGTTGGAGTCAGCATTAGACATGTTAAGAGTCTCACTAGATGTCCCCACTACTCTCTCTGTTGGTGATTTGTGGTACCACCTAGCGAGTGTATACCTACATAGCTGAGGAATTCTATAATTTCAAACACCAGCACTGTCCGCAATTTGAAATATTTATTATTGGATATTTTGATTTAATTCAAATGCAACGAATGACCTTTATTTAACATTATAGCAATATTAAAACCCTAAAAATCTAACATAAATGTGTTTTTTGAAAGAAATATAGCCAATTTCAGCCAAAAAGCCTTGTCCCACATTCTAAATCCCCATAAACAGCTGATTTATTCTGGAATTCCTGTGTTTTATATTATATTTGTTTCTGATATAATGTTAGTGTAAAACATTATCTATAAGATTATATACAATTTGTTTTAAATAATATTTTTATTTTACCACTTTTTATGTAATTTATGTCTGTCCCACGTTTCAGCGACTGTTCGTAACGCTTATCATTTTCAGGGAATTTCTATACTTTTTCTGACCAAAATATCACTTGTCTGGTGCAAAACATTTGCGCGAGACCTTCATGGAGTGAATCGTAAAAAAAAGTATAGTAAATGTGTTTTTGTTTAGAAATAATGTAAGGTTTATGCAATTCTGTGGGTGAGTATTATTATTCAACGTCTCTCCATAACGCGATTTTTTCCACATAAATACTGCAATTAAACTTGTAAGCACCCTACAACCTTCAAGCCTACTACAACCTGATTTGATAAAAAAATAATAATCATACAATAGTATAATACATAGATGCTATGCACGATTTAGTAAAAAAAAACGTCTCTCCATTACGGGTATTTTTTGTCACTCCATAACAAAAATAAAAACGTTATGGAAAGAAAAAGTAGTCACAAATTACCCTTTTACTCATTTTAAAATAGCTATAGACCTTTATGAATTTGATATTTTAATGAACAAGTGACACTTGTTGAAATAGCAACCTTTCTTTTTGTCTTTTAGATAGTGTTAGCATCGATCTTTAGTATTTGCTTATTGACACTCCATAATTGTCGTGATGGAGAGACAATGTTCGTTATTATTACTCTTCATAACGGCAATAATCGTAACCAGTGGTAACGGAGAGTAATTCTTATTTCATTATTTAAGAGTTATTGTCATAAAGTGATTCTTTCTAAATTAAGTGATCAACATCATAATAGCAATGTTTAACTACCTGTTAAATGTATTTTACTTTTGTATCAGGGATACTGAGAAATTTAAATATGAAGATTATACCGTAACATAAATTGGTCTCTCCATAACGGTAAATTAGTCTCTCCATAACGGTAAGAAAAATTAAATTGATAAAAATAAGCATTTAAAATTGAAATTAAGCTCTGCTGACAACGCTATGTCACTAAACAAAGCTAAGTTGATATATGTTTAAATTTTAGTCAATATTCAGACAATCTCATATTTCAAGGAAAATATCATCACTGGTGCCTAAAATTATAGAATCCCTCAGCTAGTCCCCTATTGTTTAATCATCAAATTAAGATTTGGAATGTGCCCAGTAGATCTTACAAACGCTGCATTTCTAGACGTTTGACCTTGTGATAATATCACGTATGTCACGTTCCAGGTGTTCAGGTAGCCCTTGACATGACCCCTGGCATGATAATAACGTAGTTCACCTCCCCTCTCAGGGGCGCTACACACCCCTCAGACTGACAGATTAACAGAATGACGGACAGACACCCAGATTAGATAACTGATCAATGTCTGTCTGATCAGTGGTAGGCCTATCAGTCATAGTCTCCGTCACCCGTCGTCACCTGGTCACAGCATCGTTTTACGTTCACTCAAGTTGAGTGGAACATAAAACCATGGAGATAGTAAAGTTCTATACTCTCTCCATGGTAAAACGCTGTGAGCAGGAATTTCACTAGCCCTGAATACAAGTATATGCAGCTCTGGCGGAATAGCCTTGTATTCAGGGCTAGAGTTTAACCCCACACCTCATGATTTGGCCTAGCCCTACCCTGATGTCGACTTTCAGCGAGGGGACCATATTTATACGTCAGAATCTGACGTATAAAGACGGTCCCCGCGCTGGAAGAATTGAAATATTTATTAATAGTCGTAGACCCATGACATAGGTTGGCCTATTAAAATACACCGGTAGGAACTAACTTAGGAGATTTATGATTATTTAAAATTGAAAAAAAACCTTTGATCTCCGTGGCTTAAACTAAAATAATTCAGCGTTGTAGGCCATGTTGTAAGGTTTGAGCTAGGGACGCACCATTAGATATCTGGGGAAGGGGGGGGGTTGGCTAGAGTTTTTGTTGCTTCCAAACTTTTTTTTTTACCTCCGAGAGAAAACAATCTCTTTTTTTTTGGCGATCAACGTCCGACAATTTTTTTTCATGTTTCGTCGAAGAAATTTTTTGTCGTATGCTTTCCCTATTATGTACGTTACCATTTGGTGTTTTTTCTGGTCAACATTTTTTTCAATTTTTTTCTAGCCCCCCCCCCCCCCCCCCCAGATATCAAATGGTGCGTCCCTTAGTGTTTCTGCAAGTGTAACACTGATGTCGACTACTATGATATTTCATTGTCTTCTACTTGTGAACCTAGTTTTAAAAATGAATTTCAAATCTATGCACATAAATTTTTCGTAACCTTAATTATAAAATTCCAAGTATATTTTAGTAACTTGAAGTTGAGGATCGCGGTAGCGAGACACAACTTCAAGTGACTAAAATTGAACTGTATACATATCTCCGAGCTGCCGTGGTCATTGGGGTTAACATAATCCGATGAATGTACCTGCACCCAACTCTGTCGGTCAACCCATAAATATTGTTATACTCATATTATCAAATTGAAAAAAACCCTTTGGTCTCTTAGTTAATAAACCAAAGGGCTTTTTTAATTAGAAAGCATCAATAATGTCATTAGTTAGCTCTTTCCGCTCATGAAAAGTACATTCCTGGACCATACCAACATAACAATCGATTTCGATTGACATGAATTTCACCGTAACATTGACTTGACTTAGGCCTATTACTCATAGTCTGTCTGTATCTGTGTGTTTAAGGGTGGGGGGGGGGGGGGGGCTTAGAACAACTTGCCATGTCAAACATTGATCTTTCAATGCGTATGGACTATGGGAAATTGTTTAAGAGGAGTTAACCAGTTTTTTCTGAACATATATTTTTTTAATTCGTGAATTTTTTTTATCAAATTGGGAAAATTTAAGGTCAACAGATACGTAAACCTAATATTTCGATTTTTATCACAGTTCAGGCCTAACCTTTACGCGCTCTCGTCGCATTTTTTTCACCCTTTATACCGGTACACGTTATAGCGCGGAAATCGACTTCAGACGTCAGAAGCTGACATCTGTAGACGTCCGTCAGATTCTAACGTCTAAAGTCGAAAAAATTCATTACTTCAAATGATTGGTAAAACGTGTATAATCCATCACTAAAGACGTTTCTGAAAATTTGCTTGGTTATTTTTCATGGAATGGTGACATTTTTATTCATCTTGCTATTCATGTGTGGTTTCGGGGAAGGATATGTCCTGAAAAAATGTCAACTGGATCAAATTCAAAATGGCCAAATCACACCTCAAGGTGAAAACAAACAAGAAAGAGTTCGGATGTAGATGTAGATCATCAAACTTTCTCTAGGTTTATTTTATATTACCGCTTTAGCTATTATGCAACATTTCCGAGATAATGAGAAAAAACAATTAAAAATCACCACCAGTCGGCCATTTTGGATTTTATCCCTGCGAAATTTATCATGGGTTATCCTTGTGTGAGTCCGCACATTTTGTTCTATATGCATGGTTCAGCTATTTTGGTTTGTTTTTGAGTTACGTAAATATCACAAAATTACTCAAAGCGACCATTTGGAAATTGTTTGCTCCTAAAAGTTAATCAGGTCATTTGCTGACATAGCTGAGCATATTTGCCAAATTAAAAGAAGATCTAACGAACATTTCCTAGTTAGTGGCCGTAGTAATCTAAGGGCTAATGATATGGGGATCGAAATGTCACCAAAACTATTCCCCAGAGGTATGTGATGGCTATGTGAAGATGGCTATGTGAAGTATGAGGAAGCAGAAGTTTATAGATTAGTAGCTATTTTGAAAACAAAGAACTGCGGCGGCGGAGGCTGCAGACCGTGTGGAATACAGTAAGCAGCCCGCCTCCGGCGAGGGCTGCTTTAATGAGAAGGAATAGCCATGATAGCTTGGAGCTAGTAGTCAGACAGATCTATAAATAACAGTCATTACATACTGATTTGTCATAGATATCACCCTACGATGCATTGAACCAACGTTGGTTTAAAGTTGTTCAACCGTCTCCGACGCTGGACCAACATTATGCCAACATTGGTTCAATGTATCGTGTTTGATACTGGTATGTCATGTATATGTACATTTATATACAAGATGGTGGTTAGTTTGGTGAAATCACATGGAAGCATGCATGGTTAAAATCACTTAAATAGTATAATACTATTTAAGTTAACATGATTTTAATTATGCATGCTTCCATATGATTTCACTAAACTAACCACCATCAGAATAGCCAGTGTTTTATCATAGTATTCACATGATAAAACACTGGCTATTTTGAAAATGTAGATGATAACTACTTAATATAAAAACGGCATTGCCCTGCAAGATATGAAGATATGGTTCTATATCTGTTCCCCGCAGCAAAACCAGAGATAAAATAGCTTCTAGTGTTCATATAACATGTATAACATGTATAAACTTGGCTGCCTAGCTCATTTTTAAGTACTCCATCAAATAAGCCACATTGTAGATATATTTCCGGTGTATGCCGCCATTACGACTAAACACCGTACACATGATCGATGATGTAACACCAACGCTGGCTCAATGTTGGGCCAGCATCACTGACGCTGTGCCAGCATTGAGACAACATTGGACCTTTGGTTAGGAGATCAGTATGTGTTTGGTGGTATCCATGGATACAGAGCGGATGCTATACTGCCTCCTGTATTAACTCCTTCTGATGCTGACGCAACTTTCAGCTTGAAACGAAGAAAACAAATCTTTATGGAAAATAAACATATGCTAAATTTATTTTGTCGATTAGGCATATACTCTACTAGCTGCTAGATTAGGCCTATACCCTGTATACTAACTGCTAGATTATACCCTGTATACTAACTGCAAGATTAGGCCTCTACCCTGTATACTAACTGCTAGGTTAGGTCTATACCCTGTACACTAACTGCTAGGTTAGGCCTCTACCCTGTATACTAGCTGCTAGATTAGGCCTATACCCTGTATACTAACTGCTAGATTAGCCCTATACCCTGTATACTAACTGATAGATTAGGCCTATATATGTATACTAACTACTATACCTTGTAAACAACTGATAGTTTATTTATTTCAGTGCTATTTCATTTGGTTTGCAGCTTACGTATCTTAGAAAGAGAAGAGTTAAAAATAGAAAAATGAAAATGGACAACTTCTGAATTGCTGAGAAGCGCCGAGAAGTCATCAAATATCCAGAAAGGCTACACCATGGACACCTCTCTAACATCACGTTAATCACAACCCCTGCTGGATTCTACAGACAGTCCACCATTCTCAAAATGCCGACCCAGTGTTGGTAAAATGTTCGTCTACCGTCTGATATGAGGCGCTGGCAGTAACAGCAACCCAACATTGATTCACCGTTGGGTGGAGGGGTTTAAAATTTGACAAAAAAAATATTTTACTGTAAAGGGGTCGAGGGGCCCGCCCCCGGGGGAATTTGTGTTATCCAAAGGTGTGCTCATGCAGTCTAAGGCATATTGGGCACTGTTTCTGGCTCAGGATATCACCAAATCATAAGGAAACCCCTAAATAAGGTGATGATTTTTTTCTGAGCCTAAACCGCCCCCCCCCCTCGCCCCTTGGATCCGTCACTGGGGTGGACATTGTATCATTTTGTATTTGAGGTACAGGCTGGCTGTAGGACAACCCGGCAAGCACAGCACATTGACCCAATGTTGTTTTGATGTTGGGCCAACGTCGTAGACGCTGGGCCAACATCAGAACAACATTGGGTTAATGACCAGTACTGCTTACGCTCCAGACAAACAGCAGTAACTGCTCACTTTAAAAAGTAATTAGTTACTGTTTTTTGTAACCATGGTAACGCACAGACTTGAAAAGCTGTTTGATTTTTGTCAAGTCTGACAAGGTGGGGCGTAAATCACTGATCATTGGCTGCCAAGTCACTGAGACCAGAAACAAACTGTGAAAAAAAACACCGGCTTTGGCTAACACGATAAATGTCAATGGTAATGTTCAAAAATTACCCTAGGCAATGAAATGTCAAATATGCTACTTTAGCTAGTATAAAGAATATCCTAGGCACCAAAATGTCAAATATTTTACTTTTTAGGCTTTAAGTTTTTCGTCTCCTTTGCGCGAAACACCGAAAAACAGTGCTCATTCATCACCTCACTGATTGGTGGCAGGCGTGTAGAATTGACAGGCGATGCTATGTATTACGGGGGATGCCAACTGCAGGCGGGGGGGGGGGGATGGTTAACTGTCACACAACATCAGCCAAGAAGATCTTTGATCCAACCAAAGACGTTATAGAAGATCTTTGATCCAACCAAAGACGTTATAGAAGATCTTTGATCCAACCAAAGACGTTATAGAAGATCTTTGATCCAACCAAAGACGTTATAGAAGATCTTTGATCCAACCAAAGCTTCTAAAGGCAGGTTAAATAGACTATGTTAAATACGATAAATGTCGTACATCAAATAAAACAAAAATCATATATTCTTATCATGCTTATATTAGACATGGTAAATTTGAATTCTATTATTTTCCATTGGCGTTCAATCGTGATGCTGCGTCACAAATCCTAAACGCAGGCATTCGACATACCAGAGATGCACTAAAATAATAAATAGCTGACGTATCAATAAATTAATGGATGTATAAATAGATAAATGAATGAATGAATGAAACAATCAACATGGCGTGCCCATATAGGTATGATAGGTACGAAAAATGCCCATAACTTTTTGATGACTGTGCGACAAATGAGCTGAAATAGTACTGATTCTAATCAACCTATTGGTAGAGGTCAAGTCTAAAATATAAAGAAAAGTACCACGCTTTTATGAGGGCGCTGTGGCTGAAACCTAGCTAAACGTTCAGTTTCAAATTTTGTTTCAGCCACGTTAGGGCTTTACACTCTCAACTCACTGGGACCAGAAAAAAACTGTGAAAAAAAATGGCCTTGGTTAGCACGATAAATGTCAATGTCTAAAAATCACCATGGGCACCAAAATGTAAAATATGCTACTTTAGTTGGTATAACCTTTTCGTCTTTATGGCACGAAAAAACAGAAAAGCTCCAAGCAAAAACGAGACGTTGATCCATGTTGTTTCAATGTTGGCGCACCGTCTTCGACGTCTGTCCAACATTGAAACACCATTGTGTGAACTCCTCCTGTATGTTGGGAGTGCTCATTCATCACCTATGATTGGTGGCAGGTGGACAGACCTAGCATTGTATATGTATGCATGCTATATGTATAACGGGGGATGCCAACGGCAGAAAACGGGAACAACAGTAAACTGTACATCAGCCAAGGGGATCCTTGCTCTCGAATATTATGTACACTTTTATTAAATACATGTATGTTCAAAATATTTTTTTTCCGAATGACATAATTTGTGGCCCCAAAGCAGGGGAAATCAATTAATTCAATTAATTAGTTAATTAATTAATTAAAACTTAAATGCTGTAACATAATGCCGTGTTTGAAGTATTACCCATTCACCCGCCAAGTTATCTTGAAGTTGTATCTCGCTACCGCGACCCAAAACTTCAAGCGGCTGAAAATTACTCACATTTGTTTAATTGGACATTTGCAAATATTGATGTTTAAACACTCATTCCCAATATAATAACCATGATAACATCGATTAGATCGGCTGATAAAACGAATTAAAATCGATTATAGTCGCGCGTAGCGGTGGAAAGGTTAGCATAGAAAGATCTCTTTCATCCACGTTTCACATTGAATATTAAAATATGACCACCATGAGCACCCAGCAAACACGAGGCATTGACCCAATGTTGTTTTAATGTTTGGCCGACGTCGAAAATCATTAAAACAACATTCGGTCAATGCCTCGTGTTTGCTGGGAATGGACATTTTGACAATCATGACCATGGACCGAAGAATGAGATGTTGCTTTCAAATATAATCTTTTGAATTCGTTATACACTGTTATCATGGTTATACTATAGTCAGATTCACAATAAATTCATCAACCAGGATTATTGAATTTTGCGGATTTCTCAGTCAATTCTCAACCAATTTTTATGAAATATTTTCCATTCCATTCCACCCTAAATATTTCGCGAAGTTTTGCTAATTATTTTAAAAGTTAGACCATTTGACATGTAATAAAATTTTGAGACGAAGCTAATGGGTTTATAGAGGGCAACATTTTCGATTCATATCAAACAGTAGTAACTGCTTACTTTTCAAAGTAAATACGTACCGCTGTTTGACTTTGTGAGACAGATATCCCAAGCAAACACGAGACATTGAACCAATGTTGGGTTGATGTTGGCCCAGCGTCGCAGACGATGGGACAACATCAACCCAGCATCGGTTCAACGTCTCGGGTTTGCTGGGATACTTCGTTATGTCTAGTACTAGTACACATGGTAATGAGTAGATAAGGTGATATGATCTATATGATATGTTATCAGGTTATACATTGCAAAGTCCATTGTCCATAACAGTGACATAACCAGTTAATCAACGATATATTCGATAGAAACATGATAAATCATTGATTGCTTGATATCAGAATTAACGAGAATAACATAACACTGATAGCAAAACGTTACTATATTGCATATAACATTCAGATTCTGTTATAATTATTTATTGTAATATTTAAAAGGGTTAGTTACATCGCTTGCCTGTTTAAAGGCCTAGAGTGTGTAGTGCTGTCTATGTCTATCTCTATATGTGCAGTGCTGTCTATGTTACATTGCACTATAAAGAACCCTTGAAGTCAATCCATAGGGGAGAACACCCTTAAGCGCACCCCCTAACTAAAAAGGGGGGAATATCTTTATAACATGATTGAAACAACATGACCACATTGGCAGTTGGTCCGGATTCTGATTTCAAATAAAAAAAAGCAAAGGGGGCGCTTTGAGTGCACTGTGCACAAAGCGCACCCCCAGTGTTCTTAAAGGGCACCCCCTAATGTTCAGTTGTTGTTATACGTCCTAAAGCGCACCTCCTGTACCGATACATGTAGGGACAAGAACAAATTATATTTTAGTTAGATTATGAATAAACATAACCAAAATAATATTTTTGTCAATTTTTTACCCTAAATTTTCATGAAATATAATATAGTATATATAGGCCCAGTTTATTCATTTTGACGGAAAGTAGCCAGACACAACTGGCTGGCTGTGACTAATCATTGACATGGACAGGGCGGTGCGCTTTAGGACAAGCTCATATCCTAAAGGAGACAGATGCCAGAGGGGTGCGCTTTGGCAGCAAGTTGGGGGTGCGCTTTGAGCACACTGAACATTATTTATTAAAATGATTTTTGGATCACAGGGTTGACTCACGTTGACTGATTGTTAGCTCTAGCTAATCAAGAAAAGGCCAATCTACATTGTGTTTTTTCAATTTTTTCGTCATCTATAATACTCTTCAAGTAATCACACAATATCTACACTCACAAAATTATAAGAAAAAGAGTGATTTTAACTGTTATTCTCTTGCGTCCTTCTCGCGTGTGTAGCGTCCTTGCTATTACGTGCCCAAGTTCAAGGACACACTACTTTATTATCTTCTCCAATTATGAAGTCAATATGACGTCACTTTCACAGAAATATTAAGAAAAAAGCCAAAAGGTGCGCTTAGGGAACAGGGTGCGCTTTAGGGTGTTCTCCCCTAAGAGTGGGGCATAGTCCCGGCTTCGCGCTTCTTTCTGTCGCGATATTGCCATAACTGTGCAGAGCGCGACGTAAAGCAATATTCACTCACTGACATCGCCTGCCACTTATCATAATATATACAGGCATATATATATGTCCCCTCGATGGAGGCTTCTCTATATAGGTGGGCCCACAAGCAGACATGCTTATTCAGGGTGAAGTAGTTTAAACCCATCAATTGCTAAGCACGTCTGTAGAAGTTATAAGCCTTTTTGTTTAAAAAAAAGAAAATTCGAAACAGAAATGAGCATCAGATTTGCAAAATTAACATATATTTGATTCAAATTGAGCATGTTGTGAGTAATTTTCAGCCACTTGTAGTTGTGGGTCATGGTAGCGGGACACAACTTCAAGTGGGTGGATATTTCAATTGTGCTGAGTGTGTTCATCACCATAGTTTTGTCCAGAGTTATATCTTCAGTAATTGTATATCTCTAATTAAGTTAAGCATGTTAAGCGCCAATCATGTGTACAACAGTTGTAATAATACACTATTGATTAGAGCATGAAATGACAATATTGTGGAAATACCACTATCGGCAGTTTTCCGAACAGGATGACAACTTTTGTCTCTAATTAAAAAAACAAAAACAATTTAAGTATTTTTCACAAACTGAGTTTTTTTCACAGAATGGAAATTGTGTCTCTCAGCAAGCTTTCTCAACGTTGACCTTTCACTGTTTAAACGCTGACTTGAAGAATTCTAATTTTCACTCACTTGACCTTGTATCTCGCTGCCGCGACCCTTCCCTTACCCCCCCCCCCCCCCAGTGTCTACAGGGTGCGAGTCACTGATAATGAATGAACCGCGACCCACAACATACTGATATTTTCTATATTGCAGACAGAAAATCGCAATTTTTGACGATGAAAACCACATTTAACTATGAATAATATTTATTTGACATGACAATAAAAATGATTAGAAATGAAGTCGTTTTCGGCGCAGAAATCGTCAAGAACAATACATTATTGACCATGCTCACGTTAATAACAGGTCTACTTTATTCTCATGACGGGTCAGAAGGTCGTAAATGTAAGTAATGGTGTAATAACCAATGAAAGCTCAAGGACACTGCTGCACAATATGGGGACCGAGCAATATATAGGAAACTCGTCACAGACGTTGGGCTAACATTAGGCCAGCATTGGTTCAATGTGTGGTGTTTATTGAAGAGAAAGGGAGAAATGATCCTAGTGAACAAGAAACTTTCTAGGTTGATTTATGTTGGCCGATCGTCTTTGACGCTGGGCCAACATTAAATCAACCTTGGATGGACATGTGTTTTCTGGGATTTGACCTCATACGTCGCTTTTCGCACCTTTCATAAATACGTTTATGATAAAATGTGACATCAATCAACATGATCAACAACATCTCAAAATCGTTCACCTCCATTATATCAAATCTAAATTATTTCCACTCACTTGAAGTTGTGAATCTCGTCGCAACAAGTGAGGGAAAATTCCAATTAAATAATTTGCAGGTTAAACATGTTAAACATGTTAAAGGGATAAATGATCACAATCATTATGAGAAAAAGGTGAGAATGAAAACTCTCAATTACAAAAATATTTTATGGGACTCCAAGGTGTAATAAGGAGCTCTCACAAGATAAATATATGATAGTCTGTAACTGGGCTAAGTATGGACCTGGTAGTCATTGTAGTAGGTTGGCTATGCTCAATGATAATAATTATTTCTTGCAGCGTTGTTGGATAAATTGTTGACTGGAACACGTTAATTGTAGGTGGTTAGCTTTTGCTGGTCCGCGATATCACGTCGTGTTATTATTATGATCACCGACTTCGAACTATTGAACTCTTTGGAGGATAAGCTGAAGCTGTATTGGTGGATTCAAGGGAGAGGGGTGACTCGGAGGTCAAAACCTCTATTTTTAAATGAAGCAAAAAACACTTTTTTGACTCGGAAATTAAGAATAGTTTCTAAGTGTTTCGAGCTCCCTGGACCAACATTAAACAAGCATTGGGCCAACGTCTTGTGTTTGTAATAACACAGACAGAGTAAAAAGACAACATTCAACAAAACGCATTGAGACGGCGCTTTTAGTGCGAGGATCGACTTTAGACGTCAGAATCTGACGTCTAAAGTCGATCCCTACCCAGTAACAAATAAACATAATCAGAATGACCGTAGACCCATTACATAGGTATTCAAATGAAGCGGAAAGAGCTAACTAAGACATTCATAATGATTTTAAAATTGAAAAAAACATATGGTCTCAATAATGTACACAAAAATATTTCAGCGTTGTAAATTGGCCAAAATTGGTTGAATGGCTTGAGTTTACTGGGACGTAGGCCTAACCATAATCTATTATTATATGAACTATGCCTTGAGAGATGAAAGGGTGCATCTGTCACATTACAAGTGGCAGACACACCCTTTCATTGTCAAGGGGACGTGTACGACGATGGTCCAGGAATAAACCATGACTGGCGCGGAGTTTTTCTATGATGTAACCATATAGTTCGTTTTGTGCAATATACTATGAATGCTACTTTGGTACTTAAAGGGTAAATCCACCAGAACTAAACCACGGCGGTGCAGGATCAAATTAAAATTGGCTGTTGTTTTCTATGATGTAACCATATAATTCTATCCATTAGAATAAGAAAATTAGCCTTCACCGGTGAAAAGTGGATATACCAGATAGCCCTTTCATTGCAAAGGATGTGTAGGCCTACTACTGTAAGTGTCAATAAAAAACAAAATTGGAATGTAATTGGGATGTAGCATAATTATAGATGATCATGATGATATAGTGCTATTACAATATGAATGCTACTTTTGCAATGAAAGGGTGTGGCAGACACACCCTTTCATTGCAAAGGTAGCGTGGTATGGTGTAAGTGCCTCTCACCTTGCTGAGCGTTGGAATCCATCTTGGAAAATATGTGAAAAGTTCCAGATAAACAGTGAGATGTTGACACTATGGACGTCTGAGTGTGGATATGATGTCCTTTATCTACTCTGTATTATGTTGCCACCCTGTGTGACTACCGTATCATGACGTCTCACTGTGGATTGTGATGCGTCCCCTCTCTCAGTTACGATGTCCCTGTGTTATCCTGTGTACACGTATTGATTATGACGTGATGCACATACTGTCACCAGTTTGTTATGTGTTCACGTCACATTTGTCGGTGATTTCGCGTTAATATTCTATGGGATGTAGACCTATGTTGTGTATCCGTTTCTCCTGTGTCTCCTAGTGTAGGCTGACCCTGTATCGTAGTCTGGATACAGACTGAGGCACTGACAGCAGCCGCACCGCTATATTACCACTCTCTAGCCGTCCAGGAACCTACAATATCCACGAGGATGCAGCAATATTCTCTGATGAATGTTTAAATATAGGCAACCAGCAACAACTGGCTTCCAACAACAACGTAAAGCGTCCAAGTCAGCTGAACAACTCGTCTGAAATCCAAGGCGGGTACTGTGAGCGTAGATCGTCTATATATCGCCTGTGTAGCTGAGTCTGGTGACCTAAGGTCATGTGGTCCCACGTGGCCTACGTGCAGCTAAATCCCCTGATAACTGACAACGCTCACACGTCATACAATGTTGGTTTAATGCTGGACCAGCATCTCAGACGGTGGATCAACCTTAGACCAGCATTATCATGATTATGCCAGCTCCTGTGCTTGCTATATATATATATATATATATATATATATATATATATATATATATATATATATATATATATATAGACCCCTATTATATATACCGTAGGCCCTAATTAGACATATGATTCCGGCCCCAAAAACACCAAACATTGAACCAATGATGGCGTAATGTTGGGCCAACGGTTCAGCGCTTGGGGTGCCTGTGAGGCAGACAGCAATATATGTTTATTATCTTTTTGAAATATTTTTTTTATAAAAACCAAGAAACCAAAGTGTTGTTTTTTCAATTTGAAATCATCATAAATGGCTTAGTTAGCTTTTTCTGATTCATTTGAATACCTATGTTATGGGTCTACGGCCAGTTTTAATATTTTACTCTTTCAGCGCGGGGATCGACTTTAGACGTCAGAATGTGACGTCTATATTCTGACGTCTAGATTCTGACATCTAAAATCGATCCCCGCACTGAAAGGGTTACCTTAGAAACTAATATGCTAATCACCAAAAATTAAAGATCTTGGAAAGCCAGCAACATGCGTTAATTACCAGCCATTAAATACCTTACAAACTCATCAAGGACAACACATCGACGTTGGGCCGACGTTGTACAAATGTCATACAAATGTTTCGTTTTGGCTGGGTACAGACGTCAGTCTCCCGCACTTAAAGGGTTGCCTGATTATTAATGTACATATCATGTGAACACACCGTGTGTGAAAGGCTATCAGCCTGCCCAGCAATGTTCACCTAGTGTTGGTTTAATGCTGGGCCATCGTTCTAAACATATGCCAGCCTCAATCCAGTAGGTTTAACGTATGCTGCTTTCTGGTCGAGGTGTTATCAGCTGTGATCAAATGGTCTCTCCATATATTGCAAAGGGGTGCTAGCCCTGCGGTTTCGAACCCCGCTTGGAGCAGGATTTTTTGGAATAATCATGTTTCTTCCCGCTCAATCTTGGGACATTATTTCTATGTTGTGTTCTTGGGCAAGGTACTTAACCCTCAAATACTCCATTTGAATCTGGTGAAAATGAAGGACAAAGCTAGCAATGTGTATGATAAGTTCAGTACGCCGAAATGGCTGCAGGACTGTATGCTTCCCGTGGAGTTGAAATGGCACCCGAATGAACAGGTCCAGTGACCAGAATTGTAAAATGTATGTCGGATGATATGTCTTGAGACTTGATATCAGACTAGAAACCTGCACCTTTGCACCTTTTACATAAAGTCATGTTTATCTTGGCTTATTCAGCGAAAAAAAATACCTACAGCTTATCTCGCCTTATATCGCTCAATGGATGTCTGCTATTTAGAACATTGCAGCAGCGTCTGATTATACCAACGTGCAAAGCAAAAAGGCAGTATCTGCTTACTTTTCAAGTGAGTAGATACTGCCTTATGACTTTGCACTGCAGAACAGTATAGCTATATGTCAAGGCAACACCGGATACTGACGTTAATCCAGTTTGGTTTAATGTTGGGCTGGCGTTGTAGACGGTGGCCCAGCATTAATACAACATTGGTTCCACGTACCTCTGTTGCTGGAATCCTTGTTGTATAGATCAGCACCAGTGAACACAAAACATTTCTATAACATTTATACAATGTTGACCAATGTCGAAGACGTTGGGCTGACGTTGTATAAATGTTAGACAAATGTTTGTGTTTACTGGGATACGAGACGTTGACCCAATGTTGTTTCAATGCTGGCACGCCGTCTACGACGTAGGACCAGCATTGAACCAACATTGGGCCATTGTATCGTGTTCGTTGAAATGACGCCATCCAGTGATTGATGGGAACACATGTAGGAAGACTGCACAATGGTGGTTTAACTTTGGGCCAGCGTGGCGGATGGTGTGCTAACATTAATTACAATAAAGATCAAGCTAAAGGAAACGTTGCTAAAATGTTGTATTGATGATGGGCCGGAGTGCGCAAATGACAATACAAAACTCTGCCACTATTAAACAGTCTGGGTTGCCTGTCCTGTTCAGGGACGCCATATAGAATATTTCTAAGGGGGGGGGGGGGTAGTGTTTTTAAATACAACCCATTTATTTATTTATTAATCCATTCATTCGTTGATTGATTTATTCATTCATTCATTCGTTGATTGTTTTATTTATTCATTCATTCGTTGATTTATTTATTCATT
Source organism: Flabesymbios commensalis (assembly GCA_964017125.1). Classification (NCBI taxonomy): domain Eukaryota; kingdom Metazoa; phylum Annelida; class Polychaeta; order Terebellida; family Flabelligeridae; genus Flabesymbios; species Flabesymbios commensalis. The sequence continues at coordinate 2,893,689 of OZ024909.1, read as the reverse complement.
CATTCATTCGTCTCGCTTATATAAATAGGGCTCAACACAGATCTACACTTTATCAGGTACATTTGCACCAGTGATGTCTAATATTGACCCTAGCCCCAGTGGCTGAAACATGTTTCGGCCACAGATTGACCCCGTACAAAATCGTGAAACAATTCTTTGGACCGTCATATCCAAGACTTGCCCTCGAATAATCAGGTCGAAAATAGTTTTATTAGAATGAGCAACATTTCAGCTAGGATAATGCATGCTCAGCTCATTTCCCGCACAGTCATTAAAAAGCTATGGACATTTTTCGAACCTTGGGGTCGAGATCGTTCTCAGTCACCGCCATGTTGAAAAACGTTGATTTTTTGGGGTAAAACGAATACAGCAATCCACAGCCTCAGAGAGGACGACACGGCAATATTTATCTAGGCCCACTATAAAAGGCCATACCATCGACATTCCAACGACTACTAGACACTGGTCCAATGTTGGCTTTATGTTGGCTTGTTGTCTGTGACGGTGGCCGAGCATTAAGCCAGCATTGGGTCAATGCCCATTGACTGTTGTGTATCTAGCTGAATGGTCGTCTATCATGTAGACTACACGAAAAAGACCTTATGACGTTATGGACTTAGTCCCGTTATCTGGGCACTTACAGGACTTTGGCCTATATCTGTATTACACTCGGGTCCAGCTCTCTGATAAAACAGGAGGGGGGGGGGGGGGCTGAAACAGTGTTATGTCAGACATGGAATATATATAGATTTTGAAATTGAAGCATTATCAAATGATTTTAAGTGTAGGTATACAGCTTCAATGATCGGTGAGCTGCATTCCTGTAGGGCGTCTGGTGGTCACAGATGGTTAGGACGTCTAGAGGTCACAGATGGTTAGGACGTCTAGAGGACGCAGACGGTTTATAGGGCGTCTGGAACACATACCTGTTTTTATGCTGTATGTTTAGACCCACCAGTCATCCTCCTTTTTATTGTTATGTATTTCTGATAGTAGGTATACAGTTCCAATGATTTCTGGTAAACTGAACTATCCTAGGACGTTCGGATGTCACAGACGGCTTGTAGTACGTGTGGATGTGTTTCTTATTGACCAAATCTGTCGATAACGCAGGCTGTTTATTCGTATGCAATGTGAACAATTTGTCTGCATGAGCCTTTGGGCAAACACTATATTCCATGAGCACGTACACCAAAAATAAATAACACGTATGCCTACTCCTAAATAAATAGTACTGTAAGTGTTTGTTTCGCACGACAAACAAGTATTTGCCATGCGTTTCACGTTCAATCTATCGCAGTGTTATTTTTTGACCTGCTATGAGTGTGATGAGTGTGCTATTGACAAATACAAATATAATAAGTAGTGTGAGGCTCACACTGTGAGCATAGGAAACACGGGACGTTGGCACAGCAAGGGTTAACGCTTTAACCCTTAAAGCGCTGAATTATTAAATTAAAACCCTGGAGACCAAAGGTGTTTTTTTCGATTTGAAATCATCATAAATGTCTTAGTTATCTCTTTCCGATTCATTTGAATACCTATGTCATGGGTTTACGGTCATTAGAAATATTTTATTCTTACAGTGCGGGGATCGACTTTAGACGTCAGAATCTTTCTATGACGTCTAAAGTCGATCCCTGCGCTGTAAGGGTTATCCCTCACACCGGCTATAGCTGCTGAGCCGCTTGTTTCTATTTTACATTAATTCAAAGCAGCAATTTGGGCTCCAAATGACGAAAAATAATTTTACATTTATGAAAAATAGATGTCTCCCATATTGAATAATTTTGATGAGCTAAATAATTACTACAAAATATATATTTTATTTAAAAAATGTCATGTGGTGCATAAATGTGACACTGGCGCTTAATGGGTTAACCCTTGTGGTGCTAAGGCTGTGAATTCCGTTATTGGGATGGATTACGCTTATTGTATCAACATCTCGGATTGATTGTGGCCAGGCCACGTTGCTAAGGATTTGTTCGCTTCTGAGCTCGGTCACCTTAGGATTTAGGTGCTATGGTTTTATTAGTTGATCTATTGATTGATTGATTGATTGATTGATTTGATTTGATTTGATTGATTGATTGATTGATTGATTGATTGATTGATTGATTGATTGATTGATTGATTGATTGATTGATTGATTGATTGATTGATTGATTGATTGACGTGACAAAGTCAGCGTTATGGGTCTACGGCCATTATAAATATTTCCACTCTCTTCAGCGCGGGGAGCGACTTCAGACTTTATATAGATTTTTTTTGTGCTACTCGGACTTCAAAGAAACAATATCCCACGAAATACTTTACTGACTCTATGTCGGTTTAATATTGGCCTAACGTCAAGGATGATGAGCCAACATTGAACCAGCACATAATCAACGTTAGTTTTTGCTGTGATGTTTGTACTGGTCAGTATTTGACCTTCAGATGACCCTTATAGAGTAGTGTTTCCCCGCGTGGTCTGTAAACACATCACCTGATAACATACATGGTGAGTAAGTATTAACCCTTCACCCGCCAAGTTGATTTATTTAAATTTATAACCACTTGCAGTTGTCTCTCTACCGTGACCCACAACTACAAGTGGCTGAAAACTACTCATGTTTGTTTCATTTGAGCACAGATTTGCAAATCTTTATCTGTTTATGTTTAGACACACATTCCATCCCAATAACAGTGATTTGGTCGAGTAATAAAATACGTTATAAACGACAAACGTCGTGTTCAGCAGGATTAGTTTTAATGTGATTCTGTGGCTGTACTTTACAGTAGAGTGGTACTCAGCCATCGGGTTGTGTGTGTACATGCATAATATACATATTAATTAGCCAGCCAGCAGTTTCCCAAAAAACACGAGACGTTGGCCCAATGCTGGTTTAATGTTAGGCCGACGTCGTAGAAGGTGGGCCAACAGTGAACCAACATAGGGTGAACGTCGCGTGTTTTTTTGGGAAACTACTGGCTGGCTAATTAATATGTATATTATGCATGTACACACACGCCTTGATGGCTAAGTACCACTCTACTGTATTTTAAATATAAGACCAAATAAAAAGCACATACCCCTATAGCAAATTTGCATACGAACAAGGTGTATTCCACACAACAACAAACAGAAGATATGACCTCGTCGATGACTGTAGGAACAGTGCCTGGATGAGGTACCTAAGTTGGAATCAAATCAAGGATGCGATTTAAAGCTGCCCTTGCTGTTTTACCCATGGACACAGCATCGAAGAGGGAAGGGGCACGAAATTGACAAATCCATATTGTCGCAAGTCATTGCTGGTTTAAAGAACAACATGAATCTTTTTGAACACCTTGTAAACTATTGACCTGTAGTAACAGTAATAATAGTTTCAGAATGCAGTTGAATTATTTGAGTTGAGCAGTGTTGTGTTGCCAGCGTTGCCACTAGGACAGGTGCGAACATGCCTCGTTATATTATTGATAGTGAGGATGTTCTGCCAAACAGACATTTGTGGATCCAGGACACGGTTGGAAGGCCATGAACAAGGTCTACAACGTGACGTCGGAAGCTACAAGTCTGTCCACTAATAATACATATATTATGTAATCCCTATTATATCATTAAGTAGCTAGGTGTGAGTAGTAATTAGATTCAAATAAAAGGGTCGATAGTGGTCATGCAAACGTATCTCTGAGACCCCACCTTTAGAGGTAAAATGGTGGCAGAGATTTTTGTGAGCTGCTAGACCAAAGAATGCTGTTTTCGGGTTGGCCCACTGTCTGCGACGTCGGATCAACATTAGTCTAGCATTGGCTCAAAGTTCCTTGTTTGCTGAGTTATTTCTTTGAATACGGCTAGAGGATGGCACAGTTATTCTATGTTATACTCGGAGAAGTCTGCCAGTGCGCAGGCGCAGAATTTATAACATAGAGACAGCCAGAGACAAAGAGCGAGAGAGCTCTGAGAGAGATGCGTGAACCACCATAGAGTAAGGACTGACTATTGTCTGTAAGCATGTTATGACCATGATGTAATTGCATTAATAAAGAGGTGAGAAGATGATCCTGACCATGAGACCCAGCACAAGAGCTCGTTGTCATTATATACAAGCCCGTTATTAAATCCAGCGATGCTGGTGAATCTGGAATGCGTGAAATTGTTAAATCCGTGGACTTTTAATTGGACTCGCAGTCCAAGGATTTTTCAACCTGCTGCTCATTGGCAATCATCTAGTCGTTCATGGCATGACTGATAATGGGAAACACTTCTATTTCTTTGTAGTTTTAAGTCTCCAAAGTTTTGTCCATCTCTTTGGGCTGTTGTGACCCAACTGAGACAGCATTTTAACACTCTATACTGCTATCTGCCTCAACTCCGATTAATGTGTATACCGGCGTGTCAGTATACGCTAATGGATTATGGGCTCTGAGCTATCCACACAGTTGCTTCCGATCAGGATAATCTTGAGTTACTCTAGCCTGCCTCAGCTAGGCATGATCCTTGTGCGGTGTGTGTTGGAGATCTGGTGTCCCGCAATGAGTACCAGCTAATTCCTCCAGAGTTTCACACATCGGTATATTGTAGAGCCCGTACCCACTGTCCGAAAGTCAATTACTGATTTGATCTAAGTCCTACAGTTGTTTTTCATCGTCCTCATCAAATCTTGCTCGATAGTCATGTCTGACCAGACCAAAACTCCAGACCAAACTCCAGACCAAATCTTACTTGTGTAGCGGGATGAAAAGTAGGAAGTCTAAGAAAATTTCTAAAAGTCTTCAGATGGTATCTTCTCTTTTAGATCTTCCATAGTTTGCAGATAAATTTGAGATGACTTTGCATATTATAGTCGCCCTGTAGCATGGACGTATGGCTGCATTTGAACAATGAGATGTAGATAAAGAGCAAAGTAACCACCGGGCTCAGCATTGGTTATACTTGTTCAACATATTGTATCCACAACTCGGCAGCCCTACTCTGGCAACTGGTTATCTGGTACAGGTAATTCAAGACATTCGTAAGTTGTACTTCAGGTTTCAGTATTGCATCACCAACCACTTTCTCTCCAGTAAATTGTCATTTAAGACCAAATTTGATTTAGAGCTGGTCCATCAATACAGTCTCGTGCACCTGTTGCTTGAAAAGGAATATTGACAATTGCCTGCGCAGTGAGCCTGGTGAGTGTTTGAAGCAGCAGGGCAGGTGAGTATGCATGATCATCAAACATGTGGTGGGTAACACACTGCCACAGCTTCTCAAAGCCACGCCCTGCATTATGAAACCGGTTGTTGCCATAAAAGACATCAGAAGATAAAATCGGTCAAGCATTGGGATGACGTTGGATGGCTCAGGACAGGCAGCAATTATATCTACAGCCTTGATGAAGAGTGGCTGATCAAAAGTAACTATGCAGTAGTTACGGTTATACTTGGTTGGTTCTCTCTGAGCGTACAGTAGTGCAGTGTAAACCTTACATTGATTAGTGGGATCAAGATTTATGAAAGGATGAACAGCTACATCACTGACCTTGCATATATTGAAAACTGAACATGTCCATGAATATTTTAAAAGTCAACCGTTCATCGAATCTCCCGTTTGACTCCAAATGTTTTTTTAATAGTTTTTTTCTACAAAATCGTCCATTTTATTCTCTAATCAGCTTCAAACATATCAAAAGAGCCCAGAAATGAATTGCACACCCTAAAATTAGTGTAAATAGATATATTGCACATGTTTCCTACTCTTTTTGTTCAAAAGTATCGGTTTTGGCCTTTCTGGTAGCGGCCATATTGGAAATATGCAAATTAGGTATCTTCCACCCCCGGGAAACTTGGGGAACTTTCTCAAAAGCTTGAAAGGGGTATTTTGAGCATTCCTGCCAATTTTGGTCTCTGTCCTCAATTTTCCCCACCTTTATGGTAATATTGACTAATATTACTCCACTAAAAAGCAATAACAGTGTAAACAGTGTAATAACAGTGTAAACCGCACAATACTAACTTGTATTGTGGGGAGCCTCCGTGTCCGAGAGGTAGCGTGCTCGGCCTCAGACCGCCAGGGCTCGAATTTCGAATTCTGTGTCTGGAGGACAGTGTCATCTCAATCATCTCACCATCCTCAGGAGGTTCTCCTGGCCCAGTTTAGCCTATATATGCACAAAGGTGGCCTAAAGCCCGATTCATTTCATTTTTTGTAAACCGCACAAAACCGCAAATGTCAAGTATATAAATAAAATAAATAAATAAAATAAATAAATAAAATACTCACTTAAAATCCTGCTTGCCATTTATATATTTAAACAAGCACAGGGTATTTAGTTTGAAAAAATGCACAAATACATTTTCAATAATTCGCATAAATGACACAAAAATCCATACGTACATTTTATAACATGGAAGTGGGAGAAATTCGCAGTGGCGTATCCAGAATGTGCAAGAGGAGGGGGCGTATGCCACATTTTGGCTGAAAAAAGGGGGGTCGTCCTATGTTGGATCTGCCACTGAACTCGTGTAATTGGCAAGCCAGCAACCTGCAACGATTCTCTGCAGTTCCGCGTGATGATTGTCTTTCTTTTGTGAAAAAGAAGTAGTATTTTATGTGTTCGCTTTGAGAACCTTTGCAATGCTTGTTGATTGAACACTAATTTCTCACCCAGCTGTCGCAATTCCCAACTCAAAGTGAAAAAATCTGACGTCTGTAGATGTCAGTCTACAGTCGATCTCCGCCCTGTATGAGTAAAAATATTTCTAATGGCCGTAGACTCATAACACAGGTATTCAAATGAAGCGGACAGAGCAAACTAAAACAGTTATGATGATTTCAAATTGTAAAAAAACACTTTGGCCTGCACGGTTTTAATAAATTTTTTTAGCGTTTTAAGGGTTAAAGGGTTAAATTATGTGGCTAATAAACGGGACGATGGAATTTTGCGAGGACAAATTCGCGAAATCAAGAATGTCGCTAATATTATTATTATAATAGCGCTACTACAGAAAAATGAAAATTCGTGAATTCTAAACTTCGTGAAAAGTCCCCAAATTAAAAATTCGCGAAAATTAAAACACGAGAAAATTGCCAAATATACAATATGTGGCGAATAAACGCGACGATGGAACTTAAAGGGATAACTTATGTGGTTTATAAATGCGACGATTGAGTTGAAAGGGTTTAATGGGAGGAGCGTATATTGTATTAGCTTCTGCTATTGTACAATCCTCGATAAATAAATATGTTTATACTAATGGGATAAAACGGGGATCAAAGAGTTTATAAAATTAAATAGATCAATCTGCACCAAGGCTGATGTTTTGTAATATACGTAGTCTATATATGATTTCACCAGGTGGGGCTACATGACAATGCTATGTTGTATATTATGTGCCAGGTAGAACAAATAATCAAGTAAGAGGTAGCGACACACAACTTCAAGTGGATAAAAATAGAAATTATTCAACTCAGCGCTTAAAGGGTTAGTAAAGGTATAGACTCTTCTTTTCATTTCACTAGGTATATATAGCATTGCCCTGTATCCACCTATGTTATGGGACTACAACCATTATAAATTTGTAATTCTTTTACCGCGGGGATCGACTTTAGACGTCAGAATCTATCGACATGTGGTATATCACATAACTAGATTAAATTCATTGAACAGAAAATACGACAACCAATCGATATAAGCATGGGAGGATCCATGATCTGAAGAAAGGAGGGGTGGAGGTGTGGGAGCCCCAAAATTTGTTTTGGCATATTTAGGCCAATTTAGGAAAAAAATAGGGGGGGGGGGGGGTAGTCTACTACCATCTCGTATAGCTGTCAGAGGGAGGTTATTATTGTTGGCGTACTTATTTATTTGTTTTTGGTCAAGCATAAGTTTGCCGCTTTGTGAATCCTAGTGCACAACTACTTTTAATCCTATTTTTACAGAACAACAACGTTTTATTTGCGAGTTTAACTAGAACGAGTACAAACATGAAACCATATAGCATGTAGTACTCACAATTAAAACAAAACATGCCAAAAAGCAGTAACTGCTTACTTATCAACATCAACAGTTATTATTTTTTGAAAATATGTTCACCATACGCATTACAACTATACATAAGATCTGCAGTAACCCTTTCAGCGCCGGACCGTCTTTAGACGTCAGATTATGACGACTTTGGACGTCAGATTATGACGTCTAAAGTCGATCCCCACACTGAAGAATTAAAAATATTATATTGGTCGTAGACCCATAAATATAGATATTCAAATGAAGCGGAAAGAGGTGACTAAGACATTTATGATGATTTAAAATTGTAAAAACCCTTTGGTTTACATGATTTAAACTAAAATATTTCAGCGATGTAAGGGCTAATAAAAAATCAATTCTCTGGTATCATTCTGTAGATAATAAATGTCTCAATAATACGTAGACTATAGATGACATCTGATCTCACCAGGTGGGGCTACAGGACAATGCTATATTGTGCACTATGATCGAGGAACAAACACCTAATGTGTAAGACATGGAAGAATTGTCAAATACTGGCTGAAGATCAGGAGATGTAATGATACTGGAATGATACACGGTTTACCAAGATTGTATATAATATATTATTAAGTGACGCAGAAAATGGAAAAGTTAACTGGGCATCTATGCCAATGCTAAAAACATTATAGAAAGTATAGGTTTTTGATATGGAAAACAACAAACTATTTCAAAGGTTTTCAAAATGCTTAAGGGTATTCGAGATAATTTGGACAAAGATTGCAGAATATGTCAGGAAGTAAAGATTTCATTTTAATTCATGAAAATTTTGCTATTGCAAAATACTTTGAACTTGTGAAAAGAATATTATACACGTGACTTAAAACTTAAAAGTATTTTCTTAACCTGTATAGTTTTTTGTGTTTGATTAGATACATATAATACCTTTTAATATATTTTGTTACAATGTTGTGTACTATTTATGTTTTATTTGCACAAGGGCCATATGCGTAATTGCTTAATGTAGTTGGGTCGTTATGATTCGATACTGGCTCATTCACCAGGTGGCGTCAATGTGTGTGTAGCGATTGACCCATAATCGACATCATTTGGTCTCCATGGTTTACACAGAAGTATTTTACCGCTCCGGGGTTAAACGTCTGACTTTGGTGTTTAATGGAATAGGCCTTGACCACATATTGGCCGACCCCGATGGTCATTAGGTCCGGCTGTGGCTAGAAACTCAGAGGTACTGAGTTCGAATCCCGGCCATGTAGGATGCTGGTTGTGCATATACAGTTCTCCAAACTGTTCAAAGGCCCGGAGTGTGTAGTGCTGTTTATGGTAATGTGCATTATAAAGAACCCTTGAAGTCATTCTAAAAGAGTCTCGACTTCGGGCTTCCTTCTGTCGCAATATTGCCATCATTGTGCAGAAAGCTGCGTAAATACTCACTCACTCACTCACTCACTCACTCACTCACTCACTCACTCACTCACTCACTCACTCACTCACTCACTCACTCACTCACTCACTCACTCACTCACTCACTCACTCACTCACTCACTCACTCACTCACTCACTCCCTCACTCACTCACTCACTCACTCACTCACTCACTCACTCACTCACTCACTCATTCACTCATTCACTCACTCACTCACTCACTCACTCACTCACTCACTCACTCACTCACTCACTCACTCACTCACTCACTCACTCACTCACTCACTCACTCGCTCGCTCGCTCGCTCGCTCGCTCGCTCACTCACTCACTCACTCACTCACTCACTCACTCACTCACTCACTCACTCACTATTACAAGATAAACTATAGCGACCAGAGGGTTAATGCTGGGCGGATTAAATCATGGTTACAGTAACTACAGTACATAAAGGGTCATCATGTCTGATCTGTAAGCCAAATCCTGATCCGCCTTATATTCAGACTGACAAATCAGGATAAGGCGGCTCAGGATTTAGCTTACAGACTACACTTAACCTCGCCGCCAACACACGCGAGGTCCATTTAATGATTCGTGAGCTACACTTTCACTTCATAACTATTTAGAGCTACTGTTATATGTTTTACTGCGTGCGACTTCAAATGAAACTTACTTTATTTTACTTTCAATATCACTCCAAATTTTGATTTTGTAATTGCTAAAAACTTTTAAAACAACTGTTCTTCTTCATATCGTTCAGAAATTTATTTTATTAAAACAAGTGTAATACACTCAATTTAAAATTCAATTTAAATGTATTTATTGGCAAACATTTAGAAATTGTTATGAAATAACAATTATAAATAATAGCAACATGAAGTCGTAACACGTATGCGGAAATAAATAAATACAAAGGAATAAAATCAGAAAATTCAAAACATAAATTTATTAAAGATAGTAAAATCAAAGATGGACATAATATAATATGAAATAGTCATCTAAATAACACTTAATAAAGTGTTAATAATTATTCAGAAAAGGGAACTCCATCAAAATCAACACGTTCTCAGCTTAAAATATGATATTTTACACATGGCTGTTTTGTAAAATCCAAACAGACTTTTATTCAACTCGATGTGAATAGAGATGGAACATCTGGGCGCTGGGGGGGTTAACCTTTAAAGTGCTAAGTTGAAGAGTTTAAATTTTACACACTTGAAGTTGTGTCTCGCTACTGGATGAAGAGTACTCATATTTGTTTAATTTGATGCAAATCTTGATGTTTAAACGTCCATTTTGAATACCAGTGATTTGATCGGTTAATAAAATGTATATTCACCCATTATAAGTTGTGTCTCGCTACCGCGACCCACAACTTCAAGTGGGTAAAAATGATTCGTATTTGTTGAATTTCAGCCAAACCATTTGCAAATCTTGGTGTTTAAGCACAACATTTTATTCTCATTAACAGTGATAACAAAATGGATTGAAAACGACGATACTGCGTGCAAATACTGCGTGCAAAAGGCAGTATCTGCTTACTTTACAAGTAAACAGATACTGCCTTTTGCCTTTGCACGGTACTATATTTCAGGGCACTTTATTTTCTTTTGTAACAAGTTCAAAGACACATTTTCATGTAATGATATGTCCGTGGACAAGTACTTGTCGATGTCAGGCGTGTGCGTGTTTTTAATGCATAGTTATGATTTCAACTTTATTTTTACCTACATACGTTTACCTAACACATCTTCTATTTGATGTACTGTTATGCTTTTAAATTATACTATTGCATAGTTTATATTTTTTTTACAACGTACTTCTATATAATTTGTATACACCAGAAGCATTTTGATTGTACATTTATATTATTTTTATATTGTACACTTTGATTGTATGCATCAAGCCTAATAAATACATAAATAGTTGCGCTTGGCGGTGACGGGGTTAAGGAGATCACAACTCGACGCAATGGCAGTGTCAAAATAGTGTCTTGTTCACGGCGCAGGACACTTGACGGTGCCAAGATCAAAGCAAACACAAGGCTTTCGGGCCATTGCTGGTTTAATGTTGGCCTAGCGTCGTATACGGTGGGCCAACATTAACCAGCATTGTTTCATCCAGACACAATATTCGAATTTGAAGCCCGGTCGGCTCTTGAATCTTTACGAGTGGCCGGGAAAGAAACATTCCAAACAGTCCATCAACATTTTTAGCTTTCTATGAGTTAATCTGAAAGAGGAAAGTAAAACTGAAACTAAATTACATTTAAACGGTGTCCCTTAATAGCAAAAGCTTATTTTTCGTACCCAGTAAACATGAAACATTTGTATAACATTCGTACAACGTCGTCCCAACGTCTTCGACGTTGGTCCAATATTGTAAAAATGTTAAACAAATGTTTTGTGTTTACTGTGTAGTATCCAAGCGTTTACTGTTCCGTTTGACGGCATAACACAGCGTAACGCTCTAGATAGCGTATACGTAACTGAGATTGTTCACACGTGACCTGGTCTGGGGCACGTATCACGCGTGGCCGGTTTTGCGGCACGTATCACGCCTGAGTGGATGTAGGGCAGTAAACGTCATCTTCAGACTTTATTCATTCATGTCATCCTATTCATGTCAACATTTTTCGTCTGGCAAACAAACAATTTTGGCCCAATTAATTGTGGTATTAGTCGAGTAGCAATTGAAATAAAAAATGAAAATGAAAAACTTCTAATGCGCCTAAATCCTCGATGTCCCGAGCTCAGAGGCGCTGCAAATCCGCATCAGGCTCGCTATCATTGTCTGTTTGCCGTTCCAATTCGTAGATCCAGCATGCCGGGACACAGAGGATTTAGGTTGGCAAAGCTTGGCCGAAATATAAAGTCTTCATTTTTTTCCGAAATGACAGTAAAGACTTAGATTTTTTATTCTCAATAGGGATATAATTCCAGAGCTGAGGGGCCGCAACCGAAAAAGCCCTTTCACACATCTTAGAACTCACTCTGGGAAGAACCAGTTGATCGAATTATATAATATTTTAATTGGTGAACACGGAAATGGTTGGTACAAATATTTTTTTAAAATTTTTAGCTCATTATGTCCATGCCAATTTAATTGTATGTCAGATATATTATTTGCCTCTATTTAATTAACAATTGAATGACAGGCGTTGGTTAGTTTATTCCGCTGTGTGACCTGTGAAAATTAAATAGACTAACCTTTTCATCGCTAATTCGTTTTATTAGACGACTAAATCACAGATTTCGGAAACGAAATGTGTTTTAAACAGCGAATTTTGCAAATGTTTTGTCTCAAATTAAACATAATATATGAACATATAATTATAGGCCTATATATATTTTTCAGCCACTTGAAGCTGTGGGTCATGGTAGCGAGACACAACTTCAAGTGGGTGAAAATTAAATGGTATGATTTAGCGCTTCATGGGTTTAATATAATCACAACTTCAAGTGAATGAAAATTATCCATATTTGCTTAATTTTAGACCAAACATTTACAAATCTTGATATTTAAACAGTTAGCGCTTCATGGGTTGAATATAATGGTATGATTTAGCGCTGCATGGGTTAAATATACTTATTTCATGATCCCCCCCCCCCCCCCCACACACACACACCATCTCCCTTCCAAACTGAATTATTCGACAAACGGACTTCATCCATAGGGCCTACTACCCGTTGAGATCGTATTATTGTATTAAATAACTCGAGCAAAACGCAATTTTTTTTAGTATATTTGTCTTATAAACCCTTATTTTTCACTTCTTATTTCCGCGACCACTGCAAAGTATGTAGAATAACATTCTGCTGATAATCAGATAATGGCTAAATCTTTCTTGAGAGTTAGATAAAAAAACATTATTAAATACCGTTATTAGCCAAAGAAATGTGTGTGTGTGTGTACGTACAGTATTTTCATGCATGACCCACGCGGGTCACGCATCACGTGACCTAGAATGGGTCACTCATCACGGAGAGGTGACTATAGGTCACGCGCGACCCGACTGGTGGAGTCAATGAATGGAATATATCAGTGTAGGATATAGGATATATTGGTCTACACCAGGAACGAGAGAGCTCGTCCTGGCATAAAGGGGGGGGATGAATGAATGAATGAATGAATGAATGAATGAATGAATGAATGAATGAATGAATGAATTAATTAATTAATTAATTAATTAATTAATTAATGAATTAATTGATTAATGAATGAATGATTGAATAATAAATAAATAAAATAAATAAAATGAAAAAATTAATAAATGAATGAATGAATGAATGAATGAATGAATGAATGAATGAATGAATGAATGAATGAATTAATGTACGAATGAACAAGTGAATGCATTTTTGAATGAATGAAATAATAAATGAATAAATAAAAAATAATAATAAATGATTGAAAAAATAAATGAATGAATGAATCATTGAATGGATGAATGAACAAATGAATAAATGAATAGGGCCTAGGCTTAAATGAATGAGCGAATGAATGAATGAATAAATGAATGAACGAACAAATGAATGCATGTTTGAATGCATGAAAGAATGGAATGAATGAATGAATGAATAAATGAAAAAAAATATAAATGAATAAATGAATAGGGGCCGGCCTAAATAAATGATCGAATGAATGAACGAATGTAAGAATGGAATAAATGAATGATTATATAAATAAAATAATAAATGAATGAATGAATGAATGAATGAATGAATAGGGGGCCTAAATGAATGAACGAACGAATGAATGAATGAATAAATGAAAGAATGGAATGAATAAATGTGGGCCTATGAATGAACAGAATGGATTAAATGGTGCCCCCCCCCCCCTAAACACAAAGCATCAAAACAACATTTGTACAATGTTGGCCCGGCGTTGTATAAATGTTAGGAGCCTAGAAATGTTTTGTGTTTGCTGGGATGTCTACCGTTCTAAAATTAGAGGTGATTTGATCAGGTAGGCCTACTTAGCTTAGCCCCCTCCCCCACTCTGATTAAATCACAGTCAGTCATGATACTTGCACTTAGATACTTGGTCACCCCTTGGGGGCAAGTGTAAACAAGCCCCTCTACCCACGCGTACACGTCATAGCGTGTACACACTGACATAGCCTGGCGTACACTCACTCAGTCATACAGTGATACAGGCAGGACAGTTCACGGCATTATACTCGCGGGGACAGTCAACCAAAGTACATCTAATAAGGTAAGAATTCCAGCTACAGACAACACATAAACTGTCTGTTTTTAAAGTGCCTTATTTGACAGGTGATTTCACGAGGTGTCATGGAGGAAGTCTATCAATGTGATAGGCCTAAGCCACGGTTTGTTATCGTTGTCCATATAGGGCCTACTACTACTACTACCATAAAGTATCAGATTTTTTGACGTAAGAGTTTCTTACTCTGTCACTGTCATTGTTGACAGTGATTAGAAAAGGAAATCACTAAACCGGACATTCACCCAATGTTGGTTTGATGTTGGGCCAGCGTCGAAGACGGTGGGCCAACATTAAACCAACATTGTGCCAATGCGGGAATTTGCTGGAAATGTAGTTTGCCGTTTCCATCAAATCACAGGAAAAACACGACTTCGAATCAATGTTGTTTTAATGTTGTGCCAGCGTCGCAGATGATGGTCCAACTTTGAAACGACATTGGTGTGTCGTGTTATTAAGTGAGTGACCTGCTTGTACCACATCCACCTGCCATAGTTAATAACTGACTCATAAGAATGTAGAATGACAGGTATGGGCGGCCAAGCGTGACATATATTGCCACCACTGGTCTACTGAACTTATTTCCATATTTTAACACAATGTATTAGACCTATATCCTGTATATGAAAGACCCCGACAATTTGTCAGCATATAGTCTTCTTACGCCTACACTAGTGTCTACTAGTACATATTCTGAATTGTCCAAATTAATTTTCTGTTTTTATTGCCTGTTAATCAACCCTTTAAAGCCAGTATTTACCATTGGAATCTATATCCACTACAAGTCGAGAATTGCGACAGTAGTGAATGAAGATGACTTAAAGTGAGTGGCAAATTAAGAAAACATACCATGTAGACTGACTATAGGCCCTATCATTATAATTAAAACAATTTCATGACATTTTTGTTCTAAAACACAGAAGTTTAGCATGTTCAGGAAATTAACACTTAACCACACGTTCACCCGAACTTAATCTTATTCAGAACTATGGTCGTTTTTAATCTGTGTGTCTCCCTTTTGAATGATCCCATGCAATTGTCATCTTAGTGTGTAAATGATATACACCTGTACAGCTAAATATTAATGTCTTCTCTGGCACCTATAGCCCTGTGAAGAAATTAAATGATGTCCCCTTTAGTCCTTAGACATGTTAGAGGGTGTACATGATATACAGCTAATTCTAGATATCTCCCCTAGTATTTATAAGGTGTTGACATAATGGCCCCTCTAGGCCTCAGAGTGTGTAGGTCCCTAGGCTAATTGTAGATGTCTTCCCTGGTATTTATATGGTGTTGATATAATGTCTCCTCTAGCTCTCAGAGGGTTCACATGATACACAGCTAATTCTAGATGTCTTCCATAGTAGTATAGGGTGTTGACAAAATGTCTCCTCTTGTCCCTAAAAGGTGTACATGATACACAGTAGTCAGCAATAGACCGACAGTCAGCACGGAAGATGCCTGTAAACTTCAGATCGGCGGTTTTTCATAACTTACATTCCACTGAATGATACCTCAGTGATTTATCTGGTGTCACGGCGTAGCTTACACTCTGTGGTCCAATATTATATTAATACCAAAAATAATAATTTATTCTTAATCGAAATTAAAGCAAATATAAACTTGGAATGGTAAAATGTCTTTTCTTAGGTTCTTGTTTACAATTTTGTATCTGTGAGCCCTCGTTCTCAAACCACGTGTGTGGGTAGGTTGCAATTTTGGATGAACTGAATTGAGAATAAGTTGACCACTGCTTGCCATATCGCGTCTTGCCCTAGCGGTAGTGTGGCGAGATATAATAGCATTACAAGTGTTTAGATGTACATATTTTCGGTGGTATGCAATAGCTGGATGGGTCATATTCTCACCTTTGACCTGTATTGGTGAGAAACCTTGACCAGTTGTTACCAATCCTAACGATAATTAGCCATATTGTAAACAGTGTCAGATTACTTTGAGGGGTGGTCAGAATTGAAAGCATCTACTACATTATAATCGACTGCATACGGTACACTAAATAGGTGTATGTAGAGGTAAGTTATTTCTGTAATGTATGATGTGTTTGAATCGGATTTATTTTGAGCGGATTGTCTGCTATTGATGCCAGCCTAAATGGCCCGCACCGTCCAAAAAAGATGAACGCCATTCGTGCTCACTCTCAGCAGTGACCATGGTGACTGACGAGTGTTGCTCACTAGATACACAGCTAGTTCTAGATGTCTTCCATGGCATTTATAAGGTGGTGATATGATGTCTCCTCTGCTCCTAAGAGGGTTTACATGACATTCAGGTAACGTCTCCTCTAGTATTTAAATGGTGGTGACATAATGTCCCCTCTAGCTCTCAGAAGGTGTACATGATACACAGCTCATTCTAGATGTCTCCCCTAGTATAGGTTGTTGTCTCCTCTAGTCCTTAGAGGGTGGACATGATACACACCTTATTCTAGATGTCTCCCCTGGTATTTATAAGGTGGTAACATAATGTCTCCTCTAGTCATTAAAGGGTGTACAGGACATCCAGCTTATTCTAGATGGCTCCCCTTGTATTTATAAGATGTGACATAATGTCTGCTCTCGCCCTCAGAGGGTGTACATGATATACAGCTAATTCCAGATGTATTCCCTAGTATTTAGAAGGTGTTGTGTTTCCTCCGGTCCTCAAAGGGTGGACATGATATACAGCTAATTCTACATGTCTCCCCGGTATTTAGAAGGTGTTGTGTTTCCTCCGGTCCTCAAAGGGTGGACATGATATACAGCTAATTCTAGATGTCTCCCCGGTATTTAGAAGGTGTTGTGTTTCCTCCGGTCCTCAGAGGGTGTACATGATATACAGCTAATTCTAGATGTCTTCCTCGGTATTTATGTGTGTTGCTGATATAATGTCTCCTCTGGTGCGCAGAGGGTGTACAGTACATGTATACAGCTGTTGACACAACAAACCCGGATGTCTGCCAGAAAACTAGACAGATCCCGCACCAATGTTGTTTTAATGCTGGACCAACTTCGTTGACGGTGGCCCAGCATTAAAACAACATTAGTTCATAATAATATAGATTCCTGACCAGTATTTTAGCCAGATTCTGAGCCTATGGCATAACATTGAATCAGCATTGGTTCAACGCTCATATGATCTTGGCATTACCCTATATACCAGAAACAGCAGACGTTGAGGCGGTCGTGTTTTAATGTTGGCCCAACGTTGAATACGGTGGCCCGGCATTAGAACTGCACCGTGTGGACATCGTTTTTTGCCACATGTGTACATGATGTACATGTATCATGTGTATTTGTTATGCCTGGATACCACAGGGCAGATTTCAGTCTATTTTGACCCTATGTATCAGTGCTGAAATAAACCATGGAATTTAAAGTCATCATAATTGTCTTCATTGGCGATTAAGGATTCATTTGAATACCTATGTTATGTTACGACCATTATAAATATTTCAATTCTTTTAATGCGGGGATCGATTTTAGACGTCAGAATATGACGGATCGACTTAAAACGTCAGAATCTGACGTCTAATGACTTCAGATTCTGACGTTTTAAGTCGACCCCCGCTCTCAGAGAGTTAATATAATAACGTACACAAAATAACACAGGCAAATAACATCATATATAGCCATATACAGATATAGTATATAGCCGCCTTAACCCTTTCAGGCCTGAATTTACCATGGTCATCTTCATCCACTACAAGCCGTGAATTGCTGTCGCAATTCTCGTCCTGTAGTGGATGAAGATGATTTGCGGTGGTTTAAAAATTAAAGAAAATTGCCATGTATCATGTGTATTGGTAAACCAGTTTCATAGATATATTCACTCTAAAACCCTTGGTTGTAGGAAAATTAAATCTGTTTTCAGGAATGTGAAATGATGCTTTAATGCAGCGTGAGGGCTTAAAGGGTTCCCCCAGCTAAGACAAGACGTCCACCCAATGTTGGCTTAATGTTGGACCAGCGTCGGAGGCTGTGGTGCAGCAATAAAACGTAACAGTGGATCTAGGCCTCGTGTTTGTTGTGGAATCCTTTGCCTGCTAGTGAGGCATCTGTCATGGGGCTTAAAGGGTTATGCTGTATTGACTTAGAAATCAGCGAAATGATTTACCATGCCATGTGGGTCGTTATGCTTCACTAATATATAATATTTATATTGGTGAAGTGCAGTTTTATCATGTTTATAGTCTGATGACCTGTCATCCGACTTTACATTTCACCCCCTGATCACTGGACCTGTTAACTCGTGTGCCATTTCAACTCCCCGCAGAGCATAGTCCTGCAGCCATTTCGGCGCATCGAACTTATCATACACATGCCATCTCCGTCCTACCAGGTACTAATTTTCACAATGAGTCAAGTGAAGCATTTAAGGGTGAAGTGCCTTGACCAGGGACATACCACAGAAACAATATCCTGAGATTGAAAGGGGAGAAACATGATATTTATCTGAAAATCCTTCACCAAGCGGGGTTCGAACCCGCACAGTTGACAAAGTGTCTCGCTCTAACCATCGCGCCATGTCTCTCTCTGGTGAGAAATACTGTGGACGCAGCCCATGTTTCGTGATACCAAGTTCTCACACTTTGCGCAGTGGTTTTCATTATCAGATTATGAGACGTATAGCTGTATATCGGGATCCGCCCATATCGCACTTTGTCTATAAAAAGAACGGTAATCTATGGCAGTTATGCCATGTGTGACTTGATCGTGTGAGAAAATACAAACGTTGCTCTTTTTCCGTGCGATATGGAAAAATACAGCACATGTCAAATATATGTAAGGTGGACGAGTGCTGTATTTTCCCATATCGCACTCAAATGAACATGCTTGCATATCTTCTTGGTGATAACAAAAACTTGTATGATAAGTCCTACGTATCACCAAGGACTTCGTATAGTATAACTTCGAGGTCAAAGTGTCATGTTGGCAATAAGGTTGACCTGGATGGGTCATTCAGTCACTATATTATGTAAATCACGCTGTATACTCTACAGTATACTACTACTCAGTAAGGAGACGTCCACCCAATGTTGGTACAATGCTAGGCCACCGTCTGCGACGCTGGCTCAGCATTGTACCAACATTGTGTGAAGGTCTCGTGTTAGCTGGGTACTCGGTAAATAAGAGACGTCCACGCAATGTGGTTTGATGCTGGGTCAGCGTAGTAGACGGTGGGCTAACATTAAACGTGCATTGGAGCATTGTCTGGTGCTCGCTGAATTCAGTAATGTATAAATTTTAGCCGACGTTCAATGTTAGCAGATATTGTTTATACAGTATGAACAATCTCTGATATTAGTTTATCATGTTTATGGTCAAATAAATGAAATGTGAGTTGGCGCGGTGCTCGTTTAATGTACTGTGACATTGGACCAACATTAAGCCAACATTTGCCCAACATCTCGTATTCATCAGGTGCCCATCACTCACGGTACTTTGACCCAATAACTTTAAATATAAAGTTTTTGCTTGACCCGACCTGACCTGACCAAAAATAGAAAAAAATAATAAAATTAATTTAGCAATCAATTAATTAATTAGTAAGTTTACTTCAATGTTTTTTCTACTCTGAGCGCCCAGCTGACTGTTGCCCTCAGGACGATATCACCCAGGGCTGGAAATAAGAGCGTTTCGTTTGTCCGGGACAACTAAAATACAAAACGGACAACCCACATTGCTCTGATGGTTGTCCATCCGGACAAGTGCCGTTTTTCATCCAACAGTCGAGTGACAGTCACTGACTGTGAGCTGTAACTACTACTAGCCTATGCCTAACTAAATAATGACTATAATTTTTTTTTAATGTCAAACATAGTTAATAATTATTGTTGTCATGATCAAAATCATAGTTCAACTTTTGTCCTCATTTTTGGGCGGACAATTTAAAATTTTGGCGGACAACAAAGATATTCAGGTTGGTTGTGCGCCGGACATTTTGAACCTTATTTCCAGCCCTGCACCTCTCTGGTTGATTGTATTTATAAGATCTGGGTTCACACCCCTAATCTGGCTACCACAACTACGCCACTGTACACTATGTGTGTTTATCATTGTTTATCTAGACCGGATCCAGGTGCATTATATCTTCATGATATGCGGTTTAACCTTTCCCCTGCTAGGGACGTATATAATTGCACATCAATATTTCACATTAGTAGTTATATATATATAGTGTAAATTTTACACTAGACCACCAGGGCTCTCATTTCTTAAATTTTGTGTATTTATCCGTTCGTCATTAATTCATTAGTTCTTTCGTTCGTTTGTTCGTTCGTTCATTCATTTAATCATTCGTTCTTTCGTTCGTTCGTTCGTTCATTTATTCCTTCGTTCATTTATTCATTCATATTTTCATCCTTTCTTTCTTTCATCCATTACTACATTGATTGATTGATTGATTGATTGATTGATTGATTGATTGATTGATTGATTGATTGATTGATTGATTGATTGATCGATCGATCGAGCGAGCGAGCGAGCGAGCGAGCGAGCGAGAGTGAGTGAGTGAGTGAGTGAGTGAGTGAGTGAGTGAGTGAGTGAGTGAGTGAGTGAGTGAGTGAGTGAGTGAGTGAGTGAGTGAGTGAGTGAGTGAGTGAGTGAGTGAGTGAGTGAGTGAGTGAGTGAGTGAGTGAGTGAGTGAGTGAGTGAGTGAGTGAGTGAGTGAGTGAGTGAGTGAGTGAGTGAGTGAGTGAGTGAGTGAGTGAGTGAGTGAGTGAGTGAGTGAGTGAGTGAGTGAGTGAGTGAGTGAGTGAGTGAGTGAGTGAGTGAGTGAGTGAGTGAGTGAGTGAGTGAGTGAGTGAGTGAGTGAGTGAGTGAGTGAGTGAGTGAGTGAGTGAGTGAGTGAGTGAGTGAGTGAGTGAGTGAGTGAGTGAGTGAGTGAGTGAGTGAGTGAGTGAGTGAGTGAGCTTACTATAACCCATTTTCACTGTTGGTGTTGATGTGGTCACCACTTGAATGATTTAACTATGTACACATGTAAGTTTTGTAAAACAAAATGATTCTTGTCATACCTTTCTTTTTTAACAAAATTACCCCACTCACACATGCCTTTGAATGTCATCCTGTGTAAAAAATGGCATTGAATCATGGTGGCATCAATTAAGAAAACAATGTTCTGTGTTGTTTAATCAGTTAATGCGAGTCTGATGTTCGATCTGTTTATGTTTGCAAACACTTTAGTCTGTACACAGACTGTTTGTATTGTATGTGAGTAAATAGGCCAAACATTGGAGGTCAAGTGGTCATACAGAAGGTCATATATACAGGTCAGGCTCGATCACTTTTGTAGAGTAATAATGTCAGGTAAACAAGACATCGAAACTGTCCGATCAACAAATAACCACATACATGAATGCTCCCATATTCACACTTTAACCGCTACCGCGACCCACAACTTCATACAGTATATTTCCATGCATGTGGTTATATGACCAGGTATTACAATAATAAGGAGTGCCCACGTAAAAAATTCCAACAGTAAAAACCTGAAAGCTGTGCAGTTTCCACCATGGTTGATCACTTACTTCCACTTGCTTTATCTCTTCCAGCTGTTTAGTCTCATTTTCATTTGCTGTGATGATTCCTACATCACAGCATCAAAAAAATCATTATTGTTGAATAAAACTCACCTGATTTATTATAAAATACTCAAATATAATATGTGAACCCTTGACCCTTTAACCGCGGGTCCCGATTATACTCGTTTTTTCATCTTTTTATTTCATCTTTTATTGAGTACCACCTTTCGAACATGTTAAAAATACAACGTGATATTTATCGGCAAGATTTGGAAATAGTTAACCTCCATCTTGTCAAATCCTAATCATTTTTACCCATTTGAAGTTGTGGATCGCGTCAGCGAGACGCAAGTTCAAGTGGGTGAAAATTACAGTTAAATAATTTGGCAGTGAAAGGGTTAATTGGACGCTGACGTATATTTTTATACAAACCAAGAAACCAAAGTTTATTTTTTAATTTGAAATGATCATAAATGTCTTAGTTAGCTATTTCTGATTCATTTGAGTACCTATGTTATGGGTCTACGACCATTATAAATATTGGTAATCTTACAATGCGGGGATCGACTTTAGGCGTCAAAATCTGACGTCTACAGACGTCAGATTCTGACGTCTAAAAAGTCGATCCTCGCACTGTGAGAGTTAAACGCTGACGTATTTTTTTATATAAACCAAGAGACCAGAATATTTTAATTTAAAACCATCATAAACGTCTTAGTTAGCTGTTTCCGATTCATTTGAAAACCTATGTGATGGATCTACGACCATTATAAATAATTTTATTCTTTCAGTGCGGGGATCAACTTTAGACGTCGGAATCTGACGTTTATGGACGTCAGTTTATGCCGTCTAAAGTCGGACCCCAAACTGAAAGGGCTGAAAAAGCCTTAGCCGTTGAAACAGTGCTCATTAAGTCAAAGAGTTTTATTTTTTTTGTCTTAATCGAGACCCCTTTACCTTTATAATAATGAACATTGTAGGCCTAGGATTCTTGGTTTAGACAAACGGATTGGTTAATCGTACGGCATTGTTATCATGGTTAACATGGCTATAGTGGCAGTCAACGGGATCCTGTCATTCCGTAAACGAGGCTCTCCATACACATACAGTTACATTATAAAGAATCACATACGGTTACAGCCACTGCCAAAAGAAGAGGTTTTTCTTCTATCCCATCAAACACACGACGTTGACCTAGTGCTGGCACACTGTCTACAGCGCTGGCCCAGCATTAATCCATCATTGGGCCACCGTCTCGTGTTGTTTATATCACGGTAATGTAGATACACGTAGATACACCCACACAACATGGCTCCCGTGACCATTATCACTACGACCTAGCAGACACAAGACGTTGAATCAATGTTGGTTTAACGTTGGTCCAACGTCGAGAGCTACTCTGTATAAATTACTCCCGTGATTATTGTCACCATCTGTCTCCTCAAGCTGACTCAGCCGGGGGGATTCCTCAGAATGACGTCACCAGCATGATGACGTCACCGCTGATATAATCACATCTATATAAGACAGGGAATCTCCCGGTGTAACAGTAGTGCGCAGATACTAGCTGATACTCGAGTATACCTGTCCGCTAGTCAGTTGATAATATAAGTACACAAGTACCTCTGTCATTATAACCAAGGCTATATTGTTAGGCAGAGGATGATGTCCGCTAAGCAGGTTATAACTCTATGTGATACGTAGGAGATACTGTCCGTTAGTCAGGTGATAAGTAGTCGATATCTGTATACCAGTGAAATCAAGACAGAATAAGCTGGACGTAATAAGGTGAGCCATTTAGCGGTCACATATAGTTAAACTGAATTCTATCTAATATTGTGTCCTTTCCAAACTTTTTCTACAAATAACTTATTCTTGTGATATTGTTTATAAATAACACAAGTATACCATATCAACTGTACGTTCTAAGGTGAGACATTTAAAGTGGTCACTACATATAAACTAAATTTTAAGTATTGTGCCTTTCCGACCTTTTTCTACAAATAATTAATTCTTGTGATTTTGTTTGTAAAATACACACGTATACCATATCAACAGTAAATGCAATTAACACATTGATATATAAATGGTTGGTTTGTTGATTGTTTGATTGATTGATATATGATTGATATAGATTTTATGCTCACGCTATGCCCATCATCAGAGCTTCCCTATTGTAATGTTTATAAGCAGAAAGTCATGGCGTTATGAATAGATAATTAAGGTACAGGTCTATTGTCAGATTGTGTTGTGTGGACATGCAGACATACAGACTGTGTGAACTGGGCACACTGGTGTACTATTGATCAGTAGTAGATAGACCTCAATGGCAGATTTATGGGACGGTTCAGGGGGGTCGGAGGGGGGGGGGGGGAGGAGTCAGTAAGTGGATCTTGAACCCTCATTTAAAAACTGAATTGTCAAAAAATCACTCTAAGCTCGTTGTCTGACACGCACAATTTTGTTGGAAAAATACTTCTAAATTAAAATTTAAAGACATTGCAGGAGATAAAACGAATTATTTTCGAACCCCCCCTTTCGCGTATTTCTGCATCTGCCCCAGTTCACCATATGCAGTATCTGACCCCTTCTTGGTGTATGTGTATTAACCCTTCAAGTACTGAGCCAAGACATTTATCCACTTCAAGTTGTGTCTCGCTACCGCGATCCACAACTTCAAGTGACTAAAAATTATTTTAATTTCCAAAATCTAGGTTAAAATGTATATAATTATCACAGATTTGAGACATATTTAATTTTTGAAACCTGGTTATGCAAGACAATTAAACATGAGAAAACAATCAGTGTGCTAATGGCTAGTACAGTTCCCAGGTATTTCTCCTCATCTTTATTCACCTTGAGATGTGAATCGTTGCCGCGATTCTCATCCTCCTGAATCTGTGAAATGCTCCACTATAATATCTTCATCAACCCTTAAAACGCTGAATTGTTTTATGAAAAACCTTGGAAACCAAAAGGTTATTTTCAATTTGAAATCATCATAACTGTCTTAGTTAGCTCTTTCCGATTCATTTGAATACCTATGTTATGGGTCTACGACCATTATAAAAAATTCACTCTTACAGTGTGGGGATCGACTTTAGTCGTCAGAATCTGACGTCTGCAGACGTCAGATTCTGACGACTGAAGTCGGTCCTGGCGCTGTAAGAGTTAACCCTTGTGTCACTGGAGCCGAGTATTGACTTTTCCATGGATGTTTTACACCCAATTTACCCTCACAAAGGTGAGTTATTTTCAATTTGAAATCATCATAAATGTCCTACTCAGCTCTTTCCGCTTCATATGCTTAACTATTTTATGGGTCTATGGGTTTACATACATGGTCTACGACCATTATAAATATTTTATTTCTTACAGCGCGGGGATCTATGTTAGATGTCATATTCTGACGTCTATAGACGTCATATTCTGACGTCTAAGGTCGATCCCCGCGCTGTAAGGGTCAGTCAACCTTTTCAATACCTACTGTATACCTAAACCATGCATGTCTTGGCGGGGTTATATTTGTTTGGACTCACATTACATAGATCTATGTCTGATATTGATTCTGACGGAGTCAGATCTCATTGATTGAGCCTCAATATGCTCAACTTACATAGCTACTCACCTCATTATTAGCTCCCGCCGTCACCGTAGGTGAGACGGAGGGAGCTATGGATTCCGCCTCCGTTTTTTTTACCTCTTCTTTTGCCTATAACTTTGTAAGAAAATAAGCTAGGATAACAATTTTTGGTATGTAGGTTACTTCCAGGTGGCTAATGGACAGGTTAACATATTTTTAATCTGAATTCAATACGCAAGGTCGCAGAGGAGAAAATGATGATGTTACGGCGTTGAGCCGTTGGGCCGTTGGGCCGTCCGTATACAATTCGTTTCCGGAGCATATCTCTGAAAGTACTTGTCCGATTGTCTTCAAATTTTACACACAACACCCCTAGGGGGTCTAGTTGTGCCTTTTGGGGTATATGAACTTTGACCTACTTTTGGTTCAGAACTATGACCTATTTAGACGTTTTGACGCACACTTCGTTTCCGGAGCAGATCTCGAAAAGTACTGGGCCGATGACAGCCATATTGCACATACATGTTCTCTAAGGTCCCTAGTTGTGCCTTTTCAGGTTTTTGGACCTTGACCTTGAAGTTGACCCAGCACTTTGACCTCGACAGGCCTGATATTGCGGAATATCATGAAAACCGCTCAAGATAGCTACACCATTACTATCAAACAAATTGTCAGGTTTCAGGAGAGGATGCATCTTGAAAAATTTCAATTCGATAAAATTAAAAATGTCCGCCTATCGGCCATTATTCACCTCGACAGGCCTGATATTGCGGAATATCATGAAAACCGCTCAAGATAGCTACACCATTACTATCAAACAAATTGTCAGGTTTCAGGAGAGGATGCATCTTGAAAAATTTCAAGTTGATAAAATTTAAAATGGCCGCCTATCGGCCATTATTCACCTCGACAGGCCTGATATTGTGGAATATCATGAAAACCGCTCAAGATAGCTACACCATTACTATAAAACAAATTGTAAGGTTTCAGGGGAGGATGCATTTTGAAAAAAATCAACTCGGACAATTTCAAAATGGCCGCCAATCGACCATTATTCACTTTCACATGGCCGTTATTTGGTAAACCGTGCTAGATGGCTAGACCATCACTATAAAACAAAATGTGTGATTTCAGGAGAGGATGCTTCTTGAAAAAATTCGACCCGATAAAATTCAAAATGGCCGCTTATCGGCCATTATTCACTTTCACATGGCTGATATTTGGTAAACCGTGCTAGATGGCTAGACCATTACTATAGAACGAAATGTGAGATTTCAGATGAGGATGCATCTTGGAATTTTTTGACTCGATCAACTTCAAAATGGTCGCCTTTTTCGGCCATTATTCATTTTCACATGTCCGATATTTGGTAAACCGTGCTAGACGGCTAGACCATTACTATAAAACAAAGTGTGAGTTTTCGGGGGAAGATGCACCCTGAAATTGTTTTCCTTACGAATTCAAAATGGCCGACAATCAGCATTATTTACCTCGATAGGCCTGATATCAGGTAAACCGTGCGAGATAGCTAGTCATTACTATAAAACAAAATGTGACGCTTCGGGAGAGGATGCCTTTTAAAAACTTTCGACTCAATCGAATTCAAAATGGCCGCCTATCGGCCACTATTTACTTTCACATTGCTGATATTTGGTAAATCGTGTTAGATAACTGGACCATTACTATAAAACAAAATGTGAGATTTCAGGAGAGGATGCATCTTAACAAAAATTGACTCGAGCAAATTCAAAATGGCCGCCTATCGGCCATTATTCACTTTCACATAGCCGTTATTTGGTAACCGTACTAGATGGCTAGGCCATTACTATAAAACAAAATGTGAGATTTCAGGAGAGGATGCATCTTGAAAAATTTCGACCTGATCAAATTCAAAATTGTCTCCTATCGGCCATTATTCACTTTCACATGGCCGATATTTGGTAAACCGTGCTAGATGGCTAGACCATTACTATAGAACGAAATGTGAGATTTCAGCTGAGAATGCATCTTGGAAAATTTCGACTTGAATAAATTCAAAATAGCCGCCTTTAGGCCATTATTCACTTTCACATGGCCGTTATTTGGTAATTAACATTCATTTCAATCGTCCGCTCGTTTGTTCGCTCGTTCATCCGTGTATTAATTCATTTTATTCCATTCATTCATTCACCAATTTATTCATTCATTCATTCATTCATTCATTCATTCATTCATTCATTCATTCATTCATTCATTCATTCTTCTTTGATTCATTCATTCATTCATTCATTCATTCATTCATTCATTCATTTCATTCCATTCCATTCATCCATTCATTTTATTCCGTTCATTAATTAATTAATTATTTCATTTATTCATTCATTTATTCATTTATTCATTCATTCATTCATTCATCATGCTCCATTCATTCATTCATTCATTCATTCATTCATTCATTCATTCATTCATTCATTCATTCATTCATTCATTCATTCATTCATTCATTCATTCATTTATTCATTCATTCATTCATTCATTCATTCATTCATTCATTCATTCATTCATTCATTCATTCATTCATTCATTCATTCATCATGCTCCATTCATTCATTCATTCATTCATTCATTCATTCATTCATTCATTCATTCATTCATTCATTCATTCATTCACTCATTCATTCATTCATTCATTCATTCATTCATTCATTCATTCATTCATTCATTCATTCATTCATTTTATGCCATTCATTCATTCATTCATTCATTTATTCATTCATTCATTCATTCATTCATTCATTCATTCATTCATTCATTCATTCATTCATTTATTCATTCATTCATTCATTCATTCATCATGCTCCATTCATTCATTCATTCATTCATTCATTCATTCATTCATTCATTCATTCATTCATTCATTCATTTTATGCCATTCATTCATTCATTCATTCATTCATTCATTTTATGCCATTCATTCATTCATTTTATGCCATTCATTCATTCGATCAGTCGCATTTGTAATTTTATTCATTCTATGGCTCAGTCATCTATTTTGTGTCAGTAGCCTACATTTACTTATTTATCAATATAATTAGTCTTACATGCATTGACACTGCTTCATTCACCAGTGTCGTTATGTGTGTTGATGATAGCGTATGGGGTGCAGGCGTTCTAATGTTCGTGGTTCTGTTGTTAAAAATGATGAATCGCGTATTCCAATTTCGGACAATGGAACCAACCCACATTTCTATATTGAGCCCGCGTCGATCTGAGACATCAATGTCCATTCCTCAATGAGATTCTCATTTTGAGACCATATACATCTGTCCCTGCATTATGATGAAAACATTGGAAATGGAATAATTTTTAGCTTAGATCTAACGCGAACGTATATATTATATGACGGATTTTTGCGTATTGGACCGAAACGTAGCGTGATCGGCCTCACTCAGCCAGGGATGGAATTTTAAATCTTTCGTCTGGAGGGTAGTGTTTTCTCACCATTTTTAGGAGGTTCTCACCGCTGAGTTTTGCCTATATGTACAAAGGTGGCCTAAACCTCCAATCTTTCATTCACACATTGTGACATAGGACCTATAAAATGTGATGCGGGCATCCGTCCCTGGCGCTATATGTGTAGTAACATGATGAACTATGACAAGTGACAACTAAAATCGCGAAATTATGTATAGGGGAGAGGCGGGCAACGGGGGCTGGTGGGCGAAGGAGGCCATCAGTGATATTTTGATTGTGACATGTTGTATGAAATATTAATGACGTCATTGTTATGAATTATGAACATGTGTATACAAAAAACATAAATAGACATCTCATACATATTTTAGTCTTTTAATCTTATGAATATAAGCTTATATAATTGTATAAATCTCTTGATGGATTTATGTGATTTCTTCTGAAAAATCTATTGTTTTGTGTGGTACATTATATTGCTTTGTTTTCTAATCATTACTTTAGTCAGGAAATCTCTTTGGGGAGAGATAATATGCTAAATTCCCCACTTCTACCCCTTGGGCAATGGGAGCCAGCGCGAAGGGGGCCAGGCCATTTCAATACAAAGACCATACAGCATGGCCCCCTTTGCCCGCTAACTTTCAATGGGTACATATTTCACACACTAATCCCAGTGAACGAAATTATTTAGTATATTACTTAGTATTATGTCCAACAACACATGTCACCATATACATCAAATGAAAGGTTTTTTTCCTATCTGTTTTATTAGGCTCATTTCAATGTACACACTTGTGTATCAAAATAATAAAAAGTACAAAGGTGGGGGTACCCCCTTTGCCCGATGCGCTGGTCCCCTTTGCCAAAGCTATTGGGCAAAGGTGGCTAGAGCAAATCTATTTGGCCTACAATTAAAATAAGGTATCCTTGAAACACTATGTGAGTCTGTTATATGTATCTACATTTCATGTATCTTACATAGAACAGTCATTGGTTTTAAAATAGTTCGAATATTTTCCTTAAATACCATAGAAACGTTAAGTGGCCCCCTTTGCCCGCCCTTCCCCTACTATATGACAAGTCGCTTATATTATACAATAATAATAATAATAATAATAATAATAATAATAATAATAATAAAAATAATAATAATAATAATAATAATAATAATAATAATAATAATAATAATAATAATAATAATAATAATAATAATAATAATAATAATAATAATAATAATGTATATTATTATATTATATTATATTATTATTATATGCGTATTCCAATACTTTTTAGAACAATCTGAACAGCTTATACAGCTTTTCGCATTTTCATGTGTGGGTTGGTTCTGTTGTGCAAAACTCAGAATGGCTTATTTGTCGTTTGTGGTTTGGTCCCAGCTCGCTAGGCGTTTAATCGTCCAGGTCAATTTTTTTTAATGACGACTGGTGTACTGGCGACGTCATAAAACAAAAATCTCATTTGTTATGGTCATGTGGGTTGGTTCCCTTGTGCTTAAAGGTGTAGTCAACTGTCAAAATTCGCGGGACAAGGGTCCCCTAGAAGGCAATAGTGCCCGTGGGTAAGCCAAGGCCCTATTCCATAATAATACTAAATATGCGTTTCATACCCAAAGCCTCATTAAGAGCAACTTTCAAATCACAGCAAGTTCATATATACTCGAGCGACATCTATGAGTTAATAATTCAAAGCCCTTGTCTTTTGCCCCTACCTGGTCGCCTACTTGCAAGCAAACTGACTGTATAACTGGGGGATTTGGAAACTGCTTGACCCCCAAGTTTGTATTGTCACCCAGTAAACACAAAACATTGTATGACTTTATGCAATGTTGGACCAACGTCGAAGACGTTGGGCCGACATTGCATAAATGTCATACAAATGTCTTGCGTTTGCTGGGCAGGAGGACTTTCTCTCAAACATTGTACATTTATCTAATGTTTGTTCAATGTTGGGCCAGCGTCGCAGACGTTGGCCTAACATTAAAACAGCATTGGATCAATGTCTCGTTTGAGTAGTATCTTGTAATCAGTTCAGTGGCTATATTAATGCCGTCAATCTGTACTTGAAGCTGAATGATTCTTTAACAACGTCCAAATTATCAAAGTATCACCTTAATCTTTTTTTTTTGTAGCAGCTCCCGTGACACTTGCACCATACTGTGCACCTCAAATTGCTATTGTAACATTTGCACAGTTCTTGTTAATTCATAGCGGATTACATTACCCAGTATGTAATCAATGCCAGTAGCTATAGTTCCGTATTACCAGTTAAATGTGTTTGGCTATGGCCAGATGAAACCGGAATCGAACATGAAGGGTGTTAAGTATACATCCCCTGGCTGAGTTGTTGGTCTGTGGGTGGGGCATGATGTTCAGCAGAGTGCTGGGTCAAGAATATATGCTATGACATGCGCTTTGCCACCATTGGGCCCCAATTCTGCTGTTCTTAATGCTATCTGCTTTGTGCATCAAAACATAATTATGTGATTAGATTCATGTGTTCTGACAGCCAATATGATCTAACAGCAGTTTTTGAGGATCAGCCTTATGGACTGGCCTGTATCAGAGTGGCTGACATAATTAATTGATTGTGACAATAAGCTATTGTAACATTTGCACAGGTGAATAGTCATGTGAGTGTAAGAAGAATACTCAACAAAACGTTTGCTCATTGTTCTGAAAACAAACAATTTTAAGGCTCAGTTTAGACCAAAAATAAAAAGTCACCCTGTCGCCGCTAGGGGGCACTTATATAAGTGTTCTATATCCTTAAATGCTCAGTACAGATCATTCTTTATGTATGCCAGATTTCATGGTTGTGTCATTTTCATACCGTTCAGTGCTGTCTATGGTACTGCGCACTATAACCATTGAAGTCATTTGAAATAAGAGTAGTGCATAATCACGGCTTCGGGCTTCCTATTTTCGCGATATTGCCATGATTGTGCAGAAAGCGACGTAAAGCAGTAAAACTGTATTCACTCACTCATTTTCATACCCTCGAATATACAAAAATTTATAAGCAAAATTGACCAAAAGATATCATACCCTTGTGGGCGGCACAGTCCCAATACATTGAGCAGACTGTGTTCCCCCCCCCCCTCCCAGATCCACAGAAAACACGACACGCTGAACCAACGTTGGTTTAATGTTGGCCGACGTCTACGACGCTTAGACCGTCTTTATACATCAGAATTTGACGTCTGTAGACGTCAGATTCTGACGT
Source organism: Flabesymbios commensalis (assembly GCA_964017125.1). Lineage (NCBI taxonomy): Eukaryota > Metazoa > Annelida > Polychaeta > Terebellida > Flabelligeridae > Flabesymbios > Flabesymbios commensalis. Next base: position 2,861,270 of record OZ024909.1, on the reverse strand, counting down.
ATAAAGACGGTCCCCGCACTGAAAGAATTAAAATATATATAACGGTCATGGACCCATAACATAGGTATTCAAATGAAGCGGAAAGAGCTAACTAAGACATTTATGATGATTTTAAAACCCCTTTGGTTTCCATGGTTTATACAGCACTATTTCGGCGTTGTAAGAGTTAAGCCGGCGTTGCCTGAGCCCCTGCTGTTTGCTGGGCTGAGGTCGTGAATGATGTGTTTGGCAGCTGGCAATCCATTAGCCTTGTATAGCCACAAGCAGTCTACAATGTACAGATATACAGGTCCAACAACCGTTCCAACGAATCCAATGCTGGCTTAATGTTGGGCCAGTGTCGCAGACGCTGGTCAAACATTAACCCAGCGTTGCCTACTGTTTGTTATTTTTATTGCCATGGTGATTCTGGCCTCATGTCAACCCCTACTGCAATATTTGCCAATATCAGCTTTTGTATAAATAACAAAATAATATTTGCATATGATTAGATTTATGATGTTTAAGTATATAATCATGATAATGAAAAATTTGATTTTATGTTCACATATCATGTCGATTTGCATGTGATTTTACAGAATAACCAAGTTGTTTATACATGTACATATATATTGTATACTGTTCATTTTAATGACTCATACATAGACTTCCCGTCGTCCGAAAAGGTCTATCTATTTATGTATTTCAACTAATACAGATTATAATAGTTATTTGACTTGTGTACTGAATTTATCATAACTAGTGTAGGACTGTACTCAGCGCTAATAGATTATAACTATAGTGTAAAATATTCATTCATTCATTCATTCATTCATTCATTCATTCATTCATTCATTCATTCATTCGTTCATTCGTTTGTTCGTTCATTCATTCATTCATTCATTCATTCATTCATTCATTCATTCATTCATTTCGTTCGTTCGCTCGTTCGCTCATTCATTCATTCATTCATTCATTCATTCATTCATTCATTCATTCATTCATTTCGTGCGTTCGTTGATTCGTTGATTCGTTCATTCATTCATTCATTTATTCATTTATTCATTCATTCATTCATGCATGTATTCATTCATTCATTCATTCATTCATTCATTCATTCATTCATTCATTCATTCATTCATTCATTCATTTATTGTCACAAAGTACAGTAAGCTACGCAAAGTCATTTTTGTCCACTAATAATTTGAATCTAAACATTCCCGTTAGCATGGTTGGCATGGTCAGTAACTATTGACAACCTAGAATCAATTCATCGAAGATGATTTGTGAATGGACAGTGGGGGGGGGGGGGGTAGATTGGATCCCAGTAAACACAAGGCGTTAAACCAATTGTGTTTCAATGTTGGCCCATCGTCTACGTCGCTGGCCCAAACATTGAAACAACATTGGTTAAACGCATTGTATTCACCGGGATACCTGGGGTAATTAGACGTGGCATCCCAGCAAACACAAAACAGTTGCCGACATTGTACAAATGTTACGCAAATGCTTTGTGTTTGCTGGGATCCATGGTCCATCAGGAGATATAAAGCCAATGCTGGCCTGATGTTGGTCCACCGTCTACGACGCTGGACCAACATCAGGCCAACATTGCCTCTAATCCAGTTGTGGATCCAGCAAAGCGAGATGCTGGACTAATGCTGGCGTAATGCTGGTCCACCGTGTGCAACACTGGCACAGCATTAAGCCAGCATTGACTCTGTGGAGGAGGTGGTGTAGACTGGGGGAGGAGGGGGGGGGGGGTGTAGACTGATTGGGGTGTGTCATTCTTTTACATGTGTATTACCAGGGATAGCCAGTGCATCCATAACAGCAGGATTAACAGGACTAACATCAACCTTAGTCTGACATAATGTAAACCGTGATCATGTAACATGTGTAATAATGGATTATATACTACCACCAAAGACGCTATAGGGATTCGACCACATGAACACCAAGGACGGAGCTTAGAGCCCGTATTTCATGTTTCCTAATGGATTATACACTTAGGCCTACTACCACCAAGGAAGGAGGTTCCATGCAACAGGTAGAGACGCTTAGAGCCTCTACTCCATGTTCCTAATGGATTATATATTTAGTAATGGATACAGACACCTACAGACAGGTAGATGACGGCCACCTATTGTGTCAGTTTATTAAAGGGCCTGGCGATCAGCGTCAACGATCGCATACCGCATGAAAAAATATATATAAATAAATATTACCTGTGTCGCTGATCCGAATTGAGTCTTTCAGATATATCTTTGTTTCTCCCTTCTCAACGTGACTAAGCGATCACGTTAAAGGCCACTTAGATTGAACGTTGAAACCAGTGTATCACGTTAATCGCGCGCAGGGCCATGGGGTGCGCGCAGGGCCATGGGGTGCGCGCAGGGCCATGGGGTGCGCGCAGGGCCATGGGGTGTGCGCAGGGCCATGGGGTGCGCGCAGGGCCATGGGGTGTGCGCAGGGCCATGGGGTGCGCGCAGGGCCATGGGGTGCGCGCAGGGCCATGGGGTGCGCGCAGGGCCATGGGGTGTGCGCAGGGCCATGGGGTGCGCGCAGGGCCATGGGGTGTGCGCAGGGCCATGGGGTGTGCGCAGGGCCATGGGGTGCGCGCAGGGCCATGGGGTGCGTGCAGGGCCATGGGGTGCGCAGGGCCATGGGGTGCGCGCAGGGCCATGGGGTGCGCGCAGGGCCATGGGGTGCGCGCAGGGCCATGGGGTGTGCGCAGGGCCATGGGGTGCGCGCAGGGCCATGGGGTGCGCGCAGGGTCATGGGGTGTGCGCAGGGCCATGGGGTGTGCGCAGGGCCATGGGGTGCGCGCAGGGCCATGGGGTGTGCGCAGGGCCATGGGGTGCGCGCAGGGCCATGGGGTGCGCGCAGGGCCATGGGGTGCGCGCAGGGCCATGGGGTGCGTGCAGGGCCATGGGGTGCGCGCAGGGCCATGGGGTGCGTGCAGGGCCATGGGGTGCGCGCAGGGCCATGGGGTGTGCGCAGGGCCATGGGGTGTGCGCAGGGCCATGGGGTGCGCGCAGGGCCATGGGGTGCGTGCAGGGCCATGGGGTGCGCGCAGGGCCATGGGGTGCGCGCAGGGCCATGGGGTGCGCGCAGGGCCATGGGGTGCGCGCAGGGCCATGGGGTGCGCGCAGGGCCATGGGGTGCGCGCAGGGCCATGGGGTGTGCGCAGGGCCATGGGGTGCGCGCAGGGCCATGGGGGTGCGCGCAGGGCCATGGGGTGTGCGCAGGGCCATGGGGTGCGCGCAGGGCCATGGGGTGTGCGCAGGGCCATGGGGTGCGCGCAGGGCCATGGGGTGTGCGCAGGGCCATGGGGTGCGCGCAGGGCCATGGGGTGTGCGCAGGGCCATGGGGTGTGCGCAGGGCCATGGGGTGCGCGCAGGGCCATGGGGTGTGCGCAGGGCCATGGGGTGCGCGCAGGGCCATGGGGTGCGCGCAGGGCCATGGGGTGCGCGCAGGGCCATGGGGTGCGCGCAGGGCCATGGGGTGCGCGCAGGGCCATGGGGTGCGCGCTCCTTCATCCTATCCGGTTTGGCGCGTAACCTTCAGGTACCGGGCTCGAATCCAATTCTGGGACTCACAAGTGTGTTTATACCTCGCTCATATAGCCTACGGGGCGGGGGCCCTAGGGTTGTGGTTAGCACCGCTGCCTTTCACACCAGAGTTCGGGGTTTGGTTCCCGTTCTCGGCGGTTTGAAAGAAACAAAAAATGTTTCTTCCCCATCCACGTGTGAAAGTCAGTATTGTGGGGAGCCTCCGTGACCGAGAGGTAGCGTGCTCGGGCTCAGACCGCCAGGGCTCGAATTTCGAATCCTGTGTCTGGAGGACAGTGTCATCTCAATCATCCCACCATCCTCAGAATGTTCTTCTGGCCCAGTTTAGCCTATATGTGCACAAAGGTGGCCTAAAGCCCGATTCTTCATTTCATTTCATTTCATATAGCCTACCGCGTGCCCGATGAGCGAAAAAATACGTTCGCCTTGCACTCACTCACTCACTCAACTCACTCACTCACTCACTCACTCACTCACTCACTCACTCACTCACTCACTCACTCACTCACTCACTCACTCACTCACTCACTCACTCACTCACTCACTCACTCACTCCATATATTTTGATAGTATAGACTCTAGCATGTCTAGCGAGATGGAGGGGAATATGATGGGGAGGGGGAGAGGGGGGGGGGGATTATGTGAGGGAGGTTTGTAAATCCATATCCATTTATACCCAGCAAACACGAGACAAAAATGTTGTTTTAAGGTTGGTCCATCGTCTGCCACGCTGGCCCAACCTTAAAATAGCATTGGTATCGTGTTTGCTGGGTAGCCAGTGTCTCAGGGGGCCACACCCTGTTGTGTTTTATATTGATTGGTAACATAAGGTCATCACGCACAGATACACCAGTGTCTACCCAGCAAACTCGACACATTCACCCAATGATGTTTAAATGTTGGGCCGACGTCGAAGACGGTGGTCCAACATTTAAAAACCATTGGGCCAATCTCTAGTATTTGTTGGATGCACTATAGACTGATGTACAAAGACAAACATCAGCAACTGATCAGTTCACAAGTAAACTGTTAGCTTTCCAATTGCCGCTGCCTGCGGTGTGCGCTCGAACTCTCCCTAGCTGGGACATTATTTTCAAGGTTATGTGTTGTCATTCACTCTGTTACGGTATTTGCTATGATGTGCAGAAACCGACGTATTTCAAGCAATATTTACTCATTCTAATCAAGTAATATAAACCTTAGCTTTATAATATACTCTTCATGTTATGTAGATTAAATTAGAACTGTGACACTGTATCATGTTTCTTAATGACTTCTATGGTTCCATCATGTCTGTTTACCATTTGTTTATTCTATTTGTTACAGTGACCTCTGACCTACATTGACCTCCATTTAAACATATATTCCGAGCACATTCATCAGACCGTGACGTCATCTTTTCGAGCACACCCATTAGACTGACGTCATCTGGGGGAGTTTTCGAGCTTCTACTTTTCTGACAGAGTGACTGACATCACGTGACGTCATCACGTCACTGTCATCACTTTTCATCATCATGGCACTATTGCTAAGTGTATTTGTGTTGCTATGTTTACCTGGTGTATTGACCTTGAGTACAGACTGTACAGCGGTGACCGGATGTACATGTGAGGGGTCAGCAGTCACGTGTCGTGGGGTCACGTCATTGCCCGCTGCTGACCAGTTCACCAGCATCGTTACAGATTTCACCTTCATAGACTGTGACCTCCCTACTCTAGACTCTGTACCATACACCACAGCCAAACAACTCAACATCATCAACAACAAGGTCAAGGTCATACAAGACGGTGCCTTCGCGTCCTTGACACAACTGGTTGACCTTGACCTTTCAGGTAACCTGTTGACCTCTGTGAGGGCTGACATATTTCAGGGTTTAGGAGGGTTGGAGAAGCTGAGTCTTTCTAACAATAACGTGACGTCATTACAGTCAGGTGTGTTTAACTTCACCACGTCCATCACAATGCTGATGTTAGCAGAGAACCTGGGGCTTCATCTGAGCGATAATAGCCTCACTGGCCTCACCCAGCTGTCCTTCATTGACCTTCAGACGTGTGGTATGAGTGAGGTCCCTCTGGGAGCCTTACAGTCAGCACCCAGCCTGACCCGGGTATCCCTCAACGGTAACCCCCTGCTCACCTTGACCCACCACGCCTTCCACGGTCTACACCAGCTACAAGAGGTCAACCTGGACAGCTGTCAGCTGGCTGACCTTGGTCAAGCAGCTCTAGGAGGATTACCTAGCCTCAAGGTCAGATACATACTTACATTATACACATAATAGTATTAAAGCGACACAATCAGGGTAAAATCATCAAGAAATCGGTAATTAATTTTATTTTGGCTTCTTAATAATTATATGATGTGAACATGTCCATAGACTAGAACTGCAAAAGTTTTAAAATGTTTGTGCTGCGCATTCACCAGTTATGCGAGATATAACATGTATAAAGACGAAATTCCGAATTTCTTATTTCGTGCATGTCCGAAATAAGAAATCGAAAAATTCGTCTTTTTATCTCGCCTAATTTGTAAATGCGTAGCACAAAAATGAAAAAAACGTTTGCAGTTCTAGTCTATGGACATGCTCACATCTTATGGTCATATTAAAAAGCCAAAATAAAATCACAAATTTTTTGATGATTTTAGCCTGATTGTGTCGCTTTAACTATTATGCTACTCAATTCTTTGTTTCTAATTTTCATTCATTCGAAATGTCCAGTTTTAAATTAATGAAACAATATTTCTATTTGTGAAAATACATAGTCTACACATTTAATTGTTTGATTTATTGAGAATCTATCACAAACTGTTTTAGCAATCTTGGTGGAATTTTTTTTGTTTGAAACTTGTTGCAAAACTGATATATGGTTTTAGCATAAGGGTTAATAATCAGTTAATATAATCTTTTTGATGGCAATTATTTTATGATCATGTATGTCAATTTTAGACGTTTGCCTCAAATCTGATTAAATTAATCATTGTTTCGATGAGTGAACAGTAACAGTTGCAGGCAATGTCTTAGTTTAGCATCTTCCCCTGCAAGGCTGGCTACTCCTGAGGTCGCAGACCTTGGCGTGACGTCCTCGCTGTGTCAAGACTTGCTGCCGGGAAGATGTAGTTTAGCGAAACAGATAAAGCCCAGGGCCCATATTCTCGTACAAGTTACGATACATCGTGGGATTCTGATTGGTCAAAACAGCAGCCTACGATGTATCGTAACTTGTACGAGAATATGGGCCCAGACGTTGATGTCAGCCCTCACGCGGTTTGATCGCCTGTTATCATGGTTATATGGTGGGATCCTGCCCCTGGATTATAATAAGGCAGATGGCCGGATCAATAAACCTGCTCCACATCCACCTACGCTGGTTTCATGTTGGACCAGCCTCGCAGACTGTGGCCCAACATTGAACCAGCATAGAGTCAATATATCGTGTTTGGGATGATTCCGTGATATCGGATTCACAACCCGCGTGCACATGATCATGATAATACACATACACTACACCTCAATGTGGTATTAGTCGACCCCTGGACAATAAAGGGTTATATATATCAGCCAGGCCTATACGTCCAGTTAAGCCTTACAGTGCGCGGATCGACTTTAGACGTCAGATTCTGACGTCTAAAGTCGATCCCCGCGCTGCAAGAGCAAAAATAATTATAATTTCCGTAGATCATGTAGATCCGTAACTTAGGTATTCAAATGAAGCAGAAAGAGCTAACTAAGACATTTATGATGATTTCAAATTGAAAATAAAAACCTATACAAACCTACAGCCAATGGCAGTACGTCATTTTACCCACGTGACCGAGTCAATCTGAACACATTATTTCACCCACGTGATCCAATCAGCCAATCCTCACGCTTCATTTATTTATTTTCGAAGCGCTGATGATTTAAGCAGCCAATTCTCACACGTCATTTCGTAGTTTATTTTTATATCGGAGTATTTCACGGACTAGCATGTTAAACATGTTAGACCCAGAGAAGTGAAAAATTCTGATGAAAATTAGGAAACCATTAGAAATGTAGGCATTTTGCTTAAATAAATAAATACCTTTTAACATGTTTAAGGTCATTATTATTTAATACCTTTTTAATTTAAATATTTATTAAGTACTTAATTATATATTCACCATGTTTACTTAATTATATTTTAAATGATTATTTTCAGACATTACAATTGAGTAATAATCAGCTTGTGGAGCTGACTCGTGACACACTCGGTGACACCGACACAGTGACACAGATCTACTTGGAGGTCAACCAGCTGACCTCTCTACCTCGTGACCTTCTAGACTGGTCACAGGTCACACATCTCAGTCTCCATGACAACCCCTGGACATGTGACTGTAGTACCGCCTGGATGTCGGAGCTTGACCCAGAATATCTCACAAATACTAAGTAAGTATCATGACGAGCACGATACGTTGGCCCAACAGCGATGTGTCATCGTAGCCATGGTAGCAGGTGTTGCTTTAGGAATGCGCAGAAATTGTAGAATTTTGTTTTGTTTTGATATGGTAATTAGGCTTAGTATAAGGCTGTAATATAATGACATTGATTAGTAATCATGGTAATAAGAAATATATACAATCATGTCCATGTGATCAATTTGTTGTCTGCAGACCATTATTGCAGACCGCAATATATTCTCAATACAGTCTGACATTCAGCATTTAGTCGATTTACTTTGTGTGTTATTATCTAGATTTATAACCCCAGCCAACACGATACGTTAAGCAGTGTTGTTTTAAAGTCGGCCCATCGTCTACGACACTGGTCCAACATTGAAACAACATTGATTTGTTGTTTCGGGGTGGCTGGGATGTCATATTCTCTGAGCATTTTCTGTGAATAATATAAGCAGCTTCAATATGACATATTGCTTGTTAGATGTGCCTCATATTGATGTTATTTTGTACCTCATATTAATGTTATTTTGTCAGGTGCGCCTCACCAGAGGAGGTGTTTGGGGAATCCCTGGTGAACGTGACGTCACAGTTATCGTGCCCCTGTGGAGGGGAGGAGTGTGGGGGTACCTCTGTACTCGCCCTGGGAATAGCCATTCCCATACTGATTATATGCTTCCTGCTGATTGGCTACTACATGTACAAGATATGGCAGGCGCGCAGGTCACGTGAGGCCAAGAGGAAGTCAGTGAGATACAGTGCAGTGTACAAGGATACCGTGGAAAACGCCCCCAAAGGAGCCAAGGGGTACAGAGGGGCGGGGTCTGAGTGCTAGACACGCCTGGGGGTGGAGTCAGAATGCTAGACACGCCCACATGGACCAAAGCAGTGAGGACAGAATTCCAGACACACCCATGTGGACCATATGGGCGGGGCCAGAATTCTAAACACGCCCACATTGAGCCATGGGGCAGGGTCAAAACGCTAGACACGCCCAGGGGTGGGGTCAGAATGATAGAAACATGCACATGGACCTGAGGGACAGTGTCACAATGCTAGGGACGCCCATGTGGACCTCAGGGGCGTGGTCTGAATGCTAATCATGCCCACATGGACTTCAGGGCCGGGGTCTGAATGTAAAGCAAGCCAGGGACGGGGTCTGAATGCTAAACATGCCCACATGGATCTCGGAACATGGACCAGAGTGACAGATTGTCAGAACTTACTTTACATATGTAAATTAGTTTGTTTCTCGATACGCCCACTTGAAATACATGTCATTTACATATGCACACCTTATGCATGTTTATTGTCATATATGTTATTGCCACATAAAGTTTATTTAGATGAGATTGTTAATTATTTGTTTATTGAAGAACAAAGGGTGGTGCTCGTCATAGCATTAAGCATGCTAAGTGGCCATGACCCTTTGAATAAAATTTATCTTCAAGTTCTCTCTTCAAATGGTACATTTTATTGTAAGAATGAAGTTATCACGATTTTTTACAAAAACATATGTTTAAATGTTACTATGGATAATAATGAATAATAAGACCGAGCTCAGAGGCGAACAAATCATGATCATTAGTTTGCGTAACAATTTAGTAAATGCATTTTACTATAACTAATCAAGGCCTTACAGTCCTGGTGTCTACTATGGTATGTTTTCCGTGTTTTAACCCTTTCATCGCGGGGACCGACTTTAGACGACAGAATCTGACGTCTATAGCTGTCAAATTCTGACGTCTAAAAGTTGATGCTCGCACTGAAGGTATTAAAAATTGATAATGACGCTAGAGCCATAAAATATGTATTCAAATCAAGCAGAAATAGCTAAGTACATGTAAGACATTTATGATGATTTCTAATTGAAAAACAACAAATTCTGCGACACTCGTATATGTTATGACTTGAATTCAACAATTGAAATTCACTTTATCATGTTTATGTTGTGAATCGAGCTAGCGAATCCCAACATTAAGTGAATTTAATTTTTTTAGTTTGAAACTCAATTAAAATTATTTTTTCAGATATCTAAGGCTTTAACTCAATATCAATGTCAAATTGTAAAATCCACTGCTAAACAGTTTGATTCTCCCAAGTGTTATTGTGCAGGCATGGTAAATGATGATGATGTATTCCATCCAATAATCGCAAGTAGAAACACCCCTCAACCAATCAGCATTCTCTGTGTTATTGTGTAGATTTCTACTGGCAACAACGAACTATTTTACGTCCATTTGTTAAGCATTCCATGTACGTAATAATATGCGTACAAGTTAGTGTATATACTACAAGCCTACTAGTAAGTGTATTTACTAATATAATGGTACACGCCTAGTAGTTAGTGTATGTACTATTATATAATAATACACACCAAGTTAGTGTATGTACTATTATATAATAATACACACCCACCAAGTTAGTGTATGTACTATTATATAATATTACACACCAAGTTAGTGTATGTACTATTATATAATAATACACACCAAGTTAGTGTATGTACTATTATATAATAATACACACCCACCAAGTTAGTGTATGTACTATTATATAATAATACACACCAAGTTAGTGTATGTACTATTATATAATAATACACACCTACTAGTTAGTGTATGTACTATTATATGATAAAACACACCTACTAGTTAGTGTATGTACTATTATATAATAATACACACCCACCAAGTTAGTGTATGTACTATTATATAATAATACACACCAAGTTAGTGTATGTACTATTATATAATAATACACACCCACCAAGTTAGTGTATGTACTATTATATAATAATACACACCAAGTTAGTGTATGTACTATTATATAATAATACACACCTACTTGTTAGTGTATGTACTATTATATGATAAAACACACCTACTAGTTAGTGTATGTACTATTATATAATAATACACACCCACCAAGTTAGTGTATGTACTATTATATAATAATACACACCAAGTTAGTGTATGTACTATTATATAATAATACACACCTAATAGTTAGTGTATGTACTATTATATAATAATACACACCCACGAGTTAGTGTATGTACTATTATATAATAATACAGACCTACTAGTTAGTGTATGTACTATTATATAATAATACAACCTACTAGTTTGTGTAGTCTACGTACCACTGTATAATAATGCACGCCTACAATTTAAGTGTATACATACTTTTTTATATTAATATATGCCTGCAACATGAACAAGCCTACAAGTTAGTGTATGTACTATTATATTAAAAATACAGGCCTACAAGCTAGGGTATGCACTATTGATTAACAATTGTGTGACATACACGCCTACAAGCTAGCATGTGCACTATTTTATTATAATATATGCCTCCAAGCTTGTATATGCACTGTTTTACGATAAATTGTACTTGTAAGCTAGTTTATGTACTATATTATATTAATACATGCATACAAGCTAACTGTATGTACTATTTTATGATAATATATGCCTGCAAATTAGTGTATGCACTATTTTATGCATACACAAATAGGGCAGTTTTCACACATGCCTTAATTTTTATCTTATTAATGTATACACCTACTGTATAGAGACTTTTATTTTATTTATTCTAGATTAGTAAAATGCTAATCTGTTGTGTGTTGTACATGCAAAGTGTATCAAACTAGCATGCACTGCAGTGTTTCATCTAGGATTCAGAAGGGGGCATGGCGCCACCGATCATTGGGGGCAACTTATCATGCCCGCCGGTCACCCAGTTGACTCGCTTGGGCATTTTCAACACCCACCCGCTTCAATTAAGGGTATAAACAAAATCAGTTAAAGGGATCCCTTGGGATGAGACATTTTCAATGTTGTCAATTTTGAAAATTAAATTTATATGAAGCTATATAGCCTACTGATCTTAACTGAAAATACGAAAAAGTCAAAAAAACAATTTTAAGGCGCCGAAAAAGAGTGAAATAGTTGTATTTTCAGGCCGTATATTGCCATGTAAACAAAACAAGTCAGCAATATTCAGCACTTAACATCACATATTCCCACGTATTAGACGGTAAGATCAGAACATTCGCCGCTAATTAGTGTCTCATAGTCAGGACACGGGAGGACACACCTGCAGCACTGATTGTCTACCCAGCGCTGGGCCGATGCCATCAGCATGTGGCCCAATGCTGTGAAAACATTCAATCTTCCTTCAGGTATACAAATAGTTTGTTTGGGTTACTTCTGGTATCATAGAAATGTTGATTAAAAATATTTGTAAAAATCTAAAAACTCTGAAAAAAATAAAATCTTGATCTGGGTGATACACTACTTCATTACAAGACTAAAAACGAAAATTGATGACATCCCAAGGGGCTGCTTCAAGTACGTAGACATGGCCAGTTATTACCACTATGTACACAAGCCGTTATCAGGTATTCTGTCATAGGTGTGAACGCGAGACATCAGTGAACGGGGTGTTTTCCACTGTGACAATGGCCTGGTGGATTAAATATAACATAACAATAGTTCAATGAGGCACTTCACCTGTTCACTGTTTGAATATTAGAAGGGCAACATGGCGCACCTGAAGGGCAACATGGCGCTCACAAAAGGCAACATGGCGCTGCGCCATGTTAGAAATGGCTAGATGAAACACTGCACTACATGCTCAATATAATTATTATATATTTATAATAATTTATACATGCATACAAACTGTGTTGTGTATTATTTAGCATGTACAAGCTCAATAGATTATACATGATTGCATACACTGTGTATGCTATACACGCATACAAACTGTGTTGTGTATTATTTAGCATGTACACGCTCAATAGATTATACATGATTGCATACACTGTGTATGCTATACACGCATACAAACTGTGCTGTGAATTATTTAGCATGTACAAGCTCAATAGATTATACATGATTGCATACACTGTGTATGCTATACACGCATACAAACTGTGCTGTGAATTACTTAGCATGTACAAGCTCAATAGATTATACATGATTGCATACACTGTGTACGCTATATTTATAATCTTGATGTTTATGCAGACTTAGCATATATTGCATACATACTGTACATAATGCATGTACCATGTATAATGATTACATACATTGTACGCCATGTTTATAATGTATATAAATGAATTGAAATTAATGTCATTTCGCGCATGCCTAAATGATGTCTTCCGTTGTATCATGCTCAAATGAGAGAAGGGTATGAAATCATTGGTAGTATATATGCAATGTTTGCCAAAATATATTTTTAGTCTTATTTCCGTCTATTTGTTTGGACTTCATACATAATTATATCAGAAAATCCTGTTATTCACAATTATTCTGTGCATTTGTTAAAAATTAATATATATCTTAGCGAAAATTGTTATTCAGAAAATATACTTCAAAAAAATATTTAATGAACATGATGAATGCAAAACTGAATTTGTAATAAATCGCATTACTAAATATTATATTTTGTTGACATGGTGTTGTTTACATCTTGATTCAGTTCGTATTCTGTGAGGTGGGTTAGGAGCTGGAGCCTCCAAGAGTCTGACGTTATTACGTGCGGTATTAGAGCCCCCCCCCCCCCCCGGTACCTCGCCTCAGCAGTGGCTCTAATGAAAGTATCTGAGAAGTGGAGCCTCAAAGAGTCTGACGTCATTACGTGTGGTACAAGAACCCACCCAGATACCTCGTCTCAACAGTGGCTCTAATGAATGTATCTGAGAAGCAGAGCCTCCAAGAGTCTGACGTTATTACGTGCAGTACTATAACCCACCCTGGTACCTTCTCTCAGCAGCGGTTTTAATGAAAATATCTGAGGAGCTGGAGCCTCCAAAAATCTGATGTCACGATGTGCGGTACCAGAGCCCACCCTGGTACCTCCGTCCAGCAGCGGTGCTAATGAAAGTATCTGAAAAGCTGGAGCCTCCAAGAGTCTGACGTCACTACGTGCGATACCATAGCCCATCCTGGTACCTCCGTCCAGCAGCGTTGCTAATGAAAGTATCTGAAAAGCTGGAGCCTCCAAGAGTCTGACGTCACTACGTGTGGTACCAGAGCCCACCCTGGTACCTCCGTCCAGCAGCGGTGCTAATAAAACTATCTGAGAAGCTGGAGCCTCCAAGAGTCTGAAGTATCCATTACGTCCGTACAAGAGCCCACCCCAGTTCCTCCTCTCAGCAGTGGTTCTAATTAAGTCAGGTTCTGTATGAAGTATGTGTATACCAGAACCACCCTGGCACCTCCCCTCCGCATTGTTTCTAATCAGGTCGGTATTGTATGCATTATATGTGTACCAGAGCCACCCAGTACCTCCCCTCCGCAGGGGCTCTAATTATTAAAGTAGGGTATTGTGTGCATTATGTGTGTACCAGAGCCCACCTCCGTACCTCCCCTCGGTATTGTATGCATTATATGTGTACCAGAGCCACCCAGTACCTCCCCTCCGCAGGGGCTCTAATTATTAAAGTAGGGTATTGTGTGCATTATGTGTGTACCAGAGCCCACCTCCGTACCTCCCCTCAGCAGTGATTCTAATTAAGTCGGGTATTCTACGCATTATGTGTGTACTAGGGCCACCCGGTATCTCCACTCTACAGTGGTTCTAATTAAATTGCGTTTTGTATGCACTATATGTGTACCAGAGCCACCCAGTACCTCCCCTCCGCAGGGGCTCTAATTAAGTAGGGTATTGTGTGCATAATGTGTGTACCAGAGCCCACCTCCCCTCAGCAGTGATTCTAATTAGATCGGGTATTGTATCCATTAGGTGTGTACCAGAGCCCCGGTACCTCCTCTCAGCAGTGTTTCTAATTAAGTCGCGTTCTGTATGGACTATGTGTGTACCAGCGCAAACCCGGTACCTCCTCTCAGCAGTGCTTCTAATTAAGTCGCGTTCTGTATGGACTATGTGTGTACCAGCGCAAACCTGGTACCTCCTCTCAGCAGTGCTTTTAATTAAGTCAGGTATTGTGTGCATTATGTGTGTAATAGAAAAACCCTGGTACTTCCACTCAACAGTGGTTCTGATTAGGTCACGTATTGTATGCATTGTATGTGTACCAGCTCGTCAGAAGTTGGGTATTTTATACATTATGACGAGTCCAACCTTGACGTCAGAGGGACAGAGACACGTTGACGTCAGAGAAATGCTGACGTCAGAGAGACGTTGACGTCAGAGAGACGTTGACGTCAGAGAGACGTTGACGTCAGAGAAACGTTGACGTCAGAGAGACGTTGACGTCAGAGAGACATTGACGTCAGAGAGACGTTGACGTCTGAGAGACGTTGACGTCTGAGAGACGTTAACGTCAGAGAGACGTTGACGTCAGAGAGACGTTGACGTCAGAGAGACGTTGACGTCAGAGAGACGTTGACGTCTGAGAGACGTTGACGTCAGAGAGACGTTGACGTCAGAGAGACGTTGACGTCAGAGAGACGTTGACGTCAGAGAGACGTTGACGTCTGAGAGCCGTTAACTTTAAAAAGACGTTGACCTTTAGAGAGTCGTTGATTTAAAGTCGCAACTTATCTAAGACGACATCAGACCGAAGTTGGTCTTATTTTGAATTTGACGTGACGTCATAGCCAAACGTCCCCAAGAAACAAATGTCAATCAGTCAATGCTGGTTAAATGTTGGCCCATCGTCTACAACGCTGGCCCAACATTTAACCAATATTCGGTCAACGCCTCGTGCTGGGTCAGGACTTTCACTACCTGTTGTAAGCTCATGTGGGTCAGTGCATTTTTGTTTATCATTAAAAAAATGTTATTTCTTGGTCGTCAATAAAAATTCTGTCTGTCTGTCTGTCATAGAGATCAAGTGGTTATATAGAATATGAAATTTAACCAGTAAAATCTCCAACGTTGTGTATTTATAATATAAAGTAGCAGAAATGTCATTTTTTGTAGTTCAGCGAGGAAATTGTGTGTGTATGTGGGGAGGGGGGATTAAAAGTTAGGGGGGGGGGGTAACTTTAAACTAGTTTCAGATTACCCTCATCGGGGATGATCTGAAACTGTTACCCCAGTACCTCATTTCAGCAGTGGTGCTAATGAAAGTTCACCAGCAATATGTGGCCAAGTTTAAGGGTCAGAAAAGAGTGAGAAGTCGCCCATTGTAGAATTGCAGATACTGAGCTTCAATCAAAATTTAAAATAATAAATATTTTTTTCGTTGTAATGAAAATTATTGTCATAGCAGCTAAATACGAGCTTTTCAGCTGGCCGTGAATAATTTTCTGGGTCAATTCATAGGAAATGTGTCAAAGGGGAAATACAGTACTGTGAACAAATCTTCATCCGGGGAAGTGACCTTTCAAAAATGCCTGAATTCGAGGATTACCCTATTTTCATCTAAATATAGCAACTAGTCACAAACATTCGCCACTGGGGAATACCAGAGGCTACATGAAGCTCGGCCACGCCGCGTAGTGTGGCTCTGGGAACCAGATTAGAGTGAGTGTGGAAAGGGAGCTATAATATTTTGCAGCGTTTTTTTGAAGCTATTATATTTCATCAGAAGGCGGCAGCACAAGGCAATCAACAAATACCGTCTGTCTCCCTGAAGTAACGTTTACGTCTCGTCTGGCGTGTTGTAGTCACGTGATCTAATCAGCGTTATGGATGTTAGTCGCTATGTGGCGCCACTGTCTGTCCCCAGGGAGCTGTTAGTCACATTAATGTCTCACACTGATAATTATCAGTCCGATTTGTAGTTTACCCTTTCAAAGACAGTATCCCTTAAAGCGCTGATATATTTGTTTCAATTTGAAATCATCATAAATGACTTTTTTTCTGTAAAGATGATTTATTTTTTAAGGATTGCAAACAGCAATATTGCCACAAGCCGCTTTCCAACATTCAGGCAAACATGCATACATACAAGGTCATATATACACATGATACATACATAAAAAATATTATTTATAATAGCAAATACAATATTGAACCTCAGAAAAAATACAGAATATGATACAGAATATGATAAGTAAGAATGAGTTAATTAAAAATACAATGAAAAGCAAAAACAAAATTATTACTATGACAATTTAGGTGGTAAAGCGTTTTGAGCTACTTATAAATGTAAGCTTGTAAAAGAGAAAATGTATTAGAAATTGTATTTCAGGAAAATTATCTGAACCGTATAACAAAATATTCAATAATGACTGTTTCTATTGCATTACTGCCGTAGGAAGTAATACAGTCAGACCCTCTATAAAAGATTTAGTTAGTTCTTTCAGCTTTTAAAAATAGACATATTCCTACCTATGTTATGAGTCTACGTCCAATATAAATATTTTACTGTTTCAGTGCAGGGATCCACTTTAAACGTCTGAATCTGACGTCCATAGACGTCGGATTCTGACGTTTAAAGTTGATTCCCGTACGGGTTGAATACCTTAGAAACTCATATTTATGCTAATTACCAAACATTAAAGATTTTAGAAACTCATCAACATATGCTAATTACGAAACATTGAAGATCTTGGAAACTCATCAACATATGCTAATACCAAAGATTAAAGACTTTACAAATTCATCAACATATGCTAATTACCAAAAATTAAAGATCTTAGAAACTCATTAACATATGGTAAATACCAAAGATTAAAGACCTTACAAACTCATCAACATATGCTAATTACGAAATAATAAAGACATTACAAACTCATCAACACATGCTAATTACGAAATATTAAAGACATTACAAACTCATCAACATATGCTAATTACCAAAAAATAAACATCTTAGAAATTCATCAACATTTGCTAATTACGAAACATTGACGATCTTGGAAACCCATCAACAATATCCCAATACCAACATATCCTAATACCAACATATCCTAATATCAACAATATCCTAATACGCACTTCAATTATCGTTACGATGGTCAATAAAGCTGACTTCAAATCTTAATGTGTACACAGTATCAAAACAAGTCTTGGCCAAACACCTTTGATCTTTTGGTCAAGGCAAATGTATGGTGTACAGACCGTGTTATGATGGCAATAATCGCCGGTAGACGACACTTAATTAACCCTAGCGATCTTAGAAACCATATTAGACTACGCCAAGACAGATTTACATATCGTCACCACGGAGCTAAATGATCCTATCTGACACTCGTTAGAGTGGCAGATAGGATCATTTGGCTCCGTGGCGACGATATGTTATTAATTACAAACAAATAATTTTTAGAAAGAACAATTAAATTTTATCGCACAATGTTAATTTAGCGATTATAAAATAAACATTTTATTGTCTAACTTATATGATGGTTATCTAGATCTCCTCATGTTTACAAACAGTGTTAGCATGGCTATCAGATCCCATATCGATAACGTTGTGTAGCAAAGCTCAAACAGTTTCTAGATAGCAGGATATTTAAACAAATTCTACTTATTCATTAAAATGATAAAAATATTTTTAATTTGTATTAATAAATAGTTTCAAAATTTATATCATTTGATGTTTGTCATTATAAAATGTATATGGAAAATATATGATAGCAGTATAACTTGTTATCTCTTAGGAAATGGTGACAAAAAATTATTCTAATAGTAATAGTAATAGTAATAGATGGTAGAGTAACAGTAATAGTAATATAACTCGAAAAACTGTAATAGTAATAGTAATAGAAAAAATTCAAAGTATTAGTGATAGTAATAGGTTGCATGTGAAGAAAATGAAAACATATTCTAGATTTTGCTCACATTTCAGCTAAAATAAGCCATTTTAAGCACTCAAATTTAAAAGTCTGAATATTTTTTCTCCTGGGGGAGGACCCCCAGACCCCCACCACCCCTTTTAGATCTCCCCACTCAAACATTCCTGGCGGAAACCTTGGAGATCAGAGACAACCTCTGGCTGTGGCTAATTTCATTCCCACTATAGTAACCCGGGAGATCAGAGACGTGACATTATGTCCCTTTCGCCACAGCCAGAGCTTGTGGCTAATTTCATTCCCACTATAGCGCCCACCCAGCTTAAAGTTGTGGATCACGGTAACGAGACAACTGAGTTAAATTTATCAGTTCAGAGCCTAAGAGAGTTAAGACTTTTTTCTTTTCCCGGCAGATGAGTGAGGAGTACACTGAAAGGATATCTGAGTGTCACGCTCGATCAGCAGATCGTATTTTACAAGGGTGCTTACGTAACGGAGGACTATATATTAAGCTCGGACAGGGTCTGGTGGCAATGAACCATATCCTACCCAAGCAATACCTGCAGACGTTAGAAGTGCTACATGATAAAGCCCTCCACAGGAAACCTGATGAGGTATGTATCAACAAGATGCTAGAGGTGCTACACGATAAAGCCCTTAAACACGGGAAACCCAATGAGGTATGTAAACATGCTAGAGGTGCTACATAATAAGGCCCTTAAACACGGGAAACATGATGAGGTATGTAAACAAGATGCTAGATATGCTACAAGATAAAGCCCTTAAACACGGGAAACATGATGAGGTATGTAAACAGAATGCTAGAAGTGCTACACGATAAAGCCCTTAAACACGGCAAACCTGATGAGGTATGTAAACAAGATGCTAGAGGTGCTACACAATAAAGCCCTTAAACACGGCAAACCTGATGAGGTATGTAAACAAGATGCTAGAGGTGCTACACGATAAAGCCCTTAAACACTGGAAACCTGATGAGGTATGTATAAACGAGATGCTAGAGGTGCTACACGATAAAGCCCTTAAACACGGGAAACCCAATGAGGTATGTAAGCAAGATGCTAGAGGTGCTACAAGATAAAGCCCTTAAACACAGAAAACAATGTTAGAGGTGCTACACGATAAAGCCCTTAAACACGGGAAACCCAATGAGGTATGTAAACAAGATGCTAGAGGTGCTACAAGATAAAGCCCTTAAACACAGAAAACAATGTTAGAGGTGCTACACGATAAAGCCCTTAAACACGGGAAACCCAATGAGGTATGTAAGCAAGATGCTAGAGGTGCTACATGATAAAGCCTTTAAACACAGAAAACAATGTTAGAGGTGCTACACGATAAAGCCCTTAAACACGGGAAACCCAATGAGGTATGTAAGCAAGATGCTAGAGGTGCTACAAGATAAAGCCCTTAAACACAGAAAACAATGTTAGAGGTGCTACACGATAAAGCCCTTAAACACGGGAAACCCAATGAGGTATGTAAGCAAGATGCTAGAGGTGCTACAAGATAAAGCCCTTAAACACAGAAAACAATGTTAGAGGTGCTACACGATAAAGCCCTTAAACACGGGAAACATGATGAGGTATGTAAACAAGATGGTAGAGGTGCTACCTAATAAAGCCCTTAAACACGGCAAACCTGATGAGGTATGTAAACAAGATGCTAGAGGTGCTACAATATAAAGCCCTTAAACACGGGGAACCTGATGAGGTATGTATAAACAAGATACTAGAGGTGCTACATGATAAAGCCCTTAAACACGGGAAACATGATGAGGTATGTAAACAAGATGCTAGAGGTGCTACATGATAAAGCCCTTAAACACGGGAAACATGATGAGGTATGTAAATAAGATGCTAGAGGTGCCACACGATAAAGCCCTTAAACACGGGAAACATGATGAGGTATGTAAACAAGATGCTGAATGTGCTACATGATAAAGCCCTTAAACACTGGAAACCTGATGAGGTATGTATAAACAAGATGCTAGAGGTGCTACACTATAAAACCCTTAAACACGGAAAACCTAATGAGGTATGTATAAACGAGATCCTAGAGGTCCTACACGATAAAGCCCTTAAACACGGGAAACATGATCGAGGTATGTATGAACAAGATCCTAGAGGTGCTACACGATAAAACCCTTGAACACAGGAGACCTCATGAGGTATATAAACAAGATGCTAGAGGTGCTACACAATAAAGCCCTTAAACACGGGAAACATGATGAGGTATGTATAAACAAGATGATAGAGGTGCTACACAATAAAGCCCTTAAACACGGGAAACATGATGAGGTATGTATAAACAAGATGCTAGAGGTGCTACAAGATAAAGCCCTCCATAGGAATCCTGATAAGATACACAGATACTAGAGGTGCTACACGATAAAGCCCTCAAACACGGGAAACCTCATGAGGTTTGTAAACAAGATGCTAGAGGTGCTACTCGATAACGCCCTTAGACACGGGAAACCGATAAGGAATCTATAAACATGATACTGGAGGTGCCGCACGATAAAGCCCTTAAACACGGGAAACATGATGAGGTATGTGAAGACGATGCTAGAGGTGCTACAAGATAAAGCCCTTAAACACGGGAAACAATATTAGGTATATAAACAAGATGCTAGAGGTGCTACACGATAAAGCCCTTGAACACGGGAAACCTGATGAGGTATATAAACAAGATGCTAGAGATGCTACACAATAAAGCCCTTAAACACGGAAACCTGATGAGGTATGTATAAACAAGATGGTAGAGGTGCTACACAATAAAGCCCTTAAACACGGGAAACATGATGAGGTATGTATAAACAAGATGCTAGAGGTGCTACAAGATAAAGCCCTCCATAGGAATCCTGATAAGATACACAGATACTAGAGGTGCTACACGATAAAGCCCTCAAACACGGGAAACCTCATGAGGTTTGTAAACAAGATGCTAGAGGTGCTACTCGATAACGCCCTTAGACACGGGAAACCGATAAGGAATCTATAAACATGATACTGGAGGTGCCGCACGATAAAGCCCTTAAACACGGGAAACATGATGAGGTATGTGAAGACGATGCTAGAGGTGCTACAAGATAAAGCCCTTAAACACGGGAAACAATATTAGGTATATAAACAAGATGCTAGAGGTGCTACACGATAAAGCCCTTGAACACGGGAAACCTGATGAGGTATATAAACAAGATGCTAGAGATGCTACACAATAAAGCCCTTAAACACGGAAACCTGATGAGGTATGTATAAACAAGATGGTAGAGGTGCCACACGATAAAGCCCTTAACCACTGGACACATGATCAGTGATAAGGTATGTTTAAACAAGATGCTAGAGGTGGTACACCATATCCTAAAGCTTTACAGAGCTGACATATTTTTTTTAAACCATGGAGAACAAATATCATTATAAATGCCCGAGTTAGCTCTTTCCGCTTCATTTGATTACCTATATTATTGGTCTACAGCTATTATATATATTTTAATTTGCTCAGTGCGGGGACCGTCTTTAGACGGCAGATTCTGATGATGACGTCTAGAGACGGTGCCCGTGCAGAAAGCGGTAAACAAGGCAGCCGAGAGGTATGTAAACAAGATTTTAAAGCTACATGATTAGTATAAACAAGATGCTAGAGGTGCTACATAAAGAAGCAAGAAGCCCTCCAACCTGATGAGGTAAGATGTCTACTGGTTGGGATTTCGGGATCACATCTAATATGTCTGGTTTGCCATAAAAAGAAGCTAACAGTAAGAAAATGATTAAATTAATCAAGTCAAATGGACTTTATTTTTACAGCTGTGCTTTACATAACATGAAACAAAAGGCATTGTAGTGAAGATGCTTGTGTTCATAAATAAACTCCCGTGAGATTTTGCTGGTTAAAATATGCCACCTATATGAAAATGTTCAGAATAGACCACAGAATGATGGAGTTCGCAAATTGGTGTCAAAACTCTCTTTTCAGGCAATATTCAAAATGGCCGCCATGAAATCACTGAAGTTATCATATCTTCATCAATAATTGAGATAGAAACACAATTATTTCACCAAAGCATATGTTTTTGGTATCAAGAAATGCAATAAAATAAACGATAAATTTATTTGTCATCATTATCATGCGAAATTCAAAATGGCCGCCATGAAATCGCTAAAGTGATCATATCTTCGTTATTGAGATAGAGACAAAATTATTTCACCAAACCATATGTTTTCGCTACCAAGGAATGCAATAAAACAAACGATACTTTTATTCGACATCAGTATCATGCAAATTCAAAATGGTCGCCATGAAATTACTAAAGTGATCATATTTAGATATCATTATAAAGCAATAAAATGTTATGTCATCAACTATTTATCCAATGTCTCGTTACCAGTTATGCTAATTACATAGTAGAACATCTGTTTATGTATAGCACACACCATAATCTACGTAACATACCGCATTACTTTTTAGCTGAACATTTATGCCATATCCACACCCACATTAGATCGACTGAACAATGTTTTTAACTAACTCGAGAACATATACATCTATGTTGAATTAAACCACTTTGAGTGTAATATCTTTTGAAATATCAGCTGTCACTTCTATATGAACACATTTATGCATGAGGTGTATACTTGTTAATATACACTGAGGGTGCACTTCACGATAGTGACCTTACACGTTCTAGATATCAATAATATTCTACATCTCTAACATGTTTACCTAATTTGAACAAGTTAGCAACATTACTGTGTATAGTTATTAACCACCTGAATCATAATCACATGAGGTCAACAACAATGTTTATTTTTAAATCCGTTCTCAAGCACTTGAACAGATACTGTTATACAATTAGTTATATATTACTAAAAATAGTAATGTAATGGAACACAATGTGGCATAGCAAAAGAGTATCAATATTTGTACAGGTCATGTTTACAGGGTTAGCGTCTACACTGCAGTGTATCAAATAGCATATCAAAGGCAAGTTAATGTCATTGCAATGTCAAATCATAGCAAAGTTTTTCTTCAATTAATTGTCATTACACTTTTAAGTGACAAAAAAATTGACAAAACCCAGCGAATATGCATATCATCTAATATTCAAAATGATTTGTTTGTGAGTTCACATTGTCATGGGGATTGTGGAATAGATACTAACACAGAAAAATATACACGTAACGTCAGATTTGGGCTTGTTTGACGTCGAGATGTAATTGTCCTTATCTGATCATAAGGGTTTTTAAATGTAAAATTTTGCTCAAATATTACTATATTTTGCACCCAAGTTCCACAATACATTCGTTCACAACTAAATTAGAACTGGATATGAAGATTGTATAGGGTAAATAACAGGTTATTGTTCCATTCTGCATTGTATTATTGTCTTCCTATAATTCGATTGCAATATTGTAGAGTACATTATACACGTTAAATTATAAAGGTGATATATAAAATTAAATGACATTATTCATGGTTGCAACGACACATTAATAACCTAAAAAAGCAGGATTGCTTATAATAACACTAATTTCTCAAGGAAAACACCTTACGATAAAACATTAGGCAGGGGAACGATTCCATGAATTGACTTTAATTTAACCGAAAAATAAAGGGGCAAGCCCAACACGTTTTGGTCATGAAAAGTCAGTGGAAGTCATGAAATATTATTCTGTTTTCTAAATATTGTAGCAACCCTTAATAAGTTATAGGATTTAAAGAACTGTTATCGCTACGATGCTCTGATTGTGATAATTAACTAGCCTTGATGTTACGATTGAACAGATGACTTGTTTAAAATGTGATATTGACTTACAAGAAGTATAACGATTATGTAATATAAGATATTTAGTTATATAATAAATATAAATATAAATATAAATATAATTATAATAAATATTATTTTATCTTTGTGTGTTTTACACTATTCATAAATTAACAAACATCAAGTATTCCATAGGATAATAACAGCGCGTCATTATCCCCTAAATATAGGAGGAGGACTTCCTTCTCTCGTGATATCAGCAAAAACCTATTGCAGTGGGCGACTTCTTAACTTTTACGAAATGCCTTAATATGCACAAAAAACAGCTCCCCTTTTTAAGATCCTAGAGCTGACACTGGAACATGCATGACTAATGAAACCAAGCTGTTTCAAATACGTACTTGCTTCGGTCTTAGTGATAATTACATTTTATTTTCAGAAATGTGTTGATAATATAGCAATTCTTAGCTCTGGGAATGAATGAATGAGCCTCGGAATAATAAGTATGCGGAAATACAGACTACACTGAATCAGGATAACCCACCAAGGAAGGATGGTGAGATTAATCTGATGGCACTGTCGTCTAGACCCACGATTTAAAATTCGAGTCCTGGCAGTTTGACAGCAAACACGCTACCCCTCGTTCACAGCGGCTCCTCACAATACTGAATTATCGAGTTTGTGAGGGGGAAACATTTTTACACCACCATACCAGCGAAAAGTTAGTTTTCGGTGCAATTGTATTCCCTGGTAACAAAAAATCCAGCCTACATCTGAAATATTGCGGGAAATATGATAACTTTTGTGATGTTGTTATGGCGGCCATTTTGATTTATTTATGATACATGTAGTGATGTCGTGTAGAGGTATTGTGTGTCTAGCGCATCCCTTGATACCAAAAACATGTGGTTTGGTAAAATAATCTTTTCTCTATCCTAATTATTGACGAACACATGTTAACTTCAGTGATTTCATGGCGGCTAATTTGAATATAAGGTTTGGTCAAATAATTTTGTCTCTACTTAAATTATTAACGCCGATATGATCACTTTAGTGATTTCATGGCGGCCATTTTTAATTTAGCATGATAATAATGTCAAATGAATGTATAGTTTTCGTTTGTTTTATTGCATTCCTTCATACCGAAAACTTATGGTTTAGTGAAATAATCTTGTCTCTATCTCAATTATTGATGAAGATATGGTAACTTTAGTTATTCCATAGCGGCCATTTTGAATTTTGTCTGATAAAATGTAAAAGCATGTGTTGAGCTGGATGGAAAGAAATCTGATTATTTCTGCTGTAATATAGGTGTACGCCAGGGCGACAGTTTATCTCCGCTTTTGTTTGCTATTTTTGTTAATGACCTTGAATCCTACCTTTTACAAGAAGGGAATAACTATCTGTCTTTTGGTGGGGATGCAAGACTGGAAAACATGTTAAAGTTACTTATATTATTGTATGCGGACGATACAGTGATATTGGCCGACTCCCCACCCAGATAAGCTTCAAGCAGCAATAAATGGGATGGAAAAGTATTGTGAAAAATGGAAATTGAAAGTTAATGTTAGTAAAACTAAAATAATTATATTTGGTTCTAGAAAACATTTAGATAGAGTATACTTGTACAATAAAAAATAAATTGAAATTGTTGATTACTTTAAATACCTAGGGGTTCCTTTCACACCAAATGGTAAATTTACAGAATGTAAAAAATATGTGGTGAATCAAGCTCGTAAAGCTATGTATTTGATATTGAAGAAAGCACGTATACAGAAGCTACCAATTGATGTACAACTAGACTTGTTCCATAACATGGTACTTCCAATATTGCTTTATAGCTCAGAAGTGTGGGGTATTGAAAATAATGATTTGATAATAAAATTGCATGTTAAATTTTGTAAACACATCCTACATTGTAAAACGTCAACACCAACTTGTATGGTTTATGGAGAGCTGGGAGAAATCCCACCGTCTATCGAAATTAAATGCAGAATTTTGAAGTACTGGGCTAGTATGTTGACTAACCCAGATAATTTGTCTAGTAGGGTCTATAATGTATTAATAATGTTGTACAATAATAATGACTACAAATCACCATGGCTAAAATATGTAGAAAACACTTTGAATGTGAATGGGCTTGGCTTCTACTGGTTGACACAAGATGTAGATAATATTGATAGTTTTATGTATATTGTTAAAACACGACTTACAGATCAATTCAAGCAAGAATTGTATTCTGATATTAATACACTTAGAAAATGTTGTAGTTATCGTCTATTTAAAACAGATTTTGCCTTAGAGCCTTATCTACTTACCCTGTCGTATAATAATCGAATAACGTTGTGTAAATTTAGAGTTTCCGATCATAAATTAGCAATAGAATTGGGAAGACACTTAAATATACCTAAAGAAAAGCGTTATTACAACTTATGTCGACAGGGAAAAATTGGTAATGAGTATCACTTTTTATTAGAATGCAATGCCTTAGTTATTATTAGAAGAAAGTATATGTCCGAAATGTATCACACTAATCATTCAAACTGGAAATTTAAAAAAATACTAAACTCTCATGATGAAAAAGAATTACTCAAATTATCTATTTTCATAAAAGAAGGTATGAAACAATTAAATTGAAACATTCTCTGCATTCCACTTATTTTAACTATTTGTATTTGTTTTTGTACTTCTAACGCACGCCATATTATAATGATGATGTATTATCTCTCCTATGTTTTTGTACAATTCATGGAGATACAATAAACTTGTTGTACTTGGTGAACTTGTTGACACTTATTTGCGAACTCCATCAAACTTTTTCTTATTCTGTGGTCTACTCTGAACATTTTCATATAGGTGGCATATTTTAACCACTGAATTCCCACGGGATTACACATGCTCCTGTACTATTGGCTATTTTACCAATCTGTAAAATCACTTCAATGGGTTTGTATATTACAATTGTAGATATTTACATGGTTCTTTATTCAGCTATATTTCCATGCTGTTTCCTTTTGAAAGGAAGTCTCCACAATTAAAACATGGTTGTCAACCCTCGTAGATATTGATGGCCAACACAATGTTTAATGTCTTTAACAACTGAAAACTTGTGGAGACATGATTGTCAACCCTGGTACCTATTAATTGGCCAACACAATTCTTAGCAGGGTTCTATTTGTTTTGAAAATTTTGTGTAGCAATTTCCAACTAATTTTCAGATTATGCAGATTTTTCTTCATCATTTATTTTGCTTATCGCTTTAACGTTGTTATGTGTATATTTCCCCTATATGATACTGAACAAATTAAACCCTGGTTAGTAGTCTTGGACAGCTGAAAACCTGCCCAAACTCATGTTTTTAATATATATACAGCTGTGTTGCCATTCAAATGAAACAGGTGAAACAACTTTTTCTAGAGGATTTTGGACGGACACCTCAAGAAATATTCAAGGAGTTTGCAGAAGAGCCGATTGCTGCAGCTAGCCTCGCACAAGTTCACAAAGCGATCACACATGAAGGTCAAACAGTGGCCGTCAAGGTAAACAAGTCATTGGGTTAATCAGAAGGTTTTAACAAGGGTTAATCCTTTGTGGGAATATTTAGATGAATATTATGGATGACAGAGTGCTATTCACGTTAAAGAAGTCTTAAATTTCTCAGTTCACCTTTTCTGCTTCATTTGAATACCTTTGTTATCCATCCACGACCATGTATAAATATTGAATTACGTGTATTTCAGTACAAGGAGAACCTTTTTTTCTGCTGTATAAAATTAATCGCCGCGCTGCGCTGAAATGGTCAGGGCTATCTATACAGTTTTTCTCCTCACTTCTCATCTTGTGTTCCCAGGTTAATACAAGCTGATTTGATGAATGAATCAACGGTTTTAACACTAGAGATCTTCTAAACCTGATCAGGCCTAAATTAAAAATAAGCTTGTTTCGGATTTCCGGGCCGGATGGGTATAAATGCTACGGGTGAAAAACTGAGATCAAACTGGAGCTGATCGCCTGGATGCATCCCTAGTTGAATTCTCATTTTGTGTTTACAGGTTCAGTACATCAGGCCCGTAGTGAGGGGGGGGGGGGTCGGAGGAGTCGTACGACCCCCCCCCCCCCTGACGGCTGAAGGTCCACATTTTGGCCATACATCTAGTACAAGAGGAATGAACCCATTTTTGGGGTTGAGTTGACACTTAAATTCATAGAGATAAAAAATATATCACGGGAAAGGTTTAAGTCTCTAGTTTATGGTGGCGTATATCGTTTTTGCCGTACGTGGTCGATATTTTTTTCAAACGTACGTTTGTGACGTCATGTCGCTATGGCAATGATGTCATTTTATGAACCAAATTGGCCAGACAAACTACGAAATATGGGTCATGTTTAAGTGACTGCTCAGCATTAGTATGATGCGGTGTCGATTCTTAATGTGTCAGCACATAGGCCTACTACGCACACCTGGTAATAATTGTATATATTCATTATGTTGTAAATTCATATGTAATGATCTAAATAGCAGTGGTGTAAACAGAAGTGGGTTCTATTTTAATATGGCATCCAAAATTTCTAAGCGGTACGGTCGACGTCATGCCCCCATGAACAACTTGATCAGGTTGTTTTGCCAGTTAAAGTTATTATATGGTCGCGGGCACGAGATTTCACCTGTGTATAATGTCATCTATACAATTTGAAGGCGGCGGTAATATTTATTAGTAAAAGTAAATCACATTAGAAATAGTTCATGTATTTGAATCTGCAAGAAATAATAACCGGCGTGTTTCTCTTCTGTGAAAAATGCATTTAATAATGATATTAAATATTCATCTGTTTATTCAGCTCATACGAAAATTTTATTTTATCATATCATTAAAAATAATAAAATTGAGTAAGATTTTCCTAGCACTCGCTGCACGATGATAATTGACTTTATTTTATCATTCTTTATGTCAGAATTTGTACGTAGGTATAATTTTATAGGCCTATGTTCACATCCTGGTTGGACCATTTTACGGATATCTGGTCCAACATTAAACCAACATTAAACCAACATTAAACCAGTATAGTTATGTTTGCTGGAAGAAAAAATAATAATAATAAGAAGAAGAAAAAATAATGGGTTTATTTTTCTAGAGGTTGGCAGCCCTACAGATATTTTTGGCTACCTCTACAGTTAAAACTAATAATTATGTCATTATACCTGAAGATGACGCAAAACTATATAACCAGGCGTCATGCTTGAGAGGTTGGAATTCGTGTTTGGCCGTATTCAACTGAACTGCCGTAACACCTGGTTCAGAAATACTTTTTATGTGATAAAATATACAGACAGTTTTTATATTTTTTTTCATTTTTATGGAATTTTGAAAATGTTTCATTCCGTTGCAAATAAATTAAATATTGAAATTAAATAGTCATCTATTTGTCATATTTGTTGAGCTCATACAGAGCTCATTGTTTAAAGTCGATCCCCGCACTGAAAGAGTAAAATATTTATAATGACTGTAGACCCATAACACAGGTAGGCGAAGTTGAAATGTTTTCCATAACACGTCAACTGACATTAATCAAATGTGCAGGTAGCTGTTAAAGACCAGAACGTTACACGTTACACATTACATATTTAGCCCATTTATACAGTTTGCGATAAGGCGCAGTGGATTAATGTTGGGGCAGCATCGCAAATGTGTTTCAATGTGAAATTATGGAACGTTAAGGTTTCACCACACAAATTCATTCGCGCATAGTTCCTTTTTTTAAATTTGTGGCTCTTTGCAGCAGCCTCGGTGGTACATATTACAGATATATCATTTTGCTACCAATTAGAATCGATTCTGTGATGATTTGCTGTAGCAAAAGCAGCGAAATAAGCAAAGATATGGTAGCAGGAAGTCCTTGCGCTACCAGTAACTAGGCTCTTCTCAAAACCGCACTCATTTTTTTTGCTAGTTTTTTTGCTAGTTTCACATGCTTTTTCTATTTATTTATTTATTTATTTATTCAAACATATTTATACAGGGTAAAAACATTATTAGCCTTCGGCTATTTTGCATATGTGCTATGTTTTATGACAAGTATTTGCATAAAAAGTGAAAACACATATTTAAACAATAATTATCATATTATGTACAATAGTTACAATAACGAAAATAGAAGGTACATTAGACACTTTAGATCATAATCCGATGATATATGCCTTTGCGTTAATTGAATAGGTTTACAAATGTATATACATGTACATTTATAGCAAAGTGAAAAGAAAAGAAAACACAAATGTCCCCACACTAAAACTCCAACAAAAACCTACAAAAATTGGAGAAAGCGATAAGACATGAACAGTTATTGCAGCCCTAACTATGATTGAGTTATGGTGTGATGGGCCTACGTCGGGGGCTCCAGTATGGTGGGATGGGGAGCCCCTTGCGCCGTGAGTACCTGTAAGTGACAGTCGGAGCCTCTAGTGTGGGGTCACAATGGCCGACGAGGGAATCTGCCCGATCTCACCATTTAAACTCAAACTTCCTTCCCCGTCGAGTCGACGGTTCCAAACAAATCATAAAACTCTTTCTCCACTTGTCATGTTTATTCGTTTGACATTTTGCAACAACAAAGCACAACCTCCGCGCGCGGCACGTCCTATCTGACTTAGCGAGAGCAAACTACGGCACGTCCGTAGTCGCCGAGTTTAACGCCTGAAGTGCGGGAAAAATACCAAAGCCGCACAGTTTGCAATTGTGTGCACCCGTCACCAAGGTACGGAAACGAGGCGGTTGTCCACAACCTCCCGTGTCCGAGAAGCCGGGGATAACTGCCACCTTAACTGAACGAAGTCAGGATCCTACATTACCCCCGGGTGAGTGATAACATAGGACCCAACTGACGTGTAGGAGACTGCTTCGTGCAAGTAGCGGGGTTGTAAAAATATGTAACCTCTTATAATTAAGCATAGTTTAAAAAATATAGCGAGTGTGGTTACAGCGTGGGTGGTTGAAATCGCAGCATTATACATGAATTGTCCCATCCTCTTAACACCAACTGTCCTTTATGTATGTATTCATTTGCTGCAAGCTGCGATCAACCCATTCATTTAATTAACATAAATTTCTATTCGTATTTAAGGAATGAACTTGCTAAAAAAAATGTCTTTACATTTATATATCTTAACACAATGCTGCCAGGCCTGGCATATTCATTTACAATTTAAAAACATTGTTAATACGATGTATGCGGTTGGGCCCGCCATAGATGTCGTTAGGCGCAACTATGGCGTGAACCATCTGCACGAAACGGGCAGGAGTCTGGATTATTCGTCCGACTCTAGTTTTTCGCGCTGTTTGGTCGGTCGAAATTTTTTCGCGATTAGCGATATTCGCATGGTTGCTTTTGGTCGAGTTGATTACGGCGTCAGCAGCACCCGGGGTTTTACCCTGTAGATGTAAAGGTATGCGGGAATACGTTCGTAAACCACCGCCGTTCCCGTTAGCGCGGGACACGGCGGGGGCTCGCGAATGCGGCGCTACATAAGTATTGTCTCTGTTAGACAAGTTGACTTTAACATCTATTTGCTTTGGGACTGTGGCCGATTTTTGACTGCTTCTGACTGCCGTCGACTTTTTCGTTTTAACTCTCGTCCCGTTGGACGTCGGAGTGTCCGCACTACCAGTTCTAGGTGGACCCTGTGGATTCCTACTAGATGTCCTCGTAGCCGTCGATCTCCGTGGTTTGCTTGGCGTTTTACGCTGTATTGTCGTATCTGTCGTAGGCTCGCACTCAAGATGTGCGGGTTTAACGCGATCTAAAGAGACCGTCTCAACCTTGCCTTTAACTAGGATTTTCATTACTCTGCCACTCCTCGCGACGACCTTATATGGTCCGTCGTAAGGGGCGGTCAGAGGCGGCGCAATTGCGATTCGGCGCAAGAATACATGAGTAGATGTAGCTATTTCCTTGAATTGGAAAATGTTGTGTTGTTGTGTGTCACGTGGCGGACATAGACGGAGACGCGACATAGCCACGCGTAGCTTGTCTGAATAATTCTCCAAATCAGTGTTGGCGTCGACGGTGTACTGTTTAGTAAACTCTCCTGGGAGTCTAAGGGTTGTCCCGTAAATCATCTCGGCAGCTGACCTGCCTAGTCTCTCTTTAACGGCGGAGCGAACTCCTAAAAGCACAGCGGGTAACATTATAGTCCACGGGTTCGGTGACTCGTGCGCCATAATGGCGGCTTTCAATTGACGGTGGAAACGTTCGACCATGCCATTCGACTGAGGGTGATAACTCGTGGTACGATTCCGAATAATTCTGAATTGATTACACAAACTATCCCACAATTTGGACTCGAATTGAGCGCCCCTATCAGTGGTGATAGTGGCAGGGGTACCATAACGTGCTATCCACCCGCTGAAGAAGGCATCGGCGACCGTTTCGGCTCTAATATCTACCATAGGTATAGCTTCGGGCCAACGTGTAAAATGGTCGACGCAAGTCAGCAGATATCGAAAGCCATCAGCATAAGGTAAGGGTCCGACTATGTCTACGTGGACATGATCGAATCGCTCGGTAGATTCAGTGAACTTTCCGAAAACTGGAGTGTTGTGACGTGAAACTTTAGCAGTCTGGCAACCCTTACAGGTACGACACCATCTAGCAATATCTATATTCATGCCGTGCCATACAAATCGGGTATTAATCAAAGGTTTGGTAGCTCTATGCGATGGATGGCCTAAACCGTGCAAGTTTAAAAAAACTTTTCGGCGAAATTTCGTGGTAAGGTACGGCCGGTTGTGTCCAGTGGACACATCACACCAGATCAATTGATTATCGAACTTCATAGTGGATGTAGTCGAGTGTCTCAAACGCGTGAATTCCGCGTCATTAGCTTGGTCGAGACTTAACTCTTTATAGTCTATCGCTGGTCCATCACGTATCGCTGACACTGATGGTTGTGACAGCGCATCAGCAACGAAATTTGTCTCTTTTTTTACATATCTAATATCGGTGGTGAATTCAGCTATGAATGCTAAATGACGTGTTTGTCGTAGGGACGCGCGCTCAGTCACGGATGACATTACGAATGTCAACGGTTTGTGATCTGTATTAACGAAGAAATTTCGTCCTTCTAAATTGTGTCTGAAATGTTTAATTGTAGCGTATACTGCCAAAAGCTCACGATCGAATGCGCTGTAGCGTGTCTCTGCTGGGTTCAGCTTCTTGCTGAAAAACGAAAGCGGCTGCCACATACCGTTTAAAAATTGCTGCAAAACGCCACCGACGGCGACATCACTAGCGTCGCACGTGATGTTAATCTGGGCCGTAGAATCTGGGTGCACCAGAAGCGTAGCGTTTGCCAATATCTGTTTTGACTCAGAAAATGCTGACTCTGCATTTTTATTCCACTTCAAATCGAAATTTGACTTCGGTGACAGTCTGGTATGTCCTTCGTTGGCAGCTGTCAGTAGATTATTGAGTGGTGTCAACTTCGCGGCGCAATGCGGTATGAAACGGTGGTAGTAATTCATCATTCCCAGATATCTACGCAATGCTCGTTGCTTTTCAGGTTTAACGAAATTAACAATCGCGTCAACGGCGCTGGGTAACGGCGAAATTCCTTCGCGCAAACGTGGTAACCTAGAAAACCTAATTCAGTTGTACCGAACTGACACTTTTCAGGACCAATGATAATTCCGTATTCAGATAGTCGAGCAAAAAGAATTCGTAGATGTTTCTTATGCGTTTTATGATCTGGGCTGGTTACCAGTAGGTCATCCAAATAAACAAAAACGAAATCAAGTCCGCGTTTAACGTGGTCTATAAAGCGCTGAAACGTTTGACCGGAATTTCTTAGACCAAACGGTGTTCTAGTGAAATTAAACAAGCCAAAAGGTGTAGTAACGGCAGTCTTGTGTACGTCGGACGGTTCCACCGGAATTTGGTAATAAGCCCTGACCAACTCGATCTTTGAAATTTTTTTCGATCCGGCTAAACGCTGCGTGAAATCTCGTATATGAGGAATCGGATAACGGTCCGGTACGGTCTGTGCATTCAAACTACGGTAGTCCCCGCATGGTCTCCAATCGCCGTTTTTCTTTGGCACCATGTGAAGCGCTGAGGACCACTCACTATCGCTGGGTTCAATGACCCCTAGTTTTATCATCTCATCAAACTCGCGTTTTGCGGTAACCAGCTTATCGGGTGCTAAACGTCATGGTCGTGCAAACACCGGGTGTCCTTTAGTCACTATCTTGTGTGTTATACCGTGTTTAACGGTCTCACCCTTTGTCGTAGGGCGTGTCAGTTCCGGGAACTGGCCGAGGAGTTTTGTGTACTCATTCTGAACGGTGTCAACTCTGTTCAATGACAGAGGTTTAATCGATGACAGTGAAGCGGCAATAGCTAGACCTGTACGCATGTCCCGGAGGCATCTGCTTCTCAAGTCTACGAGCAAATTATAGTGGATTAATAAATCAGCCCCGATTATGGGTTGCTGCACATCTGCCACTATGAGCGTCCACGGATATTCGCGCTTTAAGCCAACATCGACGACGCGTTTACAGGTGCCGTAAGTATGTATAGTACTGTTATTAGCTGCCACCAGGGGGAGACTGTCAGCGTCCGAAATCCCGTTAGCGCAAGATTTCGGCAGAACACTGACAGCTGCGCCCGTGTTGATCAAATATCTGCATTTATGTCCTTTATCTGCGACATATAATAACTTAGAGTGAGATAACTTTGGAGAACTAGCGTCCATGGAGTCATGTCGCATCTCAGTTATACCGCCAGATGCAAGAGTCGCTACCTTGCTCTGGCTTAGCAGTTTAAAGAAAAAGCGCAAGGGCTCCTACACGTGCGTGCCTTATCACCAAAAGTCTGGTGAAAATAGCACACAGGTGCATTAACCGAATCGAATGTCTTAGCGGCGTCATTTCTCTGTGGGTTCGGCGGCGGGACGAAAGGTCGAGCAAGTGGTTGCAAATTCGTCGGCGGGACGAAAGGTCGAGCATTATCCTTTTCATTTCTATACTGACTAGGTTGGTTGCTAACAAAACCTGAGGCCTGAACATTAGGAGCAAATGCAGGCGCATGAGCATAGTTATTTGCTCGTCCACGTCCTTTATTTCTTTTCCTCTCTGATGTAGTCACGGTTTCTAGTTTCTTGATTCGCCTAGACAAATCCTCCAACAAACCAACTAGTTTGGTGGTTTCTTCTACCTTAATCTCTGCGACCCCCGGCTTACTCTCTTCGACGTCCTCTTCGGCTGCCAGTGCCCGGTTGGCCAAAACGGCCAAACTTTCGAGGGTGGCACTGTCGGGTTGAGTCGCCAAATGGGCTCTGATGGAAGCGGGCATCTGGCGTATGAATGCTTGACGAATTACTGCTTTCCCCACCACAGCATTGGTGCTGAAACCTGCAGTCTTCTGCAGACGCCGCAGGAAACGCAAGGGAATGTCATTACCAATCCTTTCACCAGAGATAACTTTGTTAACCCTTTCGGGTGTGGTCAAACCTCTTCTCTCTATCAAGATCGCTTTCAGGCTTTCGTAATTATTGGACCTGAAAGGCTGAAGTAGCACGTCCCTCACATCCGATGCGACCTCGCCCGAAAGTGCAGCGCAGGTTAAGCTGTACCTCTCATCATCATCGCTGATCTGGTGAAGAGCAAACTGAGTCTCAATTTGTTTGAGCCAGAGTTCAACATCCGAAGCGTAGAAAGTGGCGATTCTGAACTTTGGTAAGTTTGTAGCACGTCTCTGCGACTGTCTACCGAGCGGTGAAGAACTTCTTGAGGAGTCGCTCCTAGAGTGAGAAGTCATACGTTTAGCTCGGGCAATTGGAGCGAAATCAGCTTTGAGGCGTTGATATTCTTCATCTGCCTCTCGGAATCGAATCTCATTGTCCTCACTGTCTTGACGATAATCATCTTTAGGTCTAGCACCCGAACCTTCTAGGGGCGTTGACATGAAGCCTTTACTGTCGTACTGCTTAGACATTATGAAGTAGTGTTTTTAAATTATCTAACTAGTGAAGCATTTGAGATAGCTGGCCTATTGGCTCTATGTCTATCTCAAATGTTTTTAAAATGGCATGTCGTATTAACACATGCCAACTATTTTGACGCGCCGTGCGCGGATAGGTTGTGCGTTGCCGTGTAAATCAGATGAAAAATGTCTGTAATATGCTGAATCTTAGAATTGTAGACTGTAGAAAATGTTCATGCTATGTCGCATGTTGCGAGAAACAGGGGTTGCAGATTAGTTGAAAATGCGTCGCTGAAGTTACACCTAAATGCTGTGCACTAATTCACAAAGGTATATATTGATTGAAGTGAAAACTGAAGGTCTATATTTGACATAAAACGTTTTCACTTATTCACACACATGCAAAATGGTACAGTGAAAACCGTAGGTCGAAGTGGTACATAAAAAAATAATATGCCAGATACAATTATGACATGCTATGCTAAGCTAGGTTAATAGTATTTTGTGAATCGACCTGGGTGAAAAAAATTATTTTTCACGCAAGTCGAAAAACACATTTAAATATTTGCAATGTTTCGCAATAGCGCAACTGTCAAATCGAATATTTCTGTATTTATGAAAAATTTAAACTTCAGAAATAAACTATCGTGAGAAAATTTCGTTCTCAAACTGATAGACTAAATGTGACTGCGGAAAAAAACAGTTACATTTATGATTTTAGAATAATATTTAAAACGTGACTGACAGTAGTCTATGCTGATTAATGATATAGTATATCATTTCGCTGAAAAATGATGTCTGTGATGAACATTCCACGTTTTTTTTTTAAATGGTACGTTCATCACCAAGTCATTCTCATAAACGTCCGAATCAATCGCTCGCATCGATTCATTGATTGACGTATAAACCGACTGTCTTCGTAGCGGTTGTGTTTATGTCGTCTGTGGTGGGTGTGTGTATGATGTATTGTCGGTGCTTCCAGCCTGTGCGGCAGGCAGCATGTGGCTTACAGTCTGTGACGGCATGCTTGGAACGGTGTGTACATAGTATATGTTCAGCATCCCCGTCTCGCCTCACATCAGCATATTCATTACCTACTGCGTTCCCAAATAAGGCGCTAAATAGGCTAGAACGATTACAAACACCGAATGGCGTTTCAAAGTGAACAAAAATCACACACAATTAGTGGTACAATTTTGTTTTCTAAACAACTTATTTATATTTTCTCTCCTTCAATCGTTTTGAAAAAGAAAATTTATAAACAATTAAAAAAAAATTATTACAGCCAGTCCGTGTAAAATTTTGAACACGTGAGAAATGATCTCCACCAAATCGAAATGGCGGCCTAATTTATGCTAATGTGATGTGGCGACACAAGTTCACTGTCCAGATGCATGCCGGTTATGGCGGAACACGTGGGTCCCCACGGCGGGCGATCAGCTAAGTAAGGGACACCAGCGTCCAAAATGGCGCACACCTACCAAATACATGTACAATATTCAGCATTCTCTGAAATAACATATGATAATAGTACAAAATATTGACCTACGGTCCTGGGAATATTTTAAACAGACCAAATAAGACCGTTTATTGACATTCATTTAGGGAAAGAATTTATTTTGGCCCTAAACCTATTAAAGGTTACCCGAGTCGAAGCGATATTTATAATTTCTGTCGATTTTGCTGAAAAAAATCGGAAAAATGACGAGACTTCGTCTATGGACTTTAAAATCGATAAAAATTGAGTTAAAACGATAAAAATTGAGTTACCGAAAATACCCACTTCCTACTCGCCTACAGTGGCATTAATATGATGAAGGCATTAAACAAACTCTTACATTTAACAAATGATAGACTAAGTCTATGAGAATAATTTTCTGGATTCTTCTAGAGAAACCGACAAGGTCGCAATCTTGAAAAGGCGCCAAACACGTGGGATTTCGTCCAAAATTTAGAAATTTACGCCGTTTTCGACGTAAAGAAACGTGCTTCTCCTCTGATAACTCTTTCTGACTAATTTAAACTGGCATATAAATAATGACCTACAGTTTTCACGTACCTGATGAAAAAAATGCTATTGATTTTTCTCAAAAAATCCCTTAAAATTAATCAAAACTATCCTTGAAAACAGTGGTTTTCAACTGGCGTCTAGGTGAAAACACTGTTGCGTAGACGATCAGTCGTCAGGGGTCACCAGTATGGTGTGATGGGCCTACGTCGGGGGCTCCAGTATGGTGGGATGGGGAGCCCCTCGTGCCGTGAGTACCTGTAAGTGACCGTCGGAGCCTCTAGTGTGGGGTCACAATGGCCGATGAGGGAATCTGCCCGATCTCACCATTTAAACTCAAACTTCCTTCCCCGTCGAGTCGACGGTTCCAAACAAATCATAAAACTCTTTCTCCACTTGTCATGTTTATTCGTTTGACATTTGGCAACAACAAAGCACAACCTCCGCGCACGGCACAACCTATCTGACTTAGCGAGAGCCAACTACGGCACGTCCGTAGTCGCCGAGTGTAACGCCTGAAGTGCGGGAAAAATACCAAAGCCGCACAGTTTGCAATTGTGTGCACCCGTCACCAAGGTACGGTAACGAAACGGTCGTCCACAACCTCCCGCGTCCGAGAAGCCGGGGATAACTGCCACCTTAACTGAACAAAGTTAGGATCCTAAAGAGTAATGGTTTGATTATTAGCCATATATAGTTTAAGGTTATATTTGAAAGCAGAAAATGTCTTCTTATTTCTTATTTCTGAAGGTAGCTTATTCCAAAGTCTAGACCCATTCACACTTAAAGATGATTTATATAAAGAATTATTACACCTGGGCTGCTGTAGAGTATTACTTGCTGCATTACGTGTTGAAACAGTATGCTATTCAGAAACAGGGGGAAAAAGATCAGATAAGTAATAAGGAGCTAGATTATTTAGAGATTTATAAGTGGGACAACATGATAAAAAACAATATCTTTCTTTAACATTCTGCCACCCTAGACCTCTCACAATATCTATACCACGAATGTTCCAGTCAAAGTTTTGTGCAAGAAGTCGTGCTGCTCTATTTTGTAATTTTTGTATTTTACATAAATATTTTTGTGCAGCAGACAGTGATACAATAATCAATAATACTCTGAAATATACCGTAGTAAACACAATTAATATCATCCGTTGGGAGAATTTGTTTCAACCTTCTTAAGATATAAAGTTGCGAAGACAATTTCTTACACAATCCATCTATATGGTTAGACCAGGATAATTTACTATCTATTTCTACATTTATCCAATGTCTCGTTACCAGTAATGCTAATTACATAGTAGACCATCTGTTTATGTATAGCACACACCATAATCTACGTAACATACCGCATTACTTTTTAGCTGAACATTTATACCATATCCACATCCACATTAGATCGACTGGACAATGTTTTTAACTAACTCGAGAACATATACATATATGTTGAATTAAACCACTTTGAGTGTAATATCTTTTGAAATATCAGCTGTCACTTCTATATGAACACATTTATGCATGAGGTGCATTCTTGCTAATATACACTGAGGGTGCACTTCACGATAGTGACCTTACACGTTCTAGATATCAATAATATTCTACACCTCTAACATGTTTACCTAATTTAAACAAGTTAGCAACATTAGTGTGTATAGTTATTAACCACTTGAATCATAATTACATGAGGTCAACAACAATGTCATGGCATACTATCCTGATAGTTGTATTTTTAAATCCGTTCTCAAGCACTTGAACAGATACTGTTATACATTTGGTTATATATTACTAAAAATAGTAATGTAATGTAACACAATGTGGCATAGCAAAAGAGTATCAATATTTGTACAGGTCATGTTTACAGGGTTAGCGTCTACGCTACAGTGTATCAAATATCATATCAAAGGCCAGTTTATGTCATTACAATGTCAACTTATAGCAAAGTTTTTCTTCAATTAATTGTCATTACACTTTTAAGTGACAAAAAAAATTGACAAAACTCAGCGAATATGCATATCATCTAATATTCAAAATGATTTGTTTGTGAGTTCACATTGTCATGGCTGAGGGATTGTAGAATAGATACTAACACAGAAAAATATACACGTAACGTCAGATTTGGGCTTGTTTGACGTCGAGATGTAATTGTCCTTATCTGATCATAAGAGTTTTCAAATGTAAAATTTTGCTCAAATATTACTATATTTTGCACCCAAGTTCCACAATACATTCGCTCACAACTAAATTAGAACTGGATATGAAGATTGTATAGGGGAAATAACAGGTTATTGTTCCATTCTGCATTGTATTATTGTCTTCCTATAATTCGATTGCAATTTTGTAGAGTTATATGGCAATAAAGTAAATTATACACAGGATTGCTTATAATAACACTAATTTCTCAAGGAAAACACCTTACGATAAAACATTAGACAGGGGAACGATTCCATGAATTGACTTTAATTTAACCGA
Source organism: Flabesymbios commensalis (assembly GCA_964017125.1). NCBI lineage: Eukaryota > Metazoa > Annelida > Polychaeta > Terebellida > Flabelligeridae > Flabesymbios > Flabesymbios commensalis. Next base: position 2,820,399 of record OZ024909.1, on the reverse strand, counting down.
AAAATAAAGGGACAAGCCCAACACATTTTGGTCATGAAAAGTCAGTGGAAGTCATGAAATATTATTCTGTTTTCTAAATATTGTAGCAACCCTTAATAAGTTCTAGGATTTAAAGGACTGTTATCGCTACGATGATCTGATTGTGATAATTAACTAGCCTTGATGTTACGATTGAACAGATGACTTGTTTAAAATGTGATATTAACTTACAAGAAGTATAACGATTATGTAATATAAGATATTTAGTTATATAATAAATATAAATATAAATATAATTTTAATAAATATTATTTTATCTTTGTGTGTTTTACACTATTCATAAATTAACAAACATCAAGTATTCCATAGAATAATAACAGCGCGTCATTATCCCCTAAATATAGGAGGAGGACTTCCTTCTCTCGTGATATCAGCAAAAACCTATTGCAGTGGGCGACTTCTTAACTTTTACGAAATGCCTTAATATGCACAAAAAACAGCTCCCCTTTTTAAGATCCTAGAGCTGACACTGGAACATGCATGACTAATGAAACCAAGCTGTTTCAAGTGCGTACTTGCTTCGGTCTTAGTGATAATTACATTTTATTTTCAGAAATGTGTTGATAATATAGCAATTCTTAGCTCTGGGAATGAATGAATGAGCCTCGGAACAATAAGTATGCGGGAATACAGACTACACTGAATCAGGATAACCCACCAAGGAAGGATGGTGAGATTAATCTGATGGCACTGTCGTCTAGACCCACGATTTAAAATTCGAGTCCTGGCAGTTTGAGAGCAAACACGCTACCCCTCGTTCACAGCGGCTCCTCACAATACTGAATTCTCGAGTTTGTGAGGGGGAAACATTTTTACACCACCATACCAGCGAAAAGTTAGTTTTCGGTGCAATTGTATTCCCTGGTAACAAAAAATCCAGCCTACATCTGAAATATTGCGGAAGATATGATAACTTTTGTGATGTTGTTATGGCGGCCATTTTGATTTATTTATGATACATGTAGTGATGTCGTGTAGAGGTATTGTGTGTCTAGCGCATCCCTTGATACCAAAAACATGTGGTTTGGTAAAATAATCTTTTCTCTATCCTAATTATTGACGAACACATGTTAACTTCAGTGATTTCATGGCGGCTAATTTGAATATAAGGTTTGGTCAAATAATTTTGTCTCTACTTAAATTATTAACGACGATATGATCACTTTAGTGATTTCATGGCGGCCATTTTTAATTTAGCATGATAATAATGTCAAATGAATGTATAGTTTTCGTTTGTTTTATTGCATTCCTTCATACCGAAAACTTATGGTTCAGTGAAATAATCTTGTCTCTATCTCAATTATTGATGAAGATATGGTAACTTTAGTTATTCCATGGCGGCAATTTTGAATTTTGTCTGATAAAATGTAAAAGCATGTGTTGAGCTGGATGGAAAGAAATCTGATTATTTCTGCTGTAATATAGGTGTACGCCAGGGCGACAGTTTACCTCCGCTTTTGTTTGCTATTTTTGTTAATGACCTTGAATCCTACCTTTCACAAGAAGGGAATAACTATCTGTCTTTTGGTGGGGATGCAAGACTGGAAAACATGTTAAAGTTACTTATATTAGTGTATGCGGACGATACAGTGATATTGGCCGACTCCCCAGATAAGCTTCTAGCAGCAATAAATGGGATGGAAAAGTATTGTGAAAAATGGAAATTAAAAGTTAATGTTAGTAAAACTAAAATAATTATATTTGGTTCTAGAAAACATTTAGATAGAGTATACTTGTACAATAAAAAAGAAATTGAAATTGTTGATTACTTTAAATACCTAGGGGTTCCTTTCACACCAAATGGTAAATTAACAGAATGTAGAAAATATGTGGTGAATCAAGCTCGTAAAGCTATGTATTTGATATTAAAGAAAGCACGTATACAGAAGCTACCAATTGGTGTACAACTAGACTTGTTCCATAACATGGTACTTCCAATATTGCTTTATAGCTCAGAAGTGTGGGGTATTGAAAATAATGATTTGATAATAAAATTGCATGTTAAATTTTGTAAACACATCCTATATTGTAAAACGTCAACACCAACTTGTTTGGTTTTTGGAGAGCTGGGAGAAATCCCACCGTCTATCGAAATTAAATGCAGAATTTTGAAGTACTCTGCTAGTATGTTGACTAACCCAGATAAGTTGTCTAGTAGGGTCTATAATGTATAAATAATGTTGTACAATAATAATGACTACAAATCACCATGGCTAAAATATGTAGAAAACACTTTGAATGTGAATGGGCTTGGCTTCTACTGGTTGACACAAGCTGTAGATAATATTGATAGTTTTATGTATATTGTTAAAACACGACTTACAGATCAATTCAAGCAAGAATGGTATTCTGATATTAATACACTTAGAAAATGTTGTAGTTATCGTCTATTTAAAACAGATTTTGCATTAGAGCCTTATCTACTTACCCTGTCGTATAATAATCGAATAACAATGTGTAAATTTAGAGTTTCCGATCATAAATTAGCAATAGAATTGGGAAGACACTTAAATATACCTAAAGAAAAGCGTTATTGCAACTTATGTCAACAGGGAAAAATTGGTAATGAGTATCACTTTTTATTAGAATGCAATGCCTTAGTTATTATTAGAAGAAAGTATATGTCCGAAATGTATCACACTAATCATTCAAACTGGAAATTTAAAAAAATACTAAACTCCCATGATGAAAAAGAATTACTCAAATTATCTATTTTCATAAAAGAAAGTATGAAACAATTAAATTGAAACATTCTCTGCATTCCACTTATTTTAACTATTTGTATTTGTTTTTGTACTTCTAACGCACGCCATATTATAATGATGATGTATTATCTCTCCTATGTTTTTGTACAATTCATGGAGATACAATAAACTTGTTGAACTTGTTGACACTTATTTGCGAACTCCATCAAACTTTTTCTTATTCTGTGGTCTACTCTGAACATTTTCATATAGGTGGCATATTTGAACCACTGAATTCCCACGGGATTACACATGCTCCTGTACTATTGGCTATTTTACCAATCTGTAAAATTACTTCAATTGGTTTGTAAATTACAATTGTAGATATTTACATGGTTCTTTATTCAGCTATATTTCCATGCTGTTACCTTTTGAAAGGAAGTCTCCACAATTATAACATGGTTGTCAACCCTCGTAGATATTGATGGCCAACACAATGTTTAATGTCTTTAACAACTGAAAACTTGTGGAGACATGATTGTCAACCCTGGTACCTATTAATTGGCCAACACAATTCTTAGCAGGGTTCTATTTGTTTTGAAAATTTCAGATTATGCAGATTTTTCTTCATCATTTATTTTGCTTATCGCTTTAACGTTGTTATGTGTATATTTCCCCTATATGATACTGAACAAATTAAACCCTGGTTAGTAGTCTTGGACAGCTGAAAACCTGCACAAACTCATGTTTTTAATATATATACAGCTGTGTTGCCATTCAAATGAAACAGGTGAAACAACTTTTTCTAGAGGATTTTGGACGGACACCTCAAGAAATATTCAAGGAGTTTGCAGAAGAGCCGATTGCTGCAGCTAGCCTCGCACAAGTTCACAAAGCGATCACACATGAAGGTCACACAGTGGCCGTCAAGGTAAACAAGTCGTTGGGTTAATCAGAATGTTTTATCAAGGGTTAATCCTTTGTGGGAATATTTAGATGAATATTATGAATGCCAGAGTGCTATTCACGTTAAAGAAGTCTTAAATGTCTCAGTTCACCTTTTCTGCTTCATTTGAATACCTTTGTTATCCATCCACGACCATGTATAAATATTTAATTACGTGTATTTCAGTACAAAGAGAAACTTTTTTTCTGCTGTATAAAATTAATCGCCGCGCTGTGCTGAAATGGTCAGGGCTATCTATACAGTTTTTCTCCTCACTTCTCATCTTGTGTTCCCAGGTTAATACAAGCTGATTGGCTGAATGAATCCACAGTTTTAACACTAGAGATCTTCTAAACCTGATCAGGCCTAAATTAAAAATAAGCTTGTTCCGGATTTCCGGGCCGGATGGGTATAAATGCTACGGGTGAAAAACTGAGATCAAACTGGAGCTGATCGCCTGGATGCATCCCTAGTTTAATTCTCATTTTGTGTTTACAGGTTCAGTACATCAGGCCCGTAGCCAGTGGGGGTCGGAGGAGTCGTACGACCCCCCCCCCCCCCCCTGACAGCTGAAGGTCCACATTTTGGCCATACATCTAGTACAAGAGGAATGAACCCATTTTTGGGGTTGAGTTGACACTTAAATTCCTAGAGATAAAAACTATATCACGGGAAAGGTTTAAGTCTCTAGTTTATGGTGGCGTATATCGTTTCTGCCGTACGTGGTCGTTTTTTTTTCAAACGTACGTCATCTTATGAACCAAATTGGCCAGACAAACTACGAAATAGGGGTCATGTTTAAGTCACCGCTCAGCATTAGTATGATGCGGTGTCGATTCTTAATGTGTCAGCACATAGGCCTACTACGCACACCTGGTAATAATTGTATATATTCATTATGTTGTAAATTCATATGTAATGATCTAAATAGCAGTGGTGTAAACAGAAGTGGGTTCTATTTTAATATGGCATCCAAAATTTCTAAGCGGTACGGTCGACGTCATGCCCCCATGAACAACTTGATCAGGTTGTTTTGCCAGTTAAAGTTATTATATGGTCGCGGGCACGAGATTTCACCCGTGTAGAATGTCATCTATACAATTTAAAGGCGGCGGTAATATTTATTAGTAAAAGTAAATCACATTAGTAATAGTTCATGTATTTGAATCTGCAAGAAATAATAACCGGCGTGTTTCTCTTCTGTGAAAAATGCATTTAATAATGATATTAAATATTCATCTGTTTATTCAGCTCATACGAAAATTTTATTTTATCATATCATTAAAAATAATAAAATTGAGTAAGATTTTCCTAGCACTCGCTGCACGATGATAATTGACTTTATTTTATCATTCTTTATGTCAGAATTTGTACGTAGGTATAATTTTATAGGCCTATGTTCACATCCTGGTTGGACCATATTAAACCAACATTAAACCAGTATAGTTATGTTTGCTGGAAGAAAAAAAAAAAAATAATAAGAAGAAAAAATAATGGGTTTATTTTTCTAGAGGTTGGCAGCCCTACAGATATTTTTGGCTACCTCTACAGTTAAAACTAGTAATTATGTCATTATACCTGAAGATGACGCAAAGCTGGATGACCAGGCGTCATGCTTGAGAGGTTGGAATTCGTGTTTGGCCGTATTCAACTGAACTACCGTAACACCTCGTTCAGAAATACTTTTTATGTGATAAAATATACAGACAGATTTTATATTTTTTTTCATTTTTTCTGGAATTTTGAAAATGTTTCATTCCGTTGCAAATAAATTAAATATTGAAATTAAATAGTCATCTATTTGTCATATTTGTTGAGCTCATACAGAGCTCATTGTTTAAAGTCGATCCCCGCACTGAAAGAGTAAAATATTTATAATGACTGTAAACCCATAACATAGGTAGGCGAAGTTGAAATGTTTTCCATAACACGTCAACAGACATTAATCAAATGTGCAGGTAGCTGTTAAAGACCAGAACGTTACACGTTACACGTTACATATTTAGCCCATTTATACAGTTTGCAATAAGTCGCAGTGAATTAATGTTGGGGCAGCATCGCAAATGTGTTTCAATGTGAAATTATCGAACGTTAAGGTTTCAGCACATAAATTCATTCGCGCATAGTTCTTTTTTTTTAAATTTGTGGCTCTTTGCAGCAGCCTCGGTGGTACATATTACAGATATATCATTTTGCTACCAATTAGAATCGATTCTGTGATGATTTGCTGTAGCAAAAGCAGCGAAATAAGCAAAGATATGGTAGTAGGAAGTCCTTGCGCTACCAGTAACTAGGCTCTTCTCAAAACCGCACTCATTTTTTTTTGCTAGGTCGCTCAGGGGAGAGTGGGCAAGAGGTTATTATGGCCCAAATAAAAAATATGTCAGTTTCACATGCCTTTTCTATTTATTTATTTATTTATTTATTTATTCAAACATATTTATACAGTGTAAAAACATTATTAGCCTTCGGCTATTTTGCATATGTGCCCTGTTTTATGACAAGTATTTGCATAAAAAGTGAAAACACATATTTAAACAATAATTGTCATATTATGTACAATAGTTACAATAACGAAAATAGAAGGTACATTAGACATTTTAGATCTTAATCCGATGATATATGCCTTTGCGTTAATTGAATAGGTTTACAAATGTATATACATGTACATTATAGCAAAGTGAAAAGAAAAGAAAACACAAATGTCCCCACACTAAAACTCCAACAAAAACCTACAAAAATTGGAGAAAGCGATAAGACATGTACAGTTATTGCAGCCCTAACTATGATTGAGTAATGGTTTGATTATTAGCCATATATAGTTTAAGGTTATATTTGAAAGCAGAAAATGTCTTCTTATTTCTTATTTCTGAAGGTAGCTTATTCCAAAGTCTAGACCCATTCACACTTAAAGATGATTTATATAAAGAATTATTACACCTGGGCTGCTGTAGAGTATTACTTGTTGCATTACGTGTTGAAACAGTATGCTATTCAGAAACGGGGGAAAAAGATAAGATAAGTAATAAGGAGCTAGATTATTTAGAGATTTATAAATGAGACAACATGATAAAAAACAATATCTTTCTTTAACATTCTGCCACCCTAGACCTCTCACAATATCTATACCACGAATGTTCCAGTCAAAGTTTTGTGCAAGAAGTCGTGCTGCTCTATTTTTGTATTTTACATAAATATTTTTGTGCAGCAGAGCCCCAGACAGTGATACAATAAGCAATAATACTCTGAAATATAGAGTAGTAAACACAATTAATATCATCCGTTGGGAGAATTTGTTTCAACCTTCTTAAGATATAAAGTTGCGAAGACAATTTCTTACACAATCCATCTATATGGTTAGACCAGGATAATTTACTATCTATTTCTACACCAAGATATTTAGCGGACTTAACAAAGGCTAACTTAACACCATTTATAAAAATATCTATGCTGTCTACTATATTTTTGTTAGATATAATTAGTACATTACACTTGTTTATGTTTAAAGTTAACTTATTTTGTCCAAACCATTTAATAGCTTCATTTACAGCAATCTGAAGTAGTTGCTGTATTTTTGTTATAGATTTGTCACTAACACCTATCATAGTATCATCAGCAAAAATATTACAGAAGGTATTAGATAGACATGAGGGAAAATCATTAATAAAAATAGTAAAAAGCAGAGGACCAAGTATAGATCCCTGTGGAACACCTTTGTCAATGAGTTTTGTATTAGACATTTTACCATTTATGGTAACAACTTGAGTTCGTTCATTGAGATAATTTGTAAACCATTATAATTCAGTGCCATTAAGGCCATATTTGCTTAATTTTTTTAAAAGTAATTTGTGATCAATTGTGTCAAAACATTTAGCAAGATCAAACATACAAATACCATTGATTTCATTTTCGTTAATATTGTCAAGCACATATTCAATCACATTATGCAAAGACGTCTGGGTTGAATGGAGTTTCATGAAAGCTGACTGGGAATGTGTAATGAAAGAGTGAGATTGTAAATATTCTCTCAATTGAGAGTCAACTAATTTTTCAAATAATTTTGGAATATGCCCAATTACAAAAATTGGTCGAAAGTTGTGAGGGTCTTGTTTAGAGCCTTTGTTTTTGTAAACTGGAGTAACCCGAGCTTTCTTCCATTCATTTGGAATTTCTCCATTATAAAGTGACATATTAAATAAGATTGTTAGACTGCTACAGATAATCTCACTGCTAAGTTTGAGAATACAAGAATCATAGCCTAGAATATCAACATTGGTTTCAGATGGCAATTTGTTTATAAATGCTAGAACATCTTCTTCAAAAAGGCTTTTAAATTTAAAGTTATAAATACTCGAGTTATTTCTCCATATTAGTTCATCATTTTCACTAAATTTACTACACAGTTTATTTCCAACGGACGCAAAGTGTTCATTCCACGCATCAGGTGACAGATCTGATGTTATGGAACTTTTTCTATTTTTTCCCAGGGATTGGTTTACTGCTCTCCAAACGTCACATGATTTATTGGCTGTGATTGTTTTCTTATAATAGGATCGTTGCGAGTTTCGAATTGTTGAGATGACCAAATTTCTCAGTTTTTTATATTCATTCATTTTGTCAGAAGAGCTAATGCCGCCATGCCATGCGGTGAGTATAATCACGTTTATATATAAAGGCTAAAATTTCGTTGGTCATCCATGGATTTGAACTATCTTTGACTCTAATTTCTTTAATTTCGACATGTTTTCTAACCACTGTATTAAATGCATTTGACCAATCTCTCCAGGCATCAGATGTTGCTTTAGCATCAATAACACCACTATATAGTCCAATATCCATTAAATCGCGAATAAAATCATTTATATTTATTTCATTGTAATCTTTTTTTGTGAATAAGTTTTGGAGGAGAAGCTTGGCGCCTAAATTTCAGAGTTGTAAATATAAAGTAATGATCACTAAGAGTATATTTCAGTATCCCGTGATCCAAGTGGTTGTGAGGCATCGTGGTATATATATGATCAATGACTGACTGAGATGATTGTGTAACACGAGTAGGTTCAACTATCAATTGTTTGCAACAAAGGAGTGTTTCTATAAAGTGAGCTTGATTTTCACATAAATTTTCGTCTAAGATGTAGTTAATGTTTAAGTCACCAAGGATAACAATTTCCTTATTCTTTGCTAAAACATTTTCAAAATTATTTAACATGCATTGGTAATAGTTCTCATCGTCCGCTTTGGGGTTATATACACATGATACATAAAAAGAAGGGGAGGATTTATTATCAATCCTAACCCAGACCACTCCAGTATTATTAAAATTGGTGAGATCTGGACAATATGTATGAGATAAAGTCTCCTTTATATATATCAAAACACCCCAACCATGACTCGGTCTATCCTTTCTATATACATTAAAACCAGGTATATTTACAAGTTCATTCGGTATTTTGTCCGATAACCATGTTTCAGATACAGCTAGAATGTCAAAACTATTCTGATGTATTAAAATCTTAATTTCATCTATTTTTTTCAATAAGCTTCGTATGTACAAATGTCCAATTTTCACTCCTTTGTTTTGTTTTCGATTATATATTTCAGTCTTGGTGTTGCAGTGTTTCATTTTTATATTATTTGTGTCACTATTGTCTATTTTGTTATCATCCATGTAAGTTTTTCTACTAGAAGGTTGTTTAACATTTGACGGCATGAGGCCTATGTCCTGATTTCCTTTTTCCTCTTGTAGTTTTCAGTAGCATTCACATTTAAATTGCCAGCAGTAGTCACATTGACGGTTATTGGTGTCATATCCGTGTTGATCTTTTCTGGGATGATATGCGTCACTTCTTTGCTGGTGCCTCTGTCTTAGTATCTGGTGGTCTTCTCTGTTCTGGCTACTTCTGTGATGGTAGGAATCATGTCTGTAATAGTGGTTTTGTCGTTCATCTTTCTGGGAATGTTTTAATCCATTGTATTCTCTCTCTGTCGGCCTGGTTTGGTTTACATCAGAGCGCCTGTAGTTACTGGCATATCTAGTCTGTCTTGGTCTACTTCTTGATCTGTACAGCGACACACATTTTTCAGTTGTTTTGAGCTTCAGATTAAGTGCTAATTTATTACTGGGTTGCCAGGTCAGATGTACTCTATCTCTCATCAATAGGGAGTCGTTTACCGTCTTGTCAGCCAGCTTGAAGAAATTGTCATTGTTGACAAATCTGCAGCTATGTGTGTCGCACAGATTTTTTAAGGCTGTATTGGTCAGTTCAATTTTTCTTTGGACGTCTACATAGACTTTGCTTTCTTGATGAGTTTATCATAATTTTTGCTTATGTCCAGGATCAATCTGTCTGAGTAGCAGTCATTTCCTCCAACAACTACAGTGATGGTTTCAAACTCAGAGTCCATTCTGCCGAGCTTCCCGCTATGTTTTATATTGAAAGAGAACAGACTGATGGTTAAAATAATGTATAGGGTTATTTACATTTCTCCACTTTAAGTGCAAAACACACCAACGCGAACGTCAGCGCGATTAGGCACGTGACGAGTGACGCAACGACTGACGCGAAAATTACATGACTGTCCACACACCAACGCGACATGTGAGGCGCGACAGCCGGCGGGTGGGGGCCCTAGGCTAGTGGTTAGCACCGCTGCCTTTCACGCTAGAGTTCGGGGTTCGGTTCCCGGTCTCGGCGGTTTGAAAGAAACAAAAATGTTTCTCCCCCATCCACGTGTAAAACTCAGTATTGTGGGGAGCCTACGTGACCGAGAGGTAGCGTGCTCGGCCTCAGATCGCCAGGGCTCGAATTTCGAATCCTGTGTCTGGAGGACAGTGTCATCTCATTCATCTCACCATCCTCAGGAGGCTCTCCTGGCCCAGTTTTGCCTATATGTAGACAAAGGTGGCCTAAAGCCCGGATCATTCCATTGCGACAACTGGCGTGACGAAAATGTAACAGTTTTGAAAATGGTCGCGATGCCTATCGCGCTCGCGTACGTCGTCGCGCTGGTACGTTTCGGCAATGATCAAATAATGTGTTTGAAAACTGACGCGACGTCATTTAAAGCTGACAATCACGTCACCAATTCCAGCTATAAAGAAATGATTGTATGTATGTGTGATACAGTAAATGATGGGAAAATATCACATTATAAAATGATGTAGCAGGTAATTTATAAGATAAAGTTTATCAGAGATATTAGCTTTAGATTTTATTTAGTTTTAGTGTTGATATATATTTTGAGTATTGAAGGGCCAGAAGCGTTGTGCAGGCAACTGTTCTTGTTGTATTTGGGGATTTGTTTGTTCGGTTCTCTGTGTTTGCTATGGTACATGCTCTCGCCTCACTCTGGGACAGGGTGACTAAGAAATGAACTATACATAATACGAGAATGGAAAAACAAATAAATTTAATAAACACGTTTAGATTGACTATGATTTTCCCTTTTTTTCATTTTTAAGTCATATTTGACCGTGAAAAGGACTTTTTTGGGTGACATTGACCTTGTACAAAACAAATCCCTCCCGAACTGTTTCGTGACGCGAAAACACTACAAAACGAGGTATTATATGATTCTCTGTGACTTTTATTTGTAAAGTTTTGAAATTCTCATTTCTTGATGGCGGCCAATTTGGCGGCCATTTTGAATTTATTAACCCGCAATTTTTTTAGGTTGAGACCAAAATTGTATTTAGTCTGTCAAAACCTTGCTCTGTGCTCAATTTGAAACTTGTATCAATCTGGGATACATAAATTGAAAATGACTAAGGGAAGGGCGGGCAAAGGGGGCCACTTAACGTTTCAATGGTATTTAAGAAAAATATTCGAACTATTTTAAAACGAATGACTGTTCTATGTTAGGTACATGCAATGTAGATACATAAAAGAGACTCACTTAGTGTTTCAAGGATACCTTATTTTAATTGTAAGCCAAATAGATTTGGGCAAAGGGGGCCAGCGCATTGAGCAAAGGGGGCCACCCCCACCCACCCTGTAGAGACTTCAGTTGTATTCGTTCTCACTCTATGGAAGTACACCCTGCACGCAGGTTGCCCCCACCTTGGTACTTTTTATTTTTTTGATACACAAGTACATTGAAGTAAGCCTGATAAAACAGATATGATAAAAACCTTTCATTTGATGTATATGGTGACATGCTTTGTTGGACATACTAAGTACTAAGTAATATACTAAATACTTTCGTTCACTGGGATTAGTGTGTGAGATATCTACCCATTGTAAGTTAGAGGGCAAAGGGGGCCATGCTGTATGGTCTTTGTATTGAAATGGCCTGCCCCCCCCCCCTTTGCCCTGGCTCCCTTTGCCCAAGGGGTAGAGGTGGGAAATTTAGCCTATTATCTCTTCCAAAAGTGATCTCCTGACTAAAGTAATAACTAGAATACAATGGCAATATATAATGTACCACACAAAACAAAAGATTTTCAGAAGAAATCACATAAATTCATCAATAAATTCATAAAAATATATAAGCTTATATTCATAAGATTGTTGCCAAAAACTCCCTGTCGTCTATTACTTCTATCTAAGATATGTATGAGATGTCTATTTATGTTTTTTGTATACATATGTTCATAATTCATAACTATGACGTCATTACTATTTCATACAACATGTCACAATTAAAATATCATTGATGGCCCCCTAGGCAGCTGATAAATGATCCACCTTTATAAATATCCAGTAGAAATTGGTGAAAAAGTGACGTCGCAACCATCACGACATGACGTCACATATGCACGTTTTATGAAAAACTCGACCACTTGCCGCAAAAACTGTTCATGCTTCGTAAAACTAGACGTTCATACATTTGCAGCGATATATTATTTGTCTCTAGGAATTTAAGTGTCAACTAACTCCTTAAATAACGTCAATTTTCGGATTTCCTCCTCCACTAATCGACATAATTGAAACTTCAGGAATGTTGTTATAGGCCCTATACCGTTTCTGGCACTAAAAATCACTTTCAATTTATGAGAACATTTGTATTGACATTTGTCTCGTGTTTTGCTAGGGTAATATTGGACATTTATTTTACATTTAGTTAGGCCTACCATTGTGACTGATTGGAAAATTTACCAAACCGTTTAATGACGTATAATTATGAGGTGAGGTAATAATATAAGGTTGAGTTCCCTTATTATATAGGCCTACATCGTCCATACATGCATCGTGTTATTACGACACAGACCTATCCATTGTGATTTTTGTCCCTAAAAACGGTTTAATTATAACGCTTAATACTTAAAGGTATCTTCTTGTCTCATGGACTCTTGTTTCTGGAAATCGTGTGGTAAGTTTGAGGTTAAATTAAATTTAAAATGTGTCATCTCAGATCGGGGCTGTGGACTGCGGATGGGGCTGATGGGCAGCTACACCCCCCCCCCCAATGGAATTTTCAAATCATGCCTTATTCTTAGTAAAAAATTCACCTGGGTTAAGATAAAGACCAATCTCAATCGACCCCCGCAAGGTCAAAATCCCTGCAGATATTTCCTGGCACAATGCAAGAATTCGCTGCGCAGTAGTCTATTTTTTCAGCAGAATGATTTATTGTCTACTTTAGGTGCAAAAGTCATTGATCCCAACCAACTGATTTAGGCAGTAGCTGAGTACGTAGGCCTCTAGGATCATTCTCCACACATAGATCGCTTAGGTCAACCCCGCTCTCTCTCTGTAACCACACGTCATGTTTGGACAGAAACTGCTCATTTTCAGCAGTTTTGTTGATATAACAACTGTAGGCTTATAAACACGCTTGAGTGTCCTGAATATATATATGGCAAATATAAAACACCACTACTCCGCCATATACAAGTTTCTATTCACATAGAAATAGAAAACATTCAATGGATTACTTTTTCTGCCTACGCGCTGCTGTGAGAAGGCCATGTTTACGTTTTTCTGACAGAATTTACAATCGGCTTCAAAACACTGGCAAATATAAATTACTGAATGACATGCGAATTGTGCTGGTTCAATTTATCCACTACTAAACAGAATAAATAGCCCTTACCTGTAGCAAACTCTAAGATTAAATTAAATATTGAAAAAAGGATAAGTAATGAGTCGAAGTGAACACCAAAATAGTTCCGTGGTTATAGGAATGGTTATAAAATCACGTGGTAACGCTCACTAACGGCTGATAAATCTGGTCAATCGCCATGCGTGCATACGGCTAAATAAGCGTGTGGTATCAGAGATATAATCTCTGAGGTCAGAATGCTCTAGGATAGGATTCGGATCTACGAATGTATCGAATCACGTTCGTTCTCCTTGGCGCAATGGACTAAAATGAGGGACAGAATAACGCATAATGAATTTAGGCTTCATCAGCCACCTGATTTTTTATGTCTATCATACCCCTTTCTAAATGTAGTCGTACAATAAAAATATTGTAAAGGAAAATGGTTGTCGTCACGAAAGCTCCACACCTACAATTTGTAGGCCCTATTACTTCCATATTAATACCAGTGATTCATATGATGAAACTAAAGGTCAAGTTCAAAGATGGGTGACATTTACCTATTTTTCAAGGCCAATAGCTAATAAAGGAAAACGTTTGTCATCACAATTTGATGATAAATCTTGGTTCATACAATTTGTATCGCTTTAGTATCCATACAACTGATAGAACTGATAAAACTGTATCTGAAATTCGAATATAGTGATCTTGAGCTTTTTTGTTATCAAATATTGTCATTACGATATCTCAGAAAACTCCAGGTCAGGGGGGAGAGTTGATAGAGTAAGTCTACATAGGCCTCATGTGATGGCGGAGGCATACAATTGACGCATACATGTATCAAATTCCCCTTCTAGTTTGACTTAATATTACATCTGAAGCAATATTGTTACGTTAAAGGCTAGATGTGTGGCAAAAAAATTACGTGCCACTATTTGGGCAACATAAATAATTACCTAAATAAAGAACATATATTGGCCTAAATATATATGCTCTAGAATGCATCATTTTAAGCCTTAGATTTCATTTTATTCAGGGGGGGGGGGGCATGCCCCAGGACCCTCTAGAGCATATAGGAGGCTGGATGTGCCAGCTGTCGTTTATATAAAGTATTGTGAAAAAAATTGTGTATCCTCGTCGTCTGTCAATTCCTGGATCCACAACTGTCTTTGGTTGTTCAGGCATACCCCAAAACAGCATTATCTACAATCTTTAGTAGAATGCATACTTCTGTCCTGGCATATAATATAGCTAATTAAATACATTAAATTACACTCGAAATCATTAATGAATCCTTTGTCAAGTCAGTCAGCTAGGAAACGCCATGATATTTTTTGTGAGCTCACATTCGCAAAACGGAAATTATTCATGTTAGTAGGGGAGACCGGGGCTAACTGAGACAAGGGGCTAGCTCGGACAGGCCTCTAATAGGAAATTCCATGATATGACAATATCAGTGGCCTCGTTTTCAAGAATGGAGGGATACCCCCTTCCACTTGAACTACAATCCCAGTGGAACTAGCAGAGTTGTGTGAGCAGGCAAAACTAAATGTATTTTTTTGTAATTTTTGTAATTTTTCACGTCTCAATTACGAATCTTATAAAACTTAAATTACTATAGTTGTAATATACTGAAATATATCACTGAAAACACTCATATTTACTGCCTAATTTACAATTATTAGATGTTCGATGCTGTACCATACCCGCATGCCAGGTCATATTTTTCATAAAAGGTCAACCCGGGTCTAACTAGGACAATTCTGGCGGGGCTAACCGCGACAGTCCCAGTTAGCCCCGGTGTGTCCCAGTTTGCCCCAGTTGTAATAGAGCATTGTGGCCCACTTAACCCCTGTGGGTACTGACATGTGACCTAAATATATGTTTGCGCAACTCAATTAACATTTGTTAGGCCCACTTTAGATGTATTGGGGATGGACACAATGTGGGTGTTACGTAGTATCAACACATTAGGCCTATAGTGCATCGGGGATCAGCTGTTATTTTCTGCATTATTTTGTTGCACTTTAAACCTTTGTGTTTAAACGGCATATTTATGTTAATTTATAGCTCACCCCCTTCAAACTATTTGGAATCATCACAGGATGCAGTATACCTTGTTTAATCTCTATAGATCCTAAATTGCTGAAATTTTAGGAGTGTCCCAGTTAGCCCCTGGCCTTGTCCTACTTAGCCCCGTATACGGGGCAAACTGGGACATAATTTTTTTTTTTAATTCTCCAAATCTGTATAGGTTTTAGTTGTCATTTATTAAAGGCCCTTGTGACAATAACAAATATCACACCTAGGTTGAATGATTGTTTTGAATCTCTAACGCTATTATTGTCTGCCCCAGGGCGATAAATGATAAAAGTGTCCCAGTTAGCCCCGGTCTCCCCTATAACTATTCATGTTGAAATATACGTTCTTTTTCATTGAAAAAGCATGTATTAAATTGCTCAACGTCATGACATCTATTCAGTGGTAGACACATAAATACAAAATGGCACGTGATCGTAATAATATGGATTGATTTAGCACTTTAAAGAGTAAAAACTCAGCAGAAATTAAAAACACAATTTATGTTTAGGCAGGAAATGCGGAATATGGGTTTTTATATTAATCCCTGTGCTGCTTAATTGCTTGTGAGTATTTTTCATTCATTTGAAG
Organism: Flabesymbios commensalis; assembly: GCA_964017125.1. Classification (NCBI taxonomy): domain Eukaryota; kingdom Metazoa; phylum Annelida; class Polychaeta; order Terebellida; family Flabelligeridae; genus Flabesymbios; species Flabesymbios commensalis. The sequence goes on along the minus strand of OZ024909.1, from coordinate 2,804,076 downwards.
CTCAATTGCTAACGCAAATTGCTAACGCAATTTCCTGCTTCAAATGAAAATAATATTATTTCTAAAAAATAGACATCTTCCAAAGGTTATTTTATTTAGTCTGAAATTTGCTTGAAACGTATATATTCTGACTTAGCAGCACAAGGGTTTAAAACAAAGTCGCGTGAGCATGCCCCCGCACCCCCCCCCCCCCCCCCCTTTACCGACAAAAAAAAGTACGAAAAGGTCCACTTTTTGCTCAAAACGACCCCCCACACAAAAATCCTGGCTACGGGCCTGTACATAGATCTACGTGATCGTTTCTCAGGAGATATCCGTACACTAGAGATCCTACTGGAGCTGATCGGCTGGATGCATCCCTCCTTTAATTTTGGCTGGGTACTGCAGGTATGATGTTCTGAACAATTATCCGCTCTACATTTAGATAAGTACATGGTTGTTTTTGTTGTGGAGATCACTGCAACTGATAATAAATCTAAAAGTAATGTGAAAGCATAACTAGTTTTTATTGCAACATATTTTATCAATTGTAATGTTAATATAAACATCTTTTCCACTTTATCCTACAGATGACACAACCTTGATGATCAAATACTTCGTGATGAATGTTTAGCAGTGAAATCTTATTGACTTCTGTATATTTCAGGACCTTAAAGGCACAATGGCACAGGAGCTGGATTTTGAAAATGAAGGTCTTAACGGGGAGCGTTGTGCACGAGATCTGAAACATCTGCCTTATATTCACGTGCCTGCTATTTACTGGGATAAAACCAGCAAGGTATCCTTCTTTCTAAAAAATTTAACGTTTAACCCTTGGGGCGCTGAATTAATTTGTAAAACACATCGCAACCAAAGGTTTTTTTTTCATTTTGAAATCATCATAAATGCACTTTATTTTTGTAAAGGGTTTTGACGGCGGATTTTGAGGAAGGATGTAAAATCAACAAGTTAGAAAAGATTAAAGCCATGGGACTCGACCTGAAAGATGTAAGTATTTGTAAGTCTATCTTCTGATAGGACTCTAGCTGTAGGATGTATGGCATTTAGTGTTGGTCCCGCTCACTCTTCTAATACTTAATGTTGGGATTTGAGAAAACGTATGATTTTGATAAAAGTTATGGGGCATTTTCAAAAATGTTTGGGTATGAGAAATGGGTATAAGAAATGCTATACGTATTTTTGAAATTTGTGAAATTATGTGACTGCCCATTATTGTGAAGTATGTACAAACCAAGCTACTTTCCTTTACTGTAATTTTTTATCACATAGATATTAAAGGGACTCCATAGGATTAGAATTTTCAATTTTGTCAAATTTGAAATTTAATTTATGTGAAGCTATATAGCCTACTGATCTTAAATAAAATACAAACATAAAAAAAAACAATGTTAAAGCACAGAAAAAGACGATAGTAGGTCTACTTCCAAGATGTATATTGTCATGTAAACAAGATTGTTTACAGAATACAACACTGTAGACCACAAACACTGATCACTTTACACCACTGATCGCAGACGGCATGATCAAAGTAACCACCTGGTTACATCTATAGCTGCAGCCATTGATTGGTCTGGGAACGCGATGATCTGGGGGGTTTCCTCATAGCAGCAATTGTCTGCTCAACACTGGGCCGACAGGATCAACATGTGGCCCAATGGTGTAGGAACATTCAACCATCCTTCAGCAGGTGTTTTCGCTGGATTCATAAAAATGTTGACAAAGAATATTTTTTCATATCTAAAAATTCTGAACAAAATAAAATTCATTACAAAATTAAAAACCAAAATTGCTGTCATCTTACGTTGACAAAAAATATTTTCAAAAATGTAAAAATTCTGAAATAAATAAAATTAATTATCTGTGGGATACACTACTTCATTACAAAATTAAAAACAAAAATTGATGTCATCCCACGGTGTCCCTGTAAATGTATGTCAATATAAATCTCTACATTACCTTGGCAGGCTGCAAATAGAGTGCTGTGATAGAGTTAGACATATCTTTTTGTTACAGTGCTTAAACTCTTTCAGTGCGGGTGCCGTCTTTAGAAAAACGTTTTCATTTGCTGTAGTTCCCATACCGCATAAAAATAAGCAATGTTTGTATTTTCCCATTCAATCAACCATATAGGCTAACAAACACTTTGACTGTCATTTGAATGAAACCCAGGTGCAGTGTCGGCCGATACCAAAATGCATTGCATAGTGAAAACCGCGGCACAGAGTGTGAGAATGGAGTTAAAGTACTCGGAATGGTGTAACACTCGCACCGTTAATAGTCCAGCAGATATGTGAAATATTCTGGTAGTATGGTGCCTTTGATGACACCCGCATGAAATTTTGCACAGAGCTAGGGCATACCCTCGTAGAGAATTTTAGATATAGGGGCAGTCCAGATTCGCCCTGGGGTCAAAATAGCGGCCATTTTACAAAATGGCGGCAATAAATTACAAATTTTACCTAAAAAGTCAGCCGTATCATATGTGCTGGGTACTAAACACAATGAAGTGAGCATTTTTATTAACTATTATGCACATGCTATGTATTTACATCACATTTGACACTAAAAGTGCATCTACGATGGCCTATGAGGGAAAAAACTGCCCGTTTATCATTGTAATAGGCATGATGTAAAGTGTATTTGTTGACAGGTTGACCATGAACTGGTGAAGTGTTTTTCACACAGGATTTGTGCACGCCGACCCCCATCCCGGGAACAGTGAGTGCTAGTATTACATACAGTGAAATAACCCCTTCAGGGACCGTCTTTAGACGTCAGAATCAGATGTTTATAGACGTCAGATTCTGTTGTCTATAGATCTATCCCCACACTGAAATAATTAAATATTTTAAATGGCCGTAGACCATAACATAGGTATCCATGTGAAGCAGAAAGAGCTAATAAAGACGATGATTTTAAATTTAACACACCCTTTGGTCTCCATGGTTTATACAAACATATTTCAGCGCTGTAAAGGTCAATCCTGGTGTTACTACTAATGTATACTGTATATAATATATGATTCCGATCAAGTTTTAAACCAATAATCTGTCACTAAAGTTGTTAAAATATTTTTGTTGGGTCTCCAGTTAATGAAATCATTCGATTTTGTATATGACCCATCATATCCGGGTAACTGTCACGTCGTGATACCGCCTTTTTGAATGACCTGAGGCAGCAGATCTGGTGTATAATCCGGCCTTTCGTGAAAAATCACAGCTTTTTAACAACAATTTGTCAATGTTTACAAGCACGAAAGTTGTATTATTGACATTTTTAGAAGCAGAGTAGTAACTGAATTCTGGTTTATTGTGAGAAACGTGTTTTTTGTGGTGGTCTTTTGGGTTGAAAATGTTTTCCTACCATGCAAACCTGTGTCACAGTAAACCTCAAAAATAAATTATGAAAAATAGCCCAAAATCACGATGTGACCTGGGCCACGACTTGATGAATCAAATGTCTATTTTTCATGAATAGAAATATTTTTTGTCATTTGAAGCTGGAAATATAGTTAGCAATTCCAGATTAAATGGTATACTAGACCATCCCTATTCAATCATTTCCATTATTTGGTATTTGTGAGAAAGGGCAGTGACGGTAAAGGTCACTGGTATTACTAGCCCATTGTCTTTCTTACCCCCCATTTAATCATCTCCAGGGTCTAGTACCTAGACTCCCTATTTGAGCATTTCCATTATGTTTTAGTTTTTGTGAGGAAGGGAAGTGACGGTGAAGGGGAGCTTGTATTACTAGACCATGGTCTTTCTTACTCCCCATTCAATCATCACCAGGGCCTAGCACCTAGAATCCATATTTAATCATTACCATTATGTTTTAGTATTTGTGAGGAAGGTCAGTGACGGTAAAGGGGAGCTGGTATTACTAGACCATGGTCTTTCTTACTCCCCATTCAATCATCCCCAGGGCCTAGCACCTAGACTCCCTATTTAAGCATTTCCATTATGTTTTAGTATTTGTGAGGAAGGGCAGTGACGGTAAAGGGGAGCTGGTATTACTAGACCATGGTCTTTCTTACTCCCCATTCAATCATCTCCAGGGCCTAGCACCTAGACTCCCTATTTAAGCATTTCCATTATGTTTTAGTATTTGTGAGGAAGGGCAGTGACGGTAAAGGGGAGCTGGTATTACTAGACCATGGTCTTTCTTACTCCCCATTCAATCATCACCAGGGCCTAGCACCTAGACTCCCTATTTAATCATTACCATTATATTTTAGTATTTGTGAGGAAGGGCAGTGACGGCAAAGGGGATCTTGTATTACTAGACCATGGTCTTTCTTACTCCCCATTCAATCATCTCCAGGGCCTAGCACCTAGACTCCCTATTTAAGCATTTCCATTATGTTCTAGTATTTGTGAGGAAGGGCAGTGACGGTAAAGGGGAGCTGGTATTACTAGACCATGGTCTTTCTTACTCCCCATTCAATCATCTCCAGGGCCTAGCACCTAGACTCCCTATTTAAGCATTTCCATTATGTTTTAGTTTTTGTGAGGAAGGGCAGTGACGGTAAAGGGGAGCTGGTATTACTAGACCATGGTCTTTCTTACTCCCCATTCAATCATCTCCAGGGCCTAGCACCTAGACTCCCTATTTAAGCATTTCCATTATGTTCTAGTATTTGTGAGGAAGGGCAGTGACGGTAAAGGGGAGCTGGTATTACTAGACCATGGTCTTTCTTACTTCCCATTCAATCATCACCAGGGCCTAGCACCTAGACTCCCTATTTAAGCATTACCATTATGTTTTAGTATTTGTGAGGAAGGGCAGTGACGGTAAAGGGGAGCTGGTATTACTAGACCATGGTCTTTATGACTCGCTGAAAGAACCAGATCGCCTGAATCTATGTTGTCTTTACAAGTCCATCATATTACGTGATGAACCACGTATGGAAGAATTCTCTCATAAACTCGGCGTTAAAGGTCAGTCTAAATATCTCTCCTCATTTGAAACTGGAAATTGTTATTAACATATAATATTTGATCTTTTTCTGATCATTAAAATTTACAGCGCGGGGATCGACTTTAGTCGTCAGAATCTGACGTCTACAGACGTCTGATTCTAAAGTCGATCCCCGCACTGTAAGAGTAAACATATTTATAATGGCCGTAGACCCATAACATAGGTATTCAAATGAGTCAGAAAGAGCTAACTAAGACATTAATGATGATTTCAAATTGAAAAAACCCTTTTGATTGCAATGTTTTTCGAAAATTAATTTGAACAGCGCTTTAAGGTTTAAGGAGCTACTTGTAAACAAAACTATGCTGTAAACCAGGAAATATTGGCGGCCCTTTTATTTTGGCGGTTATGGCTGCTTGATAAAAAACAAACATTTTTATCCACTGTTTTTATTCAGCGTTTATGCCAAGCAGGGTAAATCACATTAATCCAAATTTGTTCATTACCGAAATGTTTAAGACTGCCAATACTTTCTTGTCTACAGTACATGTATTACAATGTTTTTAGATGACCCGATATTTAGCAATGAAATGTATTTTTAAAATTCAATGTTAATTTATTCAACCTTATACATGTATATTTAGCTTATTGGCTTGCCCGCACTATTAAGCCTACATACATGTAGATGACTACCATCTTTTGTATTGGGATTAATGAATTGACTCTTTATTGTACCAATTATGACTAGTAATTGTTCTAAAACATTTTCACCTAAAATAAATGCTTTTGATTCTGAAATAATATTTTACAATTTTGTATTTAAATCCATATGTGAAAAATGAATATAAATCACCTGAGGTTTTGGATCCTCCTTTGTATTTAAATCCACGTGTATAAAATGAATGTAAATCACCTGAGGTTTTGGATCCTCCTTTGTATTTAAATCCACGTGTAAAAAATGAATGTAAATCACCTGAGGTTTTGGTTCCTCCTTTGTATTTAAATTCACTTGTAAAAAATGAATGTAAATCACCTGAGGTTTTGGATCCTCCTTTATATATAAATTCACGTGTAAAAAATGAATGTAAATCACCCGAGGTTTTGGATCCCCCTTTATATTTAAACCCACGTGTAGAAAATGAATGTAAATCACCTGAGGTTTTGGTTCCTCCTTTATATTTAAATCCACGTGTAAAAAATGAATGTGAATCACCTGAGGTTTTGGAACCTCCTCTGTATTTAAATTCACTTGTAAAAAATGAATGTAAATCACCTGAGGTTTTGGATCCTCCTTTATATAAAAATTCACGTGTAAAAAATGAATGTGAATCACCTGAGGTTTTGGTTCCTCCTTTATATTTAAATTCACGTGTAAAAAATGAATGTAAATCACCTGAGGTTTTGGATCCTCCTTTATATTTAAATCCACGTGTAAAAAATGAATGTAAATCACCTGAGGTTTTGGTTCCTCCTTTATATTTAAATTCACGTGTAAAAAATGAATGTGAATCACCTGAGGTTTTGGATCCTCCTTTGTATTTAAATCCACGTGTAAAAAATGAATGTAAATCACCTGAGGTTTTGGTTCCTCCTTTATATTTAAATCCACGTGTAAAAAATGAATGTGAATCACCTGAGGTTTTGGATCCTCCTTTGTATTTAAATCCACGTGTAAAAAATGAATGTAAATCACCTGAGGTTTTGGTTCCTCCTTTATATTTAAACCCACGTGTAAAAAATGAATGTTAATCACCTGAGGTTTTGGTTCCTCCTTTATATTTAAATTCACGTGTAAAAAATGAATGTGAATCACCTTAGGTTTTGGATCCTCCTTTATATTTAAACCCACGTGTAAAAAATGAATGTAAATCACCTGAGGTTTTGGTTCCTCCTTTATATTTAAACCCACGTGTAAAAAATGAATGTTAATCACCTGAGGTTTTGGTTCCTCCTTTATATTTAAATTCACGTGTAAAAAATGAATGTAAATCACCTGAGGTTTTGGTTCCTCCTTTATATTTGAATTCACGTGTAAAAAATGAATGTAAATCACCTGAGGTTTTGGATCCTCCTTTGTATTTAAACCCACGTGTAAAAAATGAATGTAAATCACCTGAGGTTTTGGTTCCTCCTTTGTATTTAAATCCACGTGTAAAAAATGAATGTGAATCACCTGAGGTTTTGGTTCCTCTTTTATATTTAAACCCACGTGTAAAAAATGAATGTTAATCACCTGAGGTTTTGGATCCTCCTTTATATTTAAACCCACGTGTAAAAAATGAATGTTAATCACCTGAGGTTTTGGATCCTCCTTTATATTTAAATCCACGTGTAAAAAATGAATGTAAATCACCTGAGGTTTTGGATCCTCCTTTATATTTAAATTCACGTGTAAAAAATGAATGCAAATCACCTGAGGTTTTGGATCCTCCTTTATATTTAAATCCACGTGTTAAAAATGAATGTGAATCACCTGAGGTTTTGGATCCTCCTTTATATTTAAATCCACGTGTAAAAAATGAATGTAAATCACCTGAGGTTTTGGATCCTCCTTTATATTTAAATCCACGTGTAAAAAATGAATGTAAATCACCTGAGGTTTTGGTTCCTCCTTTATAATTAAATTCACGTGTAAAAAATGAATGTAAATCACCTGAGGTTTTGGTTCCTCCTTTATATTTAAATTCACGTGTAAAAAATGAATGTAAATCACCTGAGGTTTTGGATCCTCCTTTATATTTAAATTCACGTGTAAAAAATGAATGTAAATCACCTGAGGTTTTGGATCCTCCTTTATATTTAAATCCACGTGTAAAAAATGAATGTAAATCACCTGAGGTTTTGGTTCCTCCTTTATATTTAAATTCACGTGTAAAAAATGAATGTGAATCACCTGAGGTTTTGGATCCTCCTTTGTATTTAAATCCACGTGTAAAAAATGAATGTAAATCACCTGAGGTTTTGGTTCCTCCTTTATATTTGAATTCACGTGTAAAAAATGAATGTAAATCACCTGAGGTTTTGGATCCTCCTTTGTATTTAAACCCACGTGTAAAAAATGAATGTAAATCACCTGAGGTTTTGGTTCCTCCTTTGTATTTAAATCCACGTGTAAAAAATGAATGTAAATCACCTGAGGTTTTGGTTCCTCCTTTATATTTGAATTCACGTGTAAAAAATGAATGTAAATCACCTGAGGTTTTGGATCCTCCTTTGTATTTAAACCCACGTGTAAAAAATGAATGTAAATCACCTGAGGTTTTGGTTCCTCCTTTGTATTTAAATCCACGTGTAAAAAATGAATGTGAATCACCTGAGGTTTTGGTTCCTCCTTTATATTTAAACCCACGTGTAAAAAATGAATGTTAATCACCTGAGATTTTGGATCCTCCTTTATATTTAAACCCACGTGTAAAAAATGAATGTTAATCACCTGAGGTTTTGGATCCTCCTTTATATTTAAATCCACGTGTAAAAAATGAATGTAAATCACCTGAGGTTTTGGATCCTCCTTTATATTTAAATTCACGTGTAAAAAATGAATGTAAATCACCTGAGGTTTTGGATCCTCCTTTATATTTAAATCCACGTGTTAAAAATGAATGTGAATCACCTGAGGTTTTGGTTCCTCCTTTATATTTAAATCCACGTGTAAAAAATGAATGTGAATCACCTGAGGTTTTGGTTCCTCCTTTATATTTAAATTCACGTGTAAAAAATGAATGTAAATCACCTGAGGTTTTGGAACCTCCTCTGTATTTAAATTCACTTGTAAAAAATGAATGTAAATCACCTGAGGTTTTGGATCCTCCTTTATATAAAAATTCACGTGTAAAAAATGAATGTGAATCACCTGAGGTTTTGGTTCCTCCTTTATATTTAAATTCACGTGTAAAAAATGAATGTAAATCACCTGAGGTTTTGGATCCTCCTTTATATTTAAATCCACGTGTAAAAAATGAATGTAAATCACCTGAGGTTTTGGTTCCTCCTTTATATTTAAATTCACGTGTAAAAAATGAATGTGAATCACCTGAGGTTTTGGATCCTCCTTTGTATTTAAATCCACGTGTAAAAAATGAATGTAAATCACCTGAGGTTTTGGTTCCTCCTTTATATTTAAATCCACGTGTAAAAAATGAATGTGAATCACCTGAGGTTTTGGATCCTCCTTTGTATTTAAATCCACGTGTAAAAAATGAATGTAAATCACCTGAGGTTTTGGTTCCTCCTTTATATTTAAACCCACGTGTAAAAAATGAATGTTAATCACCTGAGGTTTTGGTTCCTCCTTTATATTTAAATTCACGTGTAAAAAATGAATGTGAATCACCTTAGGTTTTGGATCCTCCTTTATATTTAAACCCACGTGTAAAAAATAAATGTAAATCACCTGAGGTTTTGGTTCCTCCTTTATATTTAAACCCACGTGTAAAAAATGAATGCTAATCACCTGAGGTTTTGGTTCCTCCTTTATATTTAAATTCACGTGTAAAAAATGAATGTAAATCACCTGAGGTTTTGGTTCCTCCTTTATATTTGAATTCACGTGTAAAAAATGAATGTAAATCACCTGAGGTTTTGGATCCTCCTTTGTATTTAAACCCACGTGTAAAAAATGAATGTAAATCACCTGAGGTTTTGGTTCCTCCTTTGTATTTAAATCCACGTGTAAAAAATGAATGTGAATCACCTGAGGTTTTGGTTCCTCTTTTATATTTAAACCCACGTGTAAAAAATGAATGTTAATCACCTGAGGTTTTGGATCCTCCTTTATATTTAAACCCACGTGTAAAAAATGAATGTTAATCACCTGAGGTTTTGGATCCTCCTTTATATTTAAATCCACGTGTAAAAAATGAATGTAAATCACCTGAGGTTTTGGATCCTCCTTTATATTTAAATTCACGTGTAAAAAATGAATGCAAATCACCTGAGGTTTTGGATCCTCCTTTATATTTAAATCCACGTGTTAAAAATGAATGTGAATCACCTGAGGTTTTGGATCCTCCTTTATATTTAAATCCACGTGTAAAAAATGAATGTAAATCACCTGAGGTTTTGGATCCTCCTTTATATTTAAATCCACGTGTAAAAAATGAATGTAAATCACCTGAGGTTTTGGTTCCTCCTTTATAATTAAATTCACGTGTAAAAAATGAATGTAAATCACCTGAGGTTTTGGTTCCTCCTTTATATTTAAATTCACGTGTAAAAAATGAATGTAAATCACCTGAGGTTTTGGATCCTCCTTTATATTTAAATTCACGTGTAAAAAATGAATGTAAATCACCTGAGGTTTTAGATCCTCCTTTATATTTAAATCCACGTGTAAAAAATGAATGTAAATCACCTGAGGTTTTGGTTCCTCCTTTATATTTAAATTCACGTGTAAAAAATGAATGTGAATCACCTGAGGTTTTGGATCCTCCTTTGTATTTAAATCCACGTGTAAAAAATGAATGTAAATCACCTGAGGTTTTGGTTCCTCCTTTATATTTGAATTCACGTGTAAAAAATGAATGTAAATCACCTGAGGTTTTGGATCCTCCTTTGTATTTAAACCCACGTGTAAAAAATGAATGTAAATCACCTGAGGTTTTGGTTCCTCCTTTGTATTTAAATCCACGTGTAAAAAATGAATGTAAATCACCTGAGGTTTTGGTTCCTCCTTTATATTTGAATTCACGTGTAAAAAATGAATGTAAATCACCTGAGGTTTTGGATCCTCCTTTGTATTTAAACCCACGTGTAAAAAATGAATGTAAATCACCTGAGGTTTTGGTTCCTCCTTTGTATTTAAATCCACGTGTAAAAAATGAATGTGAATCACCTGAGGTTTTGGTTCCTCCTTTATATTTAAACCCACGTGTAAAAAATGAATGTTAATCACCTGAGGTTTTGGATCCTCCTTTATATTTAAACCCACGTGTAAAAAATGAATGTTAATCACCTGAGGTTTTGGATCCTCCTTTATATTTAAATCCACGTGTAAAAAATGAATGTAAATCACCTGAGGTTTTGGATCCTCCTTTATATTTAAATTCACGTGTAAAAAATGAATGTAAATCACCTGAGGTTTTGGATCCTCCTTTATATTTAAATCCACGTGTTAAAAATGAATGTGAATCACCTGAGGTTTTGGATCCTCCTTTATATTTAAATCCACGTGTAGAAAATGAATGTAAATCACCTGAGGTTTTGGATCCTCCTTTATATTTAAATTCACGTGTAAAAAATGAATATAAATCACCTGAGGTTTTGGATCCTCCTTTATATTTAAATCCACGTGTAAAAAATGAATGTAAATCACCTGAGGTTTTGGTTCCTCTTTTGTATTTGAATCCACATGTAAAAAATGAATGTAAATCACCTGAGGTTTTGGATCCTCTTTTATATTTAAATCCACGTGTAAAAAATGAATGTAAATCACCTGAGGTTTTGGTTCCTCTTTTGTATTTGAATCCACGTGTAAAAAATGAATGTAAATCACCTGAGGTTTTGGTTCCTCTTTTGTATTTGAATCCACGTGTAAAAAATGAATGTAAATCACCTGAGGTTTTGGATCCTCCTTTATATTTAAATCCACGTGTTAAAAATGAATGTAAATCACCTGAGGTTTTGGATCCTCCTTTATATTTAAATCCACGTGTAAAAAATGAATGTAAATCACCTGAGGTTTTGGCTCCTCTTTTGTATTTGAATCCACGTGTAAAAAATGAATGTAAATCACCTCAGGTTTTGGATCCTCCTTTATATTTAAATCCACGTGTAAAAAATGAATGTAAATCACCTGAGGTTTTGGATCCTCCTTTAGATTTAAATTCACGTGTAAAAAATGAATGTGAATCACATGAGGTTTTGGATCCTTCTTTATATTTAAATTCACGTGTAAAAAATTAATGTAAATCAGCTGAGGTTTTGGTTCCTCCTTTATATTTAAATTCACGTGTAAAAAATGAATGTAAATCACCTGAGGTTTTGGATCCTCCTTTATATTTAAATCCACGTGTAAAAAATGAATGTAAATCACCTGAGGTTTTGGTTCCTCTTTTGTATTTAAATTCACGTGTAAAAAATGAATGTAAATCACCTGAGGTTTTGGTTCCTCTTTTGTATTTAAATCCACGTGTAAAAAATGAATGTAAATCACCTGAGGTTTTGGTTCCTCCTTTATATTTAAATTCACGTGTAAAAAATGAATGTAAATCACCTGAGGTTTTGGTTCCTCTTTTGTATTTAAATTCACGTGTAAAAAATGAATGTAAATCACCCGAGGTTTTGGATCCCCCTTTATATTTAAATTCACGTGTAAAAAATGAATGTAAATCACCTGAGGTTTTGGTTCCTCTTTTGTATTTAAATCCACGTGTAAAAAATGAATGTAAATCACCTGAGGTTTTGGATCCTCCTTTATATTTAAATCCACGTGTAAAAAATGAATGTAAATCACCTGAGGTTTTGGTTCCTCTTTTGTATTTAAATTCACGTGTAAAAAATGAATGTAAATCACCCGAGGTTTTGGATCCCCCTTTATATTTAAATTCACGTGTAAAAAATGAATGTAAATCACCTGAGGTTTTGGATCCTCCTTTGTATTTAAACCCACGTGTAAAAAATGAATGTAAATCACCTGAGGTTTTGGTTCCTCCTTTGTATTTAAATCCACGTGTAAAAAAAATGAATGTAAATCACCTGAGGTTTTGGATCCCCTTTTGTATTTAAATTCATGTGTAAAAAAAATGAATGTAAATCACCTGAGGTTTTGGATCCTCCTTTGTATTTAAACCCACGTGTAAAAAATGAATGTAAATCACCTGAGGTTTTGGATCCTCCTTGTGCGACACAACTTCAAGTGAGTGAATATTACACAAGTCTTATTTGGTGCTATCAACTAAAGAGGACACGGTCACAAAACGTTGTTTTAATATTGGGTCCTCATCGCAGCCAAGATTACTCCCATCATCGATAATTTTGTTTTGTATATTGTTCTTGACTGTTTCATGAATTATGATTATGATCTTTTTACCCGTCTCACCCTTTTAACCCTAAAAATTTGAATAATTCAAATTACCGCCCAGCGGTGTCTCACTACAGCGACCCACAACTTCAAGTTGGTGACAATGACTTATATTAATGTTATTTGAAACCAAACATTTGCAAATCTTGATATTTAGATTCTCGTATCATTCCCAGTAACAAGTAATTTCATCAGTTAATAGAACAGTTTAATAATGAAGATAGTCGTGAATACCGCTTTAAGGGTTAACCCTTACAGTGCGGGGATCGACTTTAGTCGTCAAAATCTGACGTCTACAGACGTCAGATTCCAACGTCTAAAGTCGATCCCGCACAGTAAGAGGAAAATTATTTTTATTGACCTTAGACCCATAACATAGGTGTTTAAATGAATCAGAAGGAGCTAACTAAGACACCTAATTATGATTTCAAATTGAAAAAAAAACTTTGGTTTTAAATGGTTTAATAAAAAATATTCAGCGCTTTAAGGGTTGGGTCCTTGCATTTAACCCTTTCGGTGCCGTTATCGACTTTAGACGTCAAAATCCGACGTAGATGTAAAGTCAATCCTCGCACTGAAAGAATTAAGAATTTAAAATGGCCGTAGACCCATAACATAGGTTTTCAAATAAAACAGAAAAGAGATAACAAAGACTGATGGTGATTTCAAATTGAAAAAAACTTTGTTCTTAGCGTTTAAAGGGTTAAAACAGAATAAAATACATTTAATAAGGAATGATATAATCCATCTTAACCCTTTAAGTGCTAATTGTCATTCATAATTTATTTTATTGGGTGGTTAAATCACAGTAGCATACTGTGGCATACCACTGCGCCTTAAATCCGACATGAATATCCTGTACAGAATGGTATGCCTTCAGTAGCATACTGTATGGCATGCCACTGCGCCTTAAATCTGGCCCTCGTTTTCCTGGAGGGCAACCTGGTGGCAAACCCGGTAAACCAGTGAGGCGTGGAGAATGGAGGAAACTCCTAAAGGAGGATCAGAAGAAATTCAAAAAGCAGTTTGAGGAAATCAGGAATTCTATATTTGGAGCGATGAAAAGCATGCCGAGTGGTATGCTGATGATCCTCAGGTGATGACGAGGACTGACAATGTCACATATCTTATCTTCTTTTCACTACTCACTGCCTGATTCACTTAACCCTTGTCGTACTGAATTGTTTGTTTCTATTTTTCATCATTTGAAGCTGGAATTGCTAACACAACTTTCAGCTTCAAATGATGAAAATATATAGATAGTAAGGGTATTCCCCTAAGGGTATTCCCCGGGGCAGGGGGAATACCCTTACTATCGATGTATTTTCATTAATTTGAAGCTGGAATTGCTAACGCAATTTCCAGCTTCAAATTTTGAAAAATATCTATATTTAGAAAAAAGAGACATCCATATATTGAATTATTGGATTAACCGGGGGATTAGGCGCGGGGATAGACTTTAGTCGTCAGATTCTGACGACTAAAGTCTATTCGCATGCTGTGAAGAGTAAAACTATTAGCCGTAGACCCATAATATAGGTATTCAAATGAATCATAAAGAGCTGACTAAGACATTCATGATGATTTCAAATTGGAAAAAAACCCTTTGGGTTCCATGGTTTATATAAAAATAATTCAGCGCTGCCTGCTTTACTCGAAACTCTAAGAGCTCTGATGTCAAGTAAATATTCTATCTTTGTTTTGATTGACACTTCTGTATAGCTGATTTCTACAAGCAAAATATGTCTTGAATTTGTCACATTCACAAATTTTGCGACACAAATTTTAAAACTTTGAATAATTTCTGTCACTTTAAGCTGTGATTCGCGGTAGGGATGAACAACTTTAAGCGACGTAAAATTTAAATTTAACATCTCTGTGCTCTAGGGGATAACTTCTCTCAGCTTCTATCTGATGTTCACTTCTCGCTGCTTTCTTTACTTTACTTTTTACCTGTTTAACCCTTACAGTGCGGGGATCGACTTCAAACGTCAGAATCTGACATCTATAGACGTCAGATTCTGACATCTAAATTCGATCCCGGCACTGTAAGAGTAAAATTTTTATAATGGCCGTAGACCATAACATAGGTATTCAAATGATGATGATTTCCAGTTGAATAAAACCCTTTGGTCTCCATGGTTTATATATGAATAATTCAGCACTCAAAGGGTTAAGTGCTGATTTTACTGGACCCATATATCTGAAGATATTTTCTTTGAAATTTTTAATTACAAGCTTTCACTCTATATCATTATCATTGATGTTTACATCTTTTGCTTGAAACCCTTTAAGTATCCCTAGCACTTTATATTGTTAAATATAGTTTAGTTCCCACTGGTGTTATGCTCTTTTGCTTTTTTAGCTCACCACCTAACATTTTAATTATTCTCTACCCTTTCTTCTTTATATCAATTGTTTACCATTTTGATTTTTGTTCGGAAACTTTTGGTATCATTTTGTTATACTTTTCACGAAAAAAAGTTCCTCGTTTTAATCTGTGAAAAAATAGCTCTTTGTAACGGTCTGAAACACCACTGCAATGCTCTTAATAAAATACCATAATTATAAAGTTTTTGAAAAAAGACCAGAGCCATTAGATTGTGATGCCAGCTCAGAAACGACATCCATTGCTTATAACAAACGTGTACACCTGGACATTGATGATCTTGTTCAGGTGGCCCAACCCAGATGTCGTGTACTGCTGTGGTCTAACCCCTACAGCGCAGGGATCAACTTTAGACGTCAGAGTGTGACGTCTATAGACTGACTTTCAGACCGACTTTTAGTGCGGGGAACGACTTTAGATCCCCACACTGCAAGAGTAAAAATATTTATAATGGCCGTAGAGCCATAACATAGGTATTCAAATGAAGCAGAAAGAGATAACTTTAAAAGACAATTATGATGATTTCAAATTGAAAAAACCTTTGGTCCCCTATGATTTATACGAAAGTATATCAGCGCTTTAAGAATTAGGATTTCACACTGGTGACCTCTGGTTTTCTGACGTTGCCGCAGGCAGCTCATACATTCACACCAGACCATGTTTTGTTTGGTGTCGTTTCATATTTCACACTTTTCATATTTCGGTTTTCTGACGTTGCCGCAGGCAACTCATACCCGACCCCGTTTTGTTTGCTGTGGTTTCATGTTTCACACTTTCCGTGACCACTGGTTTTCTTTCGTTGCCTCAGGCAGCTCATACATTCACACCAGACCACGTTTTGTTTGGTGTGGTTTCATATTTCACACTTTGTCTGACCACTGGTTTTCTGACATTGCCGCAGGCAGCTCATACCCGGCCACGTTTTGTTTGCTGTGGTTTCAGATTATCTGCTTTTCGGGGAGATTCTCGTTCAGCGCTCTCTCTCCCGCTCCACCATTCGCCTCCCAAACCGCATGTCTGACGCAGACTGCTTGTACATGCAGCAGATGGCCAAGAAACATTTTGATAAAATTATGGAGATTCTAAAAGACATGCCTCGCCCGATGCTCTTATTTATCAGGTGGGTTATATTATTATAGTCTTAAAACTGCCCGGCCCGGGGATCGAACCACAGACCCTTATATTGTGCTAACATTGTAGCTGAAGAGTTGCACACACCCGGCTACATACACCTCTCTCAAATCTCTTCAAGCAGCATTTAACACTCGTGCGTTAAATTATGCTGCCTGCCTTTTACTGTAACCCTATCTTCAGGGTTCTGTACTGAGCTCAGGTCTATTGGTACTGCATTAATAGGATGGAAAGATAGCTTTAAGTGCCATTGTAAAAATGTTGAAGCTGCCCAGCCAGGGGATCGAGCCACGGGTCCCGATATCATGATGCCTCAGTGTACCAGGCTAAAGAGTTAACTCAGAGTGGTAATCACTCCAGTCCATCATACACATACCCGGCTACATTATTATCGCCTGATGAATTTAGTGGCATACATTTTGTTTGAAACTTGCTTGAAACAGTTAACTTTTTAAGAGTTCATCCTTACAGCGCGGGGATCGACTTTACTGACCTCTACAGAAGTCAGATTCTGACGTTAATCTCTGAACATAACATAGATATTCAAATGAATCGGAAAGAGATAACTAAGACATTTATGATGATTTAAAATTGAAATAAACCCTTTAGTCTCCATGGTTTAAACGAAAATAAGTCCGCGTTCTAGAGGTTGAGAGTTAACTTTGTAACAGCCAGCTTCTCTTTGATGCTATGTACATCAGGGATTTTTTTGACTACTTCAAAATAGGTTAGAATTGGAATTTGTATTGAAATATTTATGATTACTCAAATTGATGCCTTGATTTAAACCTTCAAAATTCTGCGGCGATTTTTCACCTGAGATAGAACTATCTTTATTAACCGTTAGAGCAGTGAGCAAAGAAATTTAAATTTTCAGTCACTTGAAGTTGTGTCTCGCTACCGCGATCCACAACTTCAAGTGACTAAAAATCTGTGTTATTTGTGAAATTTAAGTCCCAACATATATCAGTGTTTCAAGATTGAAAGCATATTTTATGTTTAACAATTGGTTATCAGGGGTGATACAGTTGCTAATAGAAATACAGAATGTCTAGTGTAGTCCTCTAAGGGTTAAAGCAGAGCTACTGTAGTCATTTTTGTGAAGGTATATTTGCTTTTAGATGCTCGTTTCTTTATTAACAAAATCACTTATGCCTTTTTTCATGCATCCTAATCTCCTTTTTTTAAAAATGCATGTACACTAAAAATGCATGTACACTAAAAATGCATGTACACTAAAATTGATATCATCTTCTTTGAATCAAAAGTGCACACATTATTAATTCAATTTTTTTTTTCCACTAGTTTTCAATGGAGACAGGAATTTTGAAGATGTGACTGTTATGATTTTGAAATTTTTAATGATATTTAAAAAGTAAGCCTGGTGAGATAAAACCCAGTGAAATATATTTGAATTAAAGCAGGCCTTATGCATTTTAGAAGCTTTAACGGAATTAATATTTGTACTGTATGTCCTGTTTATTTATTACAATAAATGCCCATATTCCAATAAACGCCCACCCCCCCCTTATTTGAAAATAAAACTCAAGATCATGTACACTATATGACCATTTAAAATTATGAAGCGCCTATCCCCCCTGTAATCTCAGGGGGTATTTTTTTTTTTTTTAATAAATACGGTAATTATAAATGTGCATTTTGTAAATCATAATCATCTTTAATATCAATTTTACAGATCTGATGATAAGTTAATTTTGATGTGGTAACTGGTTATTTTAATTCTTATTTTTTTGGTTGACTTTGCAGGCGCGGATCCAGAGGAGGGGGGGGGGAGCGCACGCCCACCCTTTTTTGTGCCAAATTCTTTAAAAAGTCCCCTGAATTTAGCAAAAAAATCTTGAGGGCGAGCCCCAGAACCCCCTGTACAGTGGCGAGTCAAGAATGTGCAAGAGGAGGGGGCGTAAACCACATTTTGGCTGAAAAAAGGGGTGTTAGCTTCACTTTTTTCCTAAAAATGCATGAAAATGCAATATTTTCACTAAAAACGGGGGGGGGGGGGCGTACGCCGGCTACACCCTATGCTGGATCCGCCACTGCTGTACTCCCTCTTTTTTCAAATCCTGGATCCGCCCTTGCTTTGCATTTGAAACATATTGGTATTGGATATATTTGGACATATTTAGAATCACCTAACATTCTTGCATTCTTAAAGAAGTACTAACCAAATTAACGTTTTAAAAAACTAACTGCTTCCTATACCCAATGCATTCTTCTATGAAAATTGTTTCGTTAATATATTTATTTTCAATGTTTATCATATAATTATTTTTTAACTAACATAAAAGTTATTAATTTCTATGATCAAACTTGTTTGTTGATGAAAGTTAAGTTTTCACATAACAAATTATTTAAATAGAGATTTTATTGCATTTTATGACTTTATTTATCTTTCCTAATCAGATTCACTGCATTTTAGACGTTTTCATCAGCGCCTGAAATTATAGTTTTGTGACTGTAAATTATCTTTTATCTGCAACGGCGACACAAATTTAGATTATCGTATTTTTACCAAAACTCATATCAACTATTTACTAAAGCACTATCTATGAAACCAGCATATCTTGTACTGTCAAATCTGCTTGCCATCATTTATATTGCATTGTTTTCTTTTGCAGAAATCTGAATACAATTCGTTCCATCAACAGATTGCACGGTAATTTAGTGGACAGATACTCTATCATGGCCAGAAGGTAAGATGTCGTTTTGTTTCAAAATGTACATAAAGTTGTGGGTTGCGGTTTCAAGACAAACTTCAAGTGGGTAAAAAAAATAATTCTACCAGCACTTAAGGCTATTAAATTGAAATGTTGTTAAAGTTGTTTCTTGCTGGTGCTACCCACAACTTCAATTGTGGGGAAAATTGTGAAACAGGAGTACAGCCGCATTTTGGCAACTGGAAATGTGGCTTTTCAAGAGAGGTTGCTGCTCAGATATTCATTTGTATACAAAATGTGAAGTGCTGATAAGAGTGGCTGCTAATATCAGGCTCTACTGTTACAGGTTTAATCCTTGTTCTTGGGAATCAAATATTTAGTCCAGTTGTCAAATGGCATTTTTTAACTCAAGCGTGTTTCGCGGTATGGACGATGTTTTATGATTGATTCTGCTTCTAAGGGATATCCTGAGCAGGAATCAGCCGGGTGCCACTTTGGCACCCTTGGGCGGAATTTTTTAAGAGCAAAAACAAAATGGCCGCCAGATATTTCAAGATCAAATATGATTTTTTAACAAATGAAGCCAGGAACAAGTGTAATACCTCATTTTTATGTGACTTTAACTGGACAATCAATTTTTTGTATTATTTTTAAGATTCAATGTCATCATCAAAGTCAAAAGGTCAATTTCAAGGTCAAATAAGCAAAAAATACCATTTTTACCAATTAAAGCTAGGAACATGTGTAATACCTCTTTTTCATGGGATTTTGTCTGAAAAATCCATTTATGGTATTATTTTGGTGATCCGAGGTCATCTTCAAGGTCAAAAGGTTATTTCCAAAGTCGAAAACAAAATGGCTGTCAGATATTTCAAGATCAAATATGATTGTTCAACAATTGAAGCTAGGAACAAGTGTAATACCGTATTGTCATGTGATTTTGACCGGGCATTCCATTTCTTGCTTTATGTTCATGACTCAAGGTCATCTTTAAGGTCAAAAAGTCAATTTCAAGGTCAACTAAGCTAAATTACTATTTTAACAAATGAAGCTAGGAACATGTGAAATACCTCTTTTTCGTGCAGTTTTGACTGGCCATTACGTATCTGAAATTATTTTGATTATTCAAGGTCATCTTCAAGGCCAAAAGGTCAATCTCAAGGTAAAGTAATAGAAAATATCATTTCTAACAAAAAAAGCTAGGAACGTGTGTCATCAAAAGTCAATTTCGAGTTGAAAAATATGATTTTTAACAAGCATAAATAGCAAAAAATGTAGTACTTCTTTTTAGTGTAATTTTGACGAATAATCCATTTCTGCTACTATTTTGATGATTAAAGGTTATTTTTAAGGGCTGTCTGTCAATTTCAAGGTCAGGTAGGCCTGAGCACAAATATGATGTGACTTTAACTGGATAATCTAATTCTAGCAGGGTTTTAATGATTAAACATCATCAAAGTGGAATGTTCAGACAACTAGAAGGCATCAAAGGGTGACGGAGAGGTGTCAAAGAGTGATAAAAAACATAACAGTTCAATGGGGAGGTGCTAAAAGGCGACAAAGAGTCGGTAAAAGACAATGGGGAGGCATTAAAGGGTGTCAACGAGTCACTAAAAGGCGCCCAGGGGCGCTAAAGAGCGACTAAAAAGGGTTAGAAGAAAATGAGTAGTCATTAAAGAGAAATGAGAAGGCGTTGAAGTGCAATGAGGAGGCGTTGAAATGCAACGAAAAGGCTTGAAGGGGGGGCAAAAAGGGGCGTTAAAGAGCGACGGGATGCATTAAAAGGTGGCGGGGTGGCATGAAAGGACTATGGAACAGTAACAAGGAAGCGCTAAATGACAGTGGAAGTATGTTAACGGGTGATGGGAAGGTGCTAAAGGATGATGAATAGGTGTCTAAGGGCGATGAGAAGGCATCAAAGCCGACTGAGATTCTCGAAAGGGCATTGGAAAAGCAGTAAATGGTGACGGAGAGACGTCAAAGAGCGACGGAAAAGCGTTAAAGGCCAAAAAAAGTGTTAAAAGTGATGTGGATGCAATAAAGTTTGATGGAGAGGCGCTAAAAGGCGCTGCAGATGCGTTAAATGGCGATGTGAATGCACGTTAAAGGGCGATAGTGAGGCGCTAAATGGTGATGGGAAAGTGTTAAATGGTGAGGGGAAGGCAGTAAAGGGTGATGAGACATCGTTAAAGGGCGACCATGAAACGTTAAATGACGATGAAAAGCGCTAACGGGCAATGGGGAGGAAATAGAGTATGATGGATAGGCGTGTGAGGGTGAGGAGAAGGCACTAAGGACAACATAGATTTGCTAAAGGGCGACGAGGAAGCGTTGAATGGTGACGCAGATGTCCAACGGGTGACGGAAAAGTAATATAGGCTGATGAATATGCAATAAAGGGTCATGGTGTGACGCTAACACGCGCTGCAGATGCATTAAATGGCGATGGAAGGCGTTAATGGGCAGTGAGGAGACTTTGAAGAGCAATGAGGAGGAGTTAAAGAACAACGAGGAGACGCTAAAGGGCTAAGAAAAGGCACTAAAAATGGACGGGATGCGTTAAAAGGTGACGGGGTGGCATTAAAGGGCTATTGCACAGCGTTGCAGGGTGACCAGGAAGCATTAAATGACAGAAGAATTACGTTAACAAGTGATGAGGTGGTGTTAAAGGATGATGGATATGTGTTTCAGGGTTATAAGAAGGCATTAAAGATGACGGAGAATCGCTAAAGGACAACTGAGAAGAATTAAATGGTGACGGAGATATGTCAGAGAGCGATGGAAAGCTGTTAAAGGGCCAATAAAAAAGGTTGAAGGAGATGTGCTTAACGTTGATAAAAAGACGTCAAAAAGCTCTGCAGATGCGTGATGGAAAGGCGTTAAGTGGCTATGGGTAGCCGGTAAAGGGCGAGGAAGAGGCGTTAAATTGCACAAAAAATGGCGTTAAGGGGCGACGTAAAAAATATTAGGTCGACCCGAAAGCATTGAAGGGCAACGAGAGGCGTCAAATGTGCCACAGAGACAATAAATCGTGATGGGGAGGTGTCAAAAAGCCATAGAGAGGCGTTCAAAATAAATGAAGAGGCGTTAAAACGCGACGGTTAAGTAAAAGAGCAATGGAGAGGCGTTCATGGCGAAGAAGAGGCATCAAAGGGTGACGAAAAGGCCTTCAATTGCAACAAAGAAGCGTTAAACTAAAAGAATGTTCAGGGTGAAGAAGAGGCGGTAAAGGGCGACGGAAAGGCCTTCAATTGGAAAGACGCGTTGACCTAAAAACTACGAAGACACATTCTTGTCTCCTTTCAGCGCATCTGCATAGCCCCTTAATGCCTCTCTGTCGCCTTAAAACGCCCTTGGTCGCTCTGTAGCACCTCTTGTCACCCATTAACGCCTCCTCATTTCCCTTAAATATGTCTTATCATTGCCCTTTAATGCCTTTTCATTGTACTTTAGCGCCTTCTCATTGCCCTTTAATGCCTCCTCATCGATCGTTAAAGCTTTTCCTTCACTCTTCACTCTTCGCTAATTGCCCTTCAACGCCTCTCGTCGATCTCTTCACCTTGAGCTTGTTTAATCATAATTAGATTATCCAGGCAAAAACAAACATAATAAGATTATCCAGTCAAAATCAAACCAAACACAATGTATTATGTGTGCTCCAATTTCCAGCACATATGTTAACACATATGTTAAAAATTATATTTGACCTTGAGGATGACTTCTAATCACCAAAGTAATAGAAAAGACATTTTTCACTCAAAATCCTGCGACAAAAGAGGTTTTTACACATGTATTTGTTAAAAAATCATTTTCTCTTTTACTTGACCTTGAAATTGAGCTTTTGACCTTAAAGTTGGCCTTTTATATTCAAAATAGTTTCAGGAATAAATTATTAAGTAAAAAATCACACCAAAAAGACATAATACACTTCTTCCTATTTTGTTTCTTAAATATCAATTTTTTACATTTTTTACCTTGGAAATGACCTTTTGGCCTTGAAGATCAGCTTGGATCGACAAAATAATACCACGAATGGATTTTTCAGACAAAATCGCATTAACATAAATGGATGTTTCAGACAAAATCCCAAGAAAAAGAGGTATTACACATGTTCCTAGCTTTATTTGTTAAAAAGGGTACTTTTGCTTATTTGACCTTGAAATTGACGTTTTGACCTTGAAGATGACATTGAGTCATAATAATACAAGAAACGGATTGCCCAGTCAAAATCACATAAAAATGAGGTATTACACTTGTTCTTGGCTTCATTTGTTGAAAAATCATATTTGACTTTGAAATATGGGCGGCCATTTTGTTTTCAACCTTGGAAATGACCTTTCGACATTGAAGATGACCTTAGATCACCAAAATAATACCATAAATGGATTTTTGAGACAAAATCCCATGAAAAAGAGGTATTACACATATTCCTAGCATTAATTGTTAAAACTGGTATTTTTGCTTATTTGACCTTGAAATGGACTTTCTGACCTTGAAGATGACCTTGAGTCATACAAATAATACAAGAAACGGATTGCCCAGTCAAAATCACATGAAAATGAGGTATTACACTTGTTCCTGGCTTTATTTGTTGAAAAATCATATTTGACCTTGAAATATCGGCGGCCATTTTGTTTTGAGCCTTGTAAATGATCTTTCGACCTCAATGATAACCTTGGATCACCTATATAATACCGTAATGCATTTTCAGACAAAATCACATGAAAAAAGAAGTATCACACATGTTCCAAGCTTTGATTGTTAAAAATGGTATTTTTGCTTATTTGACCTTGAAATTGACTTTTTGACCTTGAAGATGACCTTGAATGATAAAAAATGTAAGAAATGGATTGCCCAGTCAAAATCACATAAAAATGAGGTATTACACTTGTTCCTGGCTTCATTTGTTAAAAAATCATATTTGAACTTGAAATCTCTGGCGGCCATTTTGTTTTTGCCCTTAAAAAATTCCGCCCAAGGGTGCCAAAGTGGCACCCGGCTGATTCCTGCTCAGGACATCCCATAGTATCAGAATCAATCATAAAACGTCGTCCATACCGCGAAACACACTTTCGTCAGAATCCACTGGACTAATTTTACAATTATTTGAAACGTAATTCCCAGCTTCAAATCAATTAAATATTGATGAAAAGCAAGAAGCTATCTTATTTAATTTTCACCTACTTAATGTTGTGGGTCACGGTAGTGAGAGGAAGTACAAACAAATTATTCATCATCCGTTCAATTTGAGACCCAAACAATGTGAATGTCTACATGTTCATATTGAATCTCACATTTCACTTCAGATAAAATGGTTTGAAAACGATTATAGTCATACTTAGTGCTGAAAGGGTTAGCCCTTAGAACTCTGATGTCGACTACAGTAGACACTTTGTGTTTTAACCCTTAGGACACTGATGTCGACTACAGTGGACATTCTGTGTTTAACCCTTAGGACACTGATGTCGACTACAGTAGACATTCTGTGTTTAACCCTTAGATCACTGATGTCGACTACAGTAGACATTCTGTGTTTAACCCTTAGATCACTGATGTCGACTACAGTAGACATTCTGTGTTTTAACCCTTAGGACACTGATGTCGACTACAGTGGACATTCTGTGTTTAACCCTTAGATCACTGATGTCGACTACAGTAGACATTCTGTGTTTAACCCTTAGATCACTAATGTCGACTACAGTAGACATTCTGTGTTTAACCCTTAGGACACTGATGTCGACTACAGTAGACATTCTGTGTTTAACCCTTAGGACACTGATGTCGACTACAGTAGACATTCTGTGTTTAACCCTTAGATCACTGATGTCGACTACAGTAGACATTCTGTGTTTAACCCTTAGGACACTGATGTCGACTACAGTAGACATTCTGTGTTTAACCCTTAGGACACTGATGTCGACTACAGTAGACATTCTGTGTTTAACCCTTAGGACACTGATGTCGACTACAGTAGACATTCTGTGTTTAACCCTTAGGACACTGATGTCGACCACAGTAGACATTCTGTGTTTAACCCTTAGGACACTGATGTCGACCACAGTAGACATTCTGTGTTTTAACCCTTAGGACACTGATGTCGACTACAGTAGACATTCTGTGTTTAACCCTTAGATCACTGATGTCGACTACAGTAGACATTCTGTGTTTAACCCTTAGAACACTGATGTCGACTACAGTAGACATTCTGTGTTTAACCCTTATATCACTGATGTCGACTACAGTAGACATTTTGTGTTTAACCCTTAGGACACTGATGTCGAGTACAGTAGACATTCTGTGTTTAGCCCTTAGAGTACTGATGTCGACTACAGTAGACATTCTGTGTTTAACCCTTAGGACACTGATGCCGACTACAGTAGACATTCTGTGTTTAACCCTTAGGACACTGATGTCGACTACAGTAGACATTCTGTGTTTAACCCTTAGGACACTGATGTCGACTACAGTAGACATTCTGTATTTTAACCCTTAGAGTACTGATGTCGACTACAGTAGACATTCTGTGTTTAACCCTTGGGACACTGATGTCGACTACAGTAGACATTCTGTGTTGAACCCTTAGGACACTGATGTCGACTACAGTAGACATTCTGTGTTTTACCCTTAGGACACTGATGTCGACTACAGTAGACATTCTGTGTTTAACCCTTAGGACAATGATGTCGACTACAGTAGACATTCTGTGTTTAACCCTTAGAACACTGATGTCGACTACAGTAGACATTCTGTGTTTTAGCCCTTAGAGTACTGATGTCGACTACTGTAGACATTCTGTGTTTTAACCCTTAGAGCACTGATGTCGACTACAGTAGACATTCTGTGTTTAACCCTTAGGACACTGATGTCGACTACAGTAGACATTCTGTGTTTTAACCCTTAGGACACTGATGTCGACTACAGTGGACATTCTGTGTTTAACCCTTAGATCACTGATGTCGACTACAGTAGACATTCTGTGTTTAACCCTTAGATCACTGATGTCGACTACAGTAGACATTCTGTGTTTAACCCTTAGGACACTGATGTCGACTACAGTAGACATTCTGTGTTTAACCCTTAGGACACTGATGTCGACTACAGTAGACATTCTGTGTTTAACCCTTAGGACACTGATGTCGACCACAGTAGACATTCTGTGTTTTAACCCTTAGGACACTGATGTCGACTACAGTAGACATTCTGTGTTTAACCCTTAGATCACTGATGTCGACTACAGTAGACATTCTGTGTTTAACCCTTAGAACACTGATGTCGACTACAGTAGACATTCTGTGTTTAACCCTTATATCACTGATGTCGACTACAGTAGACATTTTGTGTTTAACCCTTAGGACACTGATGTCGAGTACAGTAGACATTCTGTGTTTAGCCCTTAGAGTACTGATGTCGACTACAGTAGACATTCTGTGTTTAACCCTTAGGACACTGATGCCGACTACAGTAGACATTCTGTGTTTAACCCTTAGGACACTGATGTCGACTACAGTAGACATTCTGTGTTTAACCCTTAGGACACTGATGTCGACTACAGTAGACATTCTGTGTTTAACCCTTAGGACACTGATGTCGACTACAGTAGACATTCTGTGTTTTACCCTTAGGACACTGATGTCGACTACAGTAGACATTCTGTGTTTAACCCTTAGGACAATGATGTCGACTACAGTAGACATTCTGTGTTTAACCCTTAGAACACTGATGTCGACTACAGTAGACATTCTGTGTTTTAGACCTTAGAGTACTGATGTCGACTACTGTAGACATTCTGTGTTTTAACCCTTAGAGCACTGATGTCGACTACAGTAGACATTCTGTGTTTAACCCTTAGGACACTGATGTCGACTACAGTAGACATTCTGTGTTTTACCCTTAGGACACTGATGTCGACTACAGTAGACATTCTGTGTTTAGCCCTTAGGACACCGATGTCGACTACAGTAGACATTCTGTGTTTAACCCTTAGGACACTGATGTCGACTACAGTAGACATTCTGTGTTTTACCCTTAGGACACTGATGTCGACTACAGTAGACATTCTGTGTTTAACCCTTAGGACACTGATGTCGACTACAGTAGACATTCTGTGTTTAACCCTTAGGACACTGATGTCGACTACAGTAGACATTCTGTGTTTAACCCTTAGGACACTGATGTCGACTACAGTAGACATTCTGTGTTTAACCCTTAGGACACTGATGTCGACTACAGTAGACATTCTGTGTTTAACTCTTAGATCACTGATGTCGACTACAGTAGGCATTCTGTGTTTAACCCTTAGATCACTGATGTCGACTACAGTAGACATTCTGTGTTTTACCCTTAGATCACTGATGTCGACTACAGTAGACATTCTGTGTTTAACCCTTAGGACACTGATGTCGACTACAGTAGACATTCTGTGTTTAACCCTTAGGACACTGATGTCGACTACAGTAGACATTATGTGTTTAACCCTTAGGACACTGATGTCGACTACAGTAGACATTCTGTGTTTAACTCTTAGATCACTGATGTCGACTACAGTAGACATTCTGTGTTTAACCCTTAGATCACTGATGTCGACTACAGTAGACATTCTGTATTTTAACCCTTAGAGTACTGATGTCGACTACAGTAGACATTCTGTGTTTAACCCTTGGGACACTGATGTCGACTACAGTAGACATTCTGTGTTTAACCCTTAGGACACTGATGTCGACTACAGTAGACATTCTGTGTTTTACCCTTAGGACACTGATGTCGACTACAGTAGACATTCTGTGTTTAACCCTTAGGACACTGATGTCGACTACAGTAGACATTCTGTGTTTTAGCCCTTAGAGTACTGATGTCGACTACAGTAGACATTCTGTGTTTAGCCCTTAGGACACCGATGTCGACTACAGTAGACATTCTGTGTTTAACCCTTAGGACACTGATGTCGACTACAGTAGACATTCTGTGTTTTACCCTTAGATCACTGATGTCGACTACAGTAGACATTCTGTGTTTAACCCTTAGGACACTGATGTCGACTACAGTAGACATTCTGTGTTTAACCCTTAGGACACTGATGTCGACCACAGTAGACATTCTGTGTTTAACCCTTAGGACTCTGATGTCGACTACAGTAGACATTCTGTGTTTAACCCTTAGATCACTGATGTCGACTACAGTAGACATTCTGTGTTTAACCCTTAGGACACTGATGTCGACTACAGTAGACATTCTGTGTTTAACCCTTAGGACACTGATGTCGACTACAGTAGACATTCTGTGTTTAACCCTTAGGACACTGATGTCGACTACAGTAGACATTCTGTGTTTAACCCTTAGGACACTGATGTCGACCACAGTAGACATTCTGTGTTTAACCCTTAGGACACTGATGTCGACCACAGTAGACATTCTGTGTTTTAACCCTTAGGACACTGATGTCGACTACAGTAGACATTCTGTGTTTAACCCTTAGATCACTGATGTCGACTACAGTAGACATTCTGTGTTTAACCCTTAGAACACTGATGTCGACTACAGTAGACATTCTGTGTTTAACCCTTATATCACTGATGTCGACTACAGTAGACATTTTGTGTTTAACCCTTAGGACACTGATGTCGAGTACAGTAGACATTCTGTGTTTAGCCCTTAGAGTACTGATGTCGACTACAGTAGACATTCTGTGTTTAACCCTTAGGACACTGATGCCAACTACAGTAGACATTCTGTGTTTAACCCTTAGGACACTGATGTCGACTACAGTAGACATTCTGTGTTTAACCCTTAGGACACTGATGTCGACTACAGTAGACATTCTGTATTTTAACCCTTAGAGTACTGATGTCGACTACAGTAGACATTCTGTGTTTAACCCTTGGGACACTGATGTCGACTACAGTAGACATTCTGTGTTTAACCCTTAGGACACTGATGTCGACTACAGTAGACATTCTGTGTTTTACCCTTAGGACACTGATGTCGACTACAGTAGACATTCTGTGTTTAACCCTTAGGACAATGATGTCGACTACAGTAGACATTCTGTGTTTAACCCTTAGAACACTGATGTCGACTACAGTAGACATTCTGTGTTTTAGCCCTTAGAGTACTGATGTCGACTACTGTAGACATTCTGTGTTTTAACCCTTAGAGCACTGATGTCGACTACAGTAGACATTCTGTGTTTAACCCTTAGGACACTGATGTCGACTACAGTAGACATTCTGTGTTTTAACCCTTAGGACACTGATGTCGACTACAGTAGACATTCTGTGTTTAACCCTTAGGACACTGATGTCGACTACAGTAGACATTCTGTGTTTAACCCTTAGAACACTGATGTCGACTACAGTAGACATTCTGTGTTTTAGCCCTTAGAGTACTGATGTCGACTACTGTAGACATTCTGTGTTTTAACCCTTAGAGCACTGATGTCGACTACAGTAGACATTCTGTGTTTAACCCTTAGGACACTGATGTCGACTACAGTAGACATTCTGTGTTTTACCCTTAGGACACTGATGTCGACTACAGTAGACATTCTGTGTTTTACCCTTAGGACACTGATGTCGACTACAGTAGACATTCTGTGTTTAACCCTTAGGACACTGATGTCGACTACAGTAGACATTCTGTGTTTAACCCTTAGGACACTGATGTCGACTACAGTAGACATTCTGTGTTTAACCCTTAGGACACCGATGTCGACTACAGTAGACATTCTGTGTTTAACCCTTAGGACACTGATGTCGAGCACAGTAGACATTCTGTGTTTAACCCTTAGGACACTGATGTCGGCCACAGTAGACATTCTGTGTTTTAACCCTTAGGACACTGATGTCGACTACAGTAGACATTCTGTGTTTAACCCTTAGATCACTGATGTCGACTACAGTAGACATTCTGTGTTTAACCCTTAGAACACTGATGTGGACTACAGTAGACATTCTGTGTTTAACCCTTATATCACTGATGTCGACTACAGTAGACATTTTGTGTTTAACCCTTAGGACACTGATGTCGAGTACAGTAGACATTCTGTGTTTAGCCCTTAGAGTACTGATGTCGACTACAGTAGACATTCTGCGTTTAACCCTTAGGACACTGATGCCGACTACAGTCGACATTCTGTGTTTAACCCTTAGGACACTGATGTCGACTACAGTAGACATTCTGTGTTTAACCCTTAGGACACTGATGTCGACTACAGTAGACATTCTGTGTTTTAGCCCTTAGAGTACTGATGTCGACTACTGTAGACATTCTGTGTTTTAACCCTTAGAGCACTGATGTCGACTACAGTAGACATTCTGTGTTTAACCCTTAGGACACTGATGTCCACTACAGTAGACATTCTGTGTTTTACCCTTAGGACACTGATGTCGACTACAGTAGACATTCTGTGTTTAGCCCTTAGGACACCGATGTCGACTACAGTAGACATTCTGTGTTTAACCCTTAGGACACTGATGTCGACTACAGTAGACATTCTGTGTTTTACCCTTAGGACACTGATGTCGACTACAGTAGACATTCTGTGTTTAACCCTTAGGACACTGATGTCGACTACAGTAGACATTCTGTGTTTAACCCTTAGGACACTGATGTCGACTACAGTAGACATTCTGTGTTTAACCCTTAGGACACTGATGTCGACTACAGTAGACATTCTGTGTTTAACCCTTAGGACACTGATGTCGACTACAGTAGACATTCTGTGTTTAACTCTTAGATCACTGATGTCGACTACAGTAGGCATTCTGTGTTTAACCCTTAGATCACTGATGTCGACTACAGTAGACATTCTGTGTTTTACCCTTAGATCACTGATGTCGACTACAGTAGACATTCTGTGTTTAACCCTTAGGACACTGATGTCGACTACAGTAGACATTCTGTGTTTAACCCTTAGGACACTGATGTCGACTACAGTAGACATTATGTGTTTAACCCTTAGGACACTGATGTCGACTACAGTAGACATTCTGTGTTTAACTCTTAGATCACTGATGTCGACTACAGTAGACATTCTGTGTTTAACCCTTAGATCACTGATGTCGACTACAGTAGACATTCTGTATTTTAACCCTTAGAGTACTGATGTCGACTACAGTAGACATTCTGTGTTTAACCCTTGGGACACTGATGTCGACTACAGTAGACATTCTGTGTTTAACCCTTAGGACACTGATGTCGACTACAGTAGACATTCTGTGTTTTACCCTTAGGACACTGATGTCGACTACAGTAGACATTCTGTGTTTAACCCTTAGGACACTGATGTCGACTACAGTAGACATTCTGTGTTTTAGCCCTTAGAGTACTGATGTCGACTACAGTAGACATTCTGTGTTTAGCCCTTAGGACACCGATGTCGACTACAGTAGACATTCTGTGTTTAACCCTTAGGACACTGATGTCGACTACAGTAGACATTCTGTGTTTTACCCTTAGATCACTGATGTCGACTACAGTAGACATTCTGTGTTTAACCCTTAGGACACTGATGTCGACTACAGTAGACATTCTGTGTTTAACCCTTAGGACACTGATGTCGACCACAGTAGACATTCTGTGTTTAACCCTTAGGACTCTGATGTCGACTACAGTAGACATTCTGTGTTTAACCCTTAGATCACTGATGTCGACTACAGTAGACATTCTGTGTTTAACCCTTAGGACACTGATGTCGACTACAGTAGACATTCTGTGTTTAACCCTTAGGACACTGATGTCGACTACAGTAGACATTCTGTGTTTAACCCTTAGGACACTGATGTCGACTACAGTAGACATTCTGTGTTTAACCCTTAGGACACTGATGTCGACCACAGTAGACATTCTGTGTTTAACCCTTAGGACACTGATGTCGACCACAGTAGACATTCTGTGTTTTAACCCTTAGGACACTGATGTCGACTACAGTAGACATTCTGTGTTTAACCCTTAGATCACTGATGTCGACTACAGTAGACATTCTGTGTTTAACCCTTAGAACACTGATGTCGACTACAGTAGACATTCTGTGTTTAACCCTTATATCACTGATGTCGACTACAGTAGACATTTTGTGTTTAACCCTTAGGACACTGATGTCGAGTACAGTAGACATTCTGTGTTTAGCCCTTAGAGTACTGATGTCGACTACAGTAGACATTCTGTGTTTAACCCTTAGGACACTGATGCCAACTACAGTAGACATTCTGTGTTTAACCCTTAGGACACTGATGTCGACTACAGTAGACATTCTGTGTTTAACCCTTAGGACACTGATGTCGACTACAGTAGACATTCTGTATTTTAACCCTTAGAGTACTGATGTCGACTACAGTAGACATTCTGTGTTTAACCCTTGGGACACTGATGTCGACTACAGTAGACATTCTGTGTTTAACCCTTAGGACACTGATGTCGACTACAGTAGACATTCTGTGTTTTACCCTTAGGACACTGATGTCGACTACAGTAGACATTCTGTGTTTAACCCTTAGGACAATGATGTCGACTACAGTAGACATTCTGTGTTTAACCCTTAGAACACTGATGTCGACTACAGTAGACATTCTGTGTTTTAGCCCTTAGAGTACTGATGTCGACTACTGTAGACATTCTGTGTTTTAACCCTTAGAGCACTGATGTCGACTACAGTAGACATTCTGTGTTTAACCCTTAGGACACTGATGTCGACTACAGTAGACATTCTGTGTTTTAACCCTTAGGACACTGATGTCGACTACAGTAGACATTCTGTGTTTAACCCTTAGGACACTGATGTCGACTACAGTAGACATTCTGTGTTTAACCCTTAGAACACTGATGTCGACTACAGTAGACATTCTGTGTTTTAGCCCTTAGAGTACTGATGTCGACTACTGTAGACATTCTGTGTTTTAACCCTTAGAGCACTGATGTCGACTACAGTAGACATTCTGTGTTTAACCCTTAGGACACTGATGTCGACTACAGTAGACATTCTGTGTTTTACCCTTAGGACACTGATGTCGACTACAGTAGACATTCTGTGTTTTACCCTTAGGACACTGATGTCGACTACAGTAGACATTCTGTGTTTAACCCTTAGGACACTGATGTCGACTACAGTAGACATTCTGTGTTTAACCCTTAGGACACTGATGTCGACTACAGTAGACATTCTGTGTTTAACCCTTAGGACACCGATGTCGACTACAGTAGACATTCTGTGTTTAACCCTTAGGACACTGATGTCGAGCACAGTAGACATTCTGTGTTTAACCCTTAGGACACTGATGTCGACCACAGTAGACATTCTGTGTTTTAACCCTTAGGACACTGATGTCGACTACAGTAGACATTCTGTGTTTAACCCTTAGATCACTGATGTCGACTACAGTAGACATTCTGTGTTTAACCCTTAGAACACTGATGTGGACTACAGTAGACATTCTGTGTTTAACCCTTATATCACTGATGTCGACTACAGTAGACATTTTGTGTTTAACCCTTAGGACACTGATGTCGAGTACAGTAGACATTCTGTGTTTAGCCCTTAGAGTACTGATGTCGACTACAGTAGACATTCTGCGTTTAACCCTTAGGACACTGATGCCGACTACAGTCGACATTCTGTGTTTAACCCTTAGGACACTGATGTCGACTACAGTAGACATTCTGTGTTTAACCCTTAGGACACTGATGTCGACTACAGTAGACATTCTGTGTTTTAGCCCTTAGAGTACTGATGTCGACTACTGTAGACATTCTGTGTTTTAACCCTTAGAGCACTGATGTCGACTACAGTAGACATTCTGTGTTTAACCCTTAGGACACTGATGTCCACTACAGTAGACATTCTGTGTTTTACCCTTAGGACACTGATGTCGACTACAGTAGACATTCTGTGTTTAGCCCTTAGGACACCGATGTCGACTACAGTAGACATTCTGTGTTTAACCCTTAGGACACTGATGTCGACTACAGTAGACATTCTGTGTTTTACCCTTAGGACACTGATGTCGACTACAGTAGACATTCTGTGTTTAACCCTTAGGACACTGATGTCGACTACAGTAGACATTCTGTGTTTAACCCTTAGGACACTGATGTCGACTACAGTAGACATTCTGTGTTTAACCCTTAGATCACTGATGTCGACTACAGTAGACATTCTGTATTTTAACCCTTAGAGTACTGATGTCGACTACAGTAGACATTCTGTGTTTAACCCTTGGGACACTGATGTCGACTACAGTAGACATTCTGTGTTTAACCCTTAGGACACTGATGTCGACTACAGTAGACATTCTGTGTTTTACCCTTAGGACACTGATGTCGACTACAGTAGACATTCTGTGTTTAACCCTTAGGACACTGATGTCGACTACAGTAGACATTCTGTGTTTTAGCCCTTAGAGTACTGATGTCGACTACTGTAGACATTCTGTGTTTTAACCCTTAGAGCACTGATGTCGACTACAGTAGACATTCTGTGTTTAACCCTTAGGACACTGATGTCGACTACAGTAGACATTCTGTGTTTTACCCTTATGACACTGATGTCGACTACAGTAGACATTCTGTGTTTAGCCCTTAGGACACCGATGTCGACTACAGTAGACATTCTGTGTTTAACCCTTAGGACACTGATGTCGACTACAGTAGACATTCTGTGTTTTACCCTTAGGACACTGATGTCGACTACAGTAGACATTCTGTGTTTAACCCTTAGGACACTGATGTCGACTACAGTAGACATTCTGTGTTTAACCCTTAGGACACTGATGTCGACTACAGTAGACATTCTGTGTTTAACCCTTAGATCACTGATGTCGACTACAGTAGACATTCTGTATTTTAACCCTTAGAGTACTGATGTCGACTACAGTAGACATTCTGTGTTTAACCCTTGGGACACTGATGTCGACTACAGTAGACATTCTGTGTTTAACCCTTAGGACACTGATGTCGACTACAGTAGACATTCTGTGTTTTACCCTTAGGACACTGATGTCGACTACAGTAGACATTCTGTGTTTAACCCTTAGGACACTGATGTCGACTACAGTAGACATTCTGTGTTTTAGCCCTTAGAGTACTGATGTCGACTACAGTAGACATTCTGTGTTTAGCCCTTAGGACACCGATGTCGACTACAGTAGACATTCTGTGTTTAACCCTTAGGACACTGATGTCGACTACAGTAGACATTCTGTGTTTTACCCTTAGGACACTGATGTCGACTACAGTAGACATTCTGTGTTTAACCCTTAGGACACTGATGTCGACTACAGTAGACATTCTGTGTTTAAATCTTAGATCACTGATGTCGACTACAGTAGACATTCTGTGTTTAACCCTTAGATCACTGATGTCGACTACAGTAGACATTCTGTGTTTAACCCTTAGATCACTGATGTCGATTACAGTAGACATTCTGTGTTTTAACCCTTAGAGCACTGATGTCGACTACAGTAGACATTCTGTGTTTAACCCTTAGGACACTGATGTCGACTACAGTAGACATTCTGTGTTTAACCCTTAGGACACTGATGCCGACTACAGTAGACATTCTGTGTTTAACCCTTAGGACACTGATGTCGACTACAGTAGACATTCTGTGTTTAACCCTTAGGACACTGATGTCGACTACAGTAGACATTCTGTATTTTAACCCTTAGAGTACTGATGTCGACTACAGTGGACATTCTGTGTTTAACCCTTGGGACACTGATGTCGACTACAGTAGACATTCTGTGTTTACCCTTAGGACACTGATGTCGACTACAGTAGACATTCTGTGTTTTACCCTTAGGACACTGATGTCGACTACAGTAGACATTCTGTGTTTAACCCTTAGGACACTGATGTCGACTACAGTAGACATTCTGTGTTTAACCCTTAGAACACTGATGTCGACTACAGTAGACATTCTGTGTTTTAGCCCTTAGAGTACTGATGTCGACTACTGTTGACATTCTGTGTTTTAACCCTTAGAGCACTGATGTCGACTACAGTAGACATTCTGTGTTTAACCCTTAGGACACTGATGTCGACTACAGTAGACATTCTGTGTTTTACCCTTAGGACACTTATGTCGACTACAGTAGACATTCTGTGTTTAGCCCTTAGGACACCGATGTCGACTACAGTAGACATTCTGTGTTTAACCCTTAGGACACTGATGTCGACTACAGTAGACATTCTGTGTTTTACCCTTGGGACACTGATGTCGACTACAGTAGACATTCTGTGTTTTACCCTTAGGACACTGATGTCGACTACAGTAGACATTCTGTGTTTAACCCTTAGGACACTGATGTCGACTACAGTAGACATTCTGTGTTTAACCCTTAGAACACTGATGTCGACTACAGTAGACATTCTGTGTTGAACCCTTAGGACACTGATGTCGACTACAGTAGACATTCTGTGTTTTACCCTTAGGACACTGATGTCGACTACAGTAGACATTCTGTGTTTTACCCTTAGGACACTGATGTCGACTACAGTAGACATTCTGTGTTTTACCCTTAGGACACTGATGTCGACTACAGTAGACATTCTGTGTTTAACCCTTAGGACACTGATGTCGACTACAGTAGACATTCTGTGTTTAACCCTTAGGACACTGATGTCGACTACAGTAGACATTCTGTGTTTAACCCTTAGGACACCGATGTCGACTACAGTAGACATTCTGTGTTTAACCCTTAGGACACTGATGTCGACTACAGTAGACATTATGTGTTTAACCCTTAGGACACTGATGTCGACTACAGTAGACATTCTGTGTTTAACTCTTAGATCACTGATGTCGACTACAGTAGACATTCTGTGTTTAACCCTTAGATCACTGATGTCAACTACAGTAGACATTCTGTGTTTTAACCCTTAGATCACTGATGTCGACTACAGTAGACATTCTGTGTTTAACCCTTAGATCACTGATGTCGACTACAGTAGACATTCTGTGTTTTAACCCTTAGAGCACTGATGTCGACTACAGTAGACATTCTGTGTTTAACCCTTAGGACACTGATGTCGACTACAGTAGACATTCTGTGTTTAACCCTTAGGACACTGATGTCGACTACAGTAGACATTCTGTGTTGAGCCCTTAGGACACCGATGTCGACTACAGTAGACATTCGGTGTTTAACCCTTAGGACAATGATGTCGACTACAGTAGACATTCTGTGTTTTACCCTTAGGACACTGATGTCGACTACAGTAGACATTCTGTGTTTAACCCTTAGGACACTGATGTCGACTACAGTAGACATTCTGTGTTTAGCCCTTAGAACACTGATGTCGACTACAGTAGACATTCTGTGTTTTAACCCTTAGAACTCTGATGTCGACTACAGTAGACATTCTGTGTTTTAACCCTTAGGACACTGATGTCGATTACAGTAGACATTCTGTGTTTTATTAGCACCTATGTTATGTATGTAGTCAGTTGTTAAACAATAGACATTCTGTGTTTTATTAGGACCTATATTATGTATATAATCAGTTGTTAAAACATTCTGTGTTTTATTAGCACCTGTATTATGTATATAGTCAGTTGGTAAAACATTCTGTGTTTTATTAGCACCTATGTTATGTATATAGTCAGTTGTTAAAACATTCTGTGTTTCATTAGCACCTATATTATGTATATAGTCAGTTGTTAAAAGTAAAATATGCTTTAAATCTTGAAACACCGATAAATGTTAGGACTTAAATTTTGCAAATCACACAATTTTTCAGTCACTTGAAGTTGTGGATCGCGGTAGCGAGACACAACGTCAAGTGACTGAAAATGTAAATTGAATAGCTCAGTGCTCAAAAGGTTAATATATTCAAGCTATTTTTTTAAATTTTCTTTCACTTTTTGTTTTCAGTGCTATCTCGGGTGCTCATGTGGGGAGCGGCCCAGTAGGATTCAGTGCTCGTTTCAGAGGCTACATGGAACGATTACATTTTGAATACAAGTTGGCGTGAGTTTTTTCTAGTTTAATTTGAAAAAGGTTATGCGTTTAATATATATATAATTGCCATTAATAACTAGGCATGAGGAATAAGTCTTAGTTAGCTAGTTTGGAATCCCCCCCCCATATTTCATTATGAACTTGCTATGTGTTTATATACCTGAGCGACAAACACCCTCAATTAGTTTTCTCTTTTTCGAACTCAGCTAAATGGATGTATTCTAGATGAAAAAATAGAAAAAACGGAATTACACTAAGAATCATCATGTCATATTTTCAGAAAATTATTAAATTGTATGAAATAAAAATGCAGATAGTCTATATTTATTTTTTTGGTATTATTTAAAAAAAAAATTCACAAAAATAGCTTACATACTGTAGAACTGGTAATTAGCTCCCGCCGTCACCGTAGGTGAGCGAAGGGAGCTATGGATTCTACCTCCGTTTTTTTTTGGCCTCTTCTTTTGCCTATAACTTTGTGAGAAAATAAGCTAGGATAACAATTTTTGGTATGTGGGTTACTTCCAGGTGGCTAATGGACGGGTTAAAATATTTTTAATCTGAATTCAATACGCAAGGTTGCAGAGGAGAAAATGATGATGTGACGGCGTTGGGCCGTTGGGCCGTTGGGCCGCTGGGCCGTCCGTAAACAATTCGTTTCCGGAGCATATCTCTGAAAGTACTTGTCCGATTGTCTTCAAATTTTACACACAACACCCCTAGGTGGTCTAGTTGTGCCTTTTGGGGTATTTGAACTTTGACCTACTTCTGGTTCAGAACTATGACCTATTTAGACGTTTTGACGCGCACTTCGTTTCCGGAGCAGATCTCGAAAAGTACTGGGCCGATGACAGTCATATTGCACATACATGTTCTCTAAGGTCCCTAGTTGTGCCTTTTCAGGTTTTTGGACCTTGACCTTAAAGTTGACCCAGCACTTTGACCTAATTTATAACATCGGTAAATCCGACTGAAAGATTTTGCGGAATATCATGAAAACCGCTCAAGATAGCTACACCATTACTATAAAACAAATTGTGAGGTTTCAGGAGAGGATGCATCTTGAAAAATTTCAAGTCGATAAAATTAAAAATGGCCGCCTATCGGCCATTATTCACCTTGACAGGCCTGATATTGCGGAATATCATGAAAACCGCTCAAGATAGCTACACCATTAATATCAAATAAATTGTAAGGTTTCAGGAGAGGATGCATCCTGAAAAATTTGAAGTTGATAAAATTCAAAATGGCCGCCTATCAGCCATTATTCACCTCGACAGGCCTGATATTGCGGAATATCATGAAAACCGCTCAAGATAGCTACACCATTAATATCAAATAAATTGTAAGGTTTCAGGAGAGGATGCATCCTGAAAAATTTGAAGTTGATAAAATTCAAAATGGCCGCCTATCAGCCATTATTCACCTCGACAGGCCTGATATTGTGGAATATCATGAAAACCGCTCAAGATATCTAAACCATTACTATAAAACAAATTGTAAGGCTTCAGGAGAGGATGTATTTCGAAAAAATTCATTTTGTCAAAGTTCAAAATGGCCGCCAATCGGCCATTATTCACTTTCACATGGCCGTTATTTGGTAAACCGTGCTAGATGGCTAGACCATTACTATAAAACAAAATGTGTGATTTCAGGAGAGGATGCATCTTGAAAAAATTTGACTCGATAAAATTCAAAATGGCCGCTTATCGGTCATTATTCACTTTCACATGGCCGTTATTTGGTAAACCGTGCTAGATGGCTAGACCATTACTATAAAACAAAATGTGTGATTTCAGGAGAGGATGCATCTTGAAAAAATTCGACTCTATAAAATTTAAAATGGCCGCTTATCGGCCATTATTCACTTTCACATGGCCGTTATTTGGTAAACCGTGCTAGATGGCTAGACCATTACTATAAAACAAAATGTGTGATTTCAGGAGAGGATGCATCTTGAAAAAATTAGACTCGATAAAATTCAAAATGGCCGCTTATCGGCCATTATTCACTTTCACATGGCCGTTATTTGGTCAACCGTGCTAGATGGCTAGACCATTACTGTAAAACGAAATGTGAGATTTCAGATGAGGATGCATCTTGAAAAAAATTGACTTGATCAAATTTAAAATGGCCGCCTTTTCGGCCATTATTCATTTTCACATGGCTGATATTTGGTAAACCGTGCTAGATGGCTAGACCAACACCTGATTACTATAAAACAAAGTGTGAGTTTTCGGGGGAGGATGCACCCTGAAAATTTTTAATTTACGAATTCAAAATGGCTGACAATCAGCATTATTTACCTCGATAGGCCTGATATCAGGTAAACCGTGCTAGATAGCTAGACCATTACTATAAAACAAAATGTGCCGTTTAGAGAGAGGATGCCTTTAAAAAACTTTCGACTCAATCGAATTCAAAATGGCCGCCTATCGGCCACTATTTACTTTCACATTGCTGATATTTGGTAAACCGTGTTAGATAGCTGGGCGATTACTATAAAACAAAATGTGAGATTACAAGAGAGGTTGCATCTTGAAAAAAATTGACCCGATCAAATTCAAAATGGCCGCCTATCGGCCATTATTTACTTTCACATAGCCGGTTTTTAGTAACCGTACTAGATGGCTAGACCATTACTATAAAACAAAATGTGAGATTTCAGGAGAGGATGCATCTTGAAAAATTTTGACTTGATCAAATTCAAAATGGCCTCCTATCGGCCATTATTCACTTTCACATGGGCGATATTTGGTAAACCGTGCTAGATGGCTAGACCATTACTATAGAATGAAATGTGACATTTCAGCTGAGGATGCATCTTGAAAAATTCCGACTCGATCAAAATCAAAATGGCCCCCTATCGGCCATTATTTACTTTCACATGCCCAATATTTTGCAAACTGTGTTAGATGTTAGTCTATTACTATAAAACAAAATATGAGGTTTCGGGGGAGGGATGCACCCTAAGTTTTTAACTAGTTTATATCGAATTCAAAATGACCGTAAATCAGCTATTAGTTACCTCGATTGGCCTGATATCGGGTAAACCATGCCAGATAGGTAGACCATTACTGGGATACTGATTAGGATCATTAATTTTAATGGAGGTTTGCAATCTTCGACAAAAATTGTCTAGCTCTTATCTTACTCTTAGACTGAGCTTCTTAGACCTAGTTGTCTTGCGTCTTGATTTTTGACCTAGCCTAGTACTACATTAAAAACCCTACACAAAATTGCTTAAATCAAATTCTAATTCGTCGCGGGAGCTTCTGGACTTATGTAGTCTTGTATTTGTGTGGTTTTAATTTTAGCGATTTTCACAAAGAGGACAAATTTGTGAATTTTAGAATCTCGCGAAAATTATTATTATAATAGCGCTACTAAGGAATAAAGGAAAATTCACGAATTCTAGGCTCCCAAAATCCGAAATTCGCGAAAATTTAAACATGAGAAAATTACCAGATCTACAGTATTGTATTGTATTGTGCTCAAATGTGCATTGTTGATTATGTCTGCCATACAAATCTTAATTTCTTGCTGTGATATGGTAGTACATATGTATTTTTTTAATTAGGTGTGAATCATGGATGCTGTGGGCCGGTACTTTATACCTCAAACTCCTTGGAAAACTCGGCCGAATTGACATGGAGAAAGTTACAAGTATTATATCAGAGCAACAATCAAGGTAAAAACACAACTAAATACAATGCCCTTGTTCACTCTGTTTTACCCCTTTCAACGCCGGAACCGAATATATTCGGTTTTTCATTTTTTTATTACCACATCAAGTACCACCTTTTAAACATGTTGAAGATAAAATGTGACACCAATCAGCAAAATATGAAAACAGTTGACCTCCATTTTGTCAAATCTGAATAATTTTCACTCACTTGAAGTTGTGGATCGCGTTAGCGAGACACAATTTCAAGTGGGTGAAAATTCGAATTGATTAATTTGGCGGTTAGGCGATTTTTTTTAAATTAGTTGGTTGACAAAACCGCCGAGTCACGAAAACGCAAAATCCGAAAAAAATTAAAATTGAAAAAACATATGTTTTTATTGCCGCCGACCCTGTGTTTGTCGGTGAATAGCTAAACCTGCAAGTAGATTTAGATGAGCACAGATTTTTTTAATTAAAAAAGGTTTCTTCACAGCCTGCTAGTTTTGGATTTGTATTTATTTCTACCATACGACCACTAGTTTATATAGAAAAATAAGTTGACTGGTACAAAAATTAATCTCATTTTTTTTTTAGTTCCTCCGACCCCGAGTTAGTAAACGATAAAGTTGACCAGTATTTAAAAAAAAGTAATTTAGATTTTTTTTTTTTTTTTTGCCGTTTGTCTGCCCATAGGTTTCAAATAATAACTTCTGTCAACCAACTAATATAAAAACACTGGCCTTAAAGGGTTAACTCTTAACCCTAGAGCACTGATCGTGACTACAGTAGACATTCTGTGTGTTTATTAGCATCTGTATCACTATGATAACCAGCTGTTTGAACAAATAGAGCACTGATCGTGACTACAGTAGACATTCTCTGTGTTTATTAGCATCTGTATCACTATGATAACCAGCTGTTTAAACAAATAGAGCACTGATCGTGACTACAGTAGACATTCTCTGTGTTTATTAGCATCTGTATCACTATGATAACCAGCTGTTTAAACAAATAGAGCACTGATCGTGACTACAGTAGACATTCTGTGTGTTTATTAGCATCTTTATCACTATGATAACCAGCTGTTTGAACAAATAGAGCACTGATCGTGACTACAGTAGACTTTCT
Organism: Flabesymbios commensalis; assembly: GCA_964017125.1. Taxonomy (NCBI): domain Eukaryota; kingdom Metazoa; phylum Annelida; class Polychaeta; order Terebellida; family Flabelligeridae; genus Flabesymbios; species Flabesymbios commensalis. Next base: position 2,761,196 of record OZ024909.1, on the reverse strand, counting down.
CTGTGTTTATTAGCATCTGTATCACTATGATAACCAGCTGTTTAAACAAATAGAGCCCTGATCATGACTACAGTAGACATTCTGTGTGTTTATTAGCATCTGTATCACTATGATAACCAGCTGTTTAAACAAATAGAGCACTGATCGTGACTACAGTAAACATTCTCTGTGTTTATTAGCATCTGTATCACTATGATAACCAGCTGTTTAAACAAATAGAGCACTGATCATGACTACAGTAGACATTATGTGTGTTTATTAGCATCTGTATCACTATGATAACCAGCTGTTTAAACAAATAGAGCACTGATCGTGACTACAGTAAACATTCTCTGTGTTTATTAGCATCTGTATCACTATGATAACCAGCTGTTTAAACAAATAGAGCACTGATCATGACTACAGTAGACATTATGTGTGTTTATTAGCATCTGTATCACTATGATAACCAGCTGTTTAAACAAATAGAGCACTGATCGTGACTACAGTAGACATTCTCTGTGTTTATTAGCATCTGTATCACTATGATAACCAGCTGTTTAAACAAATAGAGCACTGATCGTGACTACAGTAGACATTCTGTGTGTTTATTAGCATCTGTATCACTATGATAACCAGCTGTTTAAACAAATAGAGCACTGATCGTGACTACAGTAGACATTCTCTGTGTTTATTAGCATCTGTATCACTATGATAACCAGCTGTTTAAACAAATAGAGCACTGATCGTGACTACAGTAGACATTCTGTGTGTTTATTGGCATCTGTATCAATATGATAACCAGCTGTTTAAAAAAAATATTTCTTTAATCCTGAAACACTGATATAATATTAGACTAAAATTTCACAAATCACTTCCTACTGTCAGTCGCTTGAAGTTGTGGATAGCTGTAGTGACTGAGATGCAAATTCAAGTGAATACATTTAAATTAAATAGCTGAGATCTCTAGGGGTTGAAACACTAAGTAATCTAATTTAAAGTTTTACCCACCTGAAGCTGTGCGTCCCGAGAGCGAGCAGAACTATGTAAAATTCACTTACACAAGTATAATTTAATTGAAAAATTAAGTGTTCAATGTTTTTGTTTTTTTTTCAGATTGGATTCCTTCTGAGAAGGTGGACTGCTGTATTTAATCACGCGAGTCATCATCATAATCATCATCTGTACATCATATATACATCATCTTTATCCCCCTCTCAGTAAATATTATGGCATGAACTGTGATTTCTTGAAGAGAATAGTAGCCATAAATACTATTGATGGCAAAGGGTCAGTCGCCATAAATGTTTTAACTCTTGTTAGTTGATTTATTTAAATTTTCAACAACTTGAGGTTGTGTCTCGCTACCGCGATCCACAAACTCAAGTGGTTGTAAAATAATCAGATTTGTTTAATTTAAGAACAAACATTCACAAATCTAAATATTTAAACAGTCATTTCATTCACAATAACAGTGATTTAATCGGCCGATAAAACGGATTGATAACCACTTTTGTCGTGATCAGCAGGCAAAGGGTTACCCCCTTGTTCTGCCGTGACAGTATTTATACCGTTGCCAGCAAATCTTAAACTAAATATAATGTCACTATAAATGTTCAGATAGTTTATACTCAGTAAATATTATGGCATGAACTGTGATTTCTTGAAGAGAATAGTAGCCATAAATACTATTGATGGCAAAGGGTCATTCGCTTTGTAAACGCCATAAATGTTTTAACTCTTGTTAGTTAATTTATTTAAATTTTCCAACAACTTGAGGTTGTGTCTTAAACTAAATATAATGTCACTATAAATGTTCAGATAGTTTATACTCAGTAAATGTGAATCATTCAATAATGAAGGTGTCTAGTCACCATAAATATTGCGATTTTTCATTCATTCGAAGCTGGAAATTGCGTCAGCAATTCCAGCTTCAAATGAATGAAAAATAGAAACAAACTATTCAGCAGCGCAAGAGCTAGTCAAGTCTTTCTGATTCATTTGAATACCTTTTTATGGGTCTCTGACCATTATAATTTTTTTATTTCTTTCAGGCGGTGGTTGACTTTTGACGTCAGATTCTGACGTCAAAAGTCAACCCCTGCACTGAGAAGGTTAACCTAACCCTTCGTTGAACAAGAAAATGCTGAAATTCATCGCATTAGATATGTTCTAAACTTTAATTTTTATATTACCCTTTTTTTATTCAATAAAATTGTGACCTTTCCATTCACTTTTATAAATGATATCTTTTTTATTCATTTTGATGAATACAAATGAGAAAACAAATACTTAATATATCTTGATTCCTATATATATATTCACAGCTAATCTATTATAAAAAATGTCGTTTTCTTTTTTTTGGCGGGAAATACATTAACGTTGATTAATTCGTACACATCTAAGTTCGAGCCTTTGCTTGAACTTCACATTTATGACGCTGCAGTCTAGGTCTTAACAAGTTCTGCTGGTACTGTTTGTACTGCTAAACAGGGTGAACGTCATTGAATAAAATCAAATCGTCAGACCGCACATACAATATCTCCATAGCCAAATTTCTATGAGTTAATAAAAAACTTATATTTGTGAAAGCAGAAGTCCTTTGAAGACTTACTATACAACACCAAGTATTCAAGTTTATCATTTTCAGTTATTTAGTCAACGACACGACGGAAATTTACTATTGGTTCTTTGATGAAAAGGCAATATTAAAGAAATACCCAAATATTCATGTGTATATAAATATATATAATATAATATGACCTCAGTATATTTCTCTATATATTATATTTATATTATTATTATTATCACATGCTTTCAGAAATGTACTGTCACTTTACATTGAACATAATTTTGTATTATACATACGTATATGATCGACAATAAATATAATGTATTATCCACCTCATGTTAATCTTCCTGCTTCTTTTTAGGTCTAAGAGGGTAAGGACGACATCTGTTTGCCATTTCTAGTTGCATAACTTCACCGATTTAACCACGATACATTGGAATATGAGCAAAAATTTGCAGAAAATAAGGTCATAGCAGCCATCATTTAATTTTTCAAACATTCTGCGTTTATCCAATTGACACTTGCATACAGTTAATTTGGCAGCCATTTTGAAATGTATTTACAGTAATCTAAATATCTTCACTGTGCAAAAATTCATGCTTTTATCACCAAAGGCACAATCCTTTGATATGTTGCACCTGTATAGGATTACCCAGTATGACTGGGCCGCCTAACTCATTTACTGCGCGAGGCCCAGTCACACTGACTGCCATTTTGTTTACACAGCCAGCTGTGTAAAAACGACACTCGCCCTGCCTACCAAAAAACTCGGATGCCAAGAAAATGAGACGAATATTTCAAGTGCCTATGAAAACTAGGCCATTTTCTGCAGGCGTAAACTTGTGGTCGTATTGGAACTATTATATTTGAAAATGGAGGTCACCGTGTCAGAGCATTGCGATGTCATCAGGGTAGTATAGGATATAGCAGAGTAAAGATTTTGTTATATAAAATTTAACGATTGAAACAATGTTGAATAACACATATATATGACCTTGATTTTTTCTCAACGCTATTCACACAATATTTTTCTATGTATCGTTCCAAAATTTATACCATATATATAGTTCACCAATAGCTCAGATGAGTTCAAAAATGGGCGTGAGTCTGGCAAAAACTAGTAATATGCGTAATATCTGGAAACTATGCCAGAGAGCTAGTCCATTACTATAAAACAGAATGTCCGCTTTCAGTGAGGGATATGCCCTGAAAAAATTAATCTTGATCAAATTGAAAATACCCGACTTGCGGCCATTATTCATTGTAATATCTGGAAAACCATGCCAGATAGCTAGACCATTACTATAAACAATATGTGTGGTTTCAGGGAGGGATATGCCCTGAAAATTTTTAACTCAACAAAATTCAAAATGGCCGACTTGCAGCCATTATTGACTTTATTATGTGTAATATCTGGAAAACCTTGCCAGATAGCTAGACTATTACCACAAAAACTAGATGTGCGGTTTCAGGGAGGGATATGCCCTGAAAAATTTCAACTCGATGAAATTCGAAATGGCCTATTTGTGGGCATTAATGACTTTATATGTGTAGTTTCTGGAAAAAACGTGCTAAATAGCTGGACCATTATTATAAAGCAAAATTTTCGGTTTCAGTGAGTCATATGCCATGAAAAATTTCGACTTGATCAAATTAAAAATGGCCGATTTTAGACCATTATTGACTGTGATATGCGTAATACCTGGAAAAGCGTGCCACATAGCTAGACCATTAGGCCCCTATTATAAAACAAACTGAGACATAATGGAAGGATGCACCCTGAAAAAATTCATCTCTATCAAATTATAAATGGCCAACTTTCGTCCATTTTTTATTTTGACATCTGTCTAATATGACTAATAATTTACGCTTTTTAAAATTTAAACGATGATTGGAGGCTGAGGCTGATGGGCCTTGTTCTATAATTATTGGCCCAATAGTCCAAAGTAGGATGAATAATCCTGGAACAGACTAGAGTCAAGCTATTTAGGTCTCGGCCAAAATTTTGGCGGATGTCTACTGTCGTCACCAGGCGCGTCAGTCTGTTGTCTGTTCGCCACTTTTAGCACTATGACTTGTTTCGCGTGACTAGAATGAACGTTAAACTTCACATACAGCTTAGTCAGGACTAAAGCTTGAATAATTTAACATTTCACCTTTCTCTGACCATGACATTTTTTGGTCAACAAATTAATTTTCTCGTTAACGCGATTTACTCAACATTTCACTAATAGCTCGGATGAGTTCGAAATTGGGCAAGATCAGGACAAAAACTAGGTCATGGCGGCCAAAATGGCAGATTATTGGCAATTATTTTTTCAATATGCCTAAAATCTGGAACAACAGGTCAGATAGCTAGACTATTATCGGTAGACTACTATTAAACAAAATGTGCAGGTCCAGGTAGGGCTATACCATGACAAATTACGACTTGATCAAATTATAAAATGGCCGACTTGCGGCCACTTTTGGCTTTAATATGCATAATAACTAGAAAACCATGCCAGATAGATAGAACATTACCACAGAACAAAATGTGCCGTTTCAGGTATTTTCAGGATATACTGTGAAAAATTTCAACTGGATCAAATTCAAAATAGCCAACTTTTGACTTTAATATGCGTAATAACTGGAAAACATTGCCACATAGCTAGACCATCACTATTTCAAAATTTTAATTTTATCAAATTCAAAATTGCCGACCTGCGGCAACTTTTGACTTTATTAAGTTTAATAACTGGAAAATCGTACCAGATCGCTAGACTTACTAACAAACAAAAGATGCGATTTCAGGGAGGGAAATGTCCTGAAAAAATTTCAACTCAATTAAATTAGAAATGGCCGACATGGGGTAATTATTGACATAAAAATGTGTAATATATGGAAAACCATGCCAGATACCTAGACCATTACCATAGAACAAAGTGTGCAGTTTTAGGGAGGGATATGCCATTTAAAATTTCTACTGGCCATTATCGACTTTAAAAAATGTGCCAGATAGTTTAGCTTCAGGGGGGGGGGGGGCGAGGGATGTGTGCCCTAGAAAATTTCAACTCGGTAAAATTTTAAATGGCGGATTTGTGGTCACCTTACAACGCTCTGGGACGCCCTGCGCCACCCTAGACCGCTCTGGAGGCCCCACGCCGCCCAACAACGCTCTGAGACGACCCGCGCCATCTTACAGCGCTCTGGACGCCCCACACCACCCTACGACGCTCTGGACGCCCCGCGCTATCCTACAACACTTTGGGACGCCCCGCACCACCCTACGACGCTCTGGACGCCCCACACCACCCTACGACGCTCTGGACGACCCGCACCGCCCTACAACGCTCTGGGACGCCCCGCACCACCCTACGACGCTCTGGACGCCCCGCAACACCCTACAACGCTCTGGGACGCCCCGCACCACCCTACAACGCTCTTAGACGCCCTATACCATCCTACAACGCTCTGAGACGCCCTGTACCATCCTACAACGCTCTGGGACGCCCCGCACCACCTTACAACGCTCTGAGACGCCCTGTACCATCCTACAACGCTCTGGGACGCCCCGCACCACCTTACAACGCTCTGGACGCCTCGCACCACCCTACAGCGCTCTGAGACGCCCCGCACAACCCTAGAACGCTACGGACGCCCCGCCCCACCCTGCAACGCATTTGACGCCCGCAACACCCTACAACGCCCCGAACCAACCTACAACGCTCTAGACGCCCTCACCACCCTACAACGCTCTGGATGCCCCGCACCCCTAGAACGCTCCGGACGCCCCGTCCAACCCTGCAACGCCCTGGACGCCCCTCACAACCCGACAACGCTCTGAGACGCGCCGCACCGCCCTACAACGCTCTGGACGCCCTGCACAACCCTACAACGCTCTGGACACCCCACACCACCCTACAACGCTCCGGGACGCCTCGCACCACCCTACAACGCTCTGGGACGCCCCGCGCCACCCTACAACGCTCTGTACGGCAAGCACCACCCTACAACGCTCTGGACGCCCTGCACCACCCTACAACGCTCTGGACGCCCCGCACCACGCTACAACGCTCTGGACGCCACACACCACCCTACAACGCTCTGAGACGCCCCGCACCACGCTACAATGCTCTGAGACGCCCCGCACCACCCTATTATGCTCTGAGACGCCCTGCACCACCCTACAACGCTCTGGACGCCCCGCACCACCCTATGTAAGATCGAGTTTCACCCCGACACTTATCAACGCATCTGACGTGTCGTCAGTGTCCTGGAACCGTAGCATTGACATAAAGTGAAAGAAATAAGTCCAACAACTGTTGATAGTTAATAGGACATGACTGGTGACTTGTAGTGGCGGCCATTCATTCGCTCCACGTTCAGCTCTCCTTTACTTAGTACTGCCAAATCATCTCCAAGTCACCAGTGTCCGTTCTTTTATTACATTCATTAAAATACATGGGTTCATTTCATTGGCCAGGGCATCGGCGCTGCTCGTCCCGATGATCAGCGCCACCTGGCCCAGCAGGCGGGGGGGGAGGGGTTAGGCGACGATGAACGTCGGTGTCATCGCCAGCGTAACCCCACCTACCCGCCTAGGTTAGCGTGAGGGGGGGGTGGTGACGATGACCATCAGGTCATCGTCGCCACCCTTTCATCGCTTCCTTTGAACAATACGCGCCGTCTTTATCAGGTTTGTTCAATGGTAAGACCGTCTGTAGTGAGCACACACAACAGGTCGTAAACATAGCAGTGGCTCAGAAGTGCAATCCTGATGTCTGGTGGCGACACGACTAATTGCCCCTGCATGCTTGATCACAGCACGTTTATTGAGCCTAGCCATAAACCAGACAAACACGGGGATTGCGCCGTCTTTATCAGGTTTGTTCAATGGTAAGACCGTCTGTAGTGAGCACACACAACAGGTCGTAAACATAGCAGTGGCTCAGAAGTGCAATCCTGATGTCTGGCGGCGCCACGACTGATTGCCCCTGCATGCTTGATCACAGCACGTTTATTAAGCCTAGCCATAAACCAGACAAACACGGGGATTATAGTGGTTCCTGTGTTATGTAAACCATCTGGTTAGTCCGTCTACTGGCGAGGTTTAATAGAGCTGAATAATAGAATAAATGTAGTAATAATAATAGGTATAATAATAATGGTAAATTAATAGGATCCATAGGTGAGTATTTCCGTATATACACATATGTAATATAACTACATATATATATATGCATATATGGGCGTGCATGTAGATGCACGCCCTGTTCACCTATGTATCCCAGCCAGCAACATAAAGCATTTGGTTCATAGCATAATGTATATGTTGCTTGTTGTATATTATAAAGAATCTGGGATTTTAATCCTGGATTCTACATTCCTCCCTTTCTTTGAGACAGGATATTATCCTGACCGAAACTAAATATGACAATAATAATATACATTGAACGTCAGTTCTTTATGAACTGAGAAGATCATCCTATCAACATTCATTTCTAAACATTTTGTAAAAATTCTAAAATGAGTTTTATTGAATGTACATTAACCGTCAGTTCTTTATGAACTGAAAAAAAAATCACTCTATCAGCATTCATTTCTAAACATTTTGTAAAAAAAAGACTAAAATGAGTTTTATTGAAATGACATTGAACCGGCAGTTCTTTATGAACTTGCAAATCACTCTATGAGTATTCATTTGTAAACATTTTGTAACAATACTAAAATGAGTTTTATTAAATGTACATTGTTCAAACGCTAGTTCCTTATGAATAGGAAAAATCACTTTATCGGCATTCATCTCTAAACATTTCTGTAAAAATACTAGAATGAGTTTTATTGAATGTACAGTAACCGTCAGTTCTTTATGAACTTGGAAATCACTCCATCAGTATTCATTTGTAAACATTTTGTAATAATACTAAAATGAGTTTTATTGAATATACATTGAAACGTCAGCTCCCTATGAACAGGGAAAATCACTCTATCGTCATTCATTTCTAAACATTTTGTAAAAGTACTAAAATGAGTTTTATTGGATGTACATTTAAACTCTGTTAGGCGCAAGATTTTGTGCCAAATTGAAAGGGTGAGTGATCCGAGGTTATCACCCCATCTCCAGCTACATCTGTACTGGGGACGTAGTGGATTTCAGTTCTGTTTTTGTTGGGTTTCTTCTGACACAACCGTCTCTTCCAGTATGCTAATATAATGCTGGGTGGTATAGTACCGAGCCATAATAGATTTAACCAGTGCAATTGTTCATTAGTTCGGGCTGTGGGTATGTGGACTTGCCGTAATGAGCCCACTTGTAGTCGCATTTTCCTCACCGCATCGAGTTTCTGTAATTGTTCTCGTACTGGCCTGCTCGACTCGCCTTCTGTTAGCATATCTGTGATAGCAACATTCACGGGTTGTCGAGCAGGTTCCGGGTTTAAAGTTTTATTGATACTGCGGGAGAAAATTGTTCGCAGCAACCAGTCTTTTCCATGCAGGCTGCATGGAAATTCCAGCTCTATGTGGTACACTCCAGCTTGTAGGACTGTTTCTCTTTCCGCTAGACCCACACATCGTCTAATGAGTGTTGTGCCGTTGGTGGTGAGCACAAAACCGTTGCGATGGTGGGGGGCAATGGTGTCCATAGGTATGCGGTGCCGCATCTCTATGGCGCAAGTGGGGTCGTAGGAGGGTTTTTCAGCAAGAAGGTGTGTCAGACAGCCGTAAGTGGCCGCGTGAGTGACGAGTCCTCGTCTACATACCCGAGGGTGTTTTTCCTGGCATCTCGGGGATATATCTAGACCGCCGCTCTGTGTGTCTCTGAGGATGTGTTCAGGTAAAATGAGTGTGGCTTGCCATGGGTGTATTGGCACTGGCCACGTGGTGAATGTTACAAAGTGCCATTGTTCGGGTGAGATCAGTGGCAGTTTTACCTTGTAGATGAGCACATCGTCGTTCCAGACAGGGGTGATGGGAATGTGTTCATAGTACCATTGAAGGGGATCAATGATGGTACCAGGGTGTGTTTTTACTGATGAGAGGATAGTTTTGAGTGTTGAAGGGGGGAGTAAAGATTCAGTAAGTCGTCCTGCTTCTAAATGTGTCTTTCGTTCTTGCCATAAATCACATTTTCGGGTGTACTGTTGGGCGGCACTCACCATCTGGGTGACTATTTCACTGACAGCCTGTTGATTTCTGACCATGCGTATTTGGCGTAGTACACCCGACAAGCCATTTTGTAGCTCGGACGAGATACCTTGTACTTCTTTAATTAATAAGTTTATATGATTTCTATTAATTTGTACCTCTTCGTAGGTGTGGTTGATAGCAATGGTGAACTGATCAATCCAGAGGAGCGTCGTATCCTGGTTGCGTTGCATCTCTTCTAACACCAGCTTAACCTCCTTCAATTCACTATCTGTGGCTGTGCCAAACAGGAAGCGCATAGCGTGTCCTACACCGTTCACCACTCCGCGTCTGGTCCTAGGAGGGGTCCACCATGAAACCGGCGTGGTAATGAATTGTTCAGCAACGTGAAGTCGAGAGACTGCTATCACCGACCACGGTGTGGAGGTGTCCGCTTCCAAAATTTTAATACTGGCTTTAATATTTTGCAGAAGGGATATCGGGTACTCTGGTTTAGTAATAGTAATATATGTGGTTAGTTCACCTTGAATTATCGCCGTCTCCTCGTCAACTTCAATCTCGACTCCGTCAATCAGTTTGTGTGCCCACTGGTTTGTGCTGCGGGTGGTGGCTAGAAACAGGTATAGCGTAAACATGCTACACGTCCACGCTTGCTTTCCTTGCGCCATCCTGCAAACTGGTTGTCAGACGTTTGCTGTCGTCTGCGTTTTGATCGACGTAGTTGTGGCTGTTTACCAACGTCCATATCAGTTGAAGTGTCACGAGCTATGTCCATTGGTTGACCCTGGTCAGTCCCAGAGGGAGGGGTAGCCCAGGCAGTGTTACCATCTGCTGGTGGCTCCCTCGTGGGGGTATGGGGTGGGGGTGGGGGGACGTGTGTGGGGGTATGGGGTGGGGGAACGTGTGTATCTGCTGGTGGTAGGGTCGCCGGAGCAGTGATAACATCTGCTGGGGGTTCGCCTGTGGGGTTGCGGGGAGGGGGTATTGGGAGCTGAAAGGCCGGGGAGGGAGTATCCTTGGGCGGTGTAGGTGTGTCGTCTGTTGGAGTGTTATCTACCTGTCTCTCAGTGTCAGGTAGCATATCCCAATCCACACCATCTGGGACCCGCCGCAGCTTCTCTCTGTTAAACACCTTTTCTTCCCCAGAGGGGAGGTGTCTAATCCAGTAAACCGGGTGTCTGGCCCTGATTACTTCCCATCTGGCGCTCCACCGGGGCTTAAAAGTTACAGGCAACCCTGGTTTAAGCAGTATTACGGCATCGCCTAAACTGAGGGGGTCTGCTAACTTTTTCCTCTCCTGGCGTTTCTCGTTAATCTCACGTTCTGACGCGAGGGCGGCCCGTGCTCCCCGCCAGGTGCGATCCAGTATCGCGATTCTGTCATCTTGTAGGACGTCAGGATTCAGGGGGGGGTTTGTGGCCAGTGTTGTAGGGATGCGTGGTCTCCTACCATATAAAGCCTGGAAGGGGGAGTAACCTGTGGCAGTGCTTACTGTTGTGCGGTAAGCAGCCAGGGCTGGGCCTAACTGTCCCTCCCAGTTAGATTTGTTGGTAGACATTAATCGTTCTATCAGGCCTTTAAATGTGCGGTGGAACCGTTCTACCTTACCGTTACTCTGAGGGTGGTAAACGGTAGTGGTTCGCCGTTCCACGCCCCATGTCTTGCATAGGTCTGACACAGGTGCGTTAACAAACTCTGTCCCATTGTCAGAGATGAGGACCTCTGGGGGGCTGTATCTGGGAAAATATTCGCGGTTCAATATGTCAGCAATTGTACTGCCGCGTTTATTACTGATGGGGAAAGCATCAGCCCAGCCAGTCAGGTGGTCAATTAATGTAAACATGTACACGTGTCCACGCTCTGACCTGGTAAATGGGCCTATCAAGTCCATGCCAACGTACTGGTGTGGATAACATGGGTCTGGCATGCGACCGTGTGCAACGTGTTCGGGCCGGGTGCGGTGTGTATGGCACGTGCCACAAAAGGACAGTTGATGTTCAATCGATCTGCGCATGCCCGGCCACACATATGCCTCTCTGATAGCACTTCCAGTTTTGGCCTCTTTAGCATGTCCGGTTTGTTGATGACACCTGTCAATCACCGTAGCTTGCCATGCTGGTGGCAACAAAATTCTGGGGTACTGGGCTTGTCGGGGGCCAGGACGTTTAGTTGAAAATAAAACATTATCTTCAAACCCGTAATCCTCATTGTCTGGGTCCCCTGCAGCCTGGCATTCCTCTGGGAATGCCCTGTGCTGCTGTTCGATTAGTGCAGTTTTGTCAATGCCGTCAAAATCTAATGGCAGTGACCAACTAGTAGCTCCCTCTTGTGGCTCTATATAGTTTTTGTGTACAATACTAGCCACGTGAGGAATTTGAAGGCGGCTTAACATGTCCGCTCTGACATTATTACGGCCCTCTTTATACTGTATGTCAGCCCCAAATTCAGCAATAAGGACGGCCCATCGTTGGATCTTAGTGTTAGCCATTTCATTCTGGAATAATGATCTCAATGGCTTATGGTCCGTCAAAATTGTGAAACGTGCCCCCCAAAGGTATGCCCTTAGTTTTTGTAAACAGTAAACGATGGCATAGGCTTCTTTCTCAATAGTAGCCCATCGTTTCTGTGTGGGGTCAAGTTGGTGGGACACGTACTGTATTACACGTTCGACTCCATCCTCCCCCTCCTGCACTAGGATGCCGCCGACTGCGTAGTCGCAGGCATCTGTGTACAGGCGGTAGGGTTTGTTAGTCTGAGGGTATGCCAGTACGTGGTTGGACTGGAGGACATTCTTTAGGGTTTCAAAGGCTGTTTGTTGTACTAGGCCCCAATCCCAGTTAATACTCTTACGGGTTAGGGTAATTAGTGGGGCTGCAATTTTTGCGTAGTCTGGGATAGTCTGCCGGTAATAGCCAGTCATACCCAGAAAACGTCTTACCTCTGAGACTGACGTTGGTGCTGACATGGTGGCAATAGCCCTCGTCTTCTCTGGGTCACTGGATATGCCGTCCGTGCTGACTATGTAGCCCAACAATTTCACCTCTGTTTGTGCAATTTTGCACTTCCCAGGTTTTACCTTCAGACCCGCTGCCCGTAGTCTATCCATCACTAGCTTGAGATGATGAGCGTGTTCTGCGGCATTGCGACTATAGATAATGATGTCGTCAATGTACACAAAGCAACACACACCAATCAAACCGTGTAAGACTTTGTCCATGGTTCTTTGAAAAATGGCTGGAGCGTTGGCGAGTCCAAATGGCATCCTGTTGAACTCGAAGAGTCCCCTGTGGCAGGTGAAGGCTGTCTTCTGTCTGTCCTTGGGGTCTACAGGGATCTGCCAGTACCCGCTCTTGAGGTCCAGGGTAGAGAACAATTTTGCGCCTCCAAGTTGGTCGAATATGTCTTGGATAAGGGGTAGGGGGTAGCAGTCTTTTACCGTTACTGCATTTAACTTACGGTAGTCAATGCAGAAACGGTAAGAGCCGTCTTTCTTAGGGGTTAATGTGACGGGTGCCGCCCATGGTGATGTGGACGTCTGAATTACTCCTGCTTTTAACATTTCGTCCACCTGCTCGTCTACCACATTCCGTTTGGGTAGTGGGGTCCTGTAGGCTCTTTGCCTGATGGGGCGGTGTCCGTCCACGTTGACTGTGAGGGGAATGATGTCACAGTGACCGAGGTTGGACAGATCCTCGTCAAATACGTCTGTGTATTGGCGCATCACTTCGTCAATCCCAGGGTGGCCACAACTGTCATAAATTGACGCAGTATATGGGAGGGAGTCTGTATAGGGGATGATTTTAAAGTCTCTTCTAAACCACGTCATTCTCCTCTCTGCATAGTCAATTTTACCTTGTCCTTGGGTCAGCGCGTCACTACCGAGGAGAATTTCATGAGGGAAATCTTTTGTCACTAGCACACTAATTGTGCCCGTGTTTTCAATTCTAATTTCTGTCTCCCCTATGACAGGTAGGGTTGTGCCACTTAGTCCACACACTGTGCCGGTTGGTCTAAGAAGTGATGGTCGACCCAATTTGAGACACATGTTTAGGTATGTTTTTTCGGCCATGAGCGTTTTGGCAGCGCCTGTGTCGAGTAGGGCATGGACCTGTTCTCCTGCTATGTCTAGCTGGAGCCCAATGCGACACGGTCGTAGCGCTGCCACTACCGGCCCCCCGAAGCCGTATTCTTGGCTTGGGAAGAGGTACAGGCATAACTCATATGGCCCACTCTGTTACATGAAAAACATATTGGCTCACCCTCGTGTGTCCAGTGTGGTCCTGTGGGTCGTTGCCTTGTGTCCCTCTCTCTGCCTTGTTGTTTGCGTGATGTCTTCCATTGCCTGTCACGTCGCGGTTTCTCTCGTGATCCCCAGTCCTCCTGTGGTCTGGATCCGCGAGGTGGGGCGGTCAGCCGTGAGTCGTGTTGATCCACAGTAGATGCGAGTTATGCCATGCGTCGCTCCATGGTCTGGATAATGGACAACACTCTACTTGCAGCCTCCTTGTCCTTGTCAGCTGCACCAATCTCCATGGGCTCATGTTGGCCGAGCGCCTGATCCAGTTTCTCACGCTTTGCTTCTTTTTCTAGGGCCACTGCCACGGCCTCTTCCAGGGTGGTCGTTCTTTCTGTCTTAAAAATGCGGCCGGCAAAGGATCTGTCTCTGAATCCTTTCAGAAACGTCATGACTACCCTCTGCTCTTCCGCGGATTCACGAGTGTTAGGGTATGCTCTTCTAACATCTGACTTAAACCGACGTATGTAAGCAGCAGGGGTCTCATCAACTTTCTGCTTGATCGATTCCAGTGCGGTTTGGAGGCGGGTGGTTTCACAAGCTGAGAGAAAATGATCAGAAATTTTCGCTCGTAACTGTGGCCATGTGGTTGCGGCCTGGGGCTCGGTCGTCCACCTCCTTACCTCTTGGAGTAGGTCTCCTGTTGTGGTTGTTTTAATCAGCGGCAACAGAAAATCCGGGCTTGGTTCCTCTGTCTCCCATCCACTGATCGCCTGAATCCATTCTCTTGTAAGTTCAGGTACTGATCCGTCACAGCGGTCAATCCCTGTGGCGGCACTCTGTATCTTCGTGTGTCTAAGCGTTTCAGCATTACTAGCCACAAACATATTAGCTAGATGCTGAAACTGTTCGCCCGTCATGGTGAGTGGTATGTTAGCGTTAGCCATCCTATCTCTTCACTAATGGTCAAATGGTAAGATCGCCAGTTGTAAGATCGAGTTTCACCCCGACACTTATCAACGCATCTGACGTGTCGTCAGTGTCCAGGAACTCAATGCCGTAGCATTGACATAAAGTGAAAGAAATAAGTCCAACAACTGTTGATAGTTAATAGGACATGACTGGTGACTTGTAGTGGCGGCCATTCATTCGCTCCACGTTCAGCTCTCCTTTACTTAGTACTGCCAAATCATCTCCAAGTCACCAGTGTCCGTTCATTTATTACATTCATTAAAATACATGGGTTCATTTCATTGGCCAGGGCATCGGCGCTGCTCGTCCCGATGATCAGCGCCACCTGGCCCAGCAGGCGGGGGGGAGGGGTTAGGCGACGATGAACGTCGGTGTCATCGCCAGCGTAACCCCACCTACCCGCCTAGGTTAGCGTGAGGGGGGGTGGTGACGATGACCATCAGGTCATCGTCGCCACCCTTTCATCGCTTCCTTTGAACAATACGCGCCGTCTTTATCAGGTTTGTTCAATGGTAAGACCGTCTGTAGTGAGCACACACAACAGGTCGTAAACATAGCAGTGGCTAAGAAGTGCAATCCTGATGTCTGGCGGCGCCACGACTGATTGCCCCTGCATGCTTGATCACAGCACGTTTATTAAGCCTAGCCATAAACCAGACAAACACGGGGATTATAGTGGTTCCTGTGTTATGTAAACCATCTGGTTAGTCCGTCTACTGGCGAGGTTTAATAGAGCTGAATAATAGAATAAATGTAGTAATAATAATAGGTATAATAATAATGGTAAATTAATAGGATCCATAGGTGAGTATTTCCGTATATACACATATGTAATATAACTACATATATATATATGCATATATGGGCGTGCATGTAGATGCACGCCCTGTTCACCTATGTATCCCAGCCAGCAACATAAAGCATTTGGTTCATAGCATAATGTATATGTTGCTTGTTGTATATTATAAAGAATCTGGGATTTTAATCCTGGATTCTACACCCTACTAGGCTCTGGACACCCCTCACCACCCTACAACGCCCTGGACGCCCCGCACCACCCTACAACGCTCTGGACGCCCCGCACCACGCTACAATGCTCTGAGACGCCCCGCACCACCCTACAACGCTCTGAGACGCCCCGCACCACCCTACAACGCTCTGGACGCCCTGCACCACGCTACAAGGCTCTGAGACGCCCCGCACCACCCTACAACGCTCTGGGTGCCCCGCACCACCCTACAACGCTCTGGACGCCCTGCACCACCCTACAACGCTCTGGACGCCCCGCACCACCCTACAACACTCTGGACGCCCCACACCACCCTACAACGCTCTGGACGCCCCACACCACCCTACAACGCTCTGGACGTCTCGCACCACGCTACAATGCTCTGGACGCCCCGCACCACCCTACAACGCTCTGGACGCCACGCACTACCCTACAACGCTCTGGACGCCCCGCACCACCCTACAACGCTCTGGACGCCCCGCACCACCCTACAACGCTCTGGACGTCCCGCACCACCCTACAACGCTCTGATACGCCCCGCACCACCCTACAGCGCTCTGGACGCCCCGCACCACCCTACAACGCTCTGGACGCCCCGCACCACCCTACAACGCTCTGAACGCCCCACACCACCCTACAACGCTCTGTACGGCAAGCACCACCCTACAGCGCTCTGGACGCCCCGCACCACCCTACAACGCTCTGGACGCCCCGTACCACCCTACAATGCTCTGGACGCCCCGCACCACCCTACAACGCTCTGGACGTCTCGCACCACGCTACAATGCTCTGGACGTCCCGCACCACCCTACAACGCTCTGATACGCCCCGCACCACCCTACAGCGCTCTGGACGCCCCGCACCACCCTACAACGCTCTGGACGCCCCGCACCACCCTACAACGCTCTGAACGCCCCACACCACCCTACAACGCTCTGTACGGCAAGCACCACCCTACAGCGCTCTGGACGCCCCGCACCACCCTACTACGCTCTGGACACCCCTCACCACCCTACAACGCCCTGGACGCCCCGCACCACCCTACAACGCTCTGGACGCCCCGCACCACGCTACAATGCTCTGAGACGCCCCGCACCACCCTACAACGCTCTGAGACGCCCCGCACCACCCTACAACGCTCTGGACGCCCTGCACCACGCTACAAGGCTCTGAGACGCCCCGCACCACCCTACAACGCTCTGGGTGCCCCGCACCACCCTACAACGCTCTGGACGCCCTGCACCACCCTACAACGCTCTGGACGCCCCGCACCACCCTACAACACTCTGGACGCCCCACACCACCCTACAACGCTCTGGACGCCCCACACCACCCTACAACGCTCTGGACGTCTCGCACCACGCTACAATGCTCTGGACGCCCCGCACCACCCTACAACGCTCTGGACGCCACGCACTACCCTACAACGCTCTGGACGCCCCGCACCACCCTACAACGCTCTGGACGCCCCGCACCACCCTACAACGCTCTGGACGTCCCGCACCACCCTACAACGCTCTGATACGCCCCGCACCACCCTACAGCGCTCTGGACGCCCCGCACCACCCTACAACGCTCTGGACGCCCCGCACCACCCTACAACGCTCTGAACGCCCCACACCACCCTACAACGCTCTGTACGGCAAGCACCACCCTACAGCGCTCTGGACGCCCCGCACCACCCTACAACGCTCTGGACGCCCCGTACCACCCTACAATGCTCTGGACGCCCCGCACCACCCTACAACGCTCTGGACGTCTCGCACCACGCTACAATGCTCTGGACGTCCCGCACCACCCTACAGCGCTCTGATACGCCCCGCACCACCCTACAGCGCTCTGGACGCCCCGCACCACCCTACAACGCTCTGGACGCCCCGCACCACCCTACAACGCTCTGAACGCCCCACACCACCCTACAACGCTCTGTACGGCAAGCACCACCCTACAGCGCTCTGGACGCCCCGCACCACCCTACAACGCTCTGGACGCCCCGTACCACCCTACAACGCTCTGGACGCCCCACACCACCCTACAACGCTCTGGACGTCTCGCACCACGCTACAATGCTCTGGACGCCCCGCACCACCCTACAACGCTCTGGACGCCACGCACTACCCTACAACGCTCTGGACGCCCCGCACCACCCTACAACGCTCTGGACGTCCCGCACCACCCTACAACGCTCTGATACGCCCCGCACCACCCTACAGCGCTCTGGACGCCCCGCACCACCCTACAACGCTCTGGACGCCCCGCACCACCCTACAACGCTCTGAACGCCCCACACCACCCTACAACGCTCTGTACGGCAAGCACCACCCTACAGCGCTCTGGACGCCCCGCACCACCCTACAACGCTCTGGACGTCCCGCACCACCCTACAACACTCTGGACGCCCCGCACCACCCTACAACGCTCTGGACGCCCCACACCACCCTACAGCGCTCTGGACGCCACACACCACGCTACAACGCTCTGGACGCCCCGCACCACCCTACAACGCCCTGGACGCCCCGCACAACCCGACAACGCTCTGAGACGCGCCACACCACCCAACAACGCTCTGGGCGCCCCGCACCACCCTACAACGCTCTGGACGCCCCGCGCCACCCTACAACGCTCTGGATGACCCGCCCCACCCTGCAACGTTCTTGACGCCCGCACCACCCTACAACGCCCTATACCAGCCTACAACGCTCTAGACGCCCTCACCACCCTACAACGCTCTGGATGCCCCGCACCACCCTAGAACGCTCCGGACGTCCCGCCCCGCCCTGCAACGCCCTGGACGCCCCGCACCACCCTACAACGCTCAGGACGGCCAGCACCACCCTACAACGCTCTGGGCGCCACGCGCCACCCTACAACGCTCTATACGCCCCGCACCACGCTACAATGCTCTGAGACGCCCCGCGCCACCCTACAACGCTCTGGACGCCCCGCACCACCCTACAACGCTCTGAGACGCCCTGTACCATCCTACAACGCTCTGAGACGCCCCGCACCACCCTACAACGCTCAGGACGGCCAGCACCACCCTACAATGCTCTGGACGCCCCGCACCACCCTACAACGCTCAGGACGGCCAGCACCACCCTACGACGCTCTGGACGCCCCGCGCCACCCTACAACGCTCTGGACGCCCCGCACCACCCTACAACGCTCTGAGACGCCCTGTACCATCCTACAACGCTCTGAGACGCCCTGTACCATCCTACAACGCTCTGGGACGCCCCGCACCACCTTACAACGCTCTGGACGCCTCGCACCACCCTACAACGCTCTGAGACGCCCCGCACCACCCCAGAATGCTCTGAGACGCCCCGCACCACCCTATTATGCTCTGAGACGCCCTGCATCAGGGCAATTTCACGTAAAGGGCACACAAAAAGTCTCATAGCATGTCAAAAATAAAAACCTTCCATGTATGATAATTTCACAACTTTTGACAGCGCGATGTCATTCCCCAACATCAGTTAAATTTCCAGAGCTTAATTATGCCCATGAATGAAGATATTGACTTGTGAAATGTTTGCTGTTTTTGCGTGTACTGGAGTGGACATTTGTTTTAACAATCATTAGTCTCTGCTCAAATGCTAATAATGTAGGTAATTTGAAAATCCTAACCCCTAATTTTTTTAATTTTTTTTGTCGTGTTTCTAAAAGGAAGATCGCTATGTGTTGTACCCGTATTTCACATGTATATAGATTTGATATTCATTTGAAATGTGCCAAATGAAATTTTGCAATACACTCAAGTATGAATTGTACAGCATGTACTTCGACAGCTCAACAAATTAGTGCTCTGACATCAACTAAATATACACATATAGCTTGAATACTATATATGACATATTTTGTGTATTTTTACAGTGCTTTTTCATGCGAATCCTCTGCACAATTATATGTGTGACAAACTGTACTGGAGGGGAAATCTTTTTACCGGTTGAAATAACAACATCACAAGTGCTATAAATGCATACTTTAGATCAGTAAAACATGATATGTTGCTCAACATTTCATATTCTAATTTTGCTCCAATATATATTGTTATTAATCAACATTTTGTTTTCAAATTGAGCTGAAGTAGCATAATTGTATAAACTTTGCTAAAATAAAATGATGTTTATGTGGTTTATCACGGGTAAAGGCCGCAACTATTTGTCTGCATCGTATTAAACACCATCAAGGAAAAACTACGGAAAATAATTTTGATTTTTGTGACATAACTTGGACAATGTCACGGTGTTCAAGCTAATATCATAAAATGTACTGGAGAGGACATATTTTTTTTTAACAACAATAACAAACCTGTAAGCATGAATGATCACTCAATAATTCAACTGAATAACAAGTAAACTACTAGAAAGAGATAAAATAGCATCATCAGTCATAGTTTACAAACATCTACATTACTATTATTCTAATATAACCGCAGAGACAGTTAGTGTATCCATTCCAACCCCCTCACGAAAGTCTAGAAAGCATTTTGTTGGCAAATCCTTCCCTTAAACCTGACATTTTGTTTTATACTATAAAACAAAATGGGAGGTGTATGGTATAAAACAAAATATGAGGTTTGAGGGAGGGATATATATGCCAACAAAATACTTTCCGAACTTTCATGAGGGGAGCTGGATAAATTATAGTACTGGGCTAGGTATCTGGGATGCTTTGCCTGATATCAAGCATATAGTAAATAATGGGCAATAGTCAGCCATCTTGCATTTGATAGAGTTGAAATTTGTCAAGGTATATAAATGAAAACAACCATTTTCAAATGCATATACCTCCCTTATCTTCACTTCATCATGGCTGTTAGGAGCATAAGCTTGTTGTAGGGTCTAGCTAGCTAACATACCGTAGTTTGCCAGATATCAGGCATATTTGATAATTGAATAATTGCCGCAAGTCTGCTATTTTGAATGTGATCAAGTTCAAATTTGTTAGGTCACAGCTGTCACTCCCTGAAATCTAGCATTTTCTTTTTACTTTGTTACTTAGTTGTAGTGTAACTGTTTTATTATGCTAATGTACCGTACACAATATATTTATGTACAGTGGTTTAAAAATAATATTAGCTCCAGCCGATCTTGAGCTTATATAATTGGATACAAAGTTTTGTATGTAATGGTACATATAATTAAAAAAATAATAATACATACCTCAAACTGAATACAAATTTACATGCATGCATCAATAGCCCTACCATTATTTTACACCAAGCTACGTTTTTACTACGGCAAAGCAATTACTGGTTAACTATTTTAGTATGGTACAAATAATAATTTATCATGTTTATATAACAATACAGTTCTCTCACTCCAGCCTATGCCTATATCTACAAATCTGGGATATATTTGTATTCATAACAAGACCTATTAAATTTGATTTTTTTCATATATCCCGATAATCGGCTATTTTTAATTTGCCAAAATATCTCCCTGAAACCTCACATTTTGTTTTAGCATAATAACCTTTGAACTATCTGGCACATTTTAGCAGATATCACATATATTAAAGTAGGCCTAAACATGACGTCATTAGGCCAATTCCTATTTAATACCGGATGCTATCGGCAGTAACAGCGGTTAAAATCCAGCATTCAACCATTGTTATTATGCGACTACATTTTTTGCCTTTATTGGCCCATTACTGGTCCAATGCGGAATATAGATCATAAACTGTATTGGCTGAAAACAGCACCAATGTGCAAGACATAATGATAATCAGGCCCAATTAAACCATTTCATTGGGCCAAATCTGTGATGTTATCAGGGTAATATTGAAATTGATGGGATTTGAAATTTTTCAGGGAATTCCCCTCGATCCTTAAAACCTCACATTTTGTTTTCTTATTCTATGGTCTAGCTGTCTGGCAATATTTGCTGTAGTAGTAAATATATTCGGCACAAAAGGTATTTTAAGTGACATTGTAATACGATAAAAACGTTGTAGTCAATTGATGAGATGAATGATGTACAGATGATGATGTGAGGGTGGGGGTGATAGGGCATGGTGGGTTATTGAGAGCGTTTTCCTTCGCTCGCCCGATAAGGGGTTCTGGGCATATCTAGGGGATATACCCCCAGATATAGCCAGACGACCGGAGACTTGAGTTTTCACTGTGCAATTTAATGCTGGAACTCTGTGGCATTTTGCGCAGCTCCGCTATCCTCGGGTCGGATAGTCCCCAGAGTAACAATAGGAAGGATAACTCCCTCTGGGTAACTCCATTCATCCCACGTGAGAGACATAATGTCAAACACGATATTGCCGGTTATTTAAGGCTACCACAGCCTACATCAGCGCCAGCACTGATGCGGGTGCTGCATCGGCTCCGCTGTTGAGCGGAGGAGCCAGGGTACGCCACTGGCAATCCGCCCGAAGATTATGGCCAGATACGAGGAGGCTGCAGCTGCCCTTGGATGATTGCTGTAGACGGCAATATTTGCTAGATATATCAATCATAATATATATTTTTTAAAGTAGATAATAAATGGCAGATAGTTGGCAATTTTGAATGTGATCTGAGTTGAAATAAGGTCTATCCCTCCCGGAAACCTCACATTTTCTTTTATATTAATTGTCTAGTTATCTGGCACTGGATATGAAGCATGTTAAGTTAAATAATGGACACCAGTTGGCAATTTCGAACCTGATAGATTTGGAAGTTTTTCGAGGCATACATGTATATTTTATGAATATAACTGGTATGCTGGTAACACTTTCTCAAACCTCACAATTTTTTATAGTTATAGTCTAGCTATATCAAACGATCTGCTTAGCCTTGCCCTCCTTAAACATGTTAAAACCTCACATTTTATATTATATCAATTAATTGTCTGGCTATTTGGCATGGTTTGACAGATATCACTATCAGGCATAGTAAATTAAGGCCATACAACGCTGCGCCAACTTGAGCATTGTAAGATCCTACATCATGTACCAGTGACATGTGCGTTATCAACTATTATATATCTGGGGGCTGGGGCCATGTTATAAGACATGACATAATTTTATATCCTAGCATATAACCTGTAGTGAAACCACCCCCTGGGTGGATAATGAACAGGGGCATTAGATGGTACGTAGTTCTCATTTCTGGTCATATTTTGAAAGTCAACAAGACATTTAAACTCATTTTTTGCAATAGAAAATGTATATAACAATCATACATTTAAACTATTAAATCCATTTTAAAGTAGGCGTGTCATCATGGTTCGCTGAGCAAACATTATCCACCTATCCGCATGTGCAGCATCGTCAAGGTCCACAGGAGTTGGGCCGCCGAAGCGAAACTATTATGGTTTGGTGAAGCAAAAGGACCCAGCTGCTACAAACACATTTTTTTTTTAATTTAAGTAGTCTAGTAGATTGTATATCGGTACAGACCGCTTAAATCGCTTGACAAGCATGAAAAATACCACAAGTTCTATACCTGAGTAATTACACTTTTAGTGTTACATACGTTCTGTCCCCTCCAGTACGCAGTGTACTGGCAGCCTATTATAGACAATATAGAGCACATTTGTTTGATGATATATACGCCATAAATGTATATATATTGTACTAGTAGGTCTTGTAAGTCAGAACAGTGAAGAAATTACATTAACATGCTAATATTGATTTAAAAATTAACAAAGGAAACACCCACAAAATATTTTTTGGTTACAACTTATCCATTAATAAATATCAATTTGTTGGTGTCTACTGGCTGCCATTAACGAAAGCTTTATTATAATAATAAATAATTACCAATATAGATCAGTAAATTACAAAAAAATTGTCTTAATATCAATACTAAATATTGATATTATGTACTGGAGGGGACAATTCTAATTTAACACTATTTTCATCTAAAAATGTATAAATATGTAGTTGTTGTAACATGAATTTCCAATTAATATCCACGTGGGGGCTCAAAGAGGCAGGTTATATTGCAATAATAATATATCTTAGAAAAACACACTGCGTGTATCTTGAATAGTGATGTACTGGAGGGGACATTATTTTAATGGAATTTTCACATACATACAGGTAATTCTAATTAATTTGCTAATGTTAATCAGCAATCAGTTTGAAGTATTTGTATGCCATATATAACCACCAGAACTATCCAAAAGAGTAATTAAATGTCTATATATATGTAGATAGTTCAAGCTGGGCAGTGATGTACTGGCGGGAAAAAATGAAAAAAACTTTTAACGGAAAATACTTTAAACTCAATAAATACACATAAAATCAGATTTTGTGACTCGATTTTTGTCAAACATGTGTCGTTTAAATCGTAAGACCAATAACCATACCACAAATAAAACTTTATTTGTGTGTTAGATGCATATCTGGAATAGAAAAACCCTCCTATGAAGACAATTCCGGGATGAGACTGCAAAATGTGTTGAAAATAACATAAATACCACTGATTCATGAAGAAATAATTGACAAAACTTTATAAAATTTGGTCTGTTGTTTCCCCATACAACCCTTGTTAAAATAACAAATGTTTCATATAAATATCTAGCAGTATTTGCTAAAAAATTGTGTAAAGTTTCAATTTTTCCTAAATGCACCCTTTATGTGAAATTGCCCACCACCTACAACGCTCTGGACGCCCCGCACCACCCTACTACGCACTGGACGCCCCGCACCACCCTACAACGCTCTGGACGCCCCGCACCACGCTACAATGCTCTGGACGCCCCACACCACCCTACAACGCCCTGGACGCCCCGCACCACGCTACAATGCTCTGGACGCCCCACACCACCCTACAACGCTCTGGACGCCCCGCACCACGCTACAATGCTCTGGACGCCCCGCTCCACCCTACAACGCCCTGGACGCCCCGCACCACCCTACAACGCTCTGGACGCCCCGCACCACCCTCAACGCTCTGGACGCCCCGCACCACCCTCAACGCTCTGGACGCCCCGCACCACCCTACAACGCTCTGGACGCCCCGCACCACCCTACAACGCTCTGGGCGCCCCGCACCACCCTACAACAATAGACAATAGACAATAGACAATAATTTATTTAAACTCTGGCCGGGGTGGCATGGAGTGTAATATATATGAAATTAAACAATACATCTTTTATACACATAATTATAAAGATTATTAACAATAACAGAAAAAATACAACGTAAGCAGCAATCAAATGTAAAGATAAAAAATATTGAAAGATTTTTTTAAATATTTAACTAATTTTTTAATCACATTTGGATTTTGACTTGACATAATGTTTTTAAACTTTAAAACGTTTGGTCGTTGGTGACAATATTTGGGTAGAAATTGGTTTCTTACTTCAGACAAGATTGAACATTCTAAAACAAAATGAAATTCATCACATAGTGTGTTGTTATTACAAAAAATACATATTCTATTGATTCTTTGTGTGTTTGTGTAACGTCCGACTTCAATAGGTAGCTTGTGGTTACAGGTTCTAAATTTACAAAATGTTTTTCTTTCGTACAATGGTAAAAAACAAAGATAATTTTCGAATTTAAATTCCGTCTTAAAAATACTGTAGGGATTTTGTCATGCACACAAGTACATTCCCAACGTGTGTGGTTTTATAGTTAGCCGTAACCATGGGTCACATGACATGAACCCCTGTCATGTGACCCTAGCTCATCTGGGATGTAAAAACAATGTATCTGCCCCAGCTGGCTTGAGTCTCTCCTGTTGGCAACACCTAGCTTTGACAGCTATTGCTGTCCCAGCATCAGTGTTGCTGACGTGTTGTCAGATACTTCTGATCTGACAGTTCAGCTTGTGCTGAAACAGTACAGTGGATCAGCGTGTTCAGGTGTTGGCGCTACAGTTACAGTACAGCCTACAGTACAGGTGTTGGTGCTACAGTACAGACTATGTAGTATGTGTACAGGTGTCGTCTGCTAGTGGACTGCACAATACAAACTACATGTACAGTGGTGTATACAGTACAGTGACGGATGCAAGTAAGTGACCTACGCTTCATTGTATGGCACTGCTGTTATATTGTATTGCATGTGATTCCCCCAGGTGTGAGCTACACGATCGTCTTGTGTAGCTCACAAAGAGCTCCTTTCAACATTGGCGACGAAGATGGGATTTATTGAACTGGAGGGTTGAACTCAGTGGGTTCTGTGACCTGTGGGAAGCCATTTTGTCCCGCCAATTTCAATAGGCCATTGCTGTCATTGTGTGTGTTGCTCAGGCCTCAGCCTCAGTCTATTCCTATGTATGTAGTCTAATATTGTGTTGGAAATATATTATTGCCAATGATGTATTGTGATGTGAAAACAGTTTGACAAATTGTAGTTTGGGGAGTTGATATTTTTCAGGTCTCACTCAGGCTCAGCCATCTTGACTGGAACTAGTTATGTTAATTAGGGTGATACTGCCAGATTATTATAATTTTCGATTTCGCATTTAGTCAGGCTTAGCTGTCTTGATGTTGAGATCTTCCTTTATTTATGTGAATCATTCACTTCATCCCGAAATTATATAATTATTACACTTCTGAAATAACGTTATATTGTGATTGAACTTTGGCATTTGTTTTTGGGTCATTAATTTATTCATTGTTTACACCTGGCCGTTGCTAGGCGACACTGATCATGTTTCCCCGTTATCAATGTATGTCCATGTTCAAATCGTTTGAGGTTGATCTTTGTCTGTTGTTGAAGTTCAAGATCGGGACTTAACAGCTTTTCTGATCGATACTGCGATAGGTTTGGACAGCTATTTTATTGTTAACTTGCTTCTATATAGTTATCTTCATTGTTTAAAAACTGAGGGTAGCTAGACTGTATTCATTTATTTCCACTAGTATAATACTCAGTCATGATCACCACATCCACTCTGCATGTGTCAGTTGTATTGGTTAATTAATTGATTGACTGATTGGTTGATCAGTTGATTGATTGATTGATTGTGCTTTAGCGGATTAGATTATTCACTTGAATTGACTAATTCTAGTGGTGGTGTGTCTACACATCTGTCAAATAGGGTGATGAGTAGGTCAGTTGATTGATTCATTAACTGATAGTTTGATCAGTTGATTGTTATCTCTTCATTGATTTATTGACTGACAGTTTGACCAGTTGATTGGTGTCTCCCCATTTGTCGGATGGAGTTTAGTGGTTGATCAATCAATTTATTTATTGACTGATTGGTTGATCATTTGACTGGTTGATTGTTGCTTAGCTTCGGTTGATTCTATTGGTGGATTGATTGGGTGGTCAGTTGATTGTTGCGTATCCAGTTGAATTATTCACTGAGGTTGATTAATTTTGCTAGTCTGTGATAGCTTTTTGCAGCTATTAGTTGTGCGAGTTGTTTGACACGGTTGATTCTGTCTCCCTGAATACAGGCCGGAGACAGTCTCTGATACTGTTTGGGGAGCAGGTCAATTGTGTTATATTAATTTATTTTTGGTTGAATTGCTATTGAATTCTATTGTTTAAATTGTCCCATGTTGTATGTCACTTTGTGTACATTTCCCTGAATACAGGCCGGAGACAGTCTCTGATACTGTTTGGGGAGTTGGCATATTGTGAAGGTGTATTTCGTTTTGTTCTTTCCTTTGGTGATTGGTTTCATATTGGGTTGTTGTACATCTGTTTTATGTTGTCTGACACATTGGCACCTCTCCCTGTATACAGGCCGGAGACAGTCTCTGATACTGTTTGGGGAGTCTGCATATTGTGTTGTTGAGACTGTGATTTGTGTTGTTCATTGTTTTACTGTAACACCATGGCAGTAAATGTTAACACTGCAAACAAAGAGGAGCTTTTACAACTGCCTAATATTGGGGAAAGAAGGGCTCAGAGTATTCTTGATTTGAGGGGGGAAAAAGGGACACTGACAGCCCAGGACCTGCTTAATGACCAAAACTTATCAGCAGTTGCGCAGGGGTTGTTAGAAGCTAACCGAATAGATTTCACTGTGGAAATTGTTGATGAACAGGAGGGGCCTCAGCAGTTAAATGAAGCAGTAGACTCAATCGGGAATCAGAAAGACCTCTTCGATTTAATTAAGCATGTCTATGCAAAAATTGCTATTGTTAATGCAAACCTTGAGGATGTTAGTGCAAACCTTGAGGATGTTAGTGCAGACATTGTTGGTTTGTCAAATAAGGTGGATACCTTCCAAGGTAGCTTTTCAAATAAAATAGACTTAAAGGTGGGTGTGCTAGTGACCAAAGTGGCGTTGCAAGACACAGAATGGGAGGGGAAGTTTAGTGAAGGATTGCCTAAGCCGGAGCGGAGTGTGCCAATGGCAGTGACTGTGTCTTTGCATTCGAAGCTTCCCACCTCAAAACCCACACTCCAATCTAGTCCGCTTCCGGTGGTGACACATTCCACCAGCTACTCTACGCCCACATCGGCAATCCCATTGCAATCCTCAGAAAGCCCTTTGCAAACCTCAGTAATGCCAGCAACCGGATTGCAATCCCCAGCGCATTTGTTAGAGGGTTTGCACGCCCCGGTGAAGGATGTATGCTCTGCTGATGCCATGTATCAACAGCCGACACAGATAACAGCTCTTTCAACAGGGGAAAACTTGGTGCAAGGGGTAACGACTCCACGGGTTGAGGGGCGGTCACTAGAATTCTCTGCAACACCATCGCAATCCTCAGTAATCCCGCCAACCCTATCGCGACCCTTGGTCTCTTCGGTGGGTAATGTGTATGCCCCGGTGAGGAGTGTGTGCCCCACTGATGTCATGTATCAATGGCTGACACAGGTAACAGCTCCCACAACAGGTAATAAATTGGTGCAGGGGGTAACAACTACACGGGTTGAAGGGCAGCCCCCCACGAGCCACACACTCTCACCAATATGACACTGGCGACCGAATCCTCCCCACCATTGCAGGGTATCTCCGACGAAGGTGTTATGAACACAGCAGCGTGCTCAGAATACAACGTAAATTGTTCGGGGAATTGGCACTTACATCAAGCCGAATCACACCCATCCGGTACACCTCCGAAAGTATCGCCCCACCCTGATCTCCAGCTTGCCCAGCCAGTCATGGACACCTTCTCAAAAGTGGTCCAAAAGCAATTGAGCCATGCTGCTACTCTGACAACATGTAAGACCTCAGATGGGGTTACCCAGAAGAAACGTATTGAACAAACCTCTGGTGTCGATCACCCAAATACGAGGGAGGACAAGACCAAAACTTTAAACTCTAGGACGGATGGGGGCGGGTATGACCACTACTGGGATGGAAATTGTGGCTGTTCCTATAGGCGATCGCCTATTGTGGAGCGCACTGAAAGGTGCAAGAGACCACTAACAGCCTTACTGCCCACATTGAGTCACAAACCCACTAATGACTGGATTGCCTTGCATGTCCAGTTTGAAATAATTGTCAATGACGAGGTTGCTAGTTTGGTGCCACCATTAGATTGCATACTCGTCAAACTAAGTCGCTTGAAGGACAAAGTACAAGCACTGGTGCGAAGTCCACCACTGCCAAACCAGTAGTAGGAATGTCACAAGTAGTTGACCTTGGGGAAATCGGGGCTCTGGTCACTTCACCTTCTCATATAATCAAAATGTTTTTTTTTCTGGGGGGTTTTAGGAGGAGATGGAAGAATGAGAGTTGCTGTCCCCTATGTCTCAGAGTCCATAAGACGTCCTTCTCCTGTTATTTAAGGTGGTGGGTCCTTTCCATAACACCCTCTAGAGTAAATAATTGTTCCTCTCCTGATATATAGAATAAATATATACCCGTTCTCCCATACCCTTCACTTAATTGATAGTCATGATTGTGGTATGTGTTCTGGATACAGGCCGGTGACAGTCACTGATACTGTCTGGGACATATCCCTATCTGATTGTCCATTCATACTCAAGGTCCCTACCCATGTACCCATTTTTACCCAATATTTCGTTTAATTGCATTTTTACAAGTTCAGTGTTTTTGGTGGAGCAACAGTTTTTGTCTCCTACTATTCGGTAATGGGAACCATGTTTAATTCTAACAGTTTTAGTACTGGTCTGTGTCTCTCTGAATACAGGCCGGAGACAGTCTCTGATACTGTTTGGAGGATGCAGACCATTGTTCTGCACTACTGCACGTTTTTATTAGTCTTTTGTGGTGGTTGCACCCTAACATAACATGTCATTTGTCACCTTCCGACATGGGCATGTGGCAGGCTACCCCGCGTCCTCCTTTTATAAAATGGGGAAGAGTGTAGGGATTTTGTCATGCACACAAGTACATTCCCAACGTGTGTGGTTTTATAGTTAGCCGTAACCATGGGTCACATGACATGAACCCCTGTCATGTGACCCTAGCTCATCTGGGATGTAAAAACAAGGTATCTGCCCCAGCTGGCTTGAGTCTCTCCTGTTGGCAACACCTAGCTTTGACAGCTATTGCTGTCCCAGCATCAGTGTTGCTGACGTGTTGTCAGATACTTCTGATCTGACAGTTCAGCTTGTGCTGAAACAGTACAGTGGATCAGCGTGTTCAGGTGTTGGCGCTACAGTTACAGTACAGCCTACAGTACAGGTGTTGGTGCTACAGTACAGACTATGTAGTATGTGTACAGGTGTCGTCTGCTAGTGGACTGCACAATACAAACTACATGTACAGTGGTGTATACAGTACAGTGACGGATGCAAGTAAGTGACCTACGCTTCATTGTATGGCACTGCTGTTATATTGTATTGCATGTGATTCCCCCAGGTGTGAGCTACACGATCGTCTTGTGTAGCTCACAAAGAGCTCCTTTCAACAATACGATACAAAGTACATTTACTAGATTCGTTTATCTCATTTCGCCATTGTTGTTCGTATTGGTCTTCTAATCGTTGTTTGATGACCATATGAAAATTAGAAAGATTACCACTGTTGTTTCGAGGCATTACAAACATATTGGAAAAACCAGTATGGTCTAGTATATGTTTAATAGTGTCTAGCCATTTAGAGGATAATGTCCTATTATCGGAGTAGTGACAAAGTAAATTATAAAAGCGGCTTGACAACTTGTTCTCGTCGTCTG
The DNA here is from genome assembly GCA_964017125.1 of Flabesymbios commensalis. NCBI lineage: Eukaryota > Metazoa > Annelida > Polychaeta > Terebellida > Flabelligeridae > Flabesymbios > Flabesymbios commensalis. The sequence goes on along the minus strand of OZ024909.1, from coordinate 2,730,290 downwards.
ACACTAACTTACACCAAAAAGAAATCATTCGAGTTTTAATATATACAGAAAGTGGAAAGCGCCCAGTCTCTCCGTAAACCATACAACTAGGTGTTGACTGTTTGAGACCTAATACATACTTTAAATATTTGAGGTAAAGTCTATCTAAAATTAAAACGTTTTCATATCCCCAAACTTCACAGCCATACAACAGAATTGGTAAAATCAATGAATCAAACAGTTCTAGCTGTAAGTCAATGGGTAGATCGAGCTCTTTTGATTTCTTCAATAATGCAAACATAGCTTTTCTAGATTGCACTACTAGGTGTGTTTTGTGACGAACAAACGAACCATTGTAATTAAAAAATACACCTAGATACTTAAATGAATCAACGATTGATATATTTTTCCCGTTCAGTTTAAAATTAAAATTATCTCTGTATCTAGCCTTTGAAAAAAAGACAATTTCTGTTTTTTCTGTATTTATACTTAATTTCCAACATTTGCAATATTCTGCCAAACAATTTAGTGATTTTTGTAAGCCTTCAGGAGTTTCAGAAAAAATAACTGTATCATCTGCATATAATAATATTTGTATTTTTAGATAGTTGTCAAACACATTATCGGACAAGGAGAGGTTTTTAACATTATTGTATTTTAAGAATGACTCTAAATCATTTAGGTACAAAGCAAATAACAGCGGCGATAGGCTTTCCCCTTGTCTAACACCGGTGTAACAGTTGAAATATGCTGATTTATTATTGTTTAATTGTACACAAGATTTAACATTATCATATATATTTCTAACAACATTGAAAAGCTTTCCGGTAATGCCAAATGACGCCCCGCACTACCCTACAACGCTCTGGACGCCCCGCACCACCCTACAACGCTCTGATACGCCCCGTACCACCCTACAACGCTCTGGACGCCCCGCACTACCCTACAACGCTCTGGACGCCCCGCACTACCTTACAACGCCCTGGACGCCCCGTACCACCCTACAACGCTCTGATACGCCCCGTACCACCCTACAACGCTCGGGACGCCCCGCACTACCCTACAACATCATCATCTGTACATCATTCATCTCATCAATTGACTACAACGTTTTTATCGTATTATAATGTCACTTAAAAGACCTTTTGTGCCGAAAAGTGACGTAAAGCAATGATTTACTACTACTACTACCACCCTACAACGCTCTGGATGCCCCGCACCACCCTACAACGCTCTGGACGCCCCGCACCACCCAACAACGCTCTGGACGCCCCGCACCACCCTGCAACGCCCTGGACGCCCCGCACCACCCTACAACGCTCTGGACGCACCGCACCACCCTACAACGCTCTGGATGCCCCGCACCACCCTACAACGCCCTGGACGCCCCGCACCACCCAACAACGCTCTGGACGCCCCGCACCACCCTGCAACGCTCTGTACGCCACACACCACCCTACAACGCTCTGGACGCCCCGCACCACCCTACAACGCTCTGGACGCCCCGCGCCACCCTACAACGCTCTGGACGCCCCGCACCACCCAACAACGCTCGGGACGCCCCGCACTACCCTACAACATCATCATCTGTACATCATTCATCTCATCAATTGACTACAACGTTTTTATCGTATTATAATGTCACTTAAAAGACCTTTTGTGCCGAAAAGTGACGTAAAGCAATGATTTACTACTACTACTACCACCCTACAACGCTCTGGATGCCCCGCACCACCCTACAACGCTCTGGACGCCCCGCACCACCCAACAACGCTCTGGACGCCCCGCACCACCCTGAAACGCTCTGGACGCCCCGCACCACCCTACAACGCTCTGGACGCACCGCACCACCCTACAACGCTCTGGATGCCCCGCACCACCCTACAACGCCCTGGACGCCCCGCACCACCCAACAACGCTCTGGACGCCCCGCACCACCCTGCAACGCTCTGTACGCCACACACCACCCTACAACGCTCTGGACGCCCCGCACCACCCTACAACGCTCTGGACGCCCCGCGCCACCCTACAACGCTCTGGACGCCCCGCACCACCCAACAACGCTCTGGACGCCCCGCACCACCTACAACGCCGCTCTGATACGCCCCGTACCACCCTACAACGCTCTGGACGCCCCGCATCACCCTACAATGTTCTGGACGCCTCGCACCACCCTACAACGTTCTGGACGCCTCGCACCACCCTACAACGCTCTGGACGCCCCGCGCCACCCTACAACGCTCTGGACGCCACGCACCACCCTACAACGTTCTGGACGCCCCGCACCACCCTACAACGCTCTGGACGCCACACACAACCGTACAACGCCCTGGACGCCCCGCACCACCCTACAACGCTCTGGATGCCCCGCACCACCCTACAACGCTCTGGAAGCCCCGCACCACCCTACAACTCTCTGGACGCCCCCGCACCACCCTACAACGCTCTGGATGCCCCGCACCACCCTACAACGCTCTGGATGCCCCGCACCACCCTACAACGCTCTGGACGCCCCGCACCACCCTACAACGCTCTGGAAGCCCCGCACCACCCTACAACTCTCTGGACGCCCCCGCACCACCCTACAACGCTCCGGATGCCCCGCACCACCCTACAACGCTCTGGACGCCCCGCACCACCCAACAACGCTCTGGATGCCCCGCACCACCCTACAACGCTCTGGACGCCCCCGCACCACCCTACAACGCTCTGGATGCCCCGCACCACCCTACAACGCTCTGGATGCCCCGCACCACCCTGCAACGCTCTGTACGCCACACACCACCCTACAACGCTCTGGACGCCCCGCACCACCCTACAATGCTCTGGACGCCCCGCGCCACCCTACAACGCTCTGGACGCCCCGCACCACCCTGCAACGCCCTGGACGCCCCGCACCACCCAACAACGCTCTGGACGCCCCGCACCACCCTGCAACGCTCTGTACGCCACACACCACCCTACAACGCTCTGGACGCCCCGCACCACCCTACAACGCTCTGGACGCCCTGCACCACCCTACAACGCTCTGAACGCCCCGCACCACCCTACAACGCTCTGGACGCCCCGCACCACCCTACAACGCTCTGTACGCCGCACACCACCCTACAACGCTATGTACGCCACACACAACCGTACAACGCCCTGGACGCCCCGCACCACCCTACAACGCTCTGGATGCCCCGCACCACCCTACAACGCCCTGGACGCCCCGCACCACCCTACAACGCTCTGGACGCCCCGCACCACCCTGCAACGCTCTGTACGCCACACACCACCCTACAACGCTCTGGACGCCCCGCACCACCCTACAACGCTCTGGACGCCCCGCACCACCCTACAACGCCCTATACCAGCCTACAACGCTCTGTACGCCGCACACCACCCTACAACGCTCTGGATGCCCCGCACCACCCTACAACGCTCTGGGACGCCCCGCACCACCCTACAACGCTCTGGACGCACCGCACCACCCTACAACGCCCTGGACGCCCCGCACCACCCTACAACGCTCTGGACGCACCGCACCACCCTACAACGCTCTGGATGCCCCGCACCACCCTACAACGCTCTGGACGCCCCGCACCACCCTACAACGCCCTGGACGCACCGCACCACCCTACAACGCTCTGGACGCCCCGCACCACCCTACAACGCTATGGACGCTCCGCACAACCCTACAACGCTATGGACGCCCCGCACCACCCTACAACGCCCTGGACGCACCGCACCACCCTACAACGCTCTGGACGCCCCGCACCACCCTACAACGCTATGGACGCTCCGCACAACCCTACAACGCTCTGGACGCACCGCACAACCCTACAACGCTCTGGACGCCCCGCACCACCCTACAACGCTCTGGACGCCCCGCACCACCCTACAACGCTCTGGACGCCCCGCACCACCCTACAACGCTATGGACGCTCCGCACAACCCTACAACGCTCTGGACGCCCCGCACCACCCTACAACGCTCTGGACGCCCCGCACCACCCTACAACGCTCTGGACGCCCCGCACCACCCAACAACGCTCTGAACGCCTCGAACCACCCTACAACGCTTTATACGCCTCGAACCACCCTACAACGCTCTGGACGCCCCGCACCACCCTACAACGCTCTGGACGCCTCGAACCACCCTACAACGCTCTGAACGCCTCGAACCACCCTGCAACGCTCTGGACGCCCCGCACCACCCTACAACGCTCTGAACGCCTCGAACCACCCTGCAACGCTTTATACGCCCCGCACCACCCTACAACGCTCTGAACGCTTTGAGTTAATGCTGGATTAATGTTGGGCCAGCGTCGCAGACGGTTTGCCAACCTTAACCAAAAAATTAGCTAAATGTATCGATGAGATGACGCACACATTGTGCGCCAAACTAAGGACGCGCGACATTCACCTGATTATGTTGGTTTAAAGTTGGACCAACATCTACGATGTTGACCCAACATTAAACCAATATACCAATGAGTGCCTGTTGTAAATATAAATATATTTACACATTAACGGTGTGATCTTAAAGCATCTGCCCGTTGCTTTTGAACCGTTTGAGAATCTATGTATTATACTCCGCATCGTGGTACGGTGCATTGTGGCACGACGTAGCCTGATGCACTATTTTTAACCGTCTTCAGGTTCAAGAACACAAGGGATTTTTTTTGATTTCACAACGCATAACAGTTGAGCTAACACGGAACCCTACCACACGAAGATTTAGAGCACTGTCTTTGTTCAAGCATGCTTGGCAAAGAGACAGATTTATAAGTTGGTAAATATCGTGTCGTGACTGTACTTCACCTAGGCCGCCGTGCAAAGTCAAAAGGCAGTAATTGTTCACTTGAAATGTAAGCAGTTATGCCCTACTGCCTTTTGAGTTTGCACAGCAGTATATATGCCCGCTGCAATGAGACAGGTGACTCTATATTCACAACTTATGCTCCCCGGCCTGGTGCTGAATACAAATCTCTGAAAAGCTAAAGTGGTGTACAGATGAATATCACAATACTAAACCAACACTTCAAGATCAGCAGGGTTGGAACCCGGGACGCTGGCGTGACTGGTGCAACAGTATATTGATGAATAGAGGTTGCAGATGTTGGCTCAATATTAAACCAACACTTTGCAATTATGTGGAAAGGGGACAGCCGCCATGCGTGAAGTTACCGCTAATATACTAGTCTCAACCCTAACTCGACGGGCCAGTGTGTACAGTGCTGCCTATGGTACTATGCACCATAATGCACCCTTGATGTCATTCGAAAGAAGAGTAGGGCATAGTCCCTGCTACGGGCTTCCTTCTGTAGCGTTATTGCCATGATTGTGCAGAAAGCAACGTAAAGCAATATTCACTCACCCTAACTCAACGAGGCCGCCATCAACGTGATCGCCTAGTGAATCCATTATTCACTGTACCATGTTCACCCCCCCCCCCCCACACACACACACAGACTGGGGTACTCGTTGTACAAACACACCCAGTCATCAGACAGATTTATAGGTTGATAAGGGGTACTCGTTGTTCAAACACACCCAGTCATCAGACAGATTTATGTATTAGATAATTAGTGAAGAACACGGCATTATTAGAAAGAAGCCTCTGAGGCTTTTTTCTAATAATACCAGTGTTCTTCACTGATTATCCGACATAGTCGTTACCAGAACCCCTCCCCTGTGTCTACCCCACCTTTAAACTCCATGAACCAAAGTTTTGTTTATTGTTGAAATTTGGACACGCCCATTTATAGGAGAGGGGTTGTGTGCGCATAGGAGCAGTTTTTACTGATGACAAAAGTAAATCTGGTGTCATTTAGAAAATAATAGTACTTGCTGGTGAGACGTGCTTCACTGCTTCATCACAGTAACTTGATTCTTGATGTTTCCCGATCATTAATAAATATTTGGTATGTACAATATAATTTTTTCTTTATACATTATTAAGCAATTTATGTTAATTTGAAATTTTTCAATGTAATATCTATATATATATATTTAAAAATTTATCATGTTTATATTCATGTTTATATTTCTTTGACATTCACAATCAAAGTAATAGTCAATGGCTCATAACAAATCATACCAAATCAAGATAATAAAATATAATTTCAGGTATTGCTCAGCATAAAAATCAATGCTGGGTCAATAAGATATCCCATGCATCAAACAGGATACATTCAAATTATGTCGGTTTAATGTTGGGCCAGCATCGCAGAAGTTGTACCATCAATAGTACAACATTGTTTTGACGTAGATGAGCACCGTTTATAGGCCTACAACTGACTGTGTTGAGAAATATACGGCTTCAAAAAGGTTAAAAAATTATTATAAATATTTCGGCTCATAGGCCTTATATGGTCGTGTGTTTGTTTTGGGTACGTTGAACAGAGGAGAGTGGGTACCGCCGGCGACTTCTCTCTCCATCCGCCACAGAGCTATGTGTCTTAATGCGGGTCGTCTGTTCAAGTGACTGGGCTGCTCACAGAGACAGGGGTACCAAGCATTATTAGCCAAAAAACATGCAGCCTTGGCCCGAAGCTGGTTATATATTGGCCAACGTCAAAAACGTTGGAAATACATTACACTGATGCTGGACCAATGCAACCTATTTGTCGCTTCCAGATAGTGCTTCGTAGACGGCCAGATAGAGCTCAGTAGACAGTCAGAACAGTGGTCTGGGCGTCTAATAATACCTAGGTCAAATCTAATAATGCTGTGTGAACTGAATCAAGACGGCATTATTTCAGAGAATGCCCAGTAAACACAATAGAAAAACAACCCTGGTAATGACTATAGGTTGATAAGTACTCTGTTTTAACAGAGCGTGATGTTTGTAACGAGAACAACTCATTATTCACTCTGTGTCGGCTGAATGTTGGGCCTCCATTGTAGATGGTGGCCCAGCATTCAGCCGACATAAAATCAATATGTGTGTTTATTGGTAATGTACTAGACGTGTATACTATCTCACTTTAAAACGGTCTACAACGCTCTGAACGCCCCGCACCACCCTACAATGCTCTGATCTACAATGATTTGGACGCCCGCACCCCTATGCAACGCCCCGCACCGCCATGCAACGCCCTGCACCACCATGCAACGCCCCGCACCACCATGCAACGCTCAGCACAACTATGCAACGCCCGCACCACCATGCAACGCCCCGCACCACCATGCAACGCCCGCACCACCATGCAACGCCCCGCACCACCATGCAACGCCCCGCACCACCATGCAACGCTCAGCACAACTATGCAACGCCCCGCACCACTATGCAACGCCCCGCACCACTATGCAACGCCCCGCACCAACATGCAACGCCCCTCACCGCCAAGCAACGCTCCGCACCACCATGCAACGCCCCGCATCACTATGCAACGCCCCGCATCACTATGCAACGCCCCGCACCACCATGCAACGCCCCGCACCACCATGCAACGCTCAGCACAACTATGCAACGCCCCGCACCACTATGCAACGCCTCACACCACTATGCAACGCCCCTCACCGCCAAGCAACGCTCCGCACCACCATGCAACGCCCCGCACCACCATTCAACGCCCGACAGCTCCATGCAACGCCCCGCACCACCATGTAACGCCCCGCACCACCATGTAACGCCCCGCACCACCATGCAACGCCCCGCACCACCATGCAACGCCCAGCACCACCATGCAACGGCCCGCACCACCGTGCAACGCCCGCACCACCATGCAACGCCACACACCACCATACAACGCCCCGCATCACCATCCAACGCCCCACACCACCATACAACGCCCCGCACCACCTTGAAACGCCCCGCACCACCATGAGACGCCTCGTGTCACCCTACAAAGCTCTGGACGCCCCGCAACACCCTATAACGCTCTGGACGCCACCCTACAACGCTCTGGACGCCCCGCACCACCCTACAACGCTCTGAACGCCCAGCACCACCCTACAGCGCTCTGGACGCCCCGCGCCACCCTACAACGCTCTGGACGCCCCGCGCTACCCTACAACGCTCTGAACGCCCCGCACCACCCTACAACGCTCTGGACGCCCCACACCACCCTACAACGCTCTGGACGTCCAGCACCACCCTGCAACGCTCTGGAGGCCCCACATCACCCTACAACGCTCTGGAGGCCCCACACCACCCTACAACGGTCCGAACGCCCCGCACCACCCTACAACGCTCTGGACGTCCAGCACCACCCTGCAACGCTCTGGAGGCCCCACATCACCCTACAACGCTCTGGAGGCCCCACACCACCCTACAACGGTCCGAACGCCCCGCACTACCCTACAACGCTCTGGACGCCCCACATGACCCTAGAACGATCTGGACGCCCCACACCACCCTACAACGCTCTGGACGCCCCGCACTACCCTACAACGCTCTGGACGCCCCACATGACCCTAGAACGATCTGGACGCCCCGCACCACCTTACAGCGCTCTGGACGCCCCGCATCACCTCACAACGCCCTGGACGCCCCGCACTACCCTACAACGCTCTGGACGCCCCACATCACCCTTCCACCCTCCATGATTTCCCTCGCCACTCTACTACGCTCTGGAACGCCCCTCACCCGAGCTACAACGCTCCAACTTCGCACTGTCACGCCCCACGCTAACAACCGCCATGGTTCGAATCCTGTATCTGGAGGGCAGTGTCATATCATTCATCTCACCATCCTCAAGAGGTTATCATGGTCCAGTTTAGCCTATCTGTTCACAAAGGTGGCCTAAAACGCTATTCATTCATTCATTCATTCATTCATTCAATCATTCATTCATTCATTCATTTATTTATTCATTTATTGCACATTCATTTTGACTTGTTCTAGTATGTTATTCATTAAGTTATTCCTTCATTTATTCATTCATTCATTCATTCATTCATTCATTCATTCATTCATTCATTCATTCATTCATTCATCCTTCATTTCTTCATTCATTTATTCAGTCATTCATTCATTCATTCATCCTTTATTTCTTCATTCATTCATTCATTCATTCATTCATTCATTCATTCATTCATTCATTCATTCATTCATTCATTTATTCATTCATTCATTCATTCATTCATTCATTCATTCATTCATTCATTCATTCATTCATTCATTCATTCATGCATGCATGCATTCATTCATTCATTCATTCATTCATTCATTCATTCATTCATTCATTCATTCATTCATTCATTCATTCATTCATTCATTCATTTATTCATTCAATTATTCATTCATTCATTCATTCATTCATTCATTCATTCATTCATTCATTCATTCATTCATTGTGACGTCAATCTTACATCTTTCATTGTAGCTTTTGAAATCCGATATTATATATACTATGCAGACTATTGACAAGCTACATGACTGTTGTCATTCACAGCTTGAGTTTTTGGGAGCGGTAATATTTCTATATTCACAAAGTATGATTAATTCCCGCTTTGAAATGTTTGTGGAAGATCAGATTTTAGTCATGGGTAGTTCGTGTTTGTAGAGCTCTTTATGGTGACAGCACTTATTCATAGTGTTCAGTCATCACATTCACCTCCACCCAAATATATAAAAAAATATTTACACAAAATCCCCTCCGGTAAACACAGCACGCCTCATGCTCTGTCCAAACCCTTTTATCTCTGTGCATATATATCAATATATTAAATATTCCCAAGCTACTACCTGAGCTCACTAATATTTATACACATATCAACTGTAATTAACAAAACATAACCATTCAATGGACAGACGTGTAAGGTGTTAACCACAGGACAATATGTTGGGGATTTTAAAACTTGGAACATTTTATTATCTCCTTGCAATATATATTCTATCAAACAGGGGCATTCACACAATGCTGTTTCAATGTGGCCCACTGTCTTCGACGCTGGCCCAACATTGAAACAGCGTTGTGTGAATGTATTTGTAGATTATTCTTGATAAAGACTGCACTGTCACGTCATCTAGCAAACATGAACGCAAACACGTTGGTCTAGAGTTGGCTTAATGTTGATTCACTGTCTGCGACATTGGCCCAACATTAAATTAACAGTGGGTCCGTGTATCATTTAGGACAGACTATACGTCACTGTCACCCTTGGTAACACCGACCCCATAGCAACAACTGAACCTGGCTTGACTGGTTATACTTTGTATTATATACCCCCGTCAGGCTTGATTCACATAGAGGGGGGGAAGCAGGGCACACCTGTCTAGTCTAGAGACAGCTTCATAAACTCCGCCGTCTGTCACACTGGCACATTAATAGCTGCACATAGTGATATCATAATAGACCAGCACATAATGATATCATATTAAGTCAGAAGCATACAGATTTAGCATTCACATCTGGCAACAACCAAAAACTAAGGTAATATTACATCTTGTTTAGAATGTATTATTAACCATTACATCGCTGAATTATTTTTTGTTTAAACTATGGCTATGAAATGTTTTTTACCCCTCCACCGCCGCATGTAGGCTTTTGGCTACTACACCAACATGGTGCAACATATTGAACTCATAATTCATACAAACATTCAACCCCTCTCGGCAATTTTTTTTTACCAAGGTCAAGGTCGAAGATTCAACAAAATTATTGTTAACGCGATAACTTGAAAAATAATTATTAGATCTCCCTAATTTTTTACATGAATTACCAATGAGTATGGAGATGAACTGATTAGATTTTCAGCTTTTCACCGATAATCAAAATGGCTGCCACCTGGCGAGTCTATGGTTGCCATCTTGATTTTTTTTATTTAAAAAAATCTTTGTTAACGTGATAACTTGACAAATACTTATTGAATCTCTGAAATTTTTTATGCGAAGTTACTACATTTTTTCTTTTACTTTTTTTTCAGAATTTCCTTGAAACCTGGTATTTTTAGGTTTTCGGGGTCTGCGAGTCTATTTGCACTGTCTGTTTTCATGTGCGACCGAAAACGAGGCTATGGCGGCCAACTTGATTTATTTCGAAATTTCTTGTTAACGCGATAACTTGAAAAAAATTATTGGGTCTCTCAAATTTTTTATGTGAAGTTACCCATGAGTATGGAGATGACCTGATAAGATTTTCAGCTTTTCATCGATAATCAAAATGGCAGCTACCTGTCGATTACATTTTTTTCTACTTTTTTTTCAGAATTCCCTTGAAACCTGGTATATATAGGTTGCCGGGGGTAGATAGAGCGATATATATTGTTTATTTCAGTAACATGTACATAACAACAAATACATAGGAACATGAAATATTGTTGAATGAAGTACCCAGCCCTCGATGACTTATTAGTCATTATACATATATAATATATGCAAAGGTGAAGTATAAGTTTGATAATAATAATAATAATAATAAAAAAAAATAAATAATAATAATAATAATAATAATAATAATAATAATAATAATAATAATAATAATAATAATAATAATAATAATAATAATAATAATAATAATAATAATAATAATAATAATAATAATAATAATAATAATAATAATATAAAGCAAAACAATGTAATGTATGTTCAGTTTGATAAGGCATGTTGCCGTTTATACCAGGCATTTGAAATAAAATCAGCTCCATATTTAACAAATTTATCATTCAATAAAAAAGTTAATAAATCGATTCCTGACATGGCTGAAATATTTACTACAGTGGGTTCGATCGAATTAATATTATGAAAAAGTGTATCTCTAAAATTACTATAAAAGTTACAGGTACATATAAAATGAATTTTGTCTTATATTGCGTTTTCGTCACATAAAGTACAATATCTTTCATTACTTGGAATATGTCGATATCGTCCTGTCTCTGTTGCTTATGGTAAAACGCCACATCTAAATTGACTCAGTAATGATCTTTTGTTCTTAGGTAAAAGGGAAGACACATACAATTCTGTTCGATATAATAATTTGGATTTTACAAAAGTTCTAAATTTTAGCTTGGAAGCTATAGTGTTTCTCCATTCTGTTTGTTCTTTTTGTGTGATTTTATCCAATACAACAGAGACAGGAATATGTGTGTAATTATTTGTATTAATATTCTTCTTAATAAGTCTTCTGACGGTGATCTATTTTTTTTAAACCAACCTCCATTGTTATGTATTAGATTTTTTTAAAGTTTAAAAGGGAGCCTTGATTTTTCCATTTTATTAATGCGGTTCCATAATTTAACAATTTTTATTATATGTCTAAATGAAGGTAATGTCCATCCCATGTCCTCTTGTATGGCACAAATTGGTGTTTTTGGTCCCGAGCCTAAAAAGAAACTGACTGTTTAAATTTTCTAATTCCCCAAATTCCTGCAAAAAAGTCATCCGCGTATAAAAGATGAGATAATATTATATCCGGACCGATATGTACATCAACATTAAGAGTTCTTAGCTCGTTCTATAAATCATTATTGAAAATATTTTAAAAAGTCGGGAATAAATTTATCATCCTGTCAGACTCCAGATATAGTGTTAAAAGAGTAGTATAGGGTGAGCAAGTCTTATTGGATTGACGGTGGAAAACGATTAGTGATCAGGAATGGGGAAAAAAAAAATGGCCGCCACAATCCAAAATGGCCGCCATTCAATGGCCGCCAATCAATGGCCGTCGTAATCCAAAATGGCAGCCAATCAACCTTTTGGGCCCAATAACTTTTTTTTTCCAATAAACCCTCTAAATCTAAGGGCCAATTTTCAAGTTAACCCTTTAAATTCCAGGGTCCATTTTTTCAAATAAACCTTCTAAATCTACTGGACATTTTTCAAGTTAACCCTCTAAACTTCAGTGTCAATTTTTCAAATTAACATTCTAAATCCAAGGGCCATTTTTGTCAAATTAACTTTTAAATGCAAGGGCCATTTTTCAAGTTAACCCTCTAAATTCCAGGGCCAATATAAATCTGAATTATGATGAATCTCGGCGGTTGGCTTTCAACGCACACTGGCCGAACGTTAACGGATTAGCCGGCTCCATCGTCACTACAGGATTCACGGCCCTGCATTTGCTTATCTCAGATCAGGCTTTATGTTTACACATGCATTCAGGGACCTGTGTTTAAATTCTAACAGCGCTCATGTATTAACGTAATAAAATACCCACACCAATTTTTAAATTAACCCTTAAAATTCCAGGGTCAATTCCAGGGTCATTTTTCAAATTAATCCTTCAGACAATTTTAAGTAGACCCGATAAATCCTGGGGCCAATTTTGGTTCCTTTTATCATGAACTAAATATATATATGAAGTTTGTAAATAGGATGCAGAAATTAGTACATAGGAAGTAGCTGTCAGTCCCTTTCGGGCATCTTTGCAGTATGTGGGTTGTTGCCCGCCAATGCCTGCTGCCATCCATCGCCGCATTACAGTAGAGGCAGACAATCATGCCCGTCTCTGTACAGTTCTTGTACCAGCTCTAAAGACCATCACATTCTACACAATTCATATTCTTAAGAGTAGCTGCAACCGGCGTTTAAGAATAAAATGTTCGGAAACGACATCGTCATTTTCAATAACTAACTTATGAGGTTGCGAGTGAGAGCTGAGATCAGCGAAGCGGGCAGAGCCCGCTTCGATACGGTAGTAACCGATCTCAGTTCTCACTCGCAACCTCATAAGCTAGTTATTGTGTTGGTCAACTTTAAATATTGTATTTTAAAATGTTCAGGTAAAGCCTGATATCAACTGTGGTACACAGTTGGATATATATTTGTGAGAACTATGAGTTTATGTTTTGATGCCATGGCAACGACACCAGCCATCTCGTCCACCCCCTGCCTATGCCCTTAAAAGCTTTAGCTCCGGATCCTGAATCCACGTAAAATGAAGTCGCGGAAGTGTGAACATGGAAGTGTGGTTTACAGCTAGCCGGGAGAGAAATCCCCACCCGTGACACTTGGTCAAAATAAACTAATCTTTGATGACCAACTTGCTAATGACAATGCCAAAGATCGAGTTGCAGACTTGTAGAAGCCTCTTCTCAAAAAGTATTACAGTGTTGTTGTTGTCATATGTGACTTCCATGTAGTTTGTGAGAGTTATCAGATAACACATGGAACGATGGAAGAATTCGTGTTAAGTCCAGTATGTTTACCAAAGCAACACAAGCAAGCATTCATGACAAGTCTGACTACAAAGTCCTGAGATGGCATAATAGGCTAACCAATAAAGCATTCTAGTGTGATATTGGCTTCAAGCACTATATATCTTCAATAACATTCAATAAACAATCCATTGATTAGGGGCCCACACAAACTATGTAATTTGTCATAATTAACATAATAGAGCTTACACCAGTCTTTATCCTAACTGGTAGTGATGCTTATTCGAATCTATACACAGGATGAAAGATACTGGCATGGCTCTACATATATACAGACCATATAAACTTCATCCTAGTGAGTAGGCTATCTATTTTTGTATAAATGAACGCATTTTCAAAACACCACTCTTGTAGTGCTATGACAATAAAAACTTGTTGAGCACTCAAAATCTAGTAGTGCAGATACACTGTAACCCTCATACACGTATCGATATACATTTAGTGCTCACAACTTTTGTCTAAGCAAAAAAAAGTATCAAATATCTTAATGATAAGAGAACAACAGTCTCAAAGCTGTATGATATATATCAGCGATACTTACACATGAACTTGTATGTGTGCATTTGTCATTAGCTAAAAATGGGGCAATCATGAACTCACTATCCAAAGCAACGTTTATTGTCACTGTCAGTGAAGATATTGACCACATCCAAAATGTTCCTCACCCTGTGTGAGTGTCTGTATCTTGATCAATGGACATGCACTGGTACGGAGTATGGATAAACCAACTTGTTGTTTATGAAAGATCCACACGAGTACATTCAGTGCTACAGGAGATAATATGGAGACAATGAGCTAATGTATTGAGAACGGCTTATGCAAAACTTCAGCCAGACTAGTACGCCACTGTGGAGTTACCAATAATTGTTTTGTCTTGTACAGATGTTATGTTACTTCTCATCAACTTATTTGGTGAGAAAGATATTTTTTTTTTATTATTGATTAAAATGTACAATACAAATACAAAATATGTATTATCAGTAAATAAATTGTTCATTTAAAAGCACATTCATTGAAGCCGTTGCCGACTCATTGTAAAAGAACAAAGAATCGACATCGGCCCAATGCGAGTTACTGACACAGTCATGTTCACAGAAAAAAAACTAGTACTCAGTGAACGCGAGACACTGTCACAATACCAGATCAATGTCGGGCCATAAACGCTGGCCCGGCACTGAACTAACACCATGCCAGCGTCTCCCGTTTTCTGGCTATGTGGTATGGTATCACAGTTGACAATACATGACCCACCAGACACAAGGCGGTGAAAGCAACGCCGGTTCAACGCCGGTCCACTATCGACGACACCGAACCAACGCCAAAGCGATTCAACACCCTGCGCCTGCTGGGGAAAGAAGATAATTTTGCTGTTGGTTCAGCGTCGGTCGACAATCGACGACGCTGAACCAACGCTAAAGTAACCCCTATTCAACACCCTGCGCCTGCTGTTGGTATAATGTCTGGCCACTGCCGGAAAGATGTCCAGCCACCAAATCAGGACATGGTCAACCGTCGTGCGTTTTGCCCAGCATACACAACACGCCAAAATAGGAGGCGGGGTCAGTGCTGGGCCAGCGTTTGCAGCGCTGGCCAAACACCGACCCAACAAATGGCTCGAGTCTTGTGTATGCCGTGCCACCAGTATATTATTTATTATTGTAACGCTGCATATTATGCTTGTAAAATATTGTTATTACATAATTCAAATATAATAGGGTTCAGTTGTGTATGCCTCTCTGGTCTTGCGAGCCAAGATCAAGCGTTCTAGATCTTGACCCTCGAGGCCAGCTGCCGTGACCTCACCAATATTATGGTGAGGTCACAATAATATTATGGTGAGGTCACAACATTTAAAAGACACAACAACACAGCATATTACCACTCACATGCACGAATATAAAAAAAAAAAAAAAGTATATCACCTGATCACGGCATGCATGTGTGTTGGAATATATAGTTATAGCTGCAGACAGATATCTTACTTATCACTCCTCCTTGTGAAAAGGGATGATGTATATTACACTTGTAAAAATCACGAAAAAGGAGGAATACATAAGTGCAATAACTGTAATTGGGTTTAGATGCTGTAATAACTTGATATAATTTACATTCTCTTGAGTTAATTAAAGAAATTACATAAGATGATTTAATTAATACTTTAAAATTACTTTTACGTACTAACAATGCTGAAAGATTAGACTCAGAAGTATACCAAGCACTCTCAATATAAACACACTCAAACCAATATATCAGTGAAAGCCGGAAAGACGTCATAGACGTTATTCCATCTCTGAAACAATCCTTCTAGGAGTTACTCAATAATATTTATACATATTTTTTTTTTTTTTTTTGGTTATATAATTTTGGATTACAATATTTTTGAGGTGTGAAAACCCTTTCGCTCTCAAGGTCATGTCTAGCCATTGATTGTATCGCCTAGACTGTTATATCAGCCACACAATCAAGGTTCTAACGCACTAGACACTGACCCGAGATCAGCCTTTGTGACCTCACCAATGTTATGAACAAGGACACCCAGCAAACACGGTGAGAAAGATATGAATATGTAGACTTTTAGGGAAATATTTTCTGAATGTGGATACAGTCATGATATTAGGATTCATGATATTCCAGAAAGAATAGTATTGTGCAAGGTAAGACAAATAATCTTCTTGGTGTTCTAATTTCATGCAAGCTAAGTACTGGCAGATTGTAACAGCACACCCTCTCCCAAAGGACTTGGAAAACAATCAGCCTAAACTATCTTCAAACAGAGCCCTCTGCTGCTTGATCATGTTGATGGTGTTGATCGTTAATGTTGATGATGTTTGTACACATTACTAATTAAATCTAGTAGAGTTAATGCAGAGCAGCACATTTGTTACAGGGACAGTTGTAGCACTAGTATAATTATACTAAACAAAATATGCAATAATGGTATGTAGTCAGATATTGGAATATAATAAATGACTGACTATGCTTTTGATAACAGAACACTAGCACACCATGGGACTGCTCGCTCCCTCACAGACACTGCCAAGTACAGATTATCCCACCTATAAAATTCGCTGTAGGTTATTCGTCAGCCCATTATGTCAGAGTTGTAACCATCTCATGTTCCGTGATTGGTCGGTCTCAGTGTGCAACAGATGGGGCGTGAAGCATTGGTAGAGCGCCAGACTGCCTTGCCAGTCATGTCCGAAACCAGCTAATCCTACTTGGGTCTATCAGAGAAATATCATTGTTTCTCCACTCTCAATGTGACTAGAAGATCATACTAATGGTTGTGACCAGCTGGTTTATCCACGCTATTTTCGTCCAACGCCACGCGCTGTGTGCTGCTTCACATATCATTGTGTGCTCATATTCATATAAATAGATCACATTAACCTGATACTTCACTGTAATCCATTGTGGATAAATCTTCAGTTATAGTGTTCGATGTACAGGTCTTCTCGCTTAAAGGGTCAATGCATTAGAAAATCTATGAAATATATATATATATATATATAGTCTTTTGACAAATTTACAGCGGCTTTTTGTTAATTTTCTTTGCATATTCGGAATCAGTGGCCTCTATAATGTATAAAATAAAAAAAAGATTGTGAAATTAAGTCAAGTATCGGCAAAACTATACACAATTTAGATTTTCCTACTGTTTCTTTGGCGGCCATTTTGAATGACGTCATAATAGGCTGTTAAGCGCAGTGAGAGTTTGTTATCCGGCCAGGCGGGGTCTCCAGGACGCTACTGGACATGCCTGATGTGTCAGATTGCTTGTAACAAAGAAATGCCATCTAGTCATTTTTCATCACTTTAGCAGCCCTTGGCTGGCTGACTAATATGTATTTTTTTAAACATACTAAATATACAGTGAAATGATGAATAATATAGTCTGTGTAGATTAAACAGAGTCAATCAAATGTTTTTTTTATGGAAATTTTATATTTCCATCGTAAAATATAGTAGTCTATACATCAGAAACTAATTACTTACATTGTAGATCACGATCGGAAGTCTGTTATTGTTCATTGTTGTTGTGTCCAGTTATAGAATAGTCTCAACACGATCTATGTTATAACCACTACAACATAGTTTATGTTAAAAAATATCATGAGTTCCTGTTCTGGTCTGTAATCAATGTGAATTTCTGTCAGACACTTGAAATATTAATTTACTTAAAAAAATACTCTGGCATTAAAAGAGTCTTTCTACAAGCTTAAATTTATATCTGAAGTCACAACGCAGCCACAATCTCCATGCCGTCTACTTCAATGCCGTCACAGTGAGTGAAGTGACAGACATTCTGCGTTTTCTATTTGAATGTTTGTGTTTAGATTGTATTTCTTGTCTGCTATGTTATAATTGTAGCTTGGCGTTCTTTTGTTGCTCTAGTTTTCACAAGTTATTTTCATCCTTCCGATATCCAGAATTACGGCTGCTGGTTCTCCTGCTAAATGTAAGACAGTTATTCGCTATATATGTATACTTCTGTATGTATTACGAATATGGGGATTTCTCTGGGATCTTTGCACCTATATTATTACATAGGTTTAGTAAATGATGTTCCAAGTGAGAGGTTCTTAATCAATTCTATTCTTTATTGTTCTTTATGTAGAATATAGATATTAGCACACAGCTCACAATTGATACACAATTTCATTACAATTTCTGGTTCAATTAAAGTCTTCTAATAATATAACATAGTCCGCCCTGGGTAAGGCACAAGCCTTACCCAGGCTAGAATAGTAACTACTCTCAACTGATTGACTGACTGAGTAACTAATCTCTTGCCCCAGTGACACAGTCACAAGCGCGCTCTCTCATAACCAAGTGACGCCAACAGCAATCAAGCTGCTGTTGCCTGAGGTGTACCCGAATGCCCGGTCAGTGTTGGTCTACCATCTAGACTTATGGAACAACATCACTCCAACACTCTATAGCATCATGTGTCCACTGATAAGAAAACTAGACTGACTGACCAAACACGTGAACACGTGTACTTTTCCACAAAGGAACCACTATCATTGAAAATACATTGTCACAACATTTTGATCTCTAACAGCTACATACTTTATGAGCTGGAATGTGTGAGGTAGTTTATTTGTATCTGTTTTTAATACAAAAGCATCCAAATCTTCTTTAGTTCATTTAGCATCCCAATTGAACTGACACAGTGTGATGGGATTGTACTTGAGCATTTGTCAAAAACAATATCAATTTTATTGAATGATCTCCCACAAATGAAAACATTAAGGAATATATATATATATATACAGTAAAACCTGTCCATACCGCAATGCCTTGGGGACAAAGTTTTATTCCGGTTTGGACAGGTTCCGGTTTGGACAGGGTTTTTGCTTTCGGAGAGGAACAAACAACGGTAACTTGTACAATTGACATGAGGGTTATAATTCAGGTCGGTAGGTCTACAAATGATAGGTGGATGTACGCGAATAAATTGATATATTAAAAGACACATTTTTTAAGTTGTTTTATTTTATTAGAATAATAAGCATATAATAATCATACTGATCTTATCTGACTGTATTGCGAATAACAAGAATCGCCTTTTTAAAAGCTAACTTAAAATAACAGTAGGCCTACCTTTTTGTAATTGTGTGTCACATATTTCACACACTTTGTTATTTTATGAACATTGATTTTTTAACGCCTAATCTGAAATAACATTACACTTTTGTAATTGTCCGTCACACATTTTAGACACGGAGCATATTTGTTAACAGCGTCATCAGTCCGTTTAAATATCAAATCAATAGGAGAAGCTGTGTTTTCGGTACGGAGTTTAATATCATATTGCAGTAGTTTTAGTTTTTTAACTGTTTCATTTTAGATGACGACAACACTCTTTTTGGTAACTTTTATACTTTTTCTAGAATGTATGACGCTGGATTAAACGCTACTGTATAACTATGGCATTTAATACAATTAATACATTGAATACAGATAAAAAATAATATGGGAATAATCCAGCGATGAAAGAATAAATCAAATATTTTTTATATTTGACTTACCAGTAATTATTTATTTATTGGATCATTGAGTATTACAAACAGAATACATTTATCAAAAAACAGTCTAGTTTTCCTGAGAATTATAGGGCTATATGTTTAATGCACTGATATGTTTATGACTTGATACGAACTTTTAATATTTTATAAGTCAATGATTCTGTTACAATATTTTATTAACAAATTATTTTATTAATCCATTAGGCTGTTAAAATACCATACCAATCTCAACATAAAGGTGTTGATCATTTTGTTCTCTAACACGCAAACAGTGTTACCAACACTAACTTCGCATCTTTCCCATTGCATAACAAGCAGGATGTTACGTCACCTGGTCGCCACCTGTTTAACCCTTAGTGCACCACATGCGATTTATAAAATATCTAAAAAAAATCGATTCCGGTTTGAACAGGTTAAATTACAATTTATGCATTTGGGGAAAAGAATAAGTCCGGTATTCGGAGTATACAGGTTCCGGTTTGGAGAGGTTAATTAGTATTGTTTTGAGTGTAATTAATTCGGGACCAAATAATTATTACGACATAGACAGGATTCCGGTTTGTACAGGGTCCGGTATGTACAGGCTGCACTGAAATATGGGGAATATCGGGAAGTTATTAAAAACATATTACAATTTCCTGGTCATCGTTCACTAACATGATGCTACAAGCATCATTTAACCAGAGGATAACAATATCTGTAATATTGGTACTGAACTTGAAGATTGCAGTACAATAAACTTATGTATGCTGTGATTGGTCGCAGCAAAATAATTCAGTTTTAATGTTTTGAAATGATATTGAATAAGGGGTTTTGTCAAGTTAAAAAAAATCCAAAAAGTTAGTGGGTGGGGCAAGCCCCAACTCGGCTTTTTTTTCTAGGGAAATGTTGTGTTTTTTGTGTTTTTTTCATGTTTCCAAATGTTTCCGAAAAAAATTAAAAATTGGGTAGGGGGGTGGGTGATTGGGGTCTGACTAATCCGAGTTTTTCTCGAATTTTTGCATTTTTTTCAACTTGACAAGACCCCTAAGACTTTATTCAAGAGATCATCCTCCACCGTCTGCGAGAACTGCACATTGAAGGCGTTTCCCAACACTTTATTCAAGAGATTATCCTGCACCGCCTAGGAAAGCCTTTTGAATTCCACACTTTCCAGATTGATATAAGCAGGTGCGCCGTTTAGCTTGGCTGATCAATAATATTTATCTGGTCACGCCCCAGATCCTTAGAAAGTTGCCCATGCTGCGCATGTGGGTGAGCCTGCAGTGTGTGTGCAAAGGGAAAACTATACAAAGCAGAGGTAGTTTAGAAATGTATTAATACATTTAAGCTATGAATCCACATACACGTGATGCGTGAAGCGTGATGCTTATTGCAAGAATCCAAATGTACGTCAAAATTTGATGTGCGATGCGTCAAAGTTATATTTGCTGAAAGGATCACCCAGTCCGGATATGCAGTGGCAGATTGATATTGTATGGTATGTACTAACTTCATAACAATATTAACAATATTTCATTTTACGTGTGTTTATTTTCAGGTAATATCCAATAGGCCTATATCAATTCATCAAGTCCATAGCTTCTGCTATGCTATCCCGAATGTTGCTTATACAAATTATATCCTTAATGGTGAACGCTCATCTACCAGATTAACTGACTTCTCAATATACTCATCATCAATTGGGGTGTGTGGCACAATGGAATTGTCAGATGAAATTTACAATGACCGTGTCAGCACAAGTTTGCCCGTGGATCATGCATGGATCTAGGGGGTACCAGAAAGAATCATGTTATGTCATGTTATGCTCGCATGATGCGTGTTGACCACTCACTGCGTGTTGACAGCTGTGAAAACGCGAGTCCAAAAGTAATGTGCATCACATGCAAGTGGAGACACTTTTTTATTTTCAATGATTTAGGTGAACACGCATCACTCATCCTGCCTCACGCTTCACGCATATGTGGATTTGTAGCTTTAACCTGTTGCAGTAAAAATGACATGTTGCCTTCATTTCCATTGCCTTGCTTATATGTTGATGGGTTGACCATTCTTAATTGTATTCATTTCCACATCAATTTCCATAGTATTGGTTTAGCAGTAAATTTGTGCTTATGTAACAACACATGCTTGATATAGGTTGAATCTGTGTTATTTCTAATATTTATTTTTCCAGTATGTTGTGCTTCGGATCTAATTTAAATTCAATATCTGCATTGTTCATGGTTTAAGACCCAAAGTTATTGCTTATAATGTGCAAGGTTATGCATGAAGAAAAAAATGATGCATTCTGAAAGTATATTTTTTATCTTACAAAATCTTGAAAATGGTGATTTAAGCATATTGTAAGGCGAGAAAGAACGACGTCATAGAGCCTGGAGTATGAGTTTGTGCATCTGACTTAAGAAAACAAGTTGTAATCATTGTTTTGTTGGGGGCCCAAAGCCTATGTCTGATAGCCATGTGTTATTTATCATGGTTGTTTCCCCTGGTTTTACAGATGAAGAAATGAATTGGAAGCTACACAAATATGAATGAATAGAACATGATTATTACTAGATTGAAAAGGCAAAGGGTTAAAAATGTTTGAAATGTTGTGAATTAATGTCTTAGGCAAATTGGAAATAGCAACGTCATATTTTATAGCTTTTGTTAGCTTTTTGTGTCTAATTTCCATTGAAGTTTTAGAGGTTATACGCTTTTATTATGCTTTTGCAAATAGCAATTTTGAAATCACTGTATTTGAATAAGCTTGAAACTTATCTCAAGACACTTTGAATTCGGAATGAATCTTTCTTTTCTACACTCAAGCGATTTTATCAGTTCTATTTTCATATTTGTGATTTGTGTGAATGACAATACATTGTATATTTTAGCTATATTTGATTTTATCAATCATTATTTTGTTAAGCGATTTTAGAGGTCAACGGCTCATAATTGAACCTGGCAAACAAAAATTTTGAATTTTGAATATTCAAATTAGATTAAAACAGGTTTAAAATACTTTCACTGCAAAATGCCTTCCGCACTTTTTTAGAGCACATTTCCCCTATTTTGGACCAGACAATATAGAGTGTGAATGCAGTTTGAATGGTGGTAAAAAAGTTGTAGATTGAGGGCCAACAATAATACACAACCAATATTTATTTTACAATGTAGTCAGCTACAGCTATAGACATGTAGTGTTAGTTATATTATGTGTTTCAGCATGGCAGAGGGTGGACCACCACACCAGACATGTAGTGTTAGTTATATTATGTGTTTCAGCATGGTAGAGAGTGGATCACCACACCAGACATGTAGTGTTAGTTATATTATGTGTTTCAGCATGGCAGAGGGTGGATCACCACACCAGACATGTAGTGTTAGTTATATTATGTGTTTCAGCATGGTAGAGAGTGGACCACCACACCAGACATGTAGTGTTAGTTATATTATGTGTTTCAGCATGGTAGAGATTGGACCACCACACCAGACATGTAGTGTTAGTTATATTATGTGTTTCAGCATGGCAGAGAGTGGACCACCACACCAGACATGTAGTGTTAGTTATATTATGTGTTTCAGCATGGTAGAGAGTGGACCACCACACCAGACATGTAGTGTTAGTTATATTATGTGTTTCAGCATGGTAGAGATTGGACCACCACACCAGACATGTAGTGTTAGTTATATTATGTGTTTCAGCATGGTAGAGAGTGGACCACCACACCAGACATGTAGTGTTAGTTATATTATGTGTTTCAGCATGGTAGAGATTGGACCACCACACCAGACATGTAGTGTTAGTTATATTATGTGTTTCAGCATGGCAGAGAGTGGACCACCACACCAGACATGTAGTGTTAGTTATATTATGTGTTTCAACATGGTAGAGATTGGACCACCACACCAGACATGTAGTGTTAGTTATATTATGTGTTTCAGCATGGTAGAGAGTGGATCACCACACCAGACATGTAGTGTTAGTTATATTATGTGTTTCAGCATGGCAGAGGGTGGACCATGACACCAGACATGTAGTGTTAGTTATATAATGAGTTTCAGCATGGCAGAGAGTGGACCACCACACCAGACGTGTAGTGTTAGTTATATTATGTGTTTCAGCATGGCAGAGGGTGGACCACCACACCAGACATGTAGTGTTAGTTTTATTATGTGTTCTAGCATTGCAGAGGGTGGACCACCACACCAGACATGTAGTGTTAGTTATATTATGTGTTTCAGCATGGCAGAGGGTGGACCATCACACCACACATGTGACAATGATGACCAAACAGAGACGATGGACAGTGGTGTCTTCAGTCTGCTGCTTCAGTCACTAGACTCAGGTAAAATATATACAGTGGATAGAGTTTTTATGTGATCATGATTGTACCTTTAACAATCACATGACAAATCGTCGTGGTTACTAGGTACCTCACTATGAAAAACATTATTTAAGCATCAAAAGTCTGCATCTCCAGTATGTGAATTTAGTGTACTGACATAGTGTACTGATCACACAGCTAGCTATGTTATTTACTGGTTTTGATTGTTTATTTCAACTTTAATTGGAAAGCAAATAAAAAGTATTGTATTGTATCATTTAACTACCAGATGTAGGTTATGTGTTATATTTGGCTAAATTTGGTCATGTCTTGTTTTGTGATCATCTCAACTGTACACACACCCTACTTTCACCAGTATCACGTGTGTCCCCCTGACGCAAATTGTATAAATAATCATCAATAATCACCAATAAAAAAACTTACACTAAAAAATAAGGTCCAGTGCTACTTCTGCCGGACAATTAAGGAAGAGGAGTTATATGGTAAACACTAAACGATACTTTAATTTTATGCTTCAGGTGACGAGCCAGCATCAATGAGATGTGAGAGAGAAGATGTGAGTGACCAATCACTTCCATTTATAGGTGAGACAAAATCATGTTTACATTTATTGATTAATTTGTTATCTTAAATTAATATACAAATCAACTCACTTTAAATTATGTTATTCTGATCGAAAGCAGTACTCAAGTAAAGTCATACTATTTTTGTTCAGATGATGGTGAAAACAATCATGTGGATAGAACTATACCCCCACCAGCACATGTACAGCCTGATAAGACAAATGAAGACAGTCATGCAGAAAAAACCATGTCCCCACCAGCACATGTACAGCCTGACCTTGACCGCCTAAGGATTCTCGCCTCTGTGGTGGGGTCTTGTCAGAATGTCGACAGCAGTGAATATCAAGATACTGGTAGTAAGATATCAGCACGAAGATCAGAGATCCGTCAATCTTATACTCGGGGTGATAAACGCAGAATGCCACCCCGCATACCAGAAATCCGCCCAACATGTGACGTTCATATAATTTATGACACAGAACATGTTGGAGCTGATGACCCTGTAGAGTTGGTCAGACAGCTAGAGGACGAGCTGGAGAAACATGACTATACATATACAGACTGTGGCAGAGACTGTCTGCCCGGGAGATCAACTGACCAACAACAGATAGACATGATAACCCAGGCGGATTTTATCGTCTGTTTTATCTCCCTCTGTCAAGGACAGGTGTCTCCAGGACACATTAACCATCTCAGGAGGACATTGACGACCAAACAGCGGCCTGGCCTCACCAACAGGGTCATCCCTGTGTTCTGTCATATGTCAGCGGGACAAGTTACGGGCATAGTAACTGCTCACCTTCTTGAGATGATATTGATGAACCATATAATAGCCAGCCACAGAGACCTGACATACATAGAGAAAGTCATGCAAGCATTGGCAGCAACACCATCAGGTAAAATCACATATTTACTATTACATAATATATGATCAGAGAACCAAACATAATTAAATAGTTAGATTAGATTTCATTGTAATTGTAAATTGTATTTCAATGTAAATCGGGAAATATTTGCACCTGTTTTATATTGGTGGCATTTGATATAAAACGCCAATCTTCTCTCATTCAAGGTATATACCAGGGAGGGTAAATTTTAATTCCCCAAACAGCTAAGCCGGAGTTTAAAGCCACCAATATTTCCCAGTTTACTATACCTTGGTTAAAGTGAAAATTAATTTTACAAGGGCATTCAATGTGAGATTTTACTCACTTAATAAGGTGTCCTGCTACAGCGACATGCACCTTTTCATATATTGTATTGCTACAATGACATCTTCCCCTTTCATGTTGCATATTGTCCTAATAAGAAGGCGCAAAATGAAAATAGTTGCCACTAAGGTGTAGAAGTTGCTATGTTTGCTGTCTACACCATCTGCACAAAACAGTGTTTAATTGTAATATTACACTGTTTGCTTTACGTTATTCTGCTTGTTATGTTACAGAGGCTCAACTGGTGAAAGTCTACAATAAGGACTTACCCGACAAATGCTGCCCTCTGTTCAGATTGGAGGAGGCTCTGTTTATTCCTCGTGAGCTGATAGATATATACCTACAGCCCAAGTGTCTGATTCATGAATACCGGAGAGGTCAGAAAGTGGTGAATTCACGTTTGTCAGGCCTGACCTCTATCCTAGAGGTCACCGAGCAGGCTGATCCAGGTGGGAGGATTATTGTGAGTGCGTCAGCGGGACTCGGGAAGTCTGCTTTCTCATCACACACGACAAGATTATGGTGTCAAGGTCAAGTCATGGACAAATACAAGCTGTTATACCTGTTATTACCTAGGTATATACATAGACACGCTGAGCCAATAGAGAGGATCATCTGTACAGATCTGAAGCTACACGCTACATCAGCAGAAGCCGAGGTAAGAAGAACCATCAAGTTTAACGCTGAAAACATGGCGTTCATCATTGACGGTTACGATGAGGTGATGGAGAGAGATCAGCGCCACACCAGCCTTAATCAGGTCATCTCTGGTGAAGTGGCTAAGGATTCCAAGGTGGTGATCACCACGAGGCCACACTGTGTGAACCACCTGACTAAGCTTTGCCAGGATAGCTATGTATTGGTGACGTTACTGGGCCTCACCACAGCCGCATCAGAAAAATACATAGAGAAGATGTGTGTGGAAGAAGACAGTAGTGAAGCCAAGAAACAGGCTGCTCAGCAGATATTGTCACATATTCCAGAGGAAGCCAGACATGTTCCTCTTCTACTGAACATGGCTGTCATCATTAATAGGTGAAACAGAGAACACCCCACGGAAGCCAAAGCTTTCCCTCAAACAAGAACTGTCAGTGCTGTCCTTGGGCGTGTTATTGCCATGTTCATTTCTCTACAAGTAGAAAAAGATGAAGGTCTGAATACAGTTCCTGTTTATGTGTCCCCAAATGATGAAAACGTGCGGAATCATCACACAATAGAAAAATTCTCTAAAATGTGCTTTGAATCGATAAAAAAGAAAGATTTTGAGTTTACATCTGAAATTCTTCGTCGTTTTCGTTTGCATGAAAGTAAATCACTGAATCAGCTTGGTTTCCTGGAAATAACAGATGATGAGGAAGGAAAGGTTTTGTCTGCCAGGTGCATTCATAATCAACTTATGGAGTACTGTGCTGCGATGCACGTGGCAGACGACAGTGATGCTTTGCAGTATATACTAAACTTATTCACCACAAAGATAATGTCAGAAAATCTTGGCTTCTGGCAGGACACGCTGATATTTTCAGTTGGAATTAACCATGAAGTCTTGTCTGCTATATCTGGGAGTAGTTTTGCATTGAGGGTATCACTTGACGAGGATAAACGGCATCAATGTCTGGACCTGAGTTATGAGGCTCGACTGATGCACGAGACAGATTCCATGGAGGCGAGGGAACAGTTCTGTGAAGCTCTGATGAAAGCTCCTCTGAAACTAACAAGGGCAAACGAGGTAATTTAATGTGAATAAGCAATAATCACAAAAATTGAATTATTATTTTTATGCTATTTATTACCATAGTTATTGTCATTGTTATTATTATTTTGTTTAGCCATGCTTAGCAACATTGTCCTCGGCTAACACATTACTAGCATCACTTGGTATCAAGCGATACATCCATCTCCTAAAGAAAGTGTATGGTGATGACCTTGTGGCTGATGAGGCTAACGAGGAGAGGGGTCAGCTGAGGGGAAGGGACAGGAAGAGAATCCTGACAGGCTCCATGCCTCTACTCACCTGTATGTCCTTTCTGTCCCTGACGGAGACATCTCATCTGGTGGTGAAAGCAGCCAACCTGAAAGTCATCAATGACATCAAACAGGTCTGTATCATCATTGAAACCATATTTTTACATAATTTGTTTGGATTAAATATTACATCTGACGCTATAGTGGGCCTATAATAACGTCAGAGGCTGGTAGGTTGTCACAAACATAACATTTACACCTAAAAATTAGCCAAACATGAATACTAATTTGAATACATTCCTTCCACGAATTCGTGTCAGTCTAGCTGAGTGATTGATCAGAATTTTTGCTTCAATTTCTTTATATATACTCCAGAACAGCATTACATCATCCACCATGCAATTTTAAATGTTTTTATTTTTTTAATCTTAAGTTACATTATTTTATTATTTTATTTTATGTCACATTCAGCATAATCATATAATGATATTCATTGTTTTTTTCATTCCCTATCACCCCACCCTCACTGGCGTCACGTCACCATGTGTAGGTCTACGACATTCATCTCATCAATGGACGACTGCACTGTTTTTCATCGTATTGCAATGTCACGTAAATGACCATTAGTGCAGAAAACGTAAAGCAATGATTTACTACTACCACTATCACAGGTCTAGTTTATCCATTATTCATGTCTGACAAAAAGTGCTTTATTGATATAAAATATTAATACAAATATCGCATTCTTCATAATCATTTAGTGATATTCATAGTCTTTTCTGCATAGTAATTACCAAAATTGGCCCCTATCTACCCAAATTTATATTTAACGGGCATCACATGATTTTCGCTGATTGATTAATCCTATTGCACCGATAAAAAAATTACAAAAAATATATTGAATATTTCAAAAGTAAGACCATTTGACAGGTAATCAAATTGTAGAATTTCATAAGAACGTCAAATTTTTAATTTACTACATGTATAAGCTGTATATGTTATGAGGGTGCACTTGGGTTAGAAAACGAATCAAACAAACGGCGAATCGCCTGTTCTTAGGGTTCGAACATCGAGGATTTCAGCTTATAAATAGTGTAAAAAACGACCCTAAAAATGTATACCTATTTGTATCTATATCTATATAATTTTTCCTTAATAAAAAGCGAATAGCGAAGCAAAAAATGGGTAAAAAGTGAACTGGGAATAATCCATAATTTCCAGGACCCATATGTAACCTCTGTTATGACATATTACTCTATTTGTCTCATCTCACATTGAGCTGTGCATGTTATGACATATTACTCTATTTGTCTCATCTCACATTGAACTGTATATGTTATGACATATTACTGTATTTGTCTCATCTCACATTGAGCTGTATATGTGATGACATATTACTGTATTTGTCTCATCTCACATTGAATTGTATATGTCATGACTTATTACTGTGTTTGTCTCATCTCACGTATATGTTATAATATGTATATGTTATGATATATTACTGTATTTTTTTCATTTCACATTAAGCTGTATATGTGATGACATATTCCTATATTTGTCTCATCTCTTATTGGGCTGTATATGTTATTTTATATCACTATATTTACTTAATTTCACATTAAGCATTTTTTCATTTCACATTAAAGGGACTGGCCCAGGCTAAAATCATAAAAAAATCGATGATTTTATTTTGGCTTTTATTTTGGCTTTTTAATATGACCACATATATTACATCATATGGTCATATTAAGAAGCCAAAATAAAATCACCGATTTTTTGATGATATTAGCCTGGGCCGGTCCCTTTAAGCTGTATATGTTATGACATATTACCGTATTTGGTATTTGTCTCACATTGAATTTCCCATGTTTTTCGAACAGACTCTGACACATGATGTACGTCACATTGAGATCGCTGATGACGTCATATACACCCCAGAGCAGCTAACCTCTCTCATCCGCTCAGTGGCGCCATCTGCTGGGATGGATACCTTAACAGTACAATGCCCACCAGAGGGGGTTACTGGCTCAGCGACTTACACTCATAAAGTCAAGGAGATGGTGATTAAATGGTGTGCAGTGAACATGGCTGATATCACCAGCCTGATACGCCACCTGGACGTGGGTCACATATACATGAGGAATGTCAATCTAAAAGTGAACATGGCTGAGATCACTAGCCTGACGCGCCACCTGGACGTCGAGCACATGGAGATGGATGACGTCACACTGCGTGTTGACGGCGAGGTGAGCACTGTTATTTATAGGCTATTTTAACCAATAAAATGTCTTACGTTTTGTCAGACAATGATTATCACACGCTTATTACATTACATACCCTACACTGTTGACAGGATGGAGAACATTATAAGCTCAAGAATCTGTCCCTCAGTGTGAGATATGACGTGTTTGCCTGGATGTTCGGCGGGTTGTCCTCATCACCAGGTGACATGGCCTTCACAACAGAACACGGCAGTGGGAGAGCTGGGACGGTGAGTGTGACTAACAGCAGTGTGTGTAAGCTGAGACGACTGGCGTCTGTAATAAAGATGAAGATACTGTGGATACAAGGCACTCTGAGAGATGACAGGGGTCAGCATGGGTCACCTGATGACGTCACTCAGGTCAGTCAAACAGTCTGTCTGAAACACGGACCAATACCAATTATAATATAAGTCCATGGTATGAACTAATATTACTATGTGGCGCATGCAAACCGTTCAAATGGCTGTGATTTGCAATACTCTCTACTGTCATGTCAGGACAGTGAGGTAGGATGCTGACTCAAGCTGGAATTATAGTGTTTATATAGATAGACATTAATGGCCGTATTCATAAAACGAGGCTAAGACTGCGCTAACTAAGCCTCTGGGATAACCTGGAGGTTAACATTAACCCATATTCATGAAGTAGGGTTAGGCTTAACACGGTGTTAGCCGGAGCAGGTTAGCGACGACAAATTAGTCCTGCTTAGGGGTCAGTCTAAACACCGGGTTGGCATCACAAACCACATTGCTTTAGCGATATTAACTACATATCTTTAAATACAGGTACTTATGTGGGGGAGGGGGGTGTCAATACATGATATAATCTTGTATCTCAAGCTGCATGTTAGAATTTTTCTATTTTTGTTGTACCTAAAAAGTACAAAATCCTATGCGTTTCCCCCATGGGTTTCCGAAGATCTGTTCTGAAACAAAACCCTGCCGGATATCAGGCATATAAAATTAATTATGGCCGATTGTAGTAGGTTAAAGTTCACTAACCCCAGTGTTTTTGCAATACGAAAGAAATGCCCCATGGGCTTCCGAGATCTGCTTCAGAAACGAAACGCGGACAGATTGCCGGCCGAAGATCTGAGGTGACGCAAGTACCCCCGCACCAACTTCGTCGAGTGGAGGATAAAGTGACTGTTTATTTCACAACATACTACCAGCTCTGGAACATTTATATTGGCAGGTTGCATCTTTCTATATATGAAAGTAGGCTCAACTGATATCAGTGCCAACTCTAAAAATTACTGCTAAACGTCGCCTTCGACAAAATATTTTTGTATTTTGAAAAAAGCGAACATTTCTTATGCATAAAACTTTCAAACAAAATCTTACCAAACTGTTGAACAATGTCGCTGCACAATTTTGAAATTTTGCACATACTATTGTGTAGTCATGGGGCGTCTACGCTGAAAATGTATTTATTATATGTATGTTAAATAAACTATAGGTGCCTACAATATTTTTCAAGGACATTTTGAGGCCAGTCGACCCATCGCCAGACAAAAGTGCTTGTAAAATTGCATGATAATTGGTTGAGAATTGACTGAAAAATCAGCGCAAATGATTCACCATGGTTAACAGTGGACCATAGACTATATAGTCAGATTCACCTTAGGCTAAATTCGGTAACCTGCGTGAATGAATTTCGCCGATTCCTCAGTGAATTCTGAACTAATTGTAATTGTCATTAAACTGTACACACACTGTTTTCTAATCATGCGAGACTACTCTGAAAATTTCGCGAAGTGTTAGAAGGTATTTCAGAAGTCAGGGTGGCGTTTCACTAAGCGATCTTTAAGGCAAAAATGATCTTTAAAACGCCAAATCCTCCTTAAATAAAGATTTATCCTTAATTAAAGATTTGACTGTTTCACAAACGATCATTAAGGAGTGTTCTTTAAGTCAGCCGTTTCACTAAAGATTGTTAAGGCGAAATCTTTAATTATAAAGATGAGATTTAAAGAGTGGTCGGGGGCACTCTTCAAACAGTTAAAGACGAGCTTTAACATAATATTTATTCATGAATTTGACTCTGTATTTTATCATTTGTGTAGAAAACGACAGCGCATCAATGATCAAAGTTGTAGGCCTAATCAGATGTTATATTTTTTCTTGAATTTAATATTCCTTTTACTCACAGTTTCGCTGATTATCTTCAACATTGATGTAGGTTAGTCTAGGCCCTGGTTAGGGCCTATACCTTTTCAACTCCAGAATAAATGTCTATAGCGACCAAGAATACTTGATTCCAACCTAACCTAAATAAAGCTTTGGTTTTGTGGCGGTAGCTGGTAGATATATATGCCTAGTATATCTACCCAGACATTGTACAAGTTCCGTGTGTGTACAATAATAAATGTGTAGTCTATGCCTAGATGGTGGGGTATCTGCTGGTAGGTGAAATATACTATAGGCTTTATCTCATAGAGGCAGGCGACATGCTTGGTTGCCTTTCTCCCAGATGCTATACAATATAGGCCTAGGCAAATTTCATTATAGGAGTGGCACGTTGTTAAGCTAGGCTAAACTAGGCCTATCATTAAATCTATAATTTCACCAGGTGGGCGTCGATATCTTCATGTTTACCAATCGGCCTACCCTGTGCTCTTGTCCTGTCACGGTCTGACGCACGGTCTAACAAGATTGATATACATTTACTGTTATTCAACTTGATCTGAATATAATTAGGCCTGAAGTGTCGACATTAAGTTATTTATTATTATATTTTATATATCTTTAATATTATTATCTAAAATCTTGACTGACTTAATTACATTTGTAAACAAAGAAACTAGGCCTACCGGTAGTGGTTCATTATACTATGGTAGACTACACGTGCTCCGGTGAATGTTTACAAAACAATGATGTCATCCAGCTGTCGGCAGATTGGTCAAAAACAACGGATGTTGTGGTGTTTCGTGCGATATGATGATCGTGCATAAATTATTTGGCACTTGGCGATAAAGATTAAAATATAAGGTAAAGATCGCGTTAGTGAAACGGTCAGACAGAAAGATCTTTAGAACACTGGATGATCTCTAGTCTAAGAATATTCTTGCCTAAAGATCAGTGAATGTTAGTGAAATGGCCCCCTGATCTTTTGACATGTAAGGAAATTCTGACAAGAAGTAAATGCGTTTATAGAAGGCAATATATATTTTTTTTTAATTTATTACATGTTGAATAGACTAACTTTCAAACTATGCAATATGTGTATATACGTTCTCGACAGTCCTTCTTTTCTCAGCAGATTCCATGATTTATTTTACATTTTTTGCGCCCTGAACTTGCTCTGTATGCTCCGTGCCCAGTGGAAACAGGGGGAATCCCCGTACGCTCTTCATAAAAATGTCGGATTAATGTCCTTAACCTGCAGTTGATTAATTGTAGCCTGAAGCAAGGTTCCACAGGGGGCCATTTCACTAACATTCTCTGATCTTTAGGCAAGAATATCCTTAGACTAAAGATCATGCAGTGTTCTAAAGATATTTCTGTCTGACTGTTTCACTAACGCGATCTTTACCTTATATC
The DNA here is from genome assembly GCA_964017125.1 of Flabesymbios commensalis. NCBI lineage: Eukaryota > Metazoa > Annelida > Polychaeta > Terebellida > Flabelligeridae > Flabesymbios > Flabesymbios commensalis. Next base: position 2,696,319 of record OZ024909.1, on the reverse strand, counting down.
TTAATCTTTATCGCCATGTGCCAAATAATTTATGCACGATCATCATATCACAGAATACACCACAACATCCGTTGTTTTTGACAAATCTGACGACAGCTGCATGACATCATTGTTTTGTAAACAGTCACCGGAGCACGTGTAGTCTACCATAGGATAATGAACCACTACCAATAGGCCTAGGTTCTTTGTTTATAAATGTAATTAAGTCAGCCAAGTTTCGAGATAATAATATTAAGGATATATAAAATATAATAATAAATAACGTAATGTCTACACTTCGGCCAAGTTATATTCAGATCAAGTTGAATAACAGTAAATTTATATCAATCTGTTTGGACCGTGCGTCAGACCGTGACAGGACAAGAGCACAGGGTAGGCCTATTGGTAAATGTGAAGGTAGACCTATCGACGCCTACCTGGTGAAATTATAAATTCAATTATAGGCATACGTTATATTAGCCTAACTTTACAATGCGCCACACCTATAATGTAATTTGCCTAGGCCTATATTGTATAGCCTCTGGGAGAAAGGCAACCAAGCATGTCGCCTGCCTGTATGAGATATAGGGCCTATGGTATATTTCACCTACCAGCACATACTGCACCATATACGCTACGCTTAGACTACACATTATTGTACACACACAATACTTGTACAATGTCTGGGTAGGATAGGCCTATATATCTACCAGCTACCGGCACATAACTGAGACTTTGTTTAGGTTAGGTTAGAATCAAATATTCAATGTTGAAGATAATCAGCGGAACTGTGAGTAAAACGAATAATTAATTCAAGAAAAAATATAACATCTGATCAGGCCTACAACTTTTATTATTGATGCGCTGTCGTTTTCTAAGGAATTGATAAAATACAGAGTCAAATTCATGAATAAACATATGTTAGCCATCGTCTTTAACTGTTTTAAGAGTGCCCTCGACCACTCTTTAAATCTCGTCTTTATTACTAAAGATTTCGCGAATCTTTAGTGAAACGGGTCACTTAAAGATCACTCCTTAAAGATCGTTCGTGAAACAGTCAACTCTTTAATTAAGGATAAATCTTTATTTAAGGAGGATTTGGCGTTTTAAAGATCGTTTTTGCCTTAAAGATCGCTTAGTGAAACGCTACCCTGATACCACTCGCCCACTAGCCATTAGCCCCTTGTTTTTTTGTTGTGGGCTAGCAAATTGCCATCAAAGGTAGCCCACTTGGCGACAAAGAACTAGACTAACTCATAATTTTATGACTTGGAAAAAATAAGTTACATTCTTCCAAGTCATTTGCATTTAAAGGCTTAAAATTGTTCATAGCTTGGTTAGTATCCATTGTTAACAGTTGCTACGCAATGTGTGACCAATTAACTACCTTAAAGCTACATAACCAAGTAATTTTTCTATTTTTATTAATGTTTTTAAATTGCAATTAATTCTACATAACAATGTTAAGGCTATGTTGTATTTTCTGTGTACAATCAAAAAGTGATAATTGTAACCCACATTTCAAGAAATTCAGGATCTTATTTTGTGTCAACCAAAAATCTTGTATTTTTGTAAAATTTTATTTTTCACGTTATCATGCAAATTATTTGCAATTCAAAAAAATTATAAAAACCTAAATATTAAGTGGTTAAATAGCTTTAACTTCACGATTACTATCTGGTTTTATGTGACATAAGTAGCAAATATTCCTTAGTCAAAAAATTAGCATCCAAAGGGCCCACATGGCTAGCAGAGTTTTAGTGGGTATCTGGTCCCCTGCTGAAGGTTGGTAACCCAGTACTAGCATCCCTTGATGAATACGGGCTCACTTGAATGCTAGCCTCGGGTTTACTAGCCTCCGTGTTAGCCATATGCTGCAGGCTGCTAGTATAGCCCAGGTTCATGAATACGGCTGTTAGTGCATTGTATTACATTAGTTATTATATCTCTGACATTTATACATCTAGGGGCAGTGTTTGACAGATATCCATCTAGTGTCTTGTATTACATCAGTTATTATATCCCTGACGTTTATACATCTAGGGACAGTGTTTAACAGATAGCTATGTAAGTGTCTTGTATTACATTAGTTATTATATCCCTGACACTATACATCTAGGGACAGTGTTTGACAGATAGCTATCTAGTGTATTGTATTAGATCAGTTATTATATCCCTGACACTATACATCTAGGGATCTAGGGGCAGTGTTTGACAGATATCCATCTAGTGTCTTGTATTTCATCAGTTATTATATCCCTGACGTTTATACATCTACAGGCAGTGTTTGACAGATATCCATCTAGTGTCTTGTATTACATCAGTTATTATATCCCTGACGTTTATACATCTAGGGACAGTGTTTGACAGATATCCATCTAGTGTCTTGTATTACATCAGTTATTATATCCCTGACGTTTATACATCTAGGGACAGTGTTTGACAGATAGCTATCTAGTGTATTGTATTAGATCAGGCATTATATCCCTGGCACTATACATCTAGGGATCTAGGGGCAGTGTTTGACAGATAGCTATCTAGTGTCTTGTATTTCATCAGTTATTATATCCCTGACGTTTATACATCTACAGGCAGTGTTTGACAGATAGCTATCTAGTGTCTTGTATTTCATCAGTTATTATATCCCTGACGTTTATACATCTACAGGCAGTGTTTGACAGATAGCTATCTAGTGTCTTGTATTTCATTAGTTATTATATCCCTGACGTTTATACATCTAGGGTTCGTGTTTGACAGATAGCCATCTAGTGTCTTGTATTACATTAGTTATTATATCCCTGACACTATACATCTAGGGGCCGTGTTTGACAGATAGATATCTAGTGTCTTGTATTACATTAGTTATTATAGCCCTAACGTTCATACATCTAGTGACAGTGTTTGACAGATAGCTATCTAGTGTATTGTATTACATTAGTTATTATATCCCTGACACTATACATATAGGGGCAGTGTTTGACAGATAGCTAACTAGTTTCTTGTATTACATTAGCTATTATATCCCTGACGTTTATACATCTAGGGGCAGTGTTTGACAGATAGCTAACTAGTTTCTTGTATTACATTAGCTATTATATCCCTGACGTTTATACATCTAGGGGCAGTGTTTGACAGATAGCCATCTAGTGTCTTGTATTACATTAGCTATTATATCCCTGACGTTTATACATCTAGGGGCAGTGTTCGACAGATAGCTAACTAGTTTCTTGTATTACATTAGTTATTATATCCCTGACGTTTATACATCTAGGGGCAGTGTTTGACAGATAGCCATCTAGTGTCTTGTATTACATTAGCTATTATATCCCTGACGTTTATACATCTAGGGGCAGTGTTCGACAGATAGCTAACTAGTTTCTTGTATTACATTAGTTATTATATCCCTGACGTTTATACATCTAGGGGCAGTGTTTGACAGATAGCCATCTAGTGTCTTGTATTACATTAGCTATTATATCCCTGACGTTTATACATCTAGGGGCAGTGTTTGACAGATAGCCATCTAGTGTCTTGTATTACATTAGCTATTATATCCCTGACGTTTATACATCTAGGGGCAGTGTTTGACAGATAGCCATCTAGTGTCTTGTATTACATTAGCTATTATATCCCTGACGTTTATACATCTAGTGACAGTGTTTGACAGATAACCATCTAGTGTCTTGTATTACATTAGTTATTATATCCCTAACGTTTATACATCTAGGGGCAGTGTTTGACAGATAGCCATCTAGTGTCTTGTATTACATTAGCTATTATATCCCTGACGTTTATACATCTAGGGGCAGTGTTTGACAGATAGCCGTCTAGTGTCTTGTATTACATCAGTTATTATATCCCTGACGTTTATACATCCAGGGGCAGTGTTTGACAGATAGCCATCTAGTGTCTTGTATTACATTAGCTATTATATCCCTGACGTTTATACATCTAGGGGCAGTGTTTGACAGATAGCCATCTAGTGTCTTGTATTACATTAGCTATTATATCCCTGACATTTATACATCCAGTGACAGTGTTTGACAGATAGCCATCTAGTGTCTTGTATTACATTAGCTATTATATCCCTGACGTTTATACATCTAGGGGCAGTGCTTCACAGATAGCTATCTAGTGTTATATTATTTATTATATCTCTGACGTTTATACATCTTGGGGCAATGTTTGCAGATGGCAATCTAGTGTCTTGCATTATATTATTTATTATATCTCTGACGTTTACACATCTTGGGGTGATGGTAGATATTTATTTTATTTTAATACATTAGTTATTATATGGTTGAGATATATATGTCTAGGGGTAATGTTGAACCTATTAGTCATTATATCCTTGTCATTTGTACAGCTGTGGGCAGTGTATGACAGGTAGATATTTAGCTACAAATAGAACGTGTATAATCGATTTATATGTTATGGCTACTATGTTTACTTTCATATACAAAAGAAATACAAAACCTTTGCAATCAATAATTCGCCAGCATTTCTCAAATACGGGACCCCACGTTTACAGTCAACAATGCTACCAAATGCAATACTAGTATTAGGTTGTCCTTAATAACTGTACTGGTTTTGCATCTGGTGATTAATTTAAAGTAGATACTGTAGCACATTGACAACTACTTTTATACTCATGTAAAACATGTTGCTGCACCTAGACCAGAGCTGTGGTCCCATCCATTTTTTTTCAATTCCAAATTAAATATCAAATATTTTTTGTCAATTTCAATTCAATTCAATTACCTTTGGTTTAAAAAAATCTAAAGTCCATTCCTAAAAAGTAAATTTCCAAATCTATCCCCCCCCCCCCGTCCCCAAGAATAAAATATTTGAAACACTTGACATAAAATACATTCTATTTTATTATCTTGTAAACATTTTTCATCATGTTAAAACATGTTGAACTTAATAGCCTTTAGAATTAAACATATTTAAATTAAATTAAAAGTAACAAGCATCAGCTCTTCAAGCTTGTCATCGCTCAAACAGCATTTGTCGAGACGAAACAATTGTCCATCAATGCTGAAGTCTTTCCACAGGGGCTGATGATGCTCTGACTTAATCAAATATTAAATAGTTTGAAATACAATTTTCATAAACGAAGAAAAAAAAGACATCAAAATAATTGGCCCATTGTCTGCGGCGCTGGCCCAACAATAAATGAACATTGGTTCAGCGTCTGGTGTTTGTTGGGCTCCCCTAACCCAGCAAACATGACATGTTAACTCAATGTTGCCTTAATGTTGCTGCACCGCCTGCAACGCTCGCCAAATATTAAATCAGCATTGGCTCAAAATCTCGTGGGAACGCATAAATTTTAAGGTCCCAATATTTATTTTGCACTATTGCTCTATTACTATATACAGCACATGCATAAAATTTACATTTACCGTATGAACCGGCAATAATTGATAGCAAGCGATATTCGTGTTCTTATAGTCATTCATTTGCCGAAGTGGAATTATGATGATTGTTTTATGAAATAAAGACCTCCAAATGGCAAAAATGTTATACATACTGAAATTATTTTAGGCCTTTAAGACAAGCACTAATTTAAAAAAAACATACGTTCGAAACTTAGGCCAATGCGTCATTATAGTCAGATTCATAATAAATTCATCAACCAGGATTAATGAAATTCGCGGATTTCTCAATCAATTCTAAACCAATTTTCTTGAAATTTTACACACACTATTTTACATTCATGTCGTGACTACCTGGAAAATTTCGCGAAGTTTTCATAAGTATTTTAGAAGTTAGATCATTTGACATGTAATACAATTTCAAGACGAAGCTGATGGGTTTCTAGAGGGCAACATTTTTATTTATTTACTACATCTCAAATGGTCTAACTTCTCAACTACTCATCCAAACTTCGCGAAACTTTCAGTGTAGTCACGACATGAATGTAAAATAGTGTATGTAAAATTTCATGAAAATCGGCGAATTTTCTTTACCACGGTTAACCCATTAAAGCCCAACTTTTTAAAACAGAGCCTCCTAGTCGAAAATATAACACATTGCTACGATTGGACCATCATTACTATTCTAAATTTGAATTAAAAAAAAATGTTTTTGAAAAGTGGTTTCTCGGACTGGCAAATTTTTTTGCCAGTGGGCTTTAGAGGGGTCAATGAAATATGCTTATTGTGACCAGTAGTAGTATTAGTAAATCATTGTTTTACATCACTTTTCGGCACAAATTGTTTTTTAAGTGACATTGTAATACGATAAAAACGTTGTAGTCAATTGATGAGATGAATGATGTACAGATGATGATGTGAGGGTGGGGTGATAGAGCATGGTGGGTTATTGAGAGCGTTTTCCTTCGTTCGCCCAGTAAGGGGTTCTGTGCATGTCTAGGGTATCCACCCCCAGACATGCTCAGACTTGGGTTTCGCTGTGCAATTTAATGCTGAAACTCCGTGGCATTTCACGCAGCGATTAGATTATGGCCAGATACGAGGAGGCTGCAGCTTCCCTTGGATGATTGCTGTAGACTAGTGCTTCCGTACCATGCCGTATAGCATGCAACTGATGGAACAGATCTCTAATGACCCTCCCCGGATGGGGGCGACAAGTACAGCTACTAACAATCATCCCAGTACCCCTAGATATGGTCGATGTAGTGATCAACGCTGGTAATCACTCCCACGAGTAGTATCATACATAAATGTATTTTATTTCATACTGAGACTAGGGGGGCTGTTTCCAGACCCGCAAATATACGGTTTTACGTGATACATGTATATTCAAAACCACAAGTTAAAACTGAGCCTTATTGGCTTCTCACGGATGAACTGCTTTGTGCCATGTTTACCAAAATAAGGTATCATGGTTTCGTCAATGCTGAAATCCTCAGCCACATCTGTCTGCTTGAAAACTCCAGTCAACTCTTCAAGTATCGGTCGAACCTTGTATTAGGCCTATCTGTCACCTAACAAATTAGTATTATCTCTAAAATAAAGATCACGTATGATGACATCAAACCTGTTCTGCCTCAGAGAATCAGAGACCAGAGAATTATGAATATCAGCTCATTCTGACCAATAAAGCCGGCTATATGATGATCGGCTGTATCCAGACAGAAGCATGATGCCTAACAATGGTAGAGCCTCCATCTTATCTACACCGAGGCTTATTTCCTTTTGCTGAGAATATAGGTTGTACTCCCACTGCATGCTATCAACCAGATTGTGGGGGAACATTGAGGAAATACGGTCCCAGGAAATTTAACATTCTCTTTCAATAAATATTGTACATTTCATACACATCTTAATGACACCATGTACTTCCTCGCTTTCTGATCTGCTTTACAGTAGTTGGCTCATCCCTCGCAGCGTATTCAAACATGGAAATGATATAATTCATCATTTATATCATAAACATATCAATCAAAGACACCCGTAAGTGCCCACTAGCAAATTTTCTTGCCAGTACCTACATCTTCAATTGCAATGTCTTCCTAGTATATGTCATCTAGCAGACAAACAATTATTATTAGAAAAGGATGCAGATGTGCTTAACATATCAGTATGCTCAGGGATTTAGTACCAGACAGTCTACATAATAAACATAATGTATTTCGTTGCATCATTTTACAGAATGGTTTATTACTACTGACTATAATACCGTGTATTATCCCACTGGCAATTTTTTTTGCCATGTAAATTATTGATCTTTTTATGCACAGGTATGAATATTTTTTCAGCATTACAATTACATGGTGAAAATCACCACACCTGACAGTTTCTTTATGAATATTGACTTACTTCCTACAAGATATGTAATAAACTACTCATTGGTATTTTCCACGACGATGAAGTAGCATTCTGGAAGTACTATTTTCCGACAAACTTGAGCGTTGCTAAGCGTTGGTATCAACTATCAATCGCATAAAATGTAGTTAACCAAGACAACAAGTGAATCCGACCATAGTTACACAATGCAATGCAGTACATCAGTTAAACAGTGTGGTCATGCTTGGGTGAATATATGTGGAAAACACCCAGCTAAAATAATAGGACAATTATTTTCAGGAATTAAACCCAACAAACACTAAATGTTGACCTAATATAATATTGGCCCGTCGTCTGCGATGACGGCCAAGCATTAAGCCAATGACAGCTCAGCGGCTCATGTTTGGTGGGAATTCAGCGCGTAGAAGGTAATCCTCTAGCACTAACATCTCGACCACACGTTTACACCACCATGTGGGAGCAAATCAGCAATCTCCTTAGAACTATTATTTAGACTACACACATGATTTCTATTACTTAATCTTGATTGTCTTAAATGAACATTCAAATAGACATTTTTACATGCAACTAAACTTTCCAATATAATACACATATCAATCAATCAGGTAATATTACGCTAGAGCGACATCAATAGTATCACAACGATTCATTATGCTGGTCACTGATGCTTTGAATAGATCTGTTTTAATTCCAATTCCCAGTCCAATTCCAAGAATTGAAGTTGGAATTGAATTCAATTCCATTTCAACTCCGGGATTGATGTCAACTCTAGGTGTATATATCAATTATAAATAGCATTATTTCTTGGCAGCCAGACAATCGGTAGGCATGTAGACACACATGCAGACTTGATATCTAGGCAGACAGGTAGACTGAAAAGCAGGCAGGCAGGAAGACATGCAGGCAGGAGGGCAAGTAGGTAAGAAGGCAAGTAGAAATGCATAAAGGCAGGTGTGACATTTAGACAGGCAGATAGAAGGGTATAGTAATTGCCATGATTGTTGTAGTGATGCTATTTTAGCTGCTGTTATCATTGTGGAGGTTGTTGTGAATATCATTATTGTGATGTTAGTATGAGTCGTCATCATGTGGTGACAATGTGTGTTATAACAGGTTGGCCAGGGTATAGATGAGCTGTATGTGTTATTATCATTATTATTATGTTATCACGAGTCGTCATCATGTCGTTATGTACATCATAACAGGCTGGTCAGGGTGTAGATCAGTTGAGTGTGCTCTGCCGCCAGAGTGTGACGTCACTCATCTCCCTGTACCGTGGGGTAGGACATGTAATCCTGTGGTCAGAGTGTGAACTGGTGGATGACACCCATCAGTCATCACCATCTCATCTCACACACCTGGTGAGTCACTCATGTTAGGATCATTTGACAACTTAAAGAATGTCATCAATTTATAATATATAATATAAGAAACGACAACTTATATATAAACATAACATTGTACAGTATAGCAATCAGGATAAGTTACTGTCTGTTGATGAAATATGCGTGATCGTGGCATCATTATAAATGAGGTTATATGGACCCCTCCCTCATTTAGGCCTATAGCATCTTAATCCTAATTCACTCTCAATTTAATCAGTATCATCATTGATTCAGTATCAATTTTACCACTGTCATCACTGTGGGTGTAATTGTCATTATCATTATTATTATGTTATCACGAGTCATCATCATGTCGCTATGTGTGTTATAACAGGTTGGTCAAGGTGTAGATGCGCTGTTGGTGGACTGCCGCCTGAGTGTGACGTCACTCATCTCCCTTAGCCTCGGAGCAGGACATGTAAAGCAGCTGACGTTGACTTCAACGTGTGAACTGGTGGACGACACCCATCAGTCATCATCATCTGATTATGCACACCTTGTGAGTGAATTGTATTATTACTATTAATTTTGTCAACTTATTAGTCCTTGGGAACATGTATGAAAACTCTCCGGCTGGAGGATTTTTAAAGACAGTAATTTTTAGACAGCTTATATATTATGTCTATTCAATATATGTTTATTTTCACTCAAACTATTGGGAATAGAAAAAAACCCTGAGATATCAAACACATACGACCCCTAAATTTTAAATTTATTATTAGAAAATTTAAAACACAATAGTTATGTTATTAGAAGATAATATGTGCATCAAAAATAAAACTAGTGATGTACAATTTTATCATACATGAACAAAGAATCTCCCCCAAGTCAGTTGTTTTACACGCCATTGTTAAACGAAGCTATATTATGAGAATTAAAACGTTTGGAAATTGTTTGACGATTATGTTGTAATACCATGAGCTTTTCGTGAACCATACTGGATGGTATCACTGCGGGAAACCATGAAGTAACATCAGAAATATACTTCAATCGTCATCATGAGTGGCGTCACCAAGGATTTTTAAATAAAAATAAAATATCCCCCTCCACTTTAGTAAAAAAAGTTAGGTCTTACACAAAGATTCCATATATTTTCCCCATTTGTGGGTGTGATTTGATGATCATATTGATATGTAGATTTACGCTCATGGCTACATTGTGTACAGCTTGGGCAATTAACCCATTTTGCCCCACACGCTGAGACATAACTGTGAAGGTTTGACTAGTATCAGTCATTTTGATCAGTGTATTTGTTAAAGTAACGTTGGGAAAACTCAGGACCACAACTTCCTAAATAAAACAAGATATGTAGACAGGTCGGCAGTCACAGCACAGCACAGTCACAGTCATTATAAGAGTGTGTGTTGTTAGAGGTGTGTCATGTAGACAAGCTGTGGCTGGGTGACCCCCATCATTATAATAGTGTATGTTGTTACAGGTGTGTCATGTGGACAAGCTGTGGCTCGGTGACCCCCATCATTATAATAATGTGTGTTGTTACAGGTGTGTCATGTGGACAAGCTGTGGCTCGGTGACCCCCATCATTATAATAATGTGTGTTGTTACAGGTGTGTCATGTGGACAAGGTGTGGCTGGGTGACCCCCATCATTATAATAGTGTGTGTTGTTACATGCTTGTCCACATGTAGTTATGTAGGAAACGACAACGTATATATAAACATAACATTGTACAGTTTAGCAATCAGGATAAGTTACTGTCTGTTGATGAAATATGCTTGATCCGTGTCATCATTATAAATGAGGTTATATGGACCCCTCCCTCATTTAGGCCTATAGCATCTTAATCCTAATTCACTCTCAATTTAATCAGTATCATCATTAATTCAGTATCAATTTTACCACTGTCATCATTGTGGGTGTAATTGTTATTATCATTATTATTATGTTATCACGAGTCGTCATCATGTCGTTATGTGCATTATAACAGTTTGGTCAGGGTGTAGACCAGCTGAATGTGGGGTGCCGCCTGAGCGTGACGTCACTAATCGCTTTGTGCCGTGGAGTAGGGCATTTGGAATGGCTGACGCTGTGGACAGAGTGTAAACTGGTAGATGACACCCATCAGTCACCATCATCTGATTATGCACACCTTGTGAGTGAATTGTATTATTCCTATTAATTTTGACAACGTATTAGTCCTTGGGAACATGTATGAAAACTCTCCCGCTGGAGGATTTTAGACAGCTTATATATTATGTCTATTCAATATATGTTTATTTTCACTCAAACTATTGGGAATAGAAAAAACCCCTGAGATATCAAACACATACGACCCCTAAATTTTAAATTTATTATTAGAAAATTTAAAACACAATAGTTATGTTATTAGAAGATAATATGTGCATTAAAAATAAAACTAGTGATGTACAATTTTATCATACATGAACAAAGAATCTCCCCCAAGTCAGTTTTTTTACACGCCATTGTTAAACGAAGCTATATTATGAGAATTAAAACGTTTGGAAATTGTTTGACGATTATGTTGTAATACCATGAGCTTTTCGTGAACCATACTGGATGGTATCACTGTGGGAAACCATGAAGTAGCATCAGAAATATACTTCAATCGTCATCATGAGTGGCGTCACCAAAGATTTTTGAATAAAAATAAAATATCCCCCTCCACTTGAGTAAAAAAAGTTAGGTCTTACACAAAGATTCCATATATTTTCCCCATTTGTGGGTGTGATTTGATGATCATATTGATATGAAGATTTACGCTCATGGCTACATAGTGTACAGCTTGGGCAAATTAACCCATTTTGCCCCACACGCTGAGACATAACTGTGAAGGTTTGACTAGTATCAGTCATTTTGATCAGTGTATTTGTTAAAGTAACGTTGGGAAAACTCTGGACCACAACTTCCTAAATAAAACAAGATATGTAGACAGGTCGGCAGTCACAGCACAGCACAGTCACAGTCATTATAAGAGTGTGTGTTGTTAGAGGTGTGTCATGTAGACAAGCTGTGGCTGGGTGACCCCCATCATTATAATAGTGTATGTTGTTACAGGTGTGTCATGTGGACAAGCTGTGGCTCGGTGACCCCCATCATTATAATAGTGTATGTTGTTACAGGTGTGTCATGTGGACAAGCTGTGGCTCGGTGACCCCCATCATTATAATAATGTGTGTTGTTACAGGTGTGTCATGTGGACAAGCTGTGGCTGGGTGACCCCCATCATTATAATAGTGTGTGTTGTTACATGCTTGTCCACATGTAGTTATGTAGGAAACGACAACGTATATATAAACATAACATTGTAAAGTTTAGCAATCATGATAAGTTACTGTCTGTTGATGAAAAATGCTTGATCCGTGTCATCATTATAAATGAGGTTATATGGACCCCTCCCTCATTTAGGCCTATAGCATCTTAATCCTAATTCACTCTCAATTTAATCAGTATCATCATTAATTCAGTATCAATTTTACCACTGTCATCATTGTGGGTGTAATTGTTATTATCATTATTATTATGTTATCACGAGTCGTCATCATGTCGTTATGTGCATTATAACAGTTTGGTCAGGGTGTAGACCAGCTGAATGTGGAGTGCCGCCTGAGCGTGACGTCACTAATCGCCCTGTGCCGTGGAGTAGGGCATTTGGAATGGCTGACGCTGTGGACAGAGTGTAAACTGGTAGATGACACCCATCAGTCACCATCATCTGATTATGCACACCTTGTGGGTGAATTGTATTATTCCTATTAATTTTGACAACGTATTAGTCTTTGGAAACATGTATGAAAACTCTCCCGCTGGAGGATTTTAGACAGCTTATATATTATGTCTATTCAATATATGTTTATTTTCACTCAAACTATTGGGAATAGAAAAAACCCCTGAGATATCAAACACATACGACCCCTAAATTTTAAATTTATTATTAGAAAATTTAAAACACAATAGTTATGTTATTAGAAGATAATATGTGCATTAAAAATAAAACTAGTGATGTACAATTTTATCATACATGAACAAAGAATCTCCCCCAAGTCAGTTTTTTTACACGCCATTGTTAAACGAAGCTATATTATGAGAATTAAAACGTTTGGAAATTGTTTGACGATTATGTTGTAATACCATGAGCTTTTCGTGAACCATACTGGATGGTATCACTGTGGGAAACCATGAAGTAACATCAGAAATATACTTCAATCGTCATCATGAGTGGCGTCACCAAAGATTTTTGAATAAAAATAAAATATCCCCCTCCACTTTAGTAAAAAAAGTTAGGTCTTACACAAAGATTCCATATATTTTCCCCATTTGTGGGTGTGATTTGATGATCATATTGATATGTAGATTTACGCTCATGGCTACATAGTGTACAGCTTGGGCAAATTAACCCATTTTGCCCCACACGCTGAGACATAACTGTGAAGGTTTGACTAGTATCAGTCATTTTGATCAGTGTATTTGTTAAAGTAACGTTGGGAAAACTCTGGACCACAGCTTCCTAAATAAAACAAGATATGTAGACAGGTCGGCAGTCACAGCACAGCACAGTCACAGTCATTATAAGAGTGTGTGTTGTTAGAGGTGTGTCATGTAGACAAGCTGTGGCTGGGTGACCCCCATCATTATAATAGTGTATGTTGTTACAGGTGTGTCATGTGGACAAGCTGTGGCTCGGTGACCCCCATCATTATAATAATGTGTGTTGTTACAGGTGTGTCATGTGGACAAGCTGTGGCTGGGTGACCCCCATCATTATAATAGTGTGTGTTGTTACAGGTGTGATACAAGTAGACAAGCTGTGGCTGGGTGACCCCCATCATTATAATAGTGTGTGTTGTTACAGGTGTGATACATGTAGACAATCTGTGGCTGGGTCACCCCATAATTATAATAGTGTGTGTTGTTACAGGTGTGTCATGTAGACAAGCTGTGGCTGGGTGACCTTCGTCATTATAATAGCGTGTGTTGTTACAGGTGTGATTCATGTAGACAAGCTGTGGCTGGGTGACCTTCGTCATTATAATAGTGTATGTTGTTATAGGTGTGATACATGTGGACAAGCTGTGGCTGGTTGACCCCCATCATTATAATAGTGTGTATTGTTACAGGTGTGTCATGTGGACAAGCTGTGGCTAGGTGACCCCCATCATTATAATAGTGTGTGTTGTTACAGTTGTGATACATGTGGACAAGCTGTGGCTGGGTGACCCCATCATTATAAGAGTGTGTGTTGTTAGAGGTGTGTCATGTGGACAAGCTGTGGCTGGGTGACCCCCATCATTATAATAGTGTGTGTTGTTACAGGTGTGTCATGTAGAGAAGCTGATTGTGAGGACCAGGCTGAGTCTTGTCCTCCTGGACTCACTACTGAGGCTGATACATGTGAACAAGCAATGGCTGGGTGACCCCCATCATTATAATAGTGTGTGTTGTTACAGGTGTGTCATGTAGAGAAGCTGATTGTGAGGACCAGGCTGAGTCTTGTCCTCCTGGACTCACTACTGAGGCTGATACATGTGAACAAGCAATGGCTGGGTGACCCCCATCATTATAATAGTGTGTATTGTTACAGGTGTGTCATGTGGACAAGCTGTGGCTGGGTCACCCCCATCATTATAATAGTGTGTATTGTTACAGGTGTGTCATGTAGACAAACTGTGGCTGGGTGACCCCCATCATTATAATAGTGTGTGATGTTACAGGTGTGTCATGTGGACAAGCTGTGGCTGGGTCACCCCCATCATTATAATAGTGTGTGTTGTTACAGGTGTGTCATGTAGACAAGCTGTGGCTGGGTGACCCCCATCATTATAATAGTGTGTGTTGTTACAGGTGTGTCATGTGGACAAGCTGTGGCTGGGTCACCCCCATCATTATAATAGTGTGTGTTGTTACAGGTGTGATACATGTGGTCAAGCTGTGGCTGGGTGACCACCATCATTATAATAGTGTGTATTGTTACAGGTGTGATACATGTGGACAAGCTGTGACTGGGTGACCACCATCATTATAATAGTGTGTGTTGTTACAGGTGTGATACATGTAGACAAGCTGTGGCTGGGTGACCCTCATCATTATAATAGTGTGTGTTGTTACAGGTGTTATACATGTGGACAAGCTGTGGCTGGGTGACCCCCATCATTATAATAGTGTATGTTGTTATAGGTGTGATACATGTAGACAAGCTGTGGCTGGGTGACCACCATCATTATAATAATGTGTGTTGTTACATGCTTGTCCACATGTAGTTATGTAGGAAACGACAACGTATATATAAACATAACATTTTACATTATAGCAATCATGATAAGTTACTGTCTGTTGATGAAATATGCTTGATCCGTGTCACCATTATAAATGAGGTTATATGGACCCCTCCCTCATTTAGGCCTATAGCATCTTAATCCTAATTCACTCTCAATTTAATCAGTATCATCATTAATTCAGTATCAATTTTACCACTCTCATCATTGTGGGTGTAATTGTTATTATCATTATTAGTCTGTTATCACGAGTCGTCATCATGTCGTTATGTGCATTATAACAGGTTGGTCAGGGTGTAGACCAGCTGAATGTGGAGTGCCGCCTGAGCGTGACGTCACTAATCGCCCTGTGCCGTGGAGTAGGGCATGTGGAATGGTTGATGCTGTGGACAGAGTGTAAACTGGTAGATGACACCCATCATTCACCATCATCTGATTATGCACACCTTGTGAGTGAATTGTATTATTACTATTAATTTTGACAACGTATTAGTCCTTGGGAACATGTATGAAAACTCTCTCGCTGGAGGATTTTAGACAGCTTATATATTATGTCTATTCAATATATGTTTATTTTCACTCAAACTATTGGGAATAGAAAAAACCCCTGAGATATCAAACACATACGACCCCTAAATTTTAAATTTATTATTAAAAAAATTAAAACACAATAGTTATGTTATTAGAAGATAATATGTGCATCAAAAATAACACTAGTGATGTACAATTTTATCATACATGAACAAAGAATCTCCCCCAAGTCAGTTTTTTTACACGCCATTGTTAAACGAAGCTATATTATGAGAATTAAAACGTTTGGAAATTGTTTGACGATTATGTTGTAATACCATGAGCTTTTCGTGAACCATACTGGATGGTATCACTGGGGGAAACCATGAAGTAACATCAGAAATATACTTCAATCGTCATCATGAGTGGCGTCACCAAGGATTTTTTAATAAAAATATAATATCCCCCTCCACTTTAGTAAAAAAAGTTAGGTCTTACACAAAGATTCCATATATTTTCCCCATTTGTGGGTGTGATTTGATGATCATATTGATATGTAGATTTACGCTCATGGCTACATAGTGTACAGCTTGGGCAAATTAACCCATTTTGCCCCACACGCTGAGACATAACCGTGAAGGTTTGACTAGTATCAGTCATTTTGATCAGTGTATTTGTTAAAGTAACGTTGGGAAAACTCTGGACCACAACTTCCTAAATAAAACAAGATATGTAGACAGGTCGGCAGTCACAGCACAGCACAGTCACAGTCATTATAAGAGTGTGTGTTGTTAGAGGTGTGTCATGTAGACAAGCTGTGGCTGGGTGACCCCCATCATTATAATAATGTGTGTTGTTACAGGTGTGTCATGTGGACAAGCTGTGGCTGGGTGACCCCCATCATTATAATTATGTGTGTTGTTACAGGTGTGTCATGTAGACAATCTGTGGCTGGGTCACCCCATAATTATAATAGTGTGTGTTGTTACAGGTGTGTCATGTAGACAAACTGTGGCTGGGTGACCTTCGTCATTATAATAGTGTATGTTGTTATAGGTGTGATACATGTGGACAAGCTGTGGCTGGTTGACCCCCATCATTATAATAGTGTGTATTGTTACAGGTGTGTCATGTGGACAAGCTGTGGCTAGGTGACCCCCATCATTATAATAGTGTGTGTTGTTACAGTTGTGATACATGTGGACAAGCTGTGGCTGGGTGACCCCATCATTATAAGAGTGTGTGTTGTTAGAGGTGTGTCATGTAGACAAGCTGTGGCTGGGTGACCCCCATCATTATAATAGTGTGTGTTGTTACAGGTGTGTCATGTAGAGAAGCTGATTGTGAGGACCAGGCTGAGTCTTGTCCTCCTGGACTCACTACTGAGGCTGATACATGTGAACAAGCAATGGCTGGGTGACCCCCATCATTATAATAGTGTGTGTTGTTACAGGTGTGTCATGTAGACAAACTGTGGCTGGGTGACCCCCATCATTATAATAGTGTGTGATGTTACAGGTGTGTCATGTGGACAAGCTGTGGCTGGGTCACCCCCATCATTATAATAGTGTGTGTTGTTACAGGTGTGTCATGTAGACAAGCTGTGGCTGGGTGACCCCCATCATTATAATAGTGTGTGTTGTTACAGGTGTGTCATGTGGACAAGCTGTGGCTGGGTCACCCCCATCATTATAATAGTGTGTGTTGTTACAGGTGTGATACATGTGGACAAGCTGTGGCTGGGTGACCACCATCATTATAATAGTGTGTATTGTTACAGGTGTGATACATGTGGACAAGCTGTGGCTGGGTGACCACCATCATTATAATAGTGTGTGTTGTTACAGGTGTGATACATGTAGACAAGCTGTGGCTGGGTGACCCTCATCATTATAATAGTGTGTGTTGTTACAGGTGTTATGCATGTGGACAAGCTGTGGCTGGGTGACCCCCATCATTATAATAGTGTATGTTGTTATAGGTGTGATACATGTAGACAAGCTGTGGCTGGGTGACCACCATCATTATAATAATGTGTGTTGTTACATGCTTGTCCACATGTAGTTATGTAGGAAACGACAACGTATATATAAACATAACATTGTACATTATAGCAATCATGATAAGTTACTGTCTGTTGATGAAATATGCTTGATCCGTGTCACCATTATAAATGAGGTTATATGGACCCCTCCCTCATTTAGGCCTATAGCATCTTAATCCTAATTCACTCTCAATTTAATCAGTATCATCATTAATTCAGTATCAATTTTACCACTCTCATCATTGTGGGTGTAATTGTTATTATCATTATTATTATGTTATCACGAGTCGTCATCATGTCGTTATGTGCATTATAACAGGTTGGTCAGGGTGTAGACCAGCTGAATGTGGAGTGCCGCCTGAGCGTGACGTCACTAATCGCCCTGTGCCGTGGAGTAGGGCATGTGGAATGGCTGACGCTGTGGACAGAGTGTAAACTGGTAGATGACACCCATCAGTCACCATCATCTGATTATGCACACCTTGTGAGTGAATTGTATTATTACTATTAATTTTGACAACGTATTAGTCCTTGGGAACATGTATGAAAACTCTCTCGCTGGAGGATTTTAGACAGCTTATATATTATGTCTATTCAATATATGTTTATTTTCACTCAAACTATTGGGAATAGAAAAAAACCCTGAGATATCAAACACATACGACCCCTAAATTTTAAATTTATTATTAAAAAATTTAAAACACAATAGTTATGTTATTAGAAGATAATATGTGCATCAAAAATAACACTAGTGATGTACAATTTTATCATACATGAACAAAGAATCTCCCCCAAGTCAGTTGTTTTACACGCCATTGTTAAACGAAGCTATATTATGAGAATTAAAACGTTTGGAAATTGTTTGACGACTATGTTGTAATACCATGAGCTTTTCGTGAACCATACTGGATGGTATCACTGTGGGAAGCCATGAAGTAACATCAGAAATATACTTCAATCGTCATCATGAGTGGCGTCACCAAGGATTTTTTAATAAAAATATAATATCCCCCTCCACTTTAGTAAAAAAAGTTAGGTTTTACACAAAGATTCCATATATTTTCCCCATTTGTGGGTGTGATTTGATGATCATATTGATATGTAGATTTACGCTCATGGCTACATAGTGTACAGCTTGGGCAAATTAACCCATTTTGCCCCACGCGCTGAGACATAACTGTGAAGGTTTGACTAGTATCAGTCATTTTGATCAGTGTATTTGTTAAAGTAACGTTGGGAAAACTCAGGACCACAACTTCCTAAATAAAACAAGATATGTAGACAGGTCGGCAGTCACAGCACAGCACAGTCACAGTCATTATAAGAGTGTGTGTTGTTAGAGGTGTGTCATGTAGACAAGCTGTGGCTGGGTGACCCCCATCATTATAATAGTGTATGTTGTTACAGGTGTGTCATGTGGACAAGCTGTGGCTGGGTGACCCCCATCATTATAATAATGTGTGTTGTTACAGGTGTGATACAAGTAGACAAGCTGTGGCTGGGTGACCCCCATCATTATAATAGTGTGTGATGTTACAGGTGTGTCATGTAGACAAGCTGTGGCTGGGAGACCCCCATCATTATAATAGTGTATGTTGTTACTGGTGTGTCATGTGGACAAGCTGTGGCTGGGTGACCCCCATCATTATAATAATGTGTGTTGTTACAGGTGTGTCATGTGGACAAGCTGTGGCTGGGTGACCCCCATCATTATAATAGTGTGTGTTGTTACAGGTGTGATACAAGTAGACAAGCTGTGGCTGGGTGACCCCCATCATTATAATAGTGTGTGATGTTACAAGTGTGATACATGTGGACAAGCTGTGGCAGGGTAACACCGATCATTATAATAGTGTGCGTTGTTACAGGTGTGATACATGTGGACAAGCTGTTGCTGGGTGACCCCCATCATTATAATAGTGTGGGTTGTTACAGGTGTGATACATGTGGACAAGCTGTGGCTGGGTGACCCCCATCATTATAATAGTGTGTATTGTTACAGTTGTGATACATGTGGGCAAGCTGTGGCTGGGTGACCCCATCATTATAATAGTGTCTGTTGTTATAGGTGAGATACATATGGACAAGCTGTGGCTGGGTGACCCCTATCATTATAAGAGTGTGTGTTGTTAGAGGTGTGTCATGTAGACAAGCTGTGGCTGGGTGACCCCCATCATTATAATAGGGTGTGTTGTTACAGGTGTGTCATATAGACAAACTGTGGCTGGGTGACCCCCATCATTATAATAGTGTGTGTTGTTACAGGTGTGTCATGTGGACAAGCTGTGGCTCGGTGACCCCCATCATTATAATAATGTGTGTTGTTACAGGTGTGTCATGTGGACAAGCTGTGGCTGGGTGACCCCCATCATTATAATAGTGTGTGTTGTTACAGGTGTGATACAAGTAGACAAGCTGTGGCTGGGTGACCCTCATCATTATAATAGTGTGTGTTGTTACAGGTGTGTCATGTGGACAAGCTGTGGCTGGGTGACCCACATCATTATAATAGTGTGTGTTGTTACAGGTGTGATACATGTGGACAAGCTGTGGCTGGGTGACCCCCATCATTATAATAGTGTGTGTTGTTACAGTTGTGATACATGTGGGCAAGCTGTGGCTGGGTGACCCCATCATTATAATAGTGTCTGTTGTTATAGGTGAGATACATATGGACAAGCTGTGGCTGGGTGACCCCTATCATTATAAGAGTGTGTGTTGTTAGAGGTGTGTCATGTAGACAAGCTGTGGCTGGGTGACCCCCATCATTATAATAGGGTGTGTTGTTACAGGTGTGTCATATAGACAAACTGTGGCTGGGTGACCCCCATCATTATAATAGTGTGTGTTGTTACAGGTGTGTCATGTGGACAAGCTGTGGCTCGGTGACCCCCATCATTATAATAATGTGTGTTGTTACAGGTGTGTCATGTGGACAAGCTGTGGCTGGGTGACCCCCATCATTATAATAGTGTGTGTTGTTACAGGTGTGATACAAGTAGACAAGCTGTGGCTGGGTGACCCTCATCATTATAATAGTGTGTGTTGTTACAGGTGTGTCATGTGGACAAGCTGTGGCTGGGTGACCCACATCATTATAATAGTGTGTGTTGTTACAGGTGTGATACATGTGGACAAGCTGTGGCTGGGTGACCCCCATCATTATAATAGTGTGTGTTGTTACAGGTGTGTCATATAGACAAACTGTGGCTGGGTGACCCCCATCATTATAATAGTGTGTGTTGTTACAGGTGTGTCATGTGGACAAGCTGTGGCTGGGTGACCCACATCATTATAATAGTGTGTGTTGTCACAGGTGTGATACATGTGGACAAACTGTGGCTTGGTGACCCCCATCATTATAATAGTGTGTTGTTACAGGTGTGATACATGTGGACAAGCTGTGGCTTGGTGACCCCCATCATTATAATAGTGTGTTGTTACAGGTGTGATACATGTGGGCAAGCTGTGGCTGGGTGACCCCCATCATTATGATAGTGTGTGTTGTTACTGGTATGTCATGTAGAAAAGCTGTGGCTGGGTGACCCCCATCATTATAATAGTGTGTATTGTTACAGGTGTGATACATGTGGACAAGCTGTGGCTGGGTGACCCCCATCATTATAATAGTGTGTGTTGTTACAGGTGTGTCATGTGGACAAGCTGTGGCTGGGTGACACCGATCATTATGATAGTGTGTGTTGTTACAGGTGTGATACATGTGGACAAGCAGTGGCTGGGTGACCCCCATCATTATAATAGTGTGTGTTGTTACTGGTATGTCATGTAGACAAGCTGTGGCTGGGTGACCCCCATCATTATAATAGTGTGTATTGTTACAGGTGTGATACATGTGGACAAGCTGTGGCTGGGTGACCCCCATCATTATAATAGTGTGTGTTGTTACAGGTGTGTCATATAGACAAGCTGTGGCTGGGTGACCCCCATCATTATAATAGTGTGTGTTGTTACAGGTGTGATACATGTGGACAAGCTGTGGCTGGGTGACCCCCCTCATTATAATAGTGTGTGTTGTTACAGGTGTGTCATGTGGACAAGCTGTGGCTGGGTGACCCCCATCATTATAATAGTGTGTGTTGTTACAGGTGTGATACATGTGGACAAGCTGTGGCTGGGTGACACCGATCATTATAATAGTGTGTGTTGTTACAGGTGTGATACATGTAGACAAGCTGTGGCTGGGTGACCCCCATCATTATAATAGTGTGTGTTGTTACAGGTGTGATACATGTGGACAAGCTGTGGCTGGGTGACCCCCATCATTATAATAGTGTGTGTTGTTACAGGTGTGATACATGTGGACAAGCTGTGGCTGGGTGACCCCCATCATTATAATCGTATGTGTTGTTACAGGTGTGATACATGTGGACAAGCTGTGGCTGGGTGACCCCCATCATTATAATAGTGTGTGTTGTTACAAGCTTGTCCACATGTAGTTATGTAGGAAACGACAACGTATATATAAACATAACATTTTACAGTATAGCAATCATGATAAGTTACTGTCTGTTGATGAAATATGCTTGATCCGTGTCATCATTATAAATGAGGTTATATGGACCCCCCCCCCCCTCATTTAGGCCTATAGCATCCTAATCCTAATTCACTCTCAATTTAATCAGTATCATCATTAATTCAGTATCAATTTTACCACTGTCATCATTGTGGGTGTAATTGTTATTATCATTATTATTATGTTATCACGAGTCGTCATCATGTCGTTATGTGCATTATAACAGGTTGGTCAGGGTGTAGATCAGCTGTGGGTGAGGTGCCGCCAGAGTGTGACATCACTCATCTCCCTGTGCCGCGGTGTAGGTCATGTGAAGAAGCTGAGGCTGGATCCAGCGTGTGAACTGGTGAATGACACCCATCAATCATCATCATCTGATTATGCACACCTTGTGAGTGAATTGTATTATTACTATTATTTTTGTCAACTTATTAGTCCTTGGGTACATGTATGAAAACTCTCCCGCTGGAGGATTTTTGGAAACAGTATTTTTTAGACAGCTTATATATTATGTCTATTCGATATATATGTTATTTTCAATCAAAATATAGGGACACGAAAAAAATCATGAGATATCAAACACATACGCCCCCTAAATTTTATATCGTAAATTTAATATTAGAAAATATAAATATCACTATTTATATAATAAGAAGATAATATGTGCATCAAAAATAACACTAGTGATATACCATTTTATTATACATGAACAAAGATTAGACCCCCCCCCCCCCGCTAAGTCAGTTTTTACACGTCATTGGTAGACGAAGCTATATTATCAGAATTAAAACGTTTGGACATTGTTTGACGACTATGTTGAAATAGCATGAGCTTTTCGTGAACCATACTGGATGGTATCACTGTGGGAAACCATGAAGTAACATCAGAAATATACTTCAATCATCATCATGAGTTGCGTCACCGAAGATTTTTGAATAAAAATATTATACCACCTCCGCAGTAGTAAAAAAGTAAAGTCTTACACAAAGATTCCATATATTTTCCACATTTGTGGGTGTCATTTGATGATCATATTGAAATATAGAGTTATGCTCATGGCTACATAGTGTACAGCTTGCGCAAATTAACCCAGTATGCCCCACACGCTGGCATTACTGTGAAGGTTTGAATAGTATCAGTCATTATGATCAGTGTATTAGTAACGTTGGGAGACCACAACTTCCGAAATAAAACAAGAGATGTTGACAGGTCGGCAGTCACAGCAAAAAGGGACATTTAATTTTATTTCTGGCAACAGTGGCAGTGCACACGACAATTAGTATTCATAACATTCACCAGGCTCTGATGTTTTACATAAATTTGTAGTAGCTAAATCTTAATTCACCAGGTGACTCTGGTCTAGCTGATACAATGACATTAACATCATAGACCTCTAATTCTGTGATTAACATCAAGTCTCTGTGTAGCAATTACGCCAGTCAATTCTAACTGCATTAACAAGACAAAACAGAGCTACAATTTATCCCTGTCAATCATACACCGGGTAGCGTAGACCATCATAAAGCGTTTGACTGATAATAAATTTTAACACCTTCTATGCCATACATAATATACTGTCACAGGTGTACAGAGAATTAAATAGAGTTGGCTCAGAATTAGAAAGAACTCAAATACCAACAGAATGGCAAAAATAGATATATATATATATCAGAAAAACGTCATCAATTAATATTCTGTTGTTTATATGTGTTAGTGATACATCGTCGACATGCCTTTGAAAGATAATCTACTAATTCTGTATATTTTGGTATATATTGTATAGTTTATGTACGGGTTTGCAAAGTGGTAAAACGATTGAGTACAATCTAACAAAATGAAATATAAATAACAAGGCTCACTTTGACGGGTGCTTATTTATTTAGTAATATTTAATCGAGCTAGTTTCAGACTAGAATCGTTTTAACAGAAGATGTTCAATCACATTTTCAACCGTTATATAAGGGCCTACACACATGTTAGATATT
Source organism: Flabesymbios commensalis (assembly GCA_964017125.1). Classification (NCBI taxonomy): domain Eukaryota; kingdom Metazoa; phylum Annelida; class Polychaeta; order Terebellida; family Flabelligeridae; genus Flabesymbios; species Flabesymbios commensalis. Next base: position 2,671,853 of record OZ024909.1, on the reverse strand, counting down.
CTAATGCAAACTCTGTAGCTTGTGGTTTTGGGGGGAGGGGTATTATGATAATATATGTTTGACTGACGGGATCATGGTGTGACAGGTTACATTAAGATACCACATTGCCATAGTAGATGAAATAAAATGCAGATGTCAAAATAATGTCACCGCCCGACCCCCCGCCCAGAAACATAACACCACATTGATAACATGTCAAAAGACGGTGTCACATCACCTTGTCTCCCAAGCACATATACCTCATGATCATTGTCACTCTCTAAATTATCCATTTTTGAATCGTATTATTTTTTCACTGACTTATGATTCGTTTTCGATCAAAGTACACCGCAGTTCATTATAATAGCGTGTGTTGTTACAGGTATGTCATGTAGAGGAGCTGATTGTGAGGACCAGGCTGAGTCTAGTCCTCCTGGACTCACTACTCAGGCTGATACATGTAGGCAAGCTGTGGCTGGGTGACCCCCATCATTATGATAGTGTGTGTTGTTACAGGTATGATACATGTGGACAAGCTGTGGCTGGGTGACCCCCATCATTATATTAGTGTGTGTTGTTACAGGTATGATACATGTGGACAAGCTGTGGCTGGGTGACCCCCATCATTATATTAGTGTGTGTTGTTTCAGGTGTGATACATGTGGACAAGCTGTGGCTGGGTGACCCCCATCATTATAATAGTGTGTATTGTTACAGGTGTGTCATGTGGACAAGCTGTGGCTGGGTGTCCCCCATCATTATAATAGTGTGTGTTGTTACAGGTGTGATACATGTGGACAAGCTGTGGTTGGGTGACCCCATCATTATATTAGTGTATGTTGTTACAGGTGTGTCATGTGGACAAGCTGTGGCTGGGTGACCCCCATCATTATAATAGTGTGTGTTGTTACAGGTGTGATACATGTGGACAAGCCGTGGCTATTTGACCGCTATCATTATAATAGTGTGTGTTGTTACAGGTGTGTCATGTAGAGGAGCTGATTGTGGGAACCAGGCTGAGTCTAGTCGTCCTAGACCATATGCTAAGGCTGATACATGTGGACAAGCTGTGTCTGGGTGACCACCTCTTGTTTGAGCGATGTGAGGTGACGTGTAAGTCAGATGACGTCACATCTCTACCAGGGATCAGCACTCTGGTGAGTTACTCGCCATAATCTCATACTGCAGTATCATTATATTTCTTATTGCATTGACTATTATTTTTGGATGTGGTCCAACTAATAGCATGCAGAGGTCACGGTGAGTGCAAATTTACACTTTAGCAATAATTTTAAAACCTTTTTATATATTTACAGGCCTATCTCATTTTACAGCGCCTTCATTTTTTCCATGTATACCACTCTATGTAAATGTTAATGTATTATTTATTATTATTGTGGGACATGTTGATGATGCGAATATGTTGTAACCGTCTGTGGTTTAAAATTCACAGTAGGCTTAATGGTGAAAGTACTCCTGTAACTCGATATATTTTTTACACTTTTTTAAAGCCAAAAATTGTAATCTATGATGTTTACTGTATCATGTTGCATTATTTGTGTTAAACATCATATCACACCACACTAAATACCCTGATTGTTATATATATATATACTAAATACAAATCTGAGGTTTTGCTTGAAGTGTAAGCCTCTTTTAGCATTGATAGCCTACTGCTTATAGCTAGATAAACACTCATGTTGTGTATGTGAACTGTGTGAATTGCAGTTGGCATGTTGACATAATTTATATCACTATGATGGTAGCTGTGTCATCTAACTGTTTGACTTGGCATGTTCAAATATAGCACTATGATGGTAGTTGTGTCATCTAACTGTTTGACTTGGCATGTTCACATATAGCACTATGATGATAGTTGTGTCATCTAACTGTTTGACTTATACAGCATCACCTGTAATTGGCTGCTTCGTCATATGGATTCAGAATGAATATGTCTGATTAAATTGAAATATATTTCCACAAACAGTGACATTTATATTCATCACTAAAATATCAAATTAGTTTACGGATTAGAAGAAGGACAAAACAATATAATCATGATTGTTACGAATTGTTTCTAAATACTCAGTGATTCACTTAAATACATTTTGTCGAGCACACTTTTCAGCATTCAATCAGCAATCATTTAACAACATCAGCATGTGACTATAATGTTTATGATTGAAACTGGTGAAAACAACACATGTTTGTTCTCTAGATGATGCAAACACACACTAAGATTGCAATAAAATCTTTACAGACTTTGCTGCTAATATACTTTATTTTGCTACACAATTACAGGCTGCAAAAGTTCAATGTTGCAGATCTGTGATTGTGGTCTATTATAATGTCGTTAATTATGATAGAATCGCTTTTGACATAATTGAAGGCACACTTGTAATTGACGAAATTGTCAATTGTAATTGCGATTTTAATTAGTTTCGAAAATATGTGTAATTGTAATTGTAATTGAAAAAGACATGTGTAATTGTTCAATTATATTTAAAATACATATCAATTACATTTTTTTTAATCTTTACCTATGTTTTCAAACTGACGAAACGATTCTATATTTACTTGAATACTGTATTTAACACTGAAGATGAGTGACCACAGATTTTGACAGTTCTGTTTTCACATTGTATCACCCATACTATGCATGTCCTAAACAGAACAATGCATTGATGGTTATATCTGGTCTCTTACTGAAATAGTAGTACATCCAGTCATTTTCTTTAATTCTTGTACATTTTATTTTTGTGTTCTATCTTGCAATTGTGCCATGCATTCAAATAATCCACAGAATAAATTAAATTTAAGGACTAATATGTATTGATTAATTTCTTGTTAATACAAATCAACAAAATTCACCTTGAATTTCTTTCTGGCTGGCTGGCTTAAATTTGGCTAAATGAAATTAAAAAACAGACAAAATAGATTCAAAAAATTGTGTGCTATTATATTACTTGCGCAAAAAAACCTGTGGTCAAGATTATTAAATAAGAGTCACAGAGGGAATCGATTACTCGTAGTACTAATTTCTGGTGCTAATAGAGCTTTGTGTTATTTAGTCACATATCGGCGGCAGCCATGAGGTTGGTGGAAGTGTTACTAGTGTACACATTGTAATGACGTCACATGTGTCTGTGTTACAGGTGCTGTATGGTGTTCGTGGAGCTCATGCCTTGTTTGATCACATAATGGCACCTGGTGTGAGGCGGATGGAGGTGAAGAGATGGAGGAGTGATAATCAGCAGGACACATTACCACACACAGCACTCTGTCACGCCTGTCCTAACGCCCAGGTGGTTTACACTATCGATTATTGGGGACATGGAGGACTTATGATCAGCAGCACAGTACCACACACAGCACTCTGTCACGCCTGTCCTAATGCCCAGGTGGTTTACACTGGCAGTGACTATTACGGGGGACGACCAGCACGACGTGTGGATCAGTGAATAAGGTCAGAGTGATGACGTCACACTCTACATAACATCTAAATCGTTGACATTGAATCTATATCTTACGTGAGCACCCCTTGAGCTCTAAAAGTCATAAATATTATGTGTAAACCACATCATTAATACTTTAACATCAAGAGACTGCGTCCCCTTGGTTATGAAAGGGTGTATCTGCCACTTTACAAAGTGGCAGATACACCCTTTCATATCTAAAGGGACGACTGATAGATTCTATTCCCTTGTGTTTAACGCTGTCATTTATTAAGTTACCATGGTTACAGGTGGATCAATGTGAAAGGAAATTACCTGTATGATATTGTCCATGACGCCCCGACCCAACAGTGATATTTTCCGCCATTTCTTATAATTTATTGAATAATTTTTGAGGTTCTGTGACCCGGGATTGAGTGGTAAAAAAAATGTTATCAATACCCAATATCGCCCCCCCCCCCACTATAAACCGGTATATAGGTTCTCTTCTGCCCACCTTCCTCTAAAATAACACAACTTCACTGTCTCTAAGTCGCGACAAGCATCTATTTAAAGCTGTGAATTTTTACGAGAAATCAGGTTATATACATTCTACTTTCACACCATAACGCTGTCATCTAATCAGTTACCATGGCTACAGGTGAATCAATGAGAAAGGAAATTACCTGTATAATATGTTCCATGACGTCCCGACCCGTGTTACAATGGTATTTTACCTGTATGATATGATCCATGACGCCCCGACCCGTGTTACAGTGGTATTTTACCTGTATAATATGGTCCATGACGCCCCGACCCGTGTTACAGTGGTATTTTACCTGTATAATATGATCCATGACGTCCCTACCCGTGTTACAGTGGTATTTTACCTGTATAATATGATCCATGACGCCCCAACCCGTGTTACAGTGATATTTCCCGCCATTTCTTATATTGTATTAATTAATTTATTTTTTGAGGTACTGTCACCCGGGATTGAGTGGTAGAAAAATTGTTATCAATCCCCAAAAAATCGTCCACCCACTATAAAGTGAAATTTAGGTTCTCTTCTGCCCACCTTCTTTTAAAATAATATAACTTCCCTGTATCTAAGCCACGACAAACATTTGTTTAAAGCTTTGAGTTTTTACGAGAGATCAGATTATGCATTCTGCTTTCACACCATAACCCGAATTATTAAAAAAATGGCGGCACCACGACGTACCCCAGATCGGGGCGTGATGGATCACATATCAAAATAAAGCCTGAATGTGGATATTTTAGTCAGTTGCAGCTTCTGGTAGTAAAAATAGCTGGATTCAAAATATGCTCCATGAAGTATATATTCGCCGTTGGTGTTTAAAAAGTTATAGGCTCTTGTATCTCAAGGTTGGGCGGGGGCCCTAGGGTAGTGGTTAGCACCGCTGGCTTTCACGCTAGAGTTTGGGGTTCGTTTCCCAGTCGCGGAGGTTTGAAAAAAACACAAATGTTCCTTTCCCATCCACTCTTAAAACTCAGTATTGTGGGGTGCCTCCGTGACCGAGAGGTAGCACGCTCGGCCTCTGACCTCCAGGGTTTGAATTTCGAATCCTGTGTCTGGAGGACAGTGTCATCTCACTCATCTCACCATCCTCAGGAGGTTCTCCTAGCCCAATTTAGCCTATATGTGCACAAACGTAGCCTAGAGCCCGATTCATTTCATTTTTTTTGTATCTATAGCATATATTCGTTGTTGGTGTTTGAAGGTTATAGGCTCTTGTATCTCAATGTTATGATTCCACAACAGAACGAGTCACTTCAAAAAGACAGCCAACTGTAAATTCACATCTCTGATTGTTTGAATCCAAAGTTATATATTGGTGATCACTTGATTGAGCCCAAACGGTCATACATATCACACATAAAGTGACAATTAGGACTGTTATAGTTATCACAATAGCATCATTATTCAATTATTGCAGATTTTGTTTATTTTTTATTTCTCGGTTTAATTTAGTTGAATATAATATTAAATGCTGTTTTGTTTGACATCAATTCTTAAAACTAAAACTATTAAACCTGAAAATGCGATTCAAAAAGGTTGACTGCTGAATAACTATGAAACATCTTTGGAATTGTTTTCTCCAATCTTAATGAATCTGTGGTTTTCTCCGTTTTTGCTATTCTGGTCACAATCAGTGATAGCCTCAGGTTATTCATATAATTAGTGAGTAATATGCGAACATGATTTGTTTGCAAAATAAAAAATACCCTATTATTTAATTAAAATTATCCCATTTTCATAATATTACATAATACATTTTTTGTGATAAACTCAAATCTAACATATACACTTGTAGTGATAAATTGTACTTTTTTGTAGATTGGTGGTGGCCAACGTGGCGCTAAAATGCTGAAACGTGGGGCTACAACGAAAACACAAACAGAGATATCTGGCGCCAAAATGCCAAACATGGGGCTACAATGACAACACAATCAGAGACACCTAGAGTCAGAATGCTAAGCAAGAGGCTAGAACGACAACACTAACAGAGACATCTGGCGCTAGATGCTAAGGAATTGGCTAGAACGACAGCACAAACAGAGACATGTGGCGCTAGAATGCCGTAACATGGTGCTACAATGGCAACACAAACTGAGACATGTGGCGCTAGAATGCTGTAACATGGAGCTACAATGGCAACACAAACAGAGACATGTGGCGCTAGAATGCTGTAACATGGAGCTACAATGGCAACACAAACAGAGACATGTGGCGCCAGAATGCTGTAACATGGTGCTACAATGACAACACAGAGACATGTGGCGCCAGAATGTTGTAACATGGGGCTACAATAACAACACAAACAGAGCCATGTGACGCTGAAATGCTGTAACATGGGGCTACAATGACAACACAAACAGAGTCATGTGGTGCTAAAATGTTGTAACAAGGGGCTACAATGACAACACAAACAGAGACATGTGGCGCTAGAATGCTGTAACATGGTGCTACAATGACAACACAAACAGAGACATGTGGCGCTAGAATGCTAAACATGGGGCTACAATGACAACACAAACACAGACATGTGGTGCTAGAATGCTGTAACATGGGGCTACAATGGCAACACAAACAGAGACATGTGGCCCCAGAATGCTGTAACATGGGGCTACAATGACAATACAAACAGAGACATGTGGCGCTAGAATGCTGTCACATGGGGCTACAAAAATAACACAAACAGAGACATGTGGCGCCAGAATGCTAAACATGGGGCTAGAATGACAATACAAACAGAGACATGTGGTGCCAAAATGCTGTAACATGGGGCTACAAGGACAACACAAACAGAGACATGTGGCGCTAGAATGCTGTAACATGGGGCTACAATGGCAACACAAACAGAGACATGTGGCAGTGGCGCTAAAATGCTGTAACATGGGGCTACAATGACAACACAAACATAGCCATGTGGCGCTAGAATGCTGTAACATGGGGCTACAATGGCAACACAAACAGAGACATGTGGCGCTAAAATGCTGTAACATGGGGCTACAATGGCAACACAAACAGAGACACGTGGCGCTAAAATGCTGTAACATGGGGCTACATTGACAGCACAAACTGTGGCTTGTTGCTCTGGAATGCTGAAACATGGAGCTACAAGGACAATACAAACTGTGGCTTGTCACTCTGGAATGCTGAAACGTAGAGCTACAAGGACAATACAAACTTTGGCTTGTCGCTCTGGAATGCTGAAACGTAGAGCTACAAGGACGATACAAACTGTGCCTTGTTGTTCTGGAATGCTGAAACGTAGAGCTACAAGGACAATACAAGCTGTGGCTTGTTGCTCTGGAATGCTGAAACGGGGGGCTCATAACAGATATTGTATTCATCCCTGTTAACACAAGATGTTGTTTCAATGCTGGCCTGATATTGGCCTAGCGTCATGGACAATGAACCAGCATTAAGCCAACATTGATTCATCGTCCTGTGTTTATTGGTATTTTACTAGGGAAGAATGATACACTGGTGAGGAATGTAGGAGGGGGGGGGGGGAGATAAATCTGTGAGCGATATTAGACAATACTCTACATAATACGCCATTGAAAAAGGAATTTTTGGTGTTAGTGCGATGTTGTGAAGTCTGCAAGTACTAAAGTGGTATTGTCACAATACAATTATATGGTCTCTGTTTTAGAGGGTCGTAACTGATACTTTGAAAAGTTGCAGATACTACCCTCTAAAACAGCGACCCTTTAATTTCAAAAGTGAGCGTAGCATTTTAAACAATGTGTCGTTGTATAATTTGTCTAAAATGACGTTTGAAACGAACTTGTAATGATCACATCAATCAATGGCCGCTGAAGCTGATGATGTGTCATTCTCTGAGGATAAATAAGGTTAATATCAGTCTAAACGCTCACAGATATTGTAATGATCACATCAATCAATGGCCACTGAAGCTGATGATGTGTCATTCTCTGAGGATAAATGAGGTTAATATCAGTCTAAACGCTCAAAGATATTGTAATGATCACATCAATCAATGGCCGCTGAAGCTGATGATGCCTTATTCTTTGAGGATAAATGAGGTTAATATCAGTCTAAACGTTCACAGATATTGTAATGATTATATCAATCAATGGCCGCTGAAGCTGATGATGTATCGTTCTCTGATAAATGAGGTTAAATATCAGTCTAAACGCTCACAGATATTGTAATGATTATATCAATCAATGGCCGCTGAAGCTGATGATGTATCGTTCTCTGATAAATGAGGTTAATATCAGTCTAAATACTCACAGATATTGTAATGATCACATCAATCAATGGCCGCTAAAGCTGATGATGTATCGTTCTCTGATAAATGAGGTTAAATATCAGTCTAAACGCTCACAGATATTGTAATGATTATATCAATCAATGGCCGCTGAAGCTGATGATGTAACGTTCTCTGATAAATGAGGTTAATATCAGTCTAAACACTCACAGATATTGTAATGATCACATCAATCAATGGCCGCTAAAGCTGATGATGTATCGTTCTCTGATAAATGAGGTTAAATATCAGTCTAAACGCTCACAGATATTGTAATGATCACATCAATCAATGGCCGCTAAAGCTGATGATGTATCGTTCTCTGATAAATGAGGTTAAATATCAGTCTAAACGCTCACAGATATTGTAATGATCACATCAATCAATGGCCGCTAAAGCTGATGATGTATCGTTCTCTGATAAATGAGGTTAATATCAGTCTAAACACTCACAGATATTGTAATGATCACATCAATCAATGGCCGCTAAAGCTGATGATGTATCGTTCTCTGATAAATGAGGTTAATATCAGTCTAAACGCTCACAGATATTGTAATGATTATATCAATCAATGGCCGCTGAAGTTGATGATGTATCGTTCTCTGATAAATGAGGTTAATTATCAGTCTAAACACTCACAGATATTGTAATGATCACATCAATCAATGGCCGCTAAAGCTGATGGTGTGTCATTCTCTGAGGATAAATGAGGTTAATATCAGTCTAAACGCTCACAGATATTGTAATGATCACATCAATCAATAGCCACTGAAGCTGATGATGTGTCATTCCCTGAGGATAAATGAGGTTAAATATCAGTCTAAACACTCACACATATACGCTGACATGTTTGTATATAAACCAAGAGAACCTTTATGTCTCAGCTAGGTCTTTCTGCTTCATTTAACCTTTAAAGCGCTGACATGTACTTATATAAATCAAGAGAACATAAATATCTCAGTCAGCTCTTTCTGCTTCTTTTAAATACGTATGTTATGGGTCTATGGCCATTTTGAATATTTTTACTCTAGCATTGCGGGCATCGACTTTAGACGTCTATAGACGTCAGATTCTGCTGTCTAAAGAGACCCCCACTCTTTAAGGGTTAGGCTCAAAACGACATATCTACCAGTTTGAATTCATTGCTGATGAGTCCCTTTACGATCAAAGGGTTTATGTGTCACTCCGACTAATAATGTCTAGATTCATTTGAGTTTAAAGGGACGAATCTGCCAGTTTGAACAACCTTTTAACCTGTCAGGTTATATATACCACACCACTACTTCAACTTTAAGAGCTAACGTTAAGGTCAGTTTCTAAAATAGCAGATATATACCCATTTAATTGAATTCGCCTTTAATTTATGTTCTGAAGTTTTACAAATTGGTAATTGTTATGTGAGGCAATTGGTGGTTTCATTTTATTAGTTCAACATTTGAGGAATGAATCTATCATGTAATATGTTAGAAGCTGGTTTAATTCACGTGGAGCTGACATTGTTTACACTCAGTAACCTCAGTAAGTGTTAATCTATGATGTGATATATTGTTAGAAGCTGGTCTAATTCACGTGGAGCTGATATTGTTTACATTCAGTGACTTCATCAAGTGTTGATCTATGATGTGATATATTGTTAGAAGCTGGTTTAATTCACGTGGAGCTGATATTGTTTACAGTCAGTGACCTCATCAAGTTTTAATCTATGATGTGATATAGGTCTATTGTAGAAGCTGGACTGAGAAGTAGCTGACCTTGTTTACACCCAATGTCCACAGTAAGGGTTACTTCTGGGGAAGTCGGGAAAATATATTTTAGACAAACATGTTTTTACATAACATGATTGCAGTAATCAATTTAACTTTTGAAAAACATTTTTTTCTGTTAAAAAAGGTGTTTTCACTCGGGGTTAACACTAACTTCGAAGACTAGGGATATTACATAACAATTTGCGATAGGCATGTGTGTCAAACATGGGACATTAAAATATTCTAATTCACCAATATTAAAATCTCAATAATTGGCATCCACGTGGAGTTGTTGTCCACTTTATTGATTCACAACTTCAACTGGATGATCATTCAAATTGGCTGATACAACAATTGTAGAGGGGTTAATATGTGGTAAGTATATGTCAGCTCTTGTTTTGCGACAAAATCTTACAAAACCCAATAGCATAAATGAACAAATCCATTATCCTAGCCGGATAACTGTGTGTGACTGGAATTATATATATGTAATAAAAAGAGGAACGGTTACTTTAACCATTTGGAGCCACTCAATGTGATGGACAGCTGAATATAATGGGTTTCATTTCTGGACAGCTCAATATGATGGGGGTTCATTCACTGACAGCTCAATATGACGGGGGTTCATTCCTGGACATCTTAATATGATGGGGGTTCATTCCTGGACAGCTCAATGTGATGGGGGTTCATTCCTGGACAGCTCAATATGATGGGGGTTCATTCCTGGACAGCTCAATATGATGGGGGTTCATTCCTGGACAGCTCAATATGATGGGGGCTCATTCCTGGACAGCTTAATATGATGGGGGTTCATTCCTGGACAGCTTAATATGATGGGGGTTCATTCTCGGACAGCTCAATATGACGGGGGTTCATTCCTGGACATCTTAATATAATTGGTGCTCATTCCTGGACAGCTCAATGTGATGGGGGGTTCATTCCTGGACAGCTCAATATGACGGGGGTTCATTTCTGAACAGCTTAATATGATGGGGGTTCATTCCTGGACAGCTCAATATGATGGGGGTTTATTCCTGGACAGTTTAATATGATGGGGGTTCATTCCTGGACAGCTCAATATGATGGGGGTTCATTCCTGGACAGCTCAATATGATGGGGGTTTATTCCTGGACAGCTCAATATGATGGGGGTTCATTCCTGGACAGCTTAATATGATGTGGGTTCATTCCTGGACAGCTCAATATGATGGGGGTTCATTCCTGGACAGCTCAATATGATGGGGGCTCATTCCTGGACAGCTCAATATGACGGGGGTTCATTTCTGAACAGCTTAATATGATGGGGGTTCATTCCTGGACAGCTCAATATGACGGGGGTTCATTCCTGGACAGCTTAATATGATGGGGGTTCATTCCTGGACAGCTTAATATGATGGGGGTTCATTCCTGGACAGCTTAATATGATGGGGGTTCATTCCCTGACAGCTCAATATGATGGGGGTTCATTCCTGGACAGCTCAACATGATGGGGGTTCATTCCTGGACAGCTCAATGTGATGGGAGTTCATTCCTGGACAGCTTAATATGATGGGGGTTCATTCCTGGACAGCTTAATATGATGGGGCTCATTCCTGGACAGCTCAATGTGATGTGGGTTCATTCCTGGACAGCTCAACATGATGGGGGTTCATTCCTGGACAGCTTAATGTGATGGGGGTTCATTCCTGGACAGCTTAATATGATGGGGGTTCATTCCTGGACAGCTTAATATGATGGGGCTCATTCCTGGACAGCTCAATATGATGTGGGTTCATTCCTGGACAGCTCAACATGATGGGGGTTCATTCCTGGACAGCTTAATATGATGGGCGTTCATTCCTGGACAGCTTACGGGGGTTCATTCCTGGACAGCTTAATATAATGGGGGTTCATTCCTGGACAGCTCAATATGAATGTGGGTTCATTCCTATACAGCTCAATATGATGGGGGTTCATTCCTGAACAGCTTAATATGATGGGGGTTCATTCCTGGACAGCTCAATATGATGGGGGTTCATTCCTGGACAGCTCAATATGATGGGGGTTCATTCCTGGACAGCTCAATATGATGGGGGTTCATTCCTGGACAGCTCAATATGATGTGGGTTCATTCCTGGACAGCTCAACATGATGGGGGTTCATTCCTATACAGCTCAATATGATGGGGGTTCATTCCTGGACAGCTTAATGTGATGGGAGTTCATTCCTGGACAGCTCAATGTGATGGGGGGTTCATTCCTATACAGCTTAATGTGATGGGGGTTCATTCCTGGACAGCTTAATATGATGGGGGTTCATTGCTGGACAGCTTAATATGATGGGGGTTCATTCCTGGACAGCTCAATATGATGGGGGTTCATTCCTGGACAGCTCAATATGATGGGGGTTCATTCCTGGACAGCCGTATATGATGCGGGTAGTAGGACTACTTTTTATCATTTGAAACTATGTTGTAGGCGGTCCACATAGGTGGCCTACATAGACGACTTACTTATGCGGCCTATATTGACTTACCTCTGATAAAGGCTAACATAATAATCACCTCAACTTATATTATCTTAAATATGATTATTTACATTTAAGGAATATATCTACATAGCCTGACAAAATAATTCCAGTGCAATGTGCATATGGGAATACATGTAGAACCATTGTAGATAATGATTGTAATGTGTTATTCATTATAAACAAACACTTTGTATTTGTTACATGTTAAACCATGGTAGATAATGATTGTAATGTGTTATTCATTATAAACAAACACTTTGTATTTGTTACATGTTAAACCATTGTAGATAATGATTGTAATGTGTTATTCATTATAAACACACACTTTGTATTTGTTACATGTTAAACCATGGTAGATAATGATTGTAATGTGCTATTCATTATAAACAAACACTTTGTATTTGTTACATGTTAAACCATTGTAGATAATGATTGTAATGTGTTATTCATTATAAACACACACTGTGTATTTATTACATTGTAAACCATTGTAGATAATGATTGTAATGTGTTATTCAATATAAACATACACTTTGTATTTATTACATGTAACACCATTGGATAATTATTGTCATGTGTTAAACAGCATTAACACACAATGTGTAAATTTATAACACGCTAAACCACTGGGTAACATCTCGAGACAGTATGTACATATATAATATGCAGTATGTACATATATAATATATATTTTCCCAGCAAAAACAAGTTCATGCAGACGTTGATTAAATGCTCTTTTAATGTTAGCCCACCATCTACGACGCTGGACCAACATTTAACCAGCATCGGTTCAACGTCTTCATGGTGTAAACAATACTCGTAATGTGCTAATGACATAAAGCTACACAACGGGCAGCGTGTATTCGTTTACTGGTAATGATCAATCAATATGGTTAAACATATAATGATGATGCTCACGATATCAGACTCAATGTCAGAATCAATGTCAGATTCAATGTCAGACTCAATGTCAGAATCAATGTCAGATTCAATGTCAGAATCAATGTCAGACTCAATGTCAGACTCAATATCAGACTCAATGTCAGACTCAATGTCAGACTCAATGTCCGAATCAATGTCAGATTCAATGTCAGACTCAATGTCAGACTCAATGTCAGACTCAATGTCAGAGTCAATGTCAGACTCAATGTCAGACTCAATGTCAGACTCAATGTCAGACTCAATGTCAGTTTGTGAAAAAAGGAAACATTATTTGACGCACTGTCTAAAAAGTTTCATTGTGAATCTTTAAAATATGTGAAATGTTTGAAAAATCACTGTACAATATATTTAACAACACTCATTTAAACGTTTTACTTTTCTTATCATTAATGTTTTACAAACGTTATTAAATAATGAAAACATAACATTTCAGGAACTGTTCAGTAACTAACGACATATTAAAATGTTTTCGTTTTTGATCGTATTAAAAACAAAGCAATTTTTTTGTGATATCAAGCTTTTTGACAGTTTTTAAAACCGTTTCGCTGGGTGAGCATATATCGTTCCCTTGGATATGAAACGTTGTATCTGCCATTCTGTAAAGTGGCAGATACACCCTTTCATATCTATGTTAATAAAAATGAATAAAAGTTTTGATTTGTGATAAAAATATCATGTTGTTGTTATTTAGCGATATAAATTGCAAGCTGTTCAATTGTTCATTGATCACGTGATTCTCTTCTGACTGGATACGCGTTGATCACGTGATTTTCTTCTGATTGGCTACTCATTGATCACGCGATTCTCTTCTGACTGGCTACTCGTTGATCACGTGATTCTCTTCTGACTGGCTACTCATTGATCACGTGATCCTCTTCTGATTGGCTACTCATTGATCTCGTGATTATCTTCTGACTGGCTACTCATTGATCACGTGATCCTCTTCTGACTGGCTACCCATTGATCACGTGATCCTCTTCTGACTGGCTACTCATTGATCACGTGATTCTTTTCTGATTGGCTACTCATTGATCACGTGATTCTCTTCTGACCGGCTACTCATTGATAACGTGATTCTCTTCTGACTGGCTACTCATTGATCACGTGATTTTCTTCTGACTGGCTACTCATTGATCACGTGATCCTCTTCTGACTGGCTACTCATTGATCACGTGATCCTCTTCTGACTGGCTACTCATTGATCACGTGATTCTTTTCTGATTGGCTATTCTTAGATCACGTGATTCTCTTCTGATTGGCTACTCATTAATCACGTGATTCTCTTCTGATTGGCTACTCATTGATCACGTGATTTTTTTCTGATTGGCTACTCATTGATCACGTGATTCTCTTCTGACTGGCTACTCATTGATCACGTGATCCTCTTTTGATTGGCTACTCATTGATCACGTGATTCTTTCCTGATTGGCTACTCATTGATCACGTGATTCTTTTCTGATTGGCTACTCATTGATCACGTGATCCTCTTCTGATTGGCTACTTATTGATCACGTGATTCTCTTCTGATTGGTTACTCATTGATCACGTGATTCTCTTCTGATTGGCTACTCATGATCACGTGATCCTCTTCTGACTGGCTACTCATTGATCACGTGATTCTTTTCTGATCGGTTAATCATTGATCACGTGATTTTCTTCTGATTGGCCACTCATTGATCACGTGATCCTCTTCTGACTGGCTACTCATTGATCACGCTGAATCGTTGACTTCTATTTAACAACTGCTTATTTCCTCGTAAAGTTAGATTTTTCTGACGACAGGAATGAATTATAATCGGCTGGGTATTACTCTACATGCCCTAAAAATTTTTTTAAAATATATCTACTCATTCGTTTCTAATTACTAGGTATAAACATATTTAAAAAAATAGTTACGGTTATTCTAAGAATATTGCCTAATGCAATTATATACCTTATATTAACGGGGTATTCCTCTCAGAGAACCAATTATTATGTAGAACCTGATTTATTCTTTGTAATAGGGAATCTCTCAAGTCATGACAAAATGTTATTTAATCAATAGCCACTCAATTATATTTATCACAATATTATTTTAAAGCCCTACGTGATTGCAATTTTTGTGTTTCATAGTGCTTAAGCGGTGGCATATAGACACCAACCAGTATTTACCATAATATTGGCCATAAAAAAGGTACAATAAAAACAGAAAGTCAAAAGCTTGAAAATTCATAAAGAAAATCGTGATGTTTTATAATTCCGTTATACGGATCGCGATCGCTCATCCCGGACGTCCTGATAATGGTCATGGAGCTTGCGCAAAGCTACTCTAAAAATATCAACGTGATCACAAAAGAACATAAACAGTCTTAGACAAACCAAATGTATAGACTCGCTCACAAAATGGCGACTCAATTTTATTTATGTCGATTTAGCCTTGGATTTAAAGAAAGTTATCCTTTCCATTTATGTGGTCTCAAATCATGTGAGAAGGCGACGGGGCTTAAAGGGTAGATGCTGTAACCATGGAGATATCAGGTGAGAAGGCGATTGAGCTTAAAGGGTCGATGCTGTAACCATTGAGATATCAGGTGAAAAGGCGATGGAGCTCAAAGGGTCGATGCTGTAACCATGGAGATATCAGGTGAGAAGGCGACGGAGCCTAAAGGGTCGATGCTGTAACCATGGAGATATCAGGTGAGAAGGCAACGGAGCCTAAAGGGTCGATGCTGGAACCATGGATATATCAGGTGAGAAGGCGACGGAGCCTAAAGGGTCGATGATGTAACCATGGAGATATCAGGTGAGAAGGCGACGGTGCTTGAAGGGTCGATGCTGTAACCATGGAGATATCAGGTGAGAAGGCGACGGAGCTTAAAGGGTCGATGCTGTAACCATGGAAATATCAGGTGAGAAGGCGACGGAGCTTAAAGGGTCGATGCTGTAACCATGGAGATATCAGGTGAGAAGGCGACGGAGCTTAAAGGGTCGATGCTGTAACCATGGAGATATCAGGTGAGAAGGCGTCGGAGCTTAAAGGGTCGATGCTGTAACCATGGAAATATCAGGTGAGAAGGCGACGGAGCTTAAAGGGTCGATGCTGTAACCATGGAAATATCAGGTGAGAAGGCGACGGAGCTTAAAAGGTCGATGCTGTAACCATGGAAATATCAGGTGAGAAGGCGACGGAGCTTAAAAGGTCGATGCTGTAACCATGGAGATATCAGGTGAGAAGGCGACGGAGCTTAAAGGGTCGATGCTGTAACCATGGATATATCAGGTGAGATGTAAACGTGTAACCATCAGACTCTGGCGTCCAAGACATTAATCTACAATTAGTTCAATATAGGCCTAATCAGCGTAGCTTTCCTTATTAAAGTAAACTTGTCCATAGACTAGAACTGCAAAAGTTTTTAAATTTTTGTGCTGCGCACTTACCAGTTAGGCTAGATATAGAGACGAAATTCCTTGATCACACCTTCAACATTATTGTCAAGTGTTAACATCATCCGTGATCACACCTTCAACATTATTGTCAAGTGTTAACATCATTCGTGATCACACATTCAACATCATTGTTAATACGTTGAATAAAGTCAT
The DNA here is from genome assembly GCA_964017125.1 of Flabesymbios commensalis. Taxonomy (NCBI): domain Eukaryota; kingdom Metazoa; phylum Annelida; class Polychaeta; order Terebellida; family Flabelligeridae; genus Flabesymbios; species Flabesymbios commensalis. Next base: position 2,654,859 of record OZ024909.1, on the reverse strand, counting down.
CATCTTTTCCATTTCTAACATGAACATCACCACAAAGAAGTAGGCCTATGTGTGTAGCTACATAAGTATGAATAACGTTATAAATAAATGTGAAAAATATGTCAACTATAACCTTTGTATCTGTAGTTCTTCAAATTTTACATCTGATATGTCATCACATTTCTACCTGATATGACCAGAGAGGAAGGACACGGTGAACAGGGGTCAAATTTCCACTGTGTTCATTGACTGGAACGCTTCTGGTTAACCTTTAAAGCAATCAAATATGTATCAACCATGGAGTCCAACATTTTTTTCAATCAATTTGAAATCAGCATAAATGTCTTAGTCAGCTCTTTCCGCTTCATTTCAATACATATGTTATGGTTCTAAGGCCATTATAAATATTTTACCTTTCAGTGTAGGGACCATCTTTATGCGTCAGAAACTGACCTCTAAAAACGGTCCCCGTAATAAGAGGGTTAAAGCACCTTCGCTGTTGCAACTATTGACAAAGTTGTTTGAGTATTTATTAACTACACAGTTCGCCCAACAGGGCTTCACCTGGAAAAGTCCCGTTGGTACATCAAGTTTTTTATTTTTTATTTTTTATGTATAACATGTTTTCTGATTAAATGGTACATTAAAAAGTGTTTGTATAGTAATTTTGAATATGGGTGGTCGTCGTGATACAGCGTGGGGAGCTCTTGGGATCAAAAGTTATTTCCCGGTTGTAATTCATTTCAATACTGTCCAATACTATAGGTACGTGTTATGTTGTTATGTTATGTTCTAAGAATCTCCTGTGCTGCGATACCTTTTTTTACAGTACGTCTACCACTGTCTAGCGTACTTCATTCATTCATTCATTCATTCATTCATTCATTCATTCATTCATTCATTCATTCATTCATTCATTCATTATGTCATTCATTCATTCATTCATTCATTCATTCATTCATTCATTCATTCATTTAGTACTTTGCATGTGCAGGGTGCACATTCGATACACTGCCTCTCATTGATTTAAACCTTGATATTTATTATCAACGACTCGTTAGTGACATTCAATTATATAAATTCAATTATATAAATGTCATTTAGATAGCATATCTTGTACACTACATCTAACTAATGCTGGTCCACCGTCTATGATGCTGGACCAGCATTAAACCGGCATTAGTTTGAGTTAGTCGTGTCAGTTGGTATAGATCTCTCCCCCATCTCCATCGCATCATTAGTCAGCTAATCACCGCCCCCATGTGACAGTCACATAAATAGTGGCATAACATCAACTGATGTATTCTAGAGACAATTGTGAGAACGATCGGAATTGTCACGTAAGTTAGTTATTAATACAATTTTAAATATTTCTCTCTTCTAAAAAAATATATTGTCAGAATTGATATTTTTCATATCACGTACATTTAGGGCAGATACATTTTCGAAACAACCAAAAATTTAAAACGAGTGTCTTAACCCTTTAAGCACGGGGATCGACTTTAGACATCAGAATCTGACGTCTGTAGACCTCAGATTCTGACGTCTAAAGTCAATCCCCACATTGTATTATAAACATATTTATAATAGTTGTAGAGCCATACCACAGGTGTTCCAATGAAGCGAATACAGATAACTAAGATATTTATGATGATTTCAAATTGAAAAAAATACTCGGTCTCCATGGTTATATAAAAAAAAATAGCGGAAAGAGCTAACTAAATTGAAAAACCTTTAGGTCGCCATGGCTTATACAAAAATATGCCAATGCTTTAAGAGTTAATGTTTACAAACCTATAATATGGCTCCACATGTGTGCTATCCTGATGAGACAATCATGGGTTAATGTTAACAGACCTATAATATAGCTCCACATGTGTGCTATCCTGATGAGACAATCATGGGTTGATGTTAACAGACCTATAATATAGCTCCACATGTGTGCTATCCTGATGAGACAATCATGGGTTGATGTTAACAGACCTATAATATAGCTCCACCTGTGTGCTATCCTGATGAGACAATCAAGAGGTAATGTTAACAGACCTATAATATAGCTCCACATGTGTGCTATTCTGATGAGACAATCATGGGTTAATGTTAACAGACCTATAATATAGCTCCACATGTGTGCTATCCTGATGAGACAATCAAGAGGTAATGTTAACAGACTTATAATATAGCTCCACATGTGTGCTATTCTGATGAGACAATCATGGGTTAATGTTAACAGACCTATAATATAGCTCCACATGTGTGCTATCCTGATGAGACAATCATGAGTTAATGTTAACAGACCTAAAATATAGCTCCACATGTGTGCTATTCTGATGAGACAATCATGGGTTAATGTTTACAGACCTATAATATAGCTCCACATGTGTGCTATCCTGATCAGACAATCAAGAGGTAATGTTAACAGACCTATAATATAGCTCCACATGTGTGCTATCCTGATGAGACAATCATGGGTTAATGTTAACAGACCTATAATATAGCTCCACATGTGTGCTATCCTGATGATACAATCATGGGTTAATGTTTACAGACCTATAATATAGCTCCACATGTGTGCTATCCTGATCAGACAATCAAGAGGTAATGTTAACAGACCTATAATATAGCTCCACATGTGTGCTATCCTGATGAGACAATCATGGGTTAATGTTTACAGACCTATAATATAGCTCCACATGTGTGCTATCCTGATCAGACAATCAAGAGGTAATGTTAACAGACCTATAATATAGCTCCACATGTGTGCTATCCTGATGAGACAATCATGGGTTAATGTTAACAGACCTATAATATAGCTGCACATGTGTGCTATCCCGATGAGACAGTCATGGCTTAATGTTAACAGACTTATAATATAGCTCCACATGTGTGCTATCCTGATGAGACAATCATGGGTTAATGTTAACAGTCCTATAATATAGCTCCACATGTGTGCTATCCTGATGAGACAATCATCAGTTAATGTTTACAGACCTATAATATAGCTCCACATGTGTGCTATCCTGATAAGACAATCACGAGTTAATGTTAACAGACCTATAATATAGCTCCACATGTGTGCTATCCTGATGTTACAGTCATGGGCTAATGTTAACAGACTTATAATATAGCTCCACATGTGTGCTATTCTGATGAGACAATCATGGGTTAATGTTAACAGACCTATAATATAGCTCCACATGTGTGCTATCCTGATGAGACAGTCATGGGTTAATGTTAACAGACCTAGATTATAGCTCCACATGTGTGCTATCCTGATGAGACAATCAAGAGTTAATGTTAACAGACTTATAATATAGGTCCACATGTGTGCTATCCTGATGAGACAATCATGAGTTAATGTTAACAGTCCTATAATATAGCTCCACATGTGTGCTACCCTGATGAGACATTCATGAGTTAATGTTAACAGACCTATAATATAGCTCCACATGTGTGCTATCCTGATGAGACAATCATGAGTTAATGTTAACAGACCTATAATATAGCTCCACATGTGTGCCATCCTGATGAGACAATCAAGAGTTAATGTTAACAGTCTGATAATATAGCTCCACATGTGTGCTATCCTGATGAGACAATCAAGAGTTAATGTTAACAGACCTATAATATAGCTCCACATATGTGCTATCCTGATGAGACAGTCATGGGTTAATGTTAACAGACCTATAATATAGCTCCACATGTGTGCTACCCTGATGAGACAATCATGGGTTAATGTTAACAGACTTAGAATATAGCTCCACATGTGTGCTATCCTGATGAGACAATCATGGGTTAATGTTAACAGACCTATAATATAGCTCCACATGTGTGCTATCCTGATGAGACAATCATGAGTTAATGTTAACAGACCTATAATATAGCTCCACATGTGTGCTATCCTGATAATACAATCATGGGTTAATGTTAACAGACCTATAATATAGCTCCACATGTGTGCTATCCTGATGAGACAATCATGAGTTAATGTTAACAGACCTATAATATAGCTCCACATGTGTGCTATCCTGATGATACAATCATGGGTTAATGTTAACAGACCTATAATATAGCTCCACATGTGTGCTATCCTGATGAGACAATCATCAGTTAATGTTAACAGACTTATAATATAGCTGCACATGTGTGCTATCCTGATGAGACAATCATGGGTTAATGTTAACAGTCCTATAATATAGCTCCACATGTGTGCTATCCTGATGAGACAATCATGGGTTAATGTTAACAGACTTATAATATAGCTCCACATGTGTGCTATCCTGATGAGACAATCATGGGTTAATGTTAACAGACCTATAATATAGCTCCACATGTGTGCTATCCTGATGAGACAATCATGGGTTAATGTTAACAGACCTATAATATAGCTCCACATGTGTGCTATCCTGATGAGACAATCATGGGTTAATGTTAACAGACCTATAATATAGCTCCACATGTGTGCTATCCTGATGAGACAGTCATGAGTTAATGGTAACAGACCTATAATATAGCTCCACATGTGTGCTATCCTGATGAGACAATCATGGGTTAATGTTAACAGACCTATAATATAGCTCCACATGTGTGCTATCCTGATGATACAATCATGGGTTAATGTTAACAGACCTATAATATAGCTCCACATGTGTGCTATCCTGATGATACAATCATGGGTTAATGTTAACAGACCTATAATATAGCTCCACATGTGTGCTATCCTGATGAGACAATCATGGGTTAATGTTAACAGACCTATAATATAGCTCCACATGTGTGCTATCCTGATGATACAATCATGGGTTAATGTTAACAGACCTATAATATAGCTGCACATGTGTGCTATCCTGATGAGACAATCATGGGTTAATGTTAACAGTCCTATAATATAGCTCCACATGTGTGCTATCCTGATGAGACAATCATGGGTTAATGTTAACAGACTTATAATATAGCTCCACATGTGTGCTATCCTGATGAGACAATCATGGGTTAATGTTAACAGACCTATAATATAGCTCCACATGTGTGCTATCCTGATGAGACAATCATGAGTTAATGTTAACAGACCTATAATATAGCTCCACATGTGTGCTATCCTGATAATACAATCATGGGTTAATGTTAACAGACCTATAATATAGCTCCACATGTGTGCTATCCTGATGAGACAATCATGAGTTAATGTTAACAGACCTATAATATAGCTCCACATGTGTGCTATCCTGATGATACAATCATGGGTTAATGTTAACAGACCTATAATATAGCTCCACATGTGTGCTATCCTGATGAGACAATCATCAGTTAATGTTAACAGACTTATAATATAGCTGCACATGTGTGCTATCCTGATGAGACAATCATGGGTTAATGTTAACAGTCCTATAATATAGCTCCACATGTGTGCTATCCTGATGAGACAATCATGGGTTAATGTTAACAGACTTATAATATAGCTCCACATGTGTGCTATCCTGATGAGACAATCATGGGTTAATGTTAACAGACCTATAATATAGCTCCACATGTGTGCTATCCTGATGAGACAGTCATGAGTTAATGGTAACAGACCTATAATATAGCTCCACATGTGTGCTATCCTGATGAGACAATCAAGAGTTAATGTTAACAGACCTATAATATAGCTCCACATGTGTGCTATCCTGATGAGACAATCATGGGTTAATGTTAACAGACCTATAATATAGCTCCACATGTGTGCTATCCCGATGAGACAATCATGGGTTAATGTTAACAGACCTATAATATAGCTCCACATGTGTGCTATCCTGATGAGACAATCATGGGGTAATGTTAACAGACCTATAATATAGCTCCACATGTGTGCTATCCTGATGAGACTGTTAGCTTTCAATGCATCATGTGTTCATCTGGGCGGGGGTCCTGGGGTAGTGGTTAGCACCGCTGCCTTTCACGCCAGAGTTCGTGGTTCGGTTCCCGGTCTCGGCGGTTTGAAGACAAAAAATGTTTTTTCCCCATCCACGTGTGAAAGTCAGTATTGTGGGGAGCCTCCGTGACCGAGAGGTAGCGTGCCCAGCCTCAGACCGCCAGGGCTCGAATTTCGAATCCTGTGTCTGGAGGGCAGTGTCATCTCAATCATCTTACCATCATCAGGAGGTTCTCCTGGCCCAGTTTAGCCTATATGTGCACAAAGGTGGCCTAAAGCCCGATTCATTTATATCATGTGTTCATCTTTTAGAAATTGTCAAAAAAGCTATTATGATATAAGTAGTATAATTAATTTTAACTAGGCAGTCAGTTAGTCAGAGACTGCATACCTCCGCAAAATTAATTATCGTAATGATTCTAAAGCTTATAGTAGTATCATTGCATTCATTAAAAAAAGGTGCTTGGTAAAACTTCACTGCAGATGATATATTATGAGGTCATAGATTTAACATGTTTTATTCATTCAGGTGGTCTAGTATAACAGTACACAACAGTTGTGAGGCTATGACGTCATAAAGTAGTATGCCATACAAGTACATCATATATACTCTGCCACCAATCAATGTGATATGGACCGTAATCCGAATCCTGTATCCAGATCGTAATTCAGATCATCCCCAAAATGTAATCGATTGTTCCTTGGCCCGAAACACACCTCGGTGAAAGAGTCATGTAAATCCGCACATTACTTTTTAAGTAATTATGGGGGCTGACAGACATATTACCCAACTAGAACAAAAACATAACCTACCTGGTGTAGAAGTGATTGCCAATCAAAATGATCAGCAGCTGCAATAAATCGCTCACTCTTATATTTCAGAATGGATCACGGTCATAATACAGAAATAACAGGCTGTATGCCCGCTGATATAACAGAGGACCAGATTGAAGACCTGGCTGACAAAGCCAGAGATTTTCTGTGCCGTCATGGTGAGTGATATATGGGAAATTATCTACACATGCATGGATATTGGCATTGTTGAAGTGTAATTAACAACATAGCATTGTGATGTGAACATAAATTGTTTGTTTTTTACCTCACAATAGTTGTTTGACATGACGTGACAATAGACAGCCACTGGGACATGACCATAAATGGTTATTGTTACCTCTGTTAAACTTAGATATTGTGACGTAACAATAGACGGTTATTGTGACTTGACTTTTAAGGTCTCACCACACAAATTCATTCGCGCATATCATTATAAAGTTTAAGAATAAGAAAGTTAGTCTCTTTTTAAAAAATACGGCTCTTTGCAGCAGCCTCGGTGGCAAATATTACAGATATATCATTTTGCTACCAATTTAAATCGATTCTGTGATGATTTGGTGTAGCAAAAGCATCGAAATGAGGAAAGATAGATCCAACAGGAAGTCCTTGCGCTGGCTGTAACAAGGCTCTTCTAAAAAACAAGGTCAATTATTTTTCAGGTCGATCAGAGGAGAGTGGGGCAAGAGGTTATTATGGGCTCAAATAAAAAAATTATGTCAGTTTAACATGCCTTTTTTATTGTTTAGATTGAAAGAGAACAGACTGATGGTTAAAATGATATATAGTTTTATTTATATTTCTCCACTTAAAGAGTGCTGGGAGGCCTGAGTGTATGGGTCATATTACATGTAAGTCTATGGGACGGGTATTTGGTGTGGTGAGACGTTAAGGCCATAGTTCCAGAAAACACATTTTCGCGCCTGTGGGATGTTTTACTGCCACTAGACCATTTATTTTGCTCATTTATTATCACCAGGCGGCCAATTCAACGAAAAAATATAATAAAGACATGTTTTCTAGCGAATTTAATGAAACTAATCTGATAATGTTCAATTATGGGCCATATACCAAGCATTCTCCCATATAGCACTGAAATAGTTGTAAGTTCAACTTGGTTCTTCCACTTCCCCCCATTGATTTTTTTGTCCTTTGGTATTTATACCTCTTTTGTTTGCGTGTATAATGTTCGTACATCACTATTCTGAAGAAATAAAATCATTCATTGCCTAATTTCAAGACGATTCCCTGAAAAAATAGACAATTCCATACAGATGCTTTATGAAAACGGAAAACTATGTTGTAATATGGAAAAACAGGTCATTTCTCGAGATCTAGTAAAAAACAGGGGAATTTCATTTTGCCTTTGTGCGCCTTCTGCTTATCGGAATTGGACAAGGTTTTCTTTTTCGATTTCAGAATAGAATGTGTTTTTTAGATCACTTGTAAAAAAACATTCCATAAATATGTTTCTTTCCCTTAAGGTCTCACCACACAAATTCATTCGCGCATATCATTATAAAGTTTAAGAATAAGAAAGTTAGTCTCTTTTTAAAAAATACGGCTCTTTGCAGCAGCCTCGGTGGCAAATATTACAGATATATCATTTTGCTACCAATTTAAATCGATTCTGTGATGATTTGGTGTAGCAAAAGCATCGAAATGAGGAAAGATAGATCCAACAGGAAGTCCTTGCGCTGGCTGTAACAAGGCTCTTCTAAAAAACAAGGTCAATTATTTTTCAGGTAGATCAGAGGAGAGTGGGGCAAGAGGTTATTATGGGCTCAAATAAAAAAAATTATGTCAGTTTAACATGCCTTTTTTATTGTTTAGATTGAAAGAGAACAGACTGATGGTTAAAATGATATATAGTTTTATTTATATTTCTCCACTTAAAGAGTGCTGGGAGGCCTGAGTGTATGGGTCATATTACATGTAAGTCTATGGGACGGGTATTTGGTGTGGTGAGACGTTAAGGCCATAGTTCCAGAAAACACATTTTCGCGCCTGTGGGATGTTTTACTGCCACTAGACCATTTATTTTGCTCATTTATTATCACCAGGCGGCCAATTCAACGAAAAAATATAATATAGACATGTTTTCTAGCGAATTTAATGAAACTAATCTGATAATGTTCAATTATGGGCCATATACCAAGCATTCTCCCATATAGCACTGAAATAGTTGTAAGTTCAACTTGGTTCTTCCACTTCCCCCCATTGATTTTTTTGTCCTTTGGTATTTATACCTCTTTTGTTTGCGTGTATAATGTTCGTACATCACTATTCTGAAGAAATAAAATCATTCATTGCCTAATTTCAAGACGATTCCCTGAAAAAATAGACAATTCCATACAGATGCTTTATGAAAACGGAAAACTATGTTGTAATATAGAAAAACAGGTCATTTCTCGAGATCTAGTAAAAAACAGGGGAATTTCATTTTGCCTTTGTGCGCCTTCTGCTTATCGGAATTGGACAAGGTTTTCTTTTTCGATTTCAGAATAGAATGTGTTTTTTAGATCACTTGTAAAAAAACATTCCATAAATATGTTTCTTTCCCTTAAGGTCTCACCACACAAATTCATTCGCGCATATCATTATAAAGTTTAAGAATAAGAAAGTTAGTCTCTTTTTAAAAAATACGGCTCTTTGCAGCAGCCTCGGTGGCAAATATTACAGATATATCATTTTGCTACCAATTTAAATCGATTCTGTGATGATTTGGTGTAGCAAAAGCATCGAAATGAGGAAAGATAGATCCAACAGGAAGTCCTTGCGCTGGCTGTAACAAGGCTCTTCTAAAAAACAAGGTCAATTATTTTTCAGGTCGATCAGAGGAGAGTGGGGCAAGAGGTTATTATGGGCTCAAATAAAAAAAATTATGTCAGTTTAACATGCCTTTTTTATTGTTTAGATTGAAAGAGAACAGACTGATGGTTAAAATGATATATAGTTTTATTTATATTTCTCCACTTAAAGAGTGCTGGGAGGCCTGAGTGTATGGGTCATATTACATGTAAGTCTATGGGACGGGTATTTGGTGTGGTGAGACGTTAAGGCCATAGTTCCAGAAAACACATTTTCGCGCCTGTGGGATGTTTTACTGCCACTAGACCATTTATTTTGCTCATTTATTATCACCAGGCGGCCAATTCAACGAAAAAATATAATATAGACATGTTTTCTAGCGAATTTAATGAAACTAATCTGATAATGTTCAATTATGGGCCATATACCAAGCATTCTCCCATATAGCACTGAAATAGTTGTAAGTTCAACTTAGTTCTTCCACTTCCCCCCATTGATTTTTTTGTCCTTTGGTATTTATACCTCTTTTGTTTGCGTGTATAATGTTCGTACATCACTATTCTGAAGAAATAAAATCATTCATTGCCTAATTTCAAGACGATTCCCTGAAAAAATAGACAATTCCATACAGATGCTTTATGAAAACGGAAAACTATGTTGTAATATAGAAAAACAGGTCATTTCTCGAGATCTAGTAAAAAACAGGGGAATTTCATTTTGCTTTGTGCGCCTTCTGCTTATCGGAATTGGACAAGGTTTTCTTTTTCGATTTCAGAATAGAATGTGTTTTTTAGATCACTTTTAAAAAAACATTCCATAAATATGTTTCTTTCCCTTAAGGTCTCACCACACAAATTCATTCGCGCATATCATTATAAAGTTTAAGAATAAGAAAGTTAGTCTCTTTTTAAAAAATACGGCTCTTTGCAGCAGCCTCGGTGGCAAATATTACAGATATATCATTTTGCTACCAATTTAAATCGATTCTGTGATGATTTGGTGTAGCAAAAGCATCGAAATGAGGAAAGATAGATCCAACAGGAAGTCCTTGCGCTGGCTGTAACAAGGCTCTTCTAAAAAACAAGGTCAATTATTTTTCAGGTCGATCAGAGGAGAGTGAGGCAAGAGTTTATTATGGGCTCAAATAAAAAAAATTATGTCAGTTGAACATGCCTTTTTTATTGTATAGATTGAAAGAGAACAGACTGATGGTTAAAATGATATATAGTTTTATTTATATTTCTCCACTTAAAGAGTGCTGGGAGGCCTGAGTGTATGGGTCATATTACATGTAAGTCTATGGGACGGGTATTTGGTGTGGTGAGACGTTAAGGCCATAGTTCCAGAAAACACATTTTCGCGCCTGTGGGATGTTTTACTGCCACTAGACCATTTATTTTGCTCATTTATTATCACCAGGCGGCCAATTCAACGAAAAAATATAATATAGACATGTTTTCTAGCGAATTTAATAAAACTAATCTGATAATGTTCAATTATGGGCCATATACCAAGCATTCTCCCATATAGCACTGAAATAGTTGTAAGTTCAACTTGGTTCTTCCACTTCCCCCCATTGATTTTTTTGTCCTTTGGTATTTATACCTCTTTTGTTTGCGTGTATAATGTTCGTACATCACTATTCTGAAGAAATAAAATCATTCATTGCCTAATTTCAAGACGATTCCCTGAAAAAATAGACAATTCCATACAGATGCTTTATGAAAACGGAAAACTATGTTGTAATATAGAAAAACAGGTCATTTCTCGAGATCTAGTAAAAAACAGGGGAATTTCATTTTGCCTTTGTGCGCCTTCTGCTTATCGGAATTGGACAAGGTTTTCTTTTTCGATTTCAGAATAGAATGTGTTTTTTAGATCACTTGTAAAAAAACATTCCATAAATATGTTTCTTTCCCTTAAGGTCTCACCACACAAATTCATTCGCGCATATCATTATAAAGTTTAAGAATAAGAAAGTTAGTCTCTTTTTAAAAAATACGGCTCTTTGCAGCAGCCTCGGTGGCAAATATTACAGATATATCATTTTGCTACCAATTTAAATCGATTCTGTGATGATTTGGTGTAGCAAAAGCATCGAAATGAGGAAAGATAGATCCAACAGGAAGTCCTTGCGCTGGCTGTAACAAGGCTCTTCTAAAAAACAAGGTCAATTATTTTTCAGGTCGATCAGAGGAGAGTGGGGCAAGAGGTTATTATGGGCTCAAATAAAAAAAATTATGTCAGTTTAACATGCCTTTTTTATTGTTTAGATTGAAAGAGAACAGACTGATGGTTAAAATGATATATAGTTTTATTTATATTTCTCCACTTAAAGAGTGCTGGGAGGCCTGAGTGTATGGGTCATATTACATGTAAGTCTATGGGACGGGTATTTGGTGTGGTGAGACGTTAAGGCCATAGTTCCAGAAAACACATTTTCGCGCCTGTGGGATGTTTTACTGCCACTAGACCATTTATTTTGCTCATTTATTATCACCAGGCGGCCAATTCAACGAAAAAATATAATATAGACATGTTTTCTAGCGAATTTAATGAAACTAATCTGATAATGTTCAATTATGGGCCATATACCAAGCATTCTCCCATATAGCACTGAAATAGTTGTAAGTTCAACTTGGTTCTTCCACTTCCCCCCATTGATTTTTTTGTCCTTTGGTATTTATACCTCTTTTGTTTGCGTGTATAATGTTCGTACATCACTATTCTGAAGAAATAAAATCATTCATTGCCTAATTTCAAGACGATTCCCTGAAAAAATAGACAATTCCATACAGATGCTTTATGAAAACGGAAAACTATGTTGTAATATAGAAAAACAGGTCATTTCTCGAGATCTAGTAAAAAACAGGGGAATTTCATTTTGCTTTGTGCGCCTTCTGCTTATCGGAATTGGACAAGGTTTTCTTTTTCGATTTCAGAATAGAATGTGTTTTTTAGATCACTTTTAAAAAAACATTCCATAAATATGTTTCTTTCCCTTAAGGTCTCACCACACAAATTCATTCGCGCATATCATTATAAAGTTTAAGAATAAGAAAGTTAGTCTCTTTTTAAAAAATACGGCTCTTTGCAGCAGCCTCGGTGGCAAATATTACAGATATATCATTTTGCTACCAATTTAAATCGATTCTGTGATGATTTGGTGTAGCAAAAGCATCGAAATGAGGAAAGATAGATCCAACAGGAAGTCCTTGCGCTGGCTGTAACAAGGCTCTTCTAAAAAACAAGGTCAATTATTTTTCAGGTCGATCAGAGGAGAGTGGGGCAAGAGGTTATTATGGGCTCAAATAAAAAAAATTATGTCAGTTTAACATGCCTTTTTTATTGTTTAGATTGAAAGAGAACAGACTGATGGTTAAAATGATATATAGTTTTATTTATATTTCTCCACTTAAAGAGTGCTGGGAGGCCTGAGTGTATGGGTCATATTACATGTAAGTCTATGGGACGGGTATTTGGTGTGGTGAGACGTTAAGGCCATAGTTCCAGAAAACACATTTTCGCGCCTGTGGGATGTTTTACTGCCACTAGACCATTTATTTTGCTCATTTATTATCACCAGGCGGCCAATTCAACGAAAAAATATAATATAGACATGTTTTCTAGCGAATTTAATGAAACTAATCTGATAATGTTCAATTATGGGCCATATACCAAGCATTCTCCCATATAGCACTGAAATAGTTGTAAGTTCAACTTGGTTCTTCCACTTCCCCCCATTGATTTTTTTGTCCTTTGGTATTTATACCTCTTTTGTTTGCGTGTATAATGTTCGTACATCACTATTCTGAAGAAATAAAATCATTCATTGCCTAATTTCAAGACGATTCCCTGAAAAAATAGACAATTCCATACAGATGCTTTATGAAAACGGAAAACTATGTTGTAATATAGAAAAACAGGTCATTTCTCGAGATCTAGTAAAAAACAGGGGAATTTCATTTTGCCTTTGTGCGCCTTCTGCTTATCGGAATTGGACAAGGTTTTCTTTTTCGATTTCAGAATAGAATGTGTTTTTTAGATCACTTTTAAAAAAACATTCCATAAATATGTTTCTTTCCCTTAAGGTCTCACCACACAAATTCATTCGCGCATATCATTATAAAGTTTAAGAATAAGAAAGTTAGTCTCTTTTTAAAAAATACGGCTCTTTGCAGCAGCCTCGGTGGCAAATATTACAGATATATCATTTTGCTACCAATTTAAATCGATTTTGTGATGATTTGGTGTAGCAAAAGCATCGAAATGAGGAAAGATAGATCCAACAGGAAGTCCTTGCGCTGGCTGTAACAAGGCTCTTCTAAAAAACAAGGTCAATTATTTTTCAGGTCGATCAGAGGAGAGTGGGGCAAGAGGTTATTATGGGCTCAAATAAAAAAAATTATGTCAGTTTAACATGCCTTTTTTATTGTTTAGATTGAAAGAGAACAGACTGATGGTTAAAATGATATATAGTTTTATTTATATTTCTCCACTTAAAGAGTGCTGGGAGGCCTGAGTGTATGGGTCATATTACATGTAAGTCTATGGGACGGGTATTTGGTGTGGTGAGACGTTAAGGCCATAGTTCCAGAAAACACATTTTCGCGCCTGTGGGATGTTTTACTGCCACTAGACCATTTATTTTGCTCATTTATTATCACCAGGCGGCCAATTCAACGAAAAAATATAATATAGACATGTTTTCTAGCGAATTTAATGAAACTAATCTGATAATGTTCAATTATGGGCCATATACCAAGCATTCTCCCATATAGCACTGAAATAGTTGTAAGTTCAACTTGGTTCTTCCACTTCCCCCCATTGATTTTTTTGTCCTTTGGTATTTATACCTCTTTTGTTTGCGTGTATAATGTTCGTACATCACTATTCTGAAGAAATAAAATCATTCATTGCCTAATTTCAAGACGATTCCCTGAAAAAATAGACAATTCCATACAGATGCTTTATGAAAACGGAAAACTATGTTGTAATATAGAAAAACAGGTCATTTCTCGAGATCTAGTAAAAAACAGGGGAATTTCATTTTGCTTTGTGCGCCTTCTGCTTATCGGAATTGGACAAGGTTTTCTTTTTCGATTTCAGAATAGAATGTGTTTTTTAGATCACTTTTAAAAAAACATTCCATAAATATGTTTCTTTCCCTTAAGGTCTCACCACACAAATTCATTCGCGCATATCATTATAAAGTTTAAGAATAAGAAAGTTAGTCTCTTTTTAAAAAATACGGCTCTTTGCAGCAGCCTCGGTGGCAAATATTACAGATATATCATTTTGCTACCAATTTAAATCGATTCTGTGATGATTTGGTGTAGCAAAAGCATCGAAATGAGGAAAGATAGATCCAACAGGAAGTCCTTGCGCTGGCTGTAACAAGGCTCTTCTAAAAAACAAGGTCAATTATTTTTCAGGTCGATCAGAGGAGAGTGGGGCAAGAGGTTATTATGGGCTCAAATAAAAAAAATTATGTCAGTTTAACATGCCTTTTTTATTGTTTAGATTGAAAGAGAACAGACTGATGGTTAAAATGATATATAGTTTTATTTATATTTCTCCACTTAAAGAGTGCTGGGAGGCCTGAGTGTATGGGTCATATTACATGTAAGTCTATGGGACGGGTATTTGGTGTGGTGAGACGTTAAGGCCATTGTTCCAGAAAACACATTTTCGCGCCTGTGGGATGTTTTACTGCCACTAGACCATTTATTTTGCTCATTTATTATCACCAGGCGGCCAATTCAACGAAAAAATATAATATAGACATGTTTTCTAGCGAATTTAAAGAAACTAATCTGATAATGTTCAATTATGGGCCATATACCAAGCATTCTCCCATATAGCACTGAAATAGTTGTAAGTTCAACTTGGTTCTTCCACTTCCCCCCATTGATTTTTTTGTCCTTTGGTATTTATACCTCTTTTGTTTGCGTGTATAATGTTCGTACATCACTATTCTGAAGAAATAAAATCATTCATTGCCTAATTTCAAGACGATTCCCTGAAAAAATAGACAATTCCATACAGATGCTTTATGAAAACGGAAAACTATGTTGTAATATAGAAAAACAGGTCATTTCTCGAGATCTAGTAAAAAACAGGGGAATTTCATTTTGCCTTTGTGCGCCTTCTGCTTATCGGAATTGGACAAGGTTTTCTTTTTCGATTTCAGAATAGAATGTGTTTTTTAGATCACTTTTAAAAAAACATTCCATAAATATGTTTCTTTCCCTTAAGGTCTCACCACACAAATTCATTCGCGCATATCATTATAAAGTTTAAGAATAAGAAAGTTAGTCTCTTTTTAAAAAATACGGCTCTTTGCAGCAGCCTCGGTGGCAAATATTACAGATATATCATTTTGCTACCAATTTAAATCGATTCTGTGATGATTTGGTGTAGCAAAAGCATCGAAATGAGGAAAGATAGATCCAACAGGAAGTCCTTGCGCTGGCTGTAACAAGGCTCTTCTAAAAAACAAGGTCAATTATTTTTCAGGTCGATCAGAGGAGAGTGGGGCAAGAGGTTATTATGGGCTCAAATAAAAAAAATTATGTCAGTTTAACATGCCTTTTTTATTGTTTAGATTGAAAGAGAACAGACTGATGGTTAAAATGATATATAGTTTTATTTATATTTCTCCACTTAAAGAGTGCTGGGAGGCCTGAGTGTATGGGTCATATTACATGTAAGTCTATGGGACGGGTATTTGGTGTGGTGAGACGTTAAGGCCATAGTTCCAGAAAACACATTTTCGCGCCTGTGGGATGTTTTACTGCCACTAGACCATTTATTTTGCTCATTTATTATCACCAGGCGGCCAATTCAACGAAAAAATATAATATAGACATGTTTTCTAGCGAATTTAATGAAACTAATCTGATAATGTTCAATTATGGGCCATATACCAAGCATTTTCCCATATAGCACTGAAATAGTTGTAAGTTCAACTTGGTTCTTCCACTTCCCCCCATTGATTTTTTTGTCCTTTGGTATTTATACCTCTTTTGTTTGCGTGTATAATGTTCGTACATCACTATTCTGAAGAAATAAAATCATTCATTGCCTAATTTCAAGACGATTCCCTGAAAAAATAGACAATTCCATACAGATGCTTTATGAAAACGGAAAACTATGTTGTAATATAGAAAAACAGGTCATTTCTCGAGATCTAGTAAAAAACAGGGGAATTTCATTTTGCCTTTGTGCGCCTTCTGCTTATCGGAATTGGACAAGGTTTTCTTTTTCGATTTCAGAATAGAATGTGTTTTTTAGATCACTTGTAAAAAAACATTCCATAAATATGTTTCTTTCCCTTAAGGTCTCACCACACAAATTCATTCGCGCATATCATTATAAAGTTTAAGAATAAGAAAGTTAGTCTCTTTTTAAAAAATACGGCTCTTTGCAGCAGCCTCGGTGGCAAATATTACAGATATATCATTTTGCTACCAATTTAAATCGATTCTGTGATGATTTGGTGTAGCAAAAGCATCGAAATGAGGAAAGATAGATCCAACAGGAAGTCCTTGCGCTGGCTGTAACAAGGCTCTTCTAAAAAACAAGGTCAATTATTTTTCAGGTCGATCAGAGGAGAGTGGGGCAAGAGGTTATTATGGGCTCAAATAAAAAAAATTATGTCAGTTTAACATGCCTTTTTTATTGTTTAGATTGAAAGAGAACAGACTGATGGTTAAAATGATATATAGTTTTATTTATATTTCTCCACTTAAAGAGTGCTGGGAGGCCTGAGTGTATGGGTCATATTACATGTAAGTCTATGGGACGGGTATTTGGTGTGGTGAGACGTTAAGGCCATAGTTCCAGAAAACACATTTTCGCGCCTGTGGGATGTTTTACTGCCACTAGACCATTTATTTTGCTCATTTATTATCACCAGGCGGCCAATTCAACGAAAAAATATAATATAGACATGTTTTCTAGCGAATTTAATGAAACTAATCTGATAATGTTCAATTATGGGCCATATACCAAGCATTCTCCCATATAGCACTGAAATAGTTGTAAGTTCAACTTGGTTCTTCCACTTCCCCCCATTGATTTTTTTGTCCTTTGGTATTTATACCTCTTTTGTTTGCGTGTATAATGTTCGTACATCACTATTCTGAAGAAATAAAATCATTCATTGCCTAATTTCAAGACGATTCCCTGAAAAAATAGACAATTCCATACAGATGCTTTATGAAAACGGAAAACTATGTTGTAATATAGAAAAACAGGTCATTTCTCGAGATCTAGTAAAAAACAGGGGAATTTCATTTTGCCTTTGTGCGCCTTCTGCTTATCGGAATTGGACAAGGTTTTCTTTTTCGATTTCAGAATAGAATGTGTTTTTTAGATTACTTGTAAAAAAACATTCCATAAATATGTTTCTTTCCCTTAAGGTCTCACCACACAAATTCATTCGCGCATATCATTATAAAGTTTAAGAATAAGAAAGTTAGTCTCTTTTTAAAAAATACGGCTCTTTGCAGCAGCCTCGGTGGCAAATATTACAGATATATCATTTTGCTACCAATTTAAATCGATTCTGTGATGATTTGGTGTAGCAAAAGCATCGAAATGAGGAAAGATAGATCCAACAGGAAGTCCTTGCGCTGGCTGTAACAAGGCTCTTCTAAAAAACAAGGTCAATTATTTTTCAGGTCGATCAGAGGAGAGTGGGGCAAGAGGTTATTATGGGCTCAAATAAAAAAAATTATGTCAGTTTAACATGCCTTTTTTATTGTTTAGATTGAAAGAGAACAGACTGATGGTTAAAATGATATATAGTTTTATTTATATTTCTCCACTTAAAGAGTGCTGGGAGGCCTGAGTGTATGGGTCATATTACATGTAAGTCTATGGGACGGGTATTTGGTGTGGTGAGACGTTAAGGCCATAGTTCCAGAAAACACATTTTCGCGCCTGTGGGATGTTTTACTGCCACTAGACCATTTATTTTGCTCATTTATTATCACCAGGCGGCCAATTCAACGAAAAAATATAATATAGACATGTTTTCTAGCGAATTTAATGAAACTAATCTGATAATGTTCAATTATGGGCCATATACCAAGCATTCTCCCATATAGCACTGAAATAGTTGTAAGTTCAACTTGGTTCTTCCACTTCCCCCCATTGATTTTTTTGTCCTTTGGTATTTATACCTCTTTTGTTTGCGTGTATAATGTTCGTACATCACTATTCTGAAGAAATAAAATCATTCATTGCCTAATTTCATGACGATTCCCTGAAAAAATAGACAATTCCATACAGATGCTTTATGAAAACGGAAAACTATGTTGTAATATAGAAAAACAGGTCATTTCTCGAGATCTAGTAAAAAACAGGGGAATTTCATTTTGCTTTGTGCGCCTTCTGCTTATCGGAATTGGACAAGGTTTTCTTTTTCGATTTCAGAATAGAATGTGTTTTTTAGATCACTTGTAAAAAAACATTCCATAAATATGTTTCTTTCCCTTAAGGTCTCACCACACAAATTCATTCGCGCATATCATTATAAAGTTTAAGAATAAGAAAGTTAGTCTCTTTTTAAAAAATACGGCTCTTTGCAGCAGCCTCGGTGGCAAATATTACAGATATATCATTTTGCTACCAATTTAAATCGATTCTGTGATGATTTGGTGTAGCAAAAGCATCGAAATGAGGAAAGATAGATCCAACAAGAAGTCCTTGCGCTGGCTGTAACAAGGCTCTTCTAAAAAACAAGGTCAATTATTTTTCAGGTCGATCAGAGGAGAGTGGGGCAAGAGGTTATTATGGGCTCAAATAAAAAAAAATATGTCAGTTTAACATGCCTTTTTCATTGTTTAGATTGAAAGAGAACAGACTGATGGTTAAAATGATATAGAGTTTTATTTATATTTCTCCACTTAAAGAGTGCTGGGAGGCCTGAGTGTATGGGTCATATTACATGTAAGTCTATGGGACGGGTATTTGGTGTGGTGAGACGTTAAGGCCATAGTTCCAGAAAACACATTTTCGCGCCTGTGGGATGTTTTACTGCCACTAGACCATTTATTTTGCTCATTTATTATCACCAGGCGGCCAATTCAACGAAAAAATATAATATAGACATGTTTTCTAGCGAATTTAATGAAACTAATCTGATAATGTTCAATTATGGGCCATATACCAAGCATTCTCCCATATAGCACTGAAATAGTTGTAAGTTCAACTTGGTTCTTCCACTTCCCCCCATTGATTTTTTTGTCCTTTGGTATTTATACCTCTTTTGTTTGCGTGTATAATGTTCGTACATCACTATTCTGAAGAAATAAAATCATTCATTGCCTAATTTCAAGACGATTCCCTGAAAAAATAGACAATTCCATACAGATGCTTTATGAAAACGGAAAACTATGTTGTAATATAGAAAAACAGGTCATTTCTCGAGATCTAGTAAAAAACAGGGGAATTTCATTTTGCCTTTGTGCGCCTTCTGCTTATCGGAATTGGACAAGGTTTTCTTTATCGATTTCAGAATAGAATGTGTTTTTTAGATCACTTGTAAAAAAACATTCCATAAATATGTTTCTTTCCCTTAAGGTCTCACCACACAAATTCATTCGCGCATATCATTATAAAGTTTAAGAATAAGAAAGTTAGTCTCTTTTTAAAAAATACGGCTCTTTGCAGCAGCCTCGGTGGCAAATATTACAGATATATCATTTTGCTACCAATTTAAATCGATTCTGTGATGATTTGGTGTAGCAAAAGCATCGAAATGAGGAAAGATAGATCCAACAGGAAGTCCTTGCGCTGGCTGTAACAAGGCTCTTCTAAAAAACAAGGTCAATTATTTTTCAGGTCGATCAGAGGAGAGTGGGGCAAGAGGTTATTATGGGCTCAAATAAAAAAAATTATGTCAGTTTAACATGCCTTTTTTATTGTTTAGATTGAAAGAGAACAGACTGATGGTTAAAATGATATATAGTTTTATTTATATTTCTCCACTTAAAGAGTGCTGGGAGGCCTGAGTGTATGGGTCATATTACATGTAAGTCTATGGGACGGGTATTTGGTGTGGTGAGACGT
The DNA here is from genome assembly GCA_964017125.1 of Flabesymbios commensalis. NCBI lineage: Eukaryota > Metazoa > Annelida > Polychaeta > Terebellida > Flabelligeridae > Flabesymbios > Flabesymbios commensalis. The sequence continues at coordinate 2,634,245 of OZ024909.1, read as the reverse complement.
TAAGGCCATAGTTCCAGAAAACACATTTTCGCGCCTGTGGGATGTTTTACTGCCACTAGACCATTTATTTTGCTCATTTATTATCACCAGGCGGCCAATTCAACGAAAAAATATAATATAGACATGTTTTCTAGCGAATTTAATGAAACTAATCTGATAATGTTCAATTATGGGCCATATACCAAGCATTCTCCCATATAGCACTGAAATAGTTGTAAGTTCAACTTGGTTCTTCCACTTCCCCCCATTGATTTTTTTGTCCTTTGGTATTTATACCTCTTTTGTTTGCCTGTATAATGTTCGTACATCACTATTCTGAAGAAATAAAATCATTCATTGCCTAATTTCAAGACGATTCCCTGAAAAAATAGACAATTCCATACAGATGCTTTATGAAAACGGAAAACTATGTTGTAATATAGAAAAACAGGTCATTTCTCGAGATCTAGTAAAAAACAGGGGAATTTCATTTTGCCTTGTGCGCCTTCTGCTTATCGGAATTGGACAAGGTTTTCTTTTTCGATTTCAGAATAGAATGTGTTTTTTAGATCACTTGTAAAAAAACATTCCATAAATATGTTTCTTTCCCTTAAGGCCATAGTTCCAGAAAACACATTTTCGCGCCTGTGGGATGTTTTACTGCCACTAGACCATTTATTTTGCTCATTTATTATCACCAGGCGGCCAATTCAACGAAAAAATATAATATAGACATGTTTTCTAGCGAATTTAATGAAACTAATCTGATAATGTTCAATTATGGGCCATATACCAAGCATTCTCCCATATAGCACTGAAATAGTTGTAAGTTCAACTTGGTTCTTCCACTTCCCCCCATTGATTTTTTTGTCCTTTGGTATTTATACCTCTTTTGTTTGCGTGTATAATGTTCGTACATCACTATTCTGAACAAATAAAATCATTCATTGCCTAATTTCAAGACGATTCCCTGAAAAAATAGACAATTCCATACAGATGCTTTATGAAAACGGAAAACTATGTTGTAATATAGAAAAACAGGTCATTTCTCGAGATCTAGTAAAAAACAGGGGAATTTCATTTTGCCTTTGTGCGCCTTCTGCTTATCGGAATTGGACAAGGTTTTCTTTTTCGATTTCAGAATAGAATGTGTTTTTTAGATCACTTGTAAAAAAACATTCCATAAATATGTTTCTTTCCCTTAAGGTCTCACCACACAAATTCATTCGCGCATATCATTATAAAGTTTAAGAATAAGAAAGTTAGTCTCTTTTTAAAAAATACGGCTCTTTGCAGCAGCCTCGGTGGCAAATATTACAGATATATCATTTTGCTACCAATTTAAATCGATTCTGTGATGATTTGGTGTAGCAAAAGCATCGAAATGAGGAAAGATAGATCCAACAGGAAGTCCTTGCGCTGGCTGTAACAAGGCTCTTCTAAAAAACAAGGTCAATTATTTTTCAGGTCGATCAGAGGAGAGTGGGGCAAGAGGTTATTATGGGCTCAAATAAAAAAAATTATGTCAGTTTAACATGCCTTTTTTATTGTTTAGATTGAAAGAGAACAGACTGATGGTTAAAATGATATATAGTTTTATTTATATTTCTCCACTTAAAGAGTGCTGGGAGGCCTGAGTGTATGGGTCATATTACATGTAAGTCTATGGGACGGGTATTTGGTGTGGTGAGACGTTAAGGCCATAGTTCCAGAAAACACATTTTCGCGCCTGTGGGATGTTTTACTGCCACTAGACCATTTATTTTGCTCATTTATTATCACCAGGCGGCCAATTCAACGAAAAAATATAATATAGACATGTTTTCTAGCGAATTTAATGAAACTAATCTGATAATGTTCAATTATGGGCCATATACCAAGCATTCTCCCATATAGCACTGAAATAGTTGTAAGTTCAACTTGGTTCTTCCACTTCCCCCCATTGATTTTTTTGTCCTTTGGTATTTATACCTCTTTTGTTTGCGTGTATAATGTTCGTACATCACTATTCTGAAGAAATAAAATCATTCATTGCCTAATTTCAAGACGATTCCCTGAAAAAATAGACAATTCCATACAGATGCTTTATGAAAACGGAAAACTATGTTGTAATATAGAAAAACAGGTCATTTCTCGAGATCTAGTAAAAAACAGGGGAATTTCATTTTGCTTTGTGCGCCTTCTGCTTATCGGAATTGGACAAGGTTTTCTTTTTCGATTTCAGAATAGAATGTGTTTTTTAGATCACTTGTAAAAAAACATTCCATAAATATGTTTCTTTCCCTTAAGGTCTCACCACACAAATTCATTCGCGCATATCATTATAAAGTTTAAGAATAAGAAAGTTAGTCTCTTTTTAAAAAATACGGCTCTTTGCAGCAGCCTCGGTGGCAAATATTACAGATATATCATTTTGCTACCAATTTAAATCGATTCTGTGATGATTTGGTGTAGCAAAAGCATCGAAATGAGGAAAGATAGATCCAACAAGAAGTCCTTGCGCTGGCTGTAACAAGGCTCTTCTAAAAAACAAGGTCAATTATTTTTCAGGTCGATCAGAGGAGAGTGGGGCAAGAGGTTATTATGGGCTCAAATAAAAAAAAATATGTCAGTTTAACATGCCTTTTTTATTGTTTAGATTGAAAGAGAACAGACTGATGGTTAAAATAATATATAGTTTTATTTATATTTCTCCACTTAAAGAGTGCTGGGAGGCCTGAGTGTATGGGTCATATTACATGTAAGTCTATGGGACGGGTATTTGGTGTGGTGAGACGTTAAGGCCATAGTTCCAGAAAACACATTTTCGCGCCTGTGGGATGTTTTACTGCCACTAGACCATTTATTTTGCTCATTTATTATCACCAGGCGGCCAATTCAACGAAAAAATATAACATAGACATGTTTTCTAGCGAATTTAATGAAACTAATCTGATAATGTTCAATTATGGGCCATATACCAAGCATTCTCCCATATAGCACTGAAATAGTTGTAAGTTCAACTTGGTTCTTCCACTTCCCCCCATTGATTTTTTTGTCCTTTGGTATTTATACCTCTTTTGTTTGCGTGTATAATGTTCGTACATCACTATTCTGAAGAAATAAAATCATTCATTGCCTAATTTCAAGACGATTCCCTGAAAAAATAGACAATTCCATACAGATGCTTTATGAAAACGGAAAACTATGTTGTAATATAGAAAAACAGGTCATTTCTCGAGATCTAGTAAAAAACAGGGGAATTTTATTTTGCCTTTGTGCGCCTTCTGCTTATCGGAATTGGACAAGGTTTTCTTTTTCGATTTCAGAATAGAATGTGTTTTTTAGATCACTTGTAAAAAAACATTCCATAAATATGTTTCTTTCCCTTAAGGTCTCACCACACAAATTCATTCGCGCATATCATTATAAAGTTTAAGAATAAGAAAGTTAGTCTCTTTTTAAAAAATACGGCTCTTTGCAGCAGCCTCGGTGGCAAATATTACAGATATATCATTTTGCTACCAATTTAAATCGATTCTGTGATGATTTGGTGTAGCAAAAGCATCGAAATGAGGAAAGATAGATCCAACAGGAAGTCCTTGCGCTGGCTGTAACAAGGCTCTTCTAAAAAACAAGGTCAATTATTTTTCAGGTCGATCAGAGGAGAGTGGGGCAAGAGGTTATTATGGGCTCAAATAAAAAAAATTATGTCAGTTTAACATGCCTTTTTTATTGTTTAGATTGAAAGAGAACAGACTGATGGTTAAAATGATATATAGTTTTATTTATATTTCTCCACTTAAAGAGTGCTGGGAGGCCTGAGTGTATGGGTCATATTACATGTAAGTCTATGGGACGGGTATTTGGTGTGGTGAGACGTTAAGGCCATAGTTCCAGAAAACACATTTTCGCGCCTGTGGGATGTTTTACTGCCACTAGACCATTTATTTTGCTCATTTATTATCACCAGGCGGCCAATTCAACGAAAAAATATAATATAGACATGTTTTCTAGCGAATTTAATGAAACTAATCTGATAATGTTCAATTATGGGCCATATACCAAGCATTCTCCCATATAGCACTGAAATAGTTGTAAGTTCAACTTGGTTCTTCCACTTCCCCCCATTGATTTTTTTGTCCTTTGGTATTTATACCTCTTTTGTTTGCGTGTATAATGTTCGTACATCACTATTCTGAAGAAATAAAATCATTCATTGCCTAATTTCAAGACGATTCCCTGAAAAAATAGACAATTCCATACAGATGCTTTATGAAAACGGAAAACTATGTTGTAATATAGAAAAACAGGTCATTTCTCGAGATCTAGTAAAAAACAGGGGAATTTCATTTTGCCTTTGTGCGCCTTCTGCTTATCGGAATTGGACAAGGTTTTCTTTTTCGATTTCAGAATAGAATGTGTTTTTTAGATCACTTGTAAAAAAACATTCCATAAATATGTTTCTTTCCCTTAAGGTCTCACCACACAAATTCATTCGCGCATATCATTATAAAGTTTAAGAATAAGAAAGTTAGTCTCTTTTTAAAAAATACGGCTCTTTGCAGCAGCCTCGGTGGCAAATATTACAGATATATCATTTTGCTACCAATTTAAATCGATTCTGTGATGATTTGGTGTAGCAAAAGCATCGAAATGAGGAAAGATAGATCCAACAGGAAGTCCTTGCGCTGGCTGTAACAAGGCTCTTCTAAAAAACAAGGTCAATTATTTTTCAGGTCGATCAGAGGAGAGTGGGGCAAGAGGTTATTATGGGCTCAAATAAAAAAAATTATGTCAGTTTAACATGCCTTTTTTATTGTTTAGATTGAAAGAGAACAGACTGATGGTTAAAATGATATATAGTTTTATTTATATTTCTCCACTTAAAGAGTGCTGGGAGGCCTGAGTGTATGGGTCATATTACATGTAAGTCTATGGGACGGGTATTTGGTGTGGTGAGACGTTAAGGCCATAGTTCCAGAAAACACATTTTCGCGCCTGTGGGATGTTTTACTGCCACTAGACCATTTATTTTGCTCATTTATTATCACCAGGCGGCCAATTCAACGAAAAAATATAATATAGACATGTTTTCTAGCGAATTTAATGAAACTAATCTGATAATGTTCAATTATGGGCCATATACCAAGCATTCTCCCATATAGCACTGAAATAGTTGTAAGTTCAACTTGGTTCTTCCACTTCCCCCCATTGATTTTTTTGTCCTTTGGTATTTATACCTCTTTTGTTTGCGTGTATAATGTTCGTACATCACTATTCTGAAGAAATAAAATCATTCATTGCCTAATTTCAAGACGATTCCCTGAAAAAATAGACAATTCCATACAGATGCTTTATGAAAACGGAAAACTATGTTGTAATATAGAAAAACAGGTCATTTCTCGAGATCTAGTAAAAAACAGGGGAATTTCATTTTGCCTTTGTGCGCCTTCTGCTTATCGGAATTGGACAAGGTTTTCTTTTTCGATTTCAGAATAGAATGTGTTTTTTAGATCACTTGTAAAAAAACATTCCATAAATATGTTTCTTTCCCTTAAGGTCTCACCACACAAATTCATTCGCGCATATCATTATAAAGTTTAAGAATAAGAAAGTTAGTCTCTTTTTAAAAAATACGGCTCTTTGCAGCAGCCTCGGTGGCAAATATTACAGATATATCATTTTGCTACCAATTTAAATCGATTCTGTGATGATTTGGTGTAGCAAAAGCATCGAAATGAGGAAAGATAGATCCAACAGGAAGTCCTTGCGCTGGCTGTAACAAGGCTCTTCTAAAAAACAAGGTCAATTATTTTTCAGGTCGATCAGAGGAGAGTGGGGCAAGAGGTTATTATGGGCTCAAATAAAAAAAATTATGTCAGTTTAACATGCCTTTTTTATTGTTTAGATTGAAAGAGAACAGACTGATGGTTAAAATGATATATAGTTTTATTTATATTTCTCCACTTAAAGAGTGCTGGGAGGCCTGAGTGTATGGGTCATATTACATGTAAGTCTATGGGACGGGTATTTGGTGTGGTGAGACGTTAAGGCCATAGTTCCAGAAAACACATTTTCGCGCCTGTGGGATGTTTTACTGCCACTAGACCATTTATTTTGCTCATTTATTATCACCAGGCGGCCAATTCAACGAAAAAATATAATATAGACATGTTTTCTAGCGAATTTAATGAAACTAATCTGATAATGTTCAATTATGGGCCATATACCAAGCATTCTCCCATATAGCACTGAAATAGTTGTAAGTTAAACTTGGTTCTTCCACTTCCCCCCATTGATTTTTTTGTCCTTTGGTATTTATACCTCTTTTGTTTGCGTGTATAATGTTCGTACATCACTATTCTGAAGAAATAAAATCATTCATTGCCTAATTTCAAGACGATTCCCTGAAAAAATAGACAATTCCATACAGATGCTTTATGAAAACGGAAAACTATGTTGTAATATAGAAAAACAGGTCATTTCTCGAGATCTAGTGAAAAACAGGGGAATTTCATTTTGCTTTGTGCGCCTTCTGCTTATCGGAATTGGACAAGGTTTTCTTTTTCGATTTCAGAATAGAATGTGTTTTTTAGATCACTTGTAAAAAAACATTCCTTAAATATGTTTCTTTCCCTTAAGGTCTCACCACACAAATTCATTCGCGCATATCATTATAAAGTTTAAGAATAAGAAAGTTAGTCTCTTTTTAAAAAATACGGCTCTTTGCAGCAGCCTCGGTGGCAAATATTACAGATATATCATTTTGCTACCAATTTAAATCGATTCTGTGATGATTTGGTGTAGCAAAAGCATCGAAATGAGGAAAGATAGATCCAACAAGAAGTCCTTGCGCTGGCTGTAACAAGGCTCTTCTAAAAAACAAGGTCAATTATTTTTCAGGTCGATCAGAAGAGAGTGGGGCAAGAGGTTATTATGGGCTCAAATAAAAAAAAATATGTCAGTTTAACATGCCTTTTTTATTGTTTAGATTGAAAGAGAACAGACTGATGGTTAAAATGATATATAGTTTTATTTATATTTCTCCACTTAAAGAGTGCTGGGAGGCCTGAGTGTATGGGTCATATTACATGTAAGTCTATGGGACGGGTATTTGGTGTGGTGAGACGTTAAGGCCATAGTTCCAGAAAACACATTTTCGCGCCTGTGGGATGTTTTACTGCCACTAGACCATTTATTTTGCTCATTTATTATCACCAGGCGGCCAATTCAACGAAAAAATATAATATAGACATGTTTTCTAGCGAATTTAATGAAACTAATCTGATAATGTTCAATTATGGGCCATATACCAAGCATTCTCCCATATAGCACTGAAATAGTTGTAAGTTCAACTTGGTTCTTCCACTTCCCCCCATTGATTTTTTTGTCCTTTGGTATTTATACCTCTTTTGTTTGCGTGTATAATGTTCGTACATCACTATTCTGAAGAAATAAAATCATTCATTGCCTAATTTCAAGACGATTCCCTGAAAAAATAGACAATTCCATACAGATGCTTTATGAAAACGGAAAACTATGTTGTAATATAGAAAAACAGGTCATTTCTCGAGATCTAGTAAAAAACAGGGGAATTTCATTTTGCCTTTGTGCGCCTTCTGCTTATCGGAATTGGACAAGGTTTTCTTTTTCGATTTCAGAATAGAATGTGTTTTTTAGATCACTTGTAAAAAAACATTCCATAAATATGTTTCTTTCCCTTAAGGTCTCACCACACAAATTCATTCGCGCATATCATTATAAAGTTTAAGAATAAGAAAGTTAGTCTCTTTTTAAAAAATACGGCTCTTTGCAGCAGCCTCGGTGGCAAATATTACAGATATATCATTTTGCTACCAATTTAAATCGATTCTGTGATGATTTGGTGTAGCAAAAGCATCGAAATGAGGAAAGATAGATCCAACAGGAAGTCCTTGCGCTGGCTGTAACAAGGCTCTTCTAAAAAACAAGGTCAATTATTTTTCAGGTCGATCAGAGGAGAGTGGGGCAAGAGGTTATTATGGGCTCAAATAAAAAAAATTATGTCAGTTTAACATGCCTTTTTTATTGTTTAGATTGAAAGAGAACAGACTGATGGTTAAAATGATATATAGTTTTATTTATATTTCTCCACTTAAAGAGTGCTGGGAGGCCTGAGTGTATGGGTCATATTACATGTAAGTCTATGGGACGGGTATTTGGTGTGGTGAGACGTTAAGGCCATAGTTCCAGAAAACACATTTTCGCGCCTGTGGGATGTTTTACTGCCACTAGACCATTTATTTTGCTCATTTATTATCACCAGGCGGCCAATTCAACGAAAAAATATAATATAGACATGTTTTCTAGCGAATTTAATGAAACTAATCTGATAATGTTCAATTATGGGCCATATACCAAGCATTCTCCCATATAGCACTGAAATAGTTGTAAGTTCAACTTGGTTCTTCCACTTCCCCCCATTGATTTTTTTGTCCTTTGGTATTTATACCTCTTTTGTTTGCGTGTATAATGTTCGTACATCACTATTCTGAAGAAATAAAATCATTCATTGCCTAATTTCAAGACGATTCCCTGAAAAAATAGACAATTCCATACAGATGCTTTATGAAAACGGAAAACTATGTTGTAATATAGAAAAACAGGTCATTTCTCGAGATCTAGTAAAAAACAGGGGAATTTCATTTTGCCTTTGTGCGCCTTCTGCTTATCGGAATTGGACAAGGTTTTCTTTTTCGATTTCAGAATAGAATGTGTTTTTTAGATCACTTGTAAAAAAACATTCCATAAATATGTTTCTTTCCCTTAAGGTCTCACCACACAAATTCATTCGCGCATATCATTATAAAGTTTAAGAATAAGAAAGTTAGTCTCTTTTTAAAAAATACGGCTCTTTGCAGCAGCCTCGGTGGCAAATATTACAGATATATCATTTTGCTACCAATTTAAATCGATTCTGTGATGATTTGGTGTAGCAAAAGCATCGAAATGAGGAAAGATAGATCCAACAGGAAGTCCTTGCGCTGGCTGTAACAAGGCTCTTCTAAAAAACAAGGTCAATTATTTTTCAGGTCGATCAGAGGAGAGTGGGGCAAGAGGTTATTATGGGCTCAAATAAAAAAAATTATGTCAGTTTAACATGCCTTTTTTATTGTTTAGATTGAAAGAGAACAGACTGATGGTTAAAATGATATATAGTTTTATTTATATTTCTCCACTTAAAGAGTGCTGGGAGGCCTGAGTGTATGGGTCATATTACATGTAAGTCTATGGGACGGGTATTTGGTGTGGTGAGACGTTAAGGCCATAGTTCCAGAAAACACATTTTCGCGCCTGTGGGATGTTTTACTGCCACTAGACCATTTATTTTGCTCATTTATTATCACCAGGCGGCCAATTCAACGAAAAAATATAATATAGACATGTTTTCTAGCGAATTTAATGAAACTAATCTGATAATGTTCAATTATGGGCCATATACCAAGCATTCTCCCATATAGCACTGAAATAGTTGTAAGTTCAACTTGGTTCTTCCACTTCCCCCCATTGATTTTTTTGTCCTTTGGTATTTATACCTCTTTTGTTTGCGTGTATAATGTTCGTACATCACTATTCTGAAGAAATAAAATCATTCATTGCCTAATTTCAAGACGATTCCCTGAAAAAATAGACAATTCCATACAGATGCTTTATGAAAACGGAAAACTATGTTGTAATATAGAAAAACAGGTCATTTCTCGAGATCTAGTAAAAAACAGGGGAATTTCATTTTGCCTTTGTGCGCCTTCTGCTTATCGGAATTGGACAAGGTTTTCTTTTTCGATTTCAGAATAGAATGTGTTTTTTAGATCACTTGTAAAAAAACATTCCATAAATATGTTTCTTTCCCTTAAGGTCTCACCACACAAATTCATTCGCGCATATCATTATAAAGTTTAAGAATAAGAAAGTTAGTCTCTTTTTAAAAAATACGGCTCTTTGCAGCAGCCTCGGTGGCAAATATTACAGATATATCATTTTGCTACCAATTTAAATCGATTCTGTGATGATTTGGTGTAGCAAAAGCATCGAAATGAGGAAAGATAGATCCAACAGGAAGTCCTTGCGCTGGCTGTAACAAGGCTCTTCTAAAAAACAAGGTCAATTATTTTTCAGGTCGATCAGAGGAGAGTGGGGCAAGAGGTTATTATGGGCTCAAATAAAAAAAATTATGTCAGTTTAACATGCCTTTTTTATTGTTTAGATTGAAAGAGAACAGACTGATGGTTAAAATGATATATAGTTTTATTTATATTTCTCCACTTAAAGAGTGCTGGGAGGCCTGAGTGTATGGGTCATATTACATGTAAGTCTATGGGACGGGTATTTGGTGTGGTGAGACGTTAAGGCCATAGTTCCAGAAAACACATTTTCGCGCCTGTGGGATGTTTTACTGCCACTAGACCATTTATTTTGCTCATTTATTATCACCAGGCGGCCAATTCAACGAAAAAATATAATATAGACATGTTTTCTAGCGAATTTAATGAAACTAATCTGATAATGTTCAATTATGGGCCATATACCAAGCATTCTCCCATATAGCACTGAAATAGTTGTAAGTTCAACTTGGTTCTTCCACTTCCCCCCATTGATTTTTTCGTCCTTTGGTATTTATACCTCTTTTGTTTGCGTGTATAATGTTCGTACATCACTATTCTGAAGAAATAAAATCATTCATTGCCTAATTTCAAGACGATTCCCTGAAAAAATAGACAATTCCATACAGATGCTTTATGAAAACGGAAAACTATGTTGTAATATAGAAAAACAGGTCATTTCTCGAGATCTAGTAAAAAACAGGGGAATTTCATTTTGCCTTTGTGCGCCTTCTGCTTATCGGAATTGGACAAGGTTTTCTTTTTCGATTTCAGAATAGAATGTGTTTTTTAGATCACTTGTAAAAAAACATTCCATAAATATGTTTCTTTCCCTTAAGGCCATAGTTCCAGAAAACACATTTTCGCGCCTGTGGGATGTTTTACTGCCACTAGACCATTTATTTTGCTCATTTATTATCACCAGGCGGCCAATTCAACGAAAAAATATAATATAGACATGTTTTCTAGCGAATTTAATGAAACTAATCTGATAATGTTCAATTATGGGCCATATACCAAGCATTCTCCCATATAGCACTGAAATAGTTGTAAGTTCAACTTGGTTCTTCCACTTCCCCCCATTGATTTTTTTGTCCTTTGGTATTTATACCTCTTTTGTTTGCGTGTATAATGTTCGTACATCACTATTCTGAAGAAATAAAATCATTCATTGCCTAATTTCAAGACGATTCCCTGAAAAAATAGACAATTCCATACAGATGCTTTATGAAAACGGAAAACTATGTTGTAATATAGAAAAACAGGTCATTTCTCGAGATCTAGTAAAAAACAGGGGAATTTCATTTTGCCTTTGTGCGCCTTCTGCTTATCGGAATTGGACAAGGTTTTCTTTTTCGATTTCAGAATAGAATGTGTTTTTTAGATCACGTGTAAAAAAACATTCCATAAATATGTTTCTTTCCCTTAAGGTCTCACCACACAAATTCATTCGCGCATATCATTATAAAGTTTAAGAATAAGAAAGTTAGTCTCTTTTTAAAAAATACGGCTCTTTGCAGCAGCCTCGGTGGCAAATATTACAGATATATCATTTTGCTACCAATTTAAATCGATTCTGTGATGATTTGGTGTAGCAAAAGCATCGAAATGAGGAAAGATAGATCCAACAGGAAGTCCTTGCGCTGGCTGTAACAAGGCTCTTCTAAAAAACAAGGTCAATTATTTTTCAGGTCGATCAGAGGAGAGTGGGGCAAGAGGTTATTATGGGCTCAAATAAAAAAAATTATGTCAGTTTAACATGCCTTTTTTATTGTTTAGATTGAAAGAGAACAGACTGATGGTTAAAATGATATATAGTTTTATTTATATTTCTCCACTTAAAGAGTGCTGGGAGGCCTGAGTGTATGGGTCATATTACATGTAAGTCTATGGGACGGGTATTTGGTGTGGTGAGACGTTAAGGCCATAGTTCCAGAAAACACATTTTCGCGCCTGTGGGATGTTTTACTGCCACTAGACCATTTATTTTGCTCATTTATTATCACCAGGCGGCCAATTCAACGAAAAAATATAATATAGACATGTTTTCTAGCGAATTTAATGAAACTAATCTGATAATGTTCAATTATGGGCCATATACCAAGCATTCTCCCATATAGCACTGAAATAGTTGTAAGTTCAACTTGGTTCTTCCACTTCCCCCCATTGATCATTTGTCCTTTGGTATTTATACCTCTTTTGTTTGCGTGTATAATGTTCGTACATCACTATTCTGAAGAAATAAAATCATTCATTGCCTAATTTCAAGACGATTCCCTGAAAAAATAGACAATTCCATACAGATGCTTTATGAAAACGGAAAACTATGTTGTAATATAGAAAAACAGGTCATTTCTCGAGATCTAGTAAAAAACAGGGGAATTTCATTTTGCCTTTGTGCGCCTTCTGCTTATCGGAATTGGACAAGGTTTTCTTTTTCGATTTCAGAATAGAATGTGTTTTTTAGATCACTTGTAAAAAAACATTCCATAAATATGTTTCTTTCCCTTAAGGTCTCACCACACAAATTCATTCGCGCATATCATTATAAAGTTTAAGAATAAGAAAGTTAGTCTCTTTTTAAAAAATACGGCTCTTTGCAGCAGCCTCGGTGGCAAATATTACAGATATATCATTTTGCTACCAATTTAAATCGATTCTGTGATGATTTGGTGTAGCAAAAGCATCGAAATGAGGAAAGATAGATCCAACAGGAAGTCCTTGCGCTGGCTGTAACAAGGCTCTTCTAAAAAACAAGGTCAATTATTTTTCAGGTCGATCAGAGGAGAGTGGGGCAAGAGGTTATTATGGGCTCAAATAAAAAAAATTATGTCAGTTTAACATTCCTTTTTTATTGTTTAGATTGAAAGAGAACAGACTGATGGTTAAAATGATATATAGTTTTATTTATATTTCTCCACTTAAAGAGTGCTGGGAGGCCTGAGTGTATGGGTCATATTACATGTAAGTCTATGGGACGGGTATTTGGTGTGGTGAGACGTTAAGGCCATAGTTCCAGAAAACACATTTTCGCGCCTGTGGGATGTTTTACTGCCACTAGACCATTTATTTTGCTCATTTATTATCACCAGGCGGCCAATTCAACGAAAAAATATAATATAGACATGTTTTCTAGCGAACTTAATGAAACTAATCTGATAATGTTCAATTATGGGCCATATACCAAGCATTCTCCCATATAGCACTGAAATAGTTGTAAGTTCAACTTGGTTCTTCCACTTCCCCCCATTGATTTTTTTGTCCTTTGGTATTTATACCTCTTTTGTTTGCGTGTATAATGTTCGTACATCACTATTCTGAAGAAATAAAATCATTCATTGCCTAATTTCAAGACGATTCCCTGAAAAAATAGACAATTCCATACAGATGCTTTATGAAAACGGAAAACTATGTTGTAATATAGAAAAACAGGTCATTTCTCGAGATCTAGTGAAAAACAGGGGAATTTCATTTTGCTTTGTGCGCCTTCTGCTTATCGGAATTGGACAAGGTTTTCTTTTTCGATTTCAGAATAGAATGTGTTTTTTAGATCACTTGTAAAAAAACATTCCATAAATATGTTTCTTTCCCTTAAGGTCTCACCACACAAATTCATTCGCGCATATCATTATAAAGTTTAAGAATAAGAAAGTTAGTCTCTTTTTAAAAAATACGGCTCTTTGCAGCAGCCTCGGTGGCAAATATTACAGATATATCATTTTGCTACCAATTTAAATCGATTCTGTGATGATTTGGTGTAGCAAAAGCATCGAAATGAGGAAAGATAGATCCAACAAGAAGTCCTTGCGCTGGCTGTAACAAGGCTCTTCTAAAAAACAAGGTCAATTATTTTTCAGGTCGATCAGAGGAGAGTGGGGCAAGAGGTTATTATGGGCTCAAATAAAAAAAAATATGTCAGTTTAACATGCCTTTTTTATTGTTTAGATTGAAAGAGAACAGACTGATGGTTAAAATGATATATAGTTTTATTTATATTTCTCCACTTAAAGAGTGCTGGGAGGCCTGAGTGTATGGGTCATATTACATGTAAGTCTATGGGACGGGTATTTGGTGTGGTGAGACGTTAAGGCCATAGTTCCAGAAAACACATTTTCGCGCCTGTGGGATGTTTTACTGCCACTAGACCATTTATTTTGCTCATTTATTATCACCAGGCGGCCAATTCAACGAAAAAATATAATATAGACATGTTTTCTAGCGAATTTAATGAAACTAATCTGATAATGTTCAATTATGGGCCATATACCAAGCATTCTCCCATATAGCACTGAAATAGTTGTAAGTTCAACTTGGTTCTTCCACTTCCCCCCATTGATTTTTTTGTCCTTTGGTATTTATACCTCTTTTGTTTGCGTGTATAATGTTCGTACATCACTATTCTAAAGAAATAAAATCATTCATTGCCTAATTTCAAGACGATTCCCTGAAAAAATAGACAATTCCATACAGATGCTTTATGAAAACGGAAAACTATGTTGTAATATAGAAAAACAGGTCATTTCTCGAGATCTAGTAAAAAACAGGGGAATTTCATTTTGCCTTTGTGCGCCTTCTGCTTATCGGAATTGGACAAGGTTTTCTTTATCGATTTCAGAATAGAATGTGTTTTTTAGATCACTTGTAAAAAAACATTCCATAAATATGTTTCTTTCCCTTAAGGTCTCACCACACAAATTCATTCGCGCATATCATTATAAAGTTTAAGAATAAGAAAGTTAGTCTCTTTTTAAAAAATACGGCTCTTTGCAGCAGCCTCGGTGGCAAATATTACAGATATATCATTTTGCTACCAATTTAAATCGATTCTGTGATGATTTGGTGTAGCAAAAGCATCGAAATGAGGAAAGATAGATCCAACAGGAAGTCCTTGCGCTGGCTGTAACAAGGCTCTTCTAAAAAACAAGGTCAATTATTTTTCAGGTCGATCAGAGGAGAGTGGGGCAAGAGGTTATTATGGGCTCAAATAAAAAAAATTATGTCAGTTTAACATGCCTTTTTTATTGTTTAGATTGAAAGAGAACAGACTGATGGTTAAAATGATATATAGTTTTATTTATATTTCTCCACTTAAAGAGTGCTGGGAGGCCTGAGTGTATGGGTCATATTACATGTAAGTCTATGGGACGGGTATTTGGTGTGGTGAGACGTTAAGGCCATAGTTCCAGAAAACACATTTTCGCGCCTGTGGGATGTTTTACTGCCACTAGACCATTTATTTTGCTCATTTATTATCACCAGGCGGCCAATTCAACGAAAAAATATAATATAGACATGTTTTCTAGCGAATTTAATGAAACTAATCTGATAATGTTCAATTATGGGCCATATACCAAGCATTCTCCCATATAGCACTGAAATAGTTGTAAGTTCAACTTGGTTCTTCCACTTCCCCCCATTGATTTTTTTGTCCTTTGGTATTTATACCTCTTTTGTTTGCGTGTATAATGTTCGTACATCACTATTCTAAAGAAATAAAATCATTCATTGCCTAATTTCAAGACGATTCCCTGAAAAAATAGACAATTCCATACAGATGCTTTATGAAAACGGAAAACTATGTTGTAATATAGAAAAACAGGTCATTTCTCGAGATCTAGTAAAAAACAGGGGAATTTCATTTTGCCTTTGTGCGCCTTCTGCTTATCGGAATTGGACAAGGTTTTCTTTTTCGATTTCAGAATAGAATGTGTTTTTTAGATCACTTGTAAAAAAACATTCCATAAATATGTTTCTTTCCCTTAAGGCCATAGTTCCAGAAAACACATTTTCGCGCCTGTGGGATGTTTTACTGCCACTAGACCATTTATTTTGCTCATTTATTATCACCAGGCGGCCAATTCAACGAAAAAATATAATATAGACATGTTTTCTAGCGAATTTAATGAAACTAATCTGATAATGTTCAATTATGGGCCATATACCAAGCATTCTCCCATATAGCACTGAAATAGTTGTAAGTTCAACTTGGTTCTTCCACTTCCCCCCATTGATTTTTTAGTCCTTTGGTATTTATACCTCTTTTGTTTGCGTGTATAATGTTCGTACATCACTATTCTGAAGAAATAAAATCATTCATTGCCTAATTTCAAGACGATTCCCTGAAAAAATAGACAATTCCATACAGATGCTTTATGAAAACGGAAAACTATGTTGTAATATAGAAAAACAGGTCATTTCTCGAGATCTAGTAAAAAACAGGGGAATTTCATTTTGCCTTTGTGCGCCTTCTGCTTATCGGAATTGGACAAGGTTTTCTTTTTCGATTTCAGAATAGAATGTGTTTTTTAGATCACTTGTAAAAAAACATTCCATAAATATGTTTCTTTCCCTTAAGGTCTCACCACACAAATTCATTCGCGCATATCATTATAAAGTTTAAGAATAAGAAAGTTAGTCTCTTTTTAAAAAATACGGCTCTTTGCAGCAGCCTCGGTGGCAAATATTACAGATATATCATTTTGCTACCAATTTAAATCGATTCTGTGATGATTTGGTGTAGCAAAAGCATCGAAATGAGGAAAGATAGATCCAACAGGAAGTCCTTGCGCTGGCTGTAACAAGGCTCTTCTAAAAAACAAGGTCAATTATTTTTCAGGTCGATCAGAGGAGAGTGGGGCAAGAGGTTATTATGGGCTCAAATAAAAAAAATTATGTCAGTTTAACATGCCTTTTTTATTGTTTAGATTGAAAGAGAACAGACTGATGGTTAAAATGATATATAGTTTTATTTATATTTCTCCACTTAAAGAGTGCTGGGAGGCCTGAGTGTATGGGTCATATTACATGTAAGTCTATGGGACGGGTATTTGGTGTGGTGAGACGTTAAGGCCATAGTTCCAGAAAACACATTTTCGCGCCTGTGGGATGTTTTACTGCCACTAGACCATTTATTTTGCTCATTTATTATCACCAGGCGGCCAATTCAACGAAAAAATATAATATAGACATGTTTTCTAGCGAATTTAATGAAACTAATCTGATAATGTTCAATTATGGGCCATATACCAAGCATTCTCCCATATAGCACTGAAATAGTTGTAAGTTCAACTTGGTTCTTCCACTTCCCCCCATTGATTTTTTTGTCCTTTGGTATTTATACCTCTTTTGTTTGCGTGTATAATGTTCGTACATCACTATTCTGAAGAAATAAAATCATTCATTGCCTAATTTCAAGACGATTCCCTGAAAAAATAGACAATTCCATACAGATGCTTTATGAAAACGGAAAACTATGTTGTAATATAGAAAAACAGGTCATTTCTCGAGATCTAGTAAAAAACAGGGGAATTTCATTTTGCCTTTGTGCGCCTTCTGCTTATCGGAATTGGACAAGGTTTTCTTTTTCGATTTCAGAATAGAATGTGTTTTTTAGATCACTTGTAAAAAAACATTCCATAAATATGTTTCTTTCCCTTAAGGTCTCACCACACAAATTCATTCGCGCATATCATTATAAAGTTTAAGAATAAGAAAGTTAGTCTCTTTTTAAAAAATACGGCTCTTTGCAGCAGCCTCGGTGGCAAATATTACAGATATATCATTTTGCTACCAATTTAAATCGATTCTGTGATGATTTGGTGTAGCAAAAGCATCGAAATGAGGAAAGATAGATCCAACAGGAAGTCCTTGCGCTGGCTGTAACAAGGCTCTTCTAAAAAACAAGGTCAATTATTTTTCAGGTCGATCAGAGGAGAGTGGGGCAAGAGGTTATTATGGGCTCAAATAAAAAAAATTATGTCAGTTTAACATGCCTTTTTTATTGTTTAGATTGAAAGAGAACAGACTGATGGTTAAAATGATATATAGTTTTATTTATATTTCTCCACTTAAAGAGTGCTGGGAGGCCTGAGTGTATGGGTCATATTACATGTAAGTCTATGGGACGGGTATTTGGTGTGGTGAGACGTTAAGGCCATAGTTCCAGAAAACACATTTTCGCGCCTGTGGGATGTTTTACTGCCACTAGACCATTTATTTTGCTCATTTATTATCACCAGGCGGCCAATTCAACGAAAAAATATAATATAGACATGTTTTCTAGCGAATTTAATGAAACTAATCTGATAATGTTCAATTATGGGCCATATACCAAGCATTCTCCCATATAGCACTGAAATAGTTGTAAGTTCAACTTGGTTCTTCCACTTCCCCCCATTGATTTTTTTGTCCTTTGGTATTTATACCTCTTTTGTTTGCGTGTATAATGTTCGTACATCACTATTCTGAAGAAATAAAATCATTCATTGCCTAATTTCAAGACGATTCCCTGAAAAAATAGACAATTCCATACAGATGCTTTATGAAAACGGAAAACTATGTTGTAATATAGAAAAACAGGTCATTTCTCGAGATCTAGTAAAAAACAGGGGAATTTCATTTTGCCTTTGTGCGCCTTCTGCTTATCGGAATTGGACAAGGTTTTCTTTTTCGATTTCAGAATAGAATGTGTTTTTTAGATCACTTGTAAAAAAACATTCCATAAATATGTTTCTTTCCCTTAAGGCCATAGTTCCAGAAAACACATTTTCGCGCCTGTGGGATGTTTTACTGCCACTAGACCATTTATTTTGCTCATTTATTATCACCAGGCGGCCAATTCAACGAAAAAATATAATATAGACATGTTTTCTAGCGAATTTAATGAAACTAATCTGATAATGTTCAATTATGGGCCATATACCAAGCATTCTCCCATATAGCACTGAAATAGTTGTAAGTTCAACTTGGTTCTTCCACTTCCCCCCATTGATTTTTTTGTCCTTTGGTATTTATACCTCTTTTGTTTGCGTGTATAATGTTCGTACATCACTATTCTGAAGAAATAAAATCATTCATTGCCTAATTTCAAGACGATTCCCTGAAAAAATAGACAATTCCATACAGATGCTTTATGAAAACGGAAAACTATGTTGTAATATAGAAAAACAGGTCATTTCTCGAGATCTAGTAAAAAACAGGGGAATTTCATTTTGCCTTTGTGCGCCTTCTGCTTATCGGAATTGGACAAGGTTTTCTTTTTCGATTTCAGAATAGAATGTGTTTTTTAGATCACTTGTAAAAAAACATTCCATAAATATGTTTCTTTCCCTTAAGGTCTCACCACACAAATTCATTCGCGCATATCATTATAAAGTTTAAGAATAAGAAAGTTAGTCTCTTTTTAAAAAATACGGCTCTTTGCAGCAGCCTCGGTGGCAAATATTACAGATATATCATTTTGCTACCAATTTAAATCGATTCTGTGATGATTTGGTGTAGCAAAAGCATCGAAATGAGGAAAGATAGATCCAACAGGAAGTCCTTGCGCTGGCTGTAACAAGGCTCTTCTAAAAAACAAGGTCAATTATTTTTCAGGTCGATCAGAGGAGAGTGGGGCAAGAGGTTATTATGGGCTCAAATAAAAAAAATTATGTCAGTTTAACATGCCTTTTTTATTGTTTAGATTGAAAGAGAACAGACTGATGGTTAAAATGATATATAGTTTTATTTATATTTCTCCACTTAAAGAGTGCTGGGAGGCCTGAGTGTATGGGTCATATTACATGTAAGTCTATGGGACGGGTATTTGGTGTGGTGAGACGTTAAGGCCATAGTTCCAGAAAACACATTTTCGCGCCTGTGGGATGTTTTACTGCCACTAGACCATTTATTTTGCTCATTTATTATCACCAGGCGGCCAATTCAACGAAAAAATATAATATAGACATGTTTTCTAGCGAATTTAATGAAACTAATCTGATAATGTTCAATTATGGGCCATATACCAAGCATTCTCCCATATAGCACTGAAATAGTTGTAAGTTCAACTTGGTTCTTCCACTTCCCCCCATTGATTTTTTTGTCCTTTGGTATTTATACCTCTTTTGTTTGCGTGTATAATGTTCGTACATCACTATTCTGAAGAAATAAAATCATTCATTGCCTAATTTCAAGACGATTCCCTGAAAAAATAGACAATTCCATACAGATGCTTTATGAAAACGGAAAACTATGTTGTAATATAGAAAAACAGGTCATTTCTCGAGATCTAGTAAAAAACAGGGGAATTTCATTTTGCCTTTGTGCGCCTTCTGCTTATCGGAATTGGACAAGGTTTTCTTTTTCGATTTCAGAATAGAATGTGTTTTTTAGATCACTTGTAAAAAAACATTCCATAAATATGTTTCTTTCCCTTAAGGTCTCACCACACAAATTCATTCGCGCATATCATTATAAAGTTTAAGAATAAGAAAGTTAGTCTCTTTTTAAAAAATACGGCTCTTTGCAGCAGCCTCGGTGGCAAATATTACAGATATATCATTTTGCTACCAATTTAAATCGATTCTGTGATGATTTGGTGTAGCAAAAGCATCGAAATGAGGAAAGATAGATCCAACAGGAAGTCCTTGCGCTGGCTGTAACAAGGCTCTTCTAAAAAACAAGGTCAATTATTTTTCAGGTCGATCAGAGGAGAGTGGGGCAAGAGGTTATTATGGGCTCAAATAAAAAAAAATATGTCAGTTTAACATGCCTTTTTTATTGTTTAGATTGAAAGAGAACAGACTGATGGTTAAAATGATATATAGTTTTATTTATATTTCTCCACTTAAAGAGTGCTGGGAGGCCTGAGTGTATGGGTCATATTACATGTAAGTCTATGGGACGGGTATTTGGTGTGGTGAGACGTTAAGGCCATAGTTCCAGAAAACACATTTTCGCGCCTGTGGGATGTTTTACTGCCACTAGACCATTTATTTTGCTCATTTATTATCACCAGGCGGCCAATTCAACGAAAAAATATAATATAGACATGTTTTCTAGCGAATTTAATGAAACTAATCTGATAATGTTCAATTATGGGCCATATACCAAGCATTCTCCCATATAGCACTGAAATAGTTGTAAGTTCAACTTGGTTCTTCCACTTCCCCCCATTGATTTTTTTGTCCTTTGGTATTTATACCTCTTTTGTTTGCGTGTATAATGTTCGTACATCACTATTCTGAAGAAATAAAATCATTCATTGCCTAATTTCAAGACGATTCCCTGAAAAAATAGACAATTCCATACAGATGCTTTATGAAAACGGAAAACTATGTTGTAATATAGAAAAACAGGTCATTTCTCGAGATCTAGTAAAAAACAGGGGAATTTCATTTTGCCTTTGTGCGCCTTCTGCTTATCGGAATTGGACAAGGTTTTCTTTTTCGATTTCAGAATAGAATGTGTTTTTTAGATCACTTGTAAAAAAACATTCCATAAATATGTTTCTTTCCCTTAAGGCCATAGTTCCAGAAAACACATTTTCGCGCCTGTGGGATGTTTTACTGCCACTAGACCATTTATTTTGCTCATTTATTATCACCAGGCGGCCAATTCAACGAAAAAATATAATATAGACATGTTTTCTAGCGAATTTAATGAAACTAATCTGATAATGTTCAATTATGGGCCATATACCAAGCATTCTCCCATATAGCACTGAAATAGTTGTATGTTCAACTTGGTTCTTCCACTTCCCCCCATTGATTTTTTTGTCCTTTGGTATTTATACCTCTTTTGTTTGCGTGTATAATGTTCGTACATCACTATTCTGAAGAAATAAAATCATTCATTGCCTAATTTCAAGACGATTCCCTGAAAAAATAGACAATTCCATACAGATGCTTTATGAAAACGGAAAACTATGTTGTAATATAGAAAAACAGGTCATTTCTCGAGATCTAGTAAAAAACAGGGGAATTTCATTTTGCCTTTGTGCGCCTTCTGCTTATCGGAATTGGACAAGGTTTTCTTTTTCGATTTCAGAATAGAATGTGTTTTTTAGATCACTTGTAAAAAAACATTCCATAAATATGTTTCTTTCCCTTAAGGTCTCACCACACAAATTCATTCGCGCATATCATTATAAAGTTTAAGAATAAGAAAGTTAGTCTCTTTTTAAAAAATACGGCTCTTTGCAGCAGCCTCGTTGGCAAATATTACAGATATATCATTTTGCTACCAATTTAAATCGATTCTGTGATGATTTGGTGTAGCAAAAGCATCGAAATGAGGAAAGATAGATCCAACAGGAAGTCCTTGCGCTGGCTGTAACAAGGCTCTTCTAAAAAACAAGGTCAATTATTTTTCAGGTCGATCAGAGGAGAGTGGGGCAAGAGGTTATTATGGGCTCAAATAAAAAAAATTATGTCAGTTTAACATGCCTTTTTTATTGTTTAGATTGAAAGAGAACAGACTGATGGTTAAAATGATATATAGTTTTATTTATATTTCTCCACTTAAAGAGTGCTGGGAGGCCTGAGTGTATGGGTCATATTACATGTAAGTCTATGGGACGGGTATTTGGTGTGGTGAGACGTTAAGGCCATAGTTCCAGAAAACACATTTTCGCGCCTGTGGGATGTTTTACTGCCACTAGACCATTTATTTTGCTCATTTATTATCACCAGGCGGCCAATTCAACGAAAAAATATAATATAGACATGTTTTCTAGCGAATTTAATGAAACTAATCTGATAATGTTCAATTATGGGCCATATACCAAGCATTCTCCCATATAGCACTGAAATAGTTGTAAGTTCAACTTGGTTCTTCCACTTCCCCCCATTGATTTTTTTGTCCTTTGGTATTTATACCTCTTTTGTTTGCGTGTATAATGTTCGTACATCACTATTCTGAAGAAATAAAATCATTCATTGCCTAATTTCAAGACGATTCCCTGAAAAAATAGACAATTCCATACAGATGCTTTATGAAAACGGAAAACTATGTTGTAATATAGAAAAACAGGTCATTTCTCGAGATCTAGTAAAAAACAGGGGAATTTCATTTTGCCTTTGTGCGCCTTCTGCTTATCGGAATTGGACAAGGTTTTCTTTTTCGATTTCAGAATAGAATGTGTTTTTTAGATCACTTGTAAAAAAACATTCCATAAATATGTTTCTTTCCCTTAAGGTCTCACCACACAAATTCATTCGCGCATATCATTATAAAGTTTAAGAATAAGAAAGTTAGTCTCTTTTTAAAAAATACGGCTCTTTGCAGCAGCCTCGGTGGCAAATATTACAGATATATCATTTTGCTACCAATTTAAATCGATTCTGTGATGATTTGGTGTAGCAAAAGCATCGAAATGAGGAAAGATAGATCCAACAGGAAGTCCTTGCGCTGGCTGTAACAAGGCTCTTCTAAAAAACAAGGTCAATTATTTTTCAGGTCGATCAGAGGAGAGTGGGGCAAGAGGTTATTATGGGCTCAAATAAAAAAATTTATGTCAGTTTAACATGCCTTTTTTATTGTTTAGATTGAAAGAGAACAGACTGATGGTTAAAATGATATATAGTTTTATTTATATTTCTCCACTTAAAGAGTGCTGGGAGGCCTGAGTGTATGGGTCATATTACATGTAAGTCTATGGGACGGGTATTTGGTGTGGTGAGACGTTAAGGCCATAGTTCCAGAAAACACATTTTCGCGCCTGTGGGATGTTTTACTGCCACTAGACCATTTATTTTGCTCATTTATTATCACCAGGCGGCCAATTCAACGAAAAAATATAATATAGACATGTTTTCTAGCGAATTTAATGAAACTAATCTGATAATGTTCAATTATGGGCCATATACCAAGCATTCTCCCATAAAGCACTGAAATAGTTGTAAGTTCAACTTGGTTCTTCCACTTCCCCCCATTGATTTTTTTGTCCTTTGGTATTTATACCTCTTTTGTTTGCGTGTATAATGTTCGTACATCACTATTCTGAAGAAATAAAATCATTCATTGCCTAATTTCAAGACGATTCCCTGAAAAAATAGACAATTCCATACAGATGCTTTATGAAAACGAAAAACTATGTTGTAATATAGAAAAACAGGTCATTTCTCGAGATCTAGTAAAAAACAGGGGAATTTCATTTTGCCTTTGTGCGCCTTCTGCTTATCGGAATTGGACAAGGTTTTCTTTTTCGATTTCAGAATAGAATGTGTTTTTTAGATCACTTGTAAAAAAACATTCCATAAATATGTTTCTTTCCCTTAAGGTCTTACCACACAAATTCATTCGCGCATATCATTATAAAGTTTAAGAATAAGAAAGTTAGTCTCTTTTTAAAAAATACGGCTCTTTGCAGCAGCCTCGGTGGCAAATATTACAGATATATCATCTTGCTACCAATTTGAATCGATTCTGTGATGATTTGGTGTAGCAAAAGCATCGAAATGAGGAAAGATAGATCCAACAGGAAGTCCTTGCGCTGGCTGTAACAAGGCTCTTCTAAAAAACAAGGTCAATTATTTTTCAGGTCGATCAGAGGAGAGTGGGGCAAGAGGTTATTATGGGCTCAAATAAAAAAAAATATGTCAGTTTAACATGCCTTTTTTATTGTTTAGATTGAAAGAGAACAGACTGATGGTTAAAATGATATATAGTTTTATTTATATTTCTCCACTTAAAGAGTGCTGGGAGGCCTGAGTGTATGGGTCATATTACATGTAAGTCTATGGGACGGGTATTTGGTGTGGTGAGACGTTAAGGCCATAGTTCCAGAAAACACATTTTCGCGCCTGTGGGATGTTTTACTGCCACTAGACCATTTATTTTGCTCATTTATTATCACCAGGCGGCCAATTCAACGAAAAAATATAATATAGACATGTTTTCTAGCGAATTTAATGAAACTAATCTGATAATGTTCAATTATGGGCCATATACCAAGCATTCTCCCATATAGCACTGAAATAGTTGTAAGTTCAACTTGGTTCTTCCACTTCCCCCCATTGATTTTTTTGTCCTTTGGTATTTATACCTCTTTTGTTTGCGTGTATAATGTTCGTACATCACTATTCTGAAGAAATAAAATCATTCATTGCCTAATTTCAAGACGATTCCCTGAAAAAATAGACAATTCAATACAGATGCTTTATGAAAACGGAAAACTATGTTGTAATATAGAAAAACAGGTCATTTCTCGAGATCTAGTAAAAAACAGGGGAATTTCATTTTGCCTTTGTGCGCCTTCTGCTTATCGGAATTGGACAAGGTTTTCTTTTTCGATTGCAGAATAGAATGTGTTTTTTAGATCACTTGTAAAAAAACATTCCATAAATATGTTTCTTTCCCTTAAGGTCTCACCACACAAATTCATTCGCGCATATCATTATAAAGTTTAAGAATAAGAAAGTTAGTCTCTTTTTGAAAAATACGGCTCTTTGCAGCAGCCTCGGTGGCAAATATTACAGATATATCATTTTGCTACCAATTTAAATCGATTCTGTGATGATTTGGTGTAGCAAAAGCATCGAAATGAGGAAAGATAGATCCAACAGGAAGTCCTTGCGCTGGCTGTAACAAGGCTCTTCTAAAAAACAAGGTCAATTATTTTTCAGGTCGATCAGAGGAGAGTGGGGCAAGAGGTTATTATGGGCTCAAATAAAAAAAATTATGTCAGTTTAACATGCCTTTTTTATTGTTTAGATTGAAAGAGAACAGACTGATGGTTAAAATGATATATAGTTTTATTTATATTTCTCCACTTAAAGAGTGCTGGGAGGCCTGAGTGTATGGGTCATATCACATGTAAGTCTATGGGACGGGTATTTGGTGTGGTGAGACGTTAAGGCCATAGTTCCAGAAAACACATTTTCGCGCCTGTGGGATGTTTTACTGCCACTAGACCATTTATTTTGCTCATTTATTATCACCAGGCGGCCAATTCAACGAAAAAATATAATATAGACATGTTTTCTAGCGAATTTAATGAAACTAATCTGATAATGTTCAATTATGGGCCATATACCAAGCATTCTCCCATATAGCACTGAAATAGTTGTAAGTTCAACTTGGTTCTTCCACTTCCCCCCATTGATTTTTTTGTCCTTTGGTATTTATACCTCTTTTGTTTGCGTGTATAATGTTCGTACATCACTATTCTGAAGAAATAAAATCATTCATTGCCTAATTTCAAGACGATTCCCTGAAAAAATAGACAATTCCATACAGATGCTTTATGAAAACGGAAAACTATGTTGTAATATAGAAAAACAGGTCATTTCTCGAGATCTAGTAAAAAACAGGGGAATTTCATTTTGCTTTGTGCGCCTTCTGCTTATCGGAATTGGACAAGGTTTTCTTTTTCGATTTCAGAATAGAATGTGTTTTTTAGATCACTTGTAAAAAAACATTCCATAAATATGTTTCTTTCCCTTAAGGTCTCACCACACAAATTCATTCGCGCATATCATTATAAAGTTTAAGAATAAGAAAGTTAGTCTCTTTTTAAAAAATACGGCTCTTTGCAGCAGCCTCGGTGGCAAATATTACAGATATATCATTTTGCTACCAATTTAAATCGATTCTGTGATGATTTGGTGTAGCAAAAGCATCGAAATGAGGAAAGATAGATCCAACAGGAAGTCCTTGCGCTGGCTGTAACAAGGCTCTTCTAAAAAACAAGGTCAATTATTTTTCAGGTCGATCAGAGGAGAGTGGGGCAAGAGGTTATTATGGGCTCAAATAAAAAAAAATATGTCAGTTTAACATGCCTTTTTTATTGTTTAGATTGAAAGAGAACAGACTGATGGTTAAAATGATATATAGTTTTATTTATATTTCTCCACTTAAAGAGTGCTGGGAGGCCTGAGTGTATGGGTCATATTACATGTAAGTCTATGGGACGGGTATTTGGTGTGGTGAGACGTTAAGGCCATAGTTCCAGAAAACACATTTTCGCGCCTGTGGGATGTTTTACTGCCACTAGACCATTTATTTTGCTCATTTATTATCACCAGGCGGCCAATTCAACGAAAAAATATAATATAGACATGTTTTCTAGCGAATTTAATGAAACTAATCTGATAATGTTCAATTATGGGCCATATACCAAGCATTCTCCCATATAGCACTGAAATAGTTGTAAGTTCAACTTGGTTCTTCCACTTCCCCCCATTGATTTTTTTGTCCTTTGGTATTTATACCTCTTTTGTTTGCGTGTATAATGTTCGTACATCACTATTCTGAAGAAATAAAATCATTCATTGCCTAATTTCAAGACGATTCCCTGAAAAAATAGACAATTCCATACAGATGCTTTATGAAAACGGAAAACTATGTTGTAATATAGAAAAACAGGTCATTTCTCGAGATCTAGTAAAAAACAGGGGAATTTCATTTTGCCTTTGTGCGCCTTCTGCTTATCGGAATTGGACAAGGTTTTCTTTTTCGATTTCAGAATAGAATGTGTTTTTTAGATCACTTGTAAAAAAACATTCCATAAATATGTTTCTTTCCCTCAAGGTCTCACCACACAAATTCATTCGCGCATATCATTATAAAGTTTAAGAATAAGAAAGTTAGTCTCTTTTTAAAAAATACGGCTCTTTGCAGCAGCCTCGGTGGCAAATATTACAGATATATCATTTTGCTACCAATTTAAATCGATTCTGTGATGATTTGGTGTAGCAAAAGCATCGAAATGAGGAAAGATAGATCCAACAGGAAGTCCTTGCGCTGGCTGTAACAAGGCTCTTCTAAAAAACAAGGTCAATTATTTTTCAGGTCGATCAGAGGAGAGTGGGGCAAGAGGTTATTATGGGCTCAAATAAAAAAAAATATGTCAGTTTAACATGCCTTTTTTATTGTTTAGATTGAAAGAGAACAGACTGATGGTTAAAATGATATATAGTTTTATTTATATTTCTCCACTTAAAGAGTGCTGGGAGGCCTGAGTGTATGGGTCATATTACATGTAAGTCTATGGGACGGGTATTTGGTGTGGTGAGACGTTAAGGCCATAGTTCCAGAAAACACATTTTCGCGCCTGTGGGATGTTTTACTGCCACTAGACCATTTATTTTGCTCATTTATTATCACCAGGCGGCCAATTCAACGAAAAAATATAATATAGACATGTTTTCTAGCGAATTTAATGAAACTAATCTGATAATGTTCAATTATGGGCCATATACCAAGCATTCTCCCATATAGCACTGAAATAGTTGTAAGTTCAACTTGGTTCTTCCACTTCCCCCCATTGATTTTTTTGTCCTTTGGTATTTATACCTCTTTTGTTTGCGTGTATAATGTTCGTACATCACTATTCTGAAGAAATAAAATCATTCATTGCCTAATTTCAAGACGATTCCCTGAAAAAATAGACAATTCCATACAGATGCTTTATGAAAACGGAAAACTATGTTGTAATATAGAAAAACAGGTCATTTCTCGAGATCTAGTAAAAAACAGGGGAATTTCATTTTGCCTTTGTGCGCCTTCTGCTTATCGGAATTGGACAAGGTTTTCTTTTTCGATTTCAGAATAGAATGTGTTTTTTAGATCACTTGTAAAAAAACATTCCATAAATATGTTTCTTTCCCTCAAGGTCTCACCACACAAATTCATTCGCGCATATCATTATAAAGTTTAAGAATAAGAAAGTTAGTCTCTTTTTAAAAAATACGGCTCTTTGCAGCAGCCTCGGTGGCAAATATTACAGATATATCATTTTGCTACCAATTTAAATCGATTCTGTGATGATTTGGTGTAGCAAAAGCATCGAAATGAGGAAAGATAGATCCAACAGGAAGTCCTTGCGCTGGCTGTAACAAGGCTCTTCTAAAAAACAAGGTCAATTATTTTTCAGGTCGATCAGAGGAGAGTGGGGCAAGAGGTTATTATGGGCTCAAATAAAAAAAATTATGTCAGTTTAACATGCCTTTTTTATTGTTTAGATTGAAAGAGAACAGACTGATGGTTAAAATGATATATAGTTTTATTTATATTTCTCCACTTAAAGAGTGCTGGGAGGCCTGAGTGTATGGGTCATATTACATGTAAGTCTATGGGACGGGTATTTGGTGTGGTGAGACGTTAAGGCCATAGTTCCAGAAAACACATTTTCGCGCCTGTGGGATGTTTTACTGCCACTAGACCATTTATTTTGCTCATTTATTATCACCAGGCGGCCAATTCAACGAAAAAATATAATATAGACATGTTTTCTAGCGAATTTAATGAAACTAATCTGATAATGTTCAATTATGGGCCATATACCAAGCATTCTCCCATATAGCACTGAAATAGTTGTAAGTTCAACTTGGTTCTTCCACTTCCCCCCATTGATTTTTTTGTCCTTTGGTATTTATACCTCTTTTGTTTGCGTGTATAATGTTCGTACATCACTATTCTGAAGAAATAAAATCATTCATTGCCTAATTTCAAGACGATTCCCTGAAAAAATAGACAATTCCATACAGATGCTTTATGAAAACGGAAAACTATGTTGTAATATAGAAAAACAGGTCATTTCTCGAGATCTAGTAAAAAACAGGGGAATTTCATTTTGCCTTTGTGCGCCTTCTGCTTATCGGAATTGGACAAGGTTTTCTTTTTCGATTTCAGAATAGAATGTGTTTTTTAGATCACTTGTAAAAAAACATTCCATAAATATGTTTCTTTCCTTTAAGGTCTCACCACACAAATTCATTCGCGCATATCATTATAAAGTTTAAGAATAAGAAAGTTAGTCTCTTTTTAAAAAATACGGCTCTTTGCAGCAGCCTCGGTGGCAAATATTACAGATATATCATTTTGCTACCAATTTAAATCGATTCTGTGATGATTTGGTGTAGCAAAAGCATCGAAATGAGGAAAGATAGATCCAACAGGAAGTCCTTGCGCTGGCTGTAACAAGGCTCTTCTGAAAAACAAGGTCAATTATTTTTCAGGTCGATCAGAGGAGAGTGGGGCAAGAGGTTATTATGGGCTCAAATAAAAAAAATTATGTCAGTTTAACATGCCTTTTTTATTGTTTAGATTGAAAGAGAACAGACTGGTGGTTAAAATGATATATAGTTTTATTTATATTTCTCCACTTAAAGAGTGCTGGGAGGCCTGAGTGTATGGGTCATATTACATGTAAGTCTATGGGACGGGTATTTGGTGTGGTGAGACGTTAAGGCCATAGTTCCAGAAAACACATTTTCGCGCCTGTGGGATGTTTTACTGCCACTAGACCATTTATTTTGCTCATTTATTATCACCAGGCGGCCAATTCAACGAAAAAATATAATATAGACATGTTTTCTAGCGAATTTAATGAAACTAATCTGATAATGTTCAATTATGGGCCATATACCAAGCATTCTCCCATATAGCACTGAAATAGTTGTAAGTTCAACTTGGTTCTTCCACTTCCCCCCATTGATTTTTTTGTCCTTTGGTATTTATACCTCTTTTGTTTGCGTGTATAATGTTCGTACATCACTATTCTGAAGAAATAAAATCATTCATTGCCTAATTTCAAGACGATTCCCTGAAAAAATAGACAATTCCATACAGATGCTTTTTGAAAACGGAAAACTATGTTGTAATATAGAAAAACAGGTCATTTCTCGAGATCTAGTAAAAAACAGGGGAATTTCATTTTGCCTTTGTGCGCCTTCTGCTTATCGGAATTGGACAAGGTTTTCTTTTTCGATTTCAGAATAGAATGTGTTTTTTAGATCACTTGTAAAAAAACATTCCATAAATATGTTTCTTTCCCTTAAGGTCTCACCACACAAATTCATTCGCGCATATCATTATAAAGTTTAAGAATAAGAAAGTTAGTCTCTTTTTAAAAAATACGGCTCTTTGCAGCAGCCTCGGTGGCAAATATTACAGATATATCATTTTGCTACCAATTTAAATCGATTCTGTGATGATTTGGTGTAGCAAAAGCATCGAAATGAGGAAAGATAGATCCAACAGGAAGTCCTTGCGCTGGCTGTAACAAGGCTCTTCTAAAAAACAAGGTCAATTATTTTTCAGGTCGATCAGAGGAGAGTGGGGCAAGAGGTTATTATGGGCCCAAATAAAAAAAATTATGTCAGTTTAACATGCCTTTTTTATTGTTTAGATTGAAAGAGAACAGACTGATGGTTAAAATGATATATAGTTTTATTTATATTTCTCCACTTAAAGAGTGCTGGGAGGCCTGAGTGTATGGGTCATATTACATGTAAGTCTATGGGACGGGTATTTGGTGTGGTGAGACGTTAAGGCCATAGTTCCAGAAAACACATTTTCGCGCCTGTGGGATGTTTTACTGCCACTAGACCATTTATTTTGCTCATTTATTATCACCAGGCGGCCAATTCAACGAAAAAATATAACATAGACATGTTTTCTAGCGAATTTAATGAAACTAATCTGATAATGTTCAATTATGGGCCATATACCAAGCATTCTCCCATATAGCACTGAAATAGTTGTAAGTTCAACTTGGCTCTTCCACTTCCCCCCATTGATTTTTTTGTCCTTTGGTATTTATACCTCTTTTGTTTGCGTGTATAATGTTCGTACATCACTATTCTGAAGAAATAAAATCATTCATTGCCTAATTTCAAGACGATTCCCTGAAAAAATAGACAATTCCATACAGATGCTTTATGAAAACGGAAAACTATGTTGTAATATAGAAAAACAGGTCATTTCTCGAGATCTAGTAAAAAACAGGGGAATTTCATTTTGCCTTTGTGCGCCTTCTGCTTATCGGAATTGGACAAGGTTTTCTTTTTCGATTTCAGAATAGAATGTGTTTTTTAGATCACTTTTAAAAAAACATTCCATAAATATGTTTCTTTCCCTTAAGGTCTCACCACACAAATTCATTCGCGCATATCATTATAAAGTTTAAGAATAAGAAAGTTAGTCTCTTTTTAAAAAATACGGCTCTTTGCAGCAGCCTCGGTGGCAAATATTACAGATATATCATTTTGCTACCAATTTAAATCGATTCTGTGATGATTTGGTGTAGCAAAAGCATCGAAATGAGGAAAGATAGATCCAACAGGAAGTCCTTGCGCTGGCTGTAACAAGGCTCTTCTAAAAAACAAGGTCAATTATTTTTCAGGTCGATCAGAGGAGAGTGGGGCAAGAGGTTATTATGGGCTCAAATAAAAAAAATTATGTCAGTTTAACATGCCTTTTTTATTGTTTAGATTGAAAGAGAACAGACTGATGGTTAAAATGATATATAGTTTTATTTATATTTCTCCACTTAAAGAGTGCTGGGAGGCCTGAGTGTATGGGTCATATTACATGTAAGTCTATGGGACGGGTATTTGGTGTGGTGAGACGTTAAGGCCATAGTTCCAGAAAACACATTTTCGCGCCTGTGGGATGTTTTACTGCCACTAGACCATTTATTTTGCTCATTTATTATCACCAGGCGGCCAATTCAACGAAAAAATATAATATAGACATGTTTTCTAGCGAATTTAATGAAACTAATCTGATAATGTTCAATTATGGGCCATATACCAAGCATTCTCCCATATAGCACTGAAATAGTTGTAAGTTCAACTTGGTTCTTCCACTTCCCCCCATTGATTTTTTTGTCCTTTGGTATTTATACCTCTTTTGTTTGCGTGTATAATGTTCGTACATCACTATTCTGAAGAAATAAAATCATTCATTGCCTAATTTCAAGACGATTCCCTGAAAAAATAGACAATTCCATACAGATGCTTTATGAAAACGGAAAACTATGTTGTAATATAGAAAAACAGGTCATTTCTCGAGATCTAGTAAAAAACAGGGGAATTTCATTTTGCCTTTGTGCGCCTTCTGCTTATCGGAATTGGACAAGGTTTTCTTTTTCGATTTCAGAATAGAATGTGTTTTTTAGATCACTTGTAAAAAAACATTCCATAAATATGTTTCTTTCCCTTAAGGTCTCACCACACAAATTCATTCGCGCATATCATTATAAAGTTAAAGAATAAGAAAGTTAGTCTCTTTTTAAAAAATACGGCTCTTTGCAGCAGCCTCGGTGGCAAATATTACAGATATATCATTTTGCTACCAATTTAAATCGATTCTGTGATGATTTGGTGTAGCAAAAGCATCGAAATGAGGAAAGATAGATCCAACAGGAAGTCCTTGCGCTGGCTGTAACAAGGCTCTTCTAAAAAACAAGGTCAATTATTTTTCAGGTCGATCAGAGGAGAGTGGGGCAAGAGGTTATTATGGGCTCAAATAAAAAAATTTATGTCAGTTTAACATGCCTTTTTTATTGTTTAGATTGAAAGAGAACAGGCTGATGGTTAAAATGATATATAGTTTTATTTATATTTCTCCACTTAAAGAGTGCTGGGAGGCCTGAGTGTATGGGTCATATTACATGTAAGTCTATGGGACGGGTATTTGGTGTGGTGAGACGTTAACACATTTTTTTGTTTTGTTTGTAGGTCACTCAGCCAGGACTCCAGCCAATCCTGATTCATAGAATGAGGTCAGATACCCACCCTTCACTTTATTCCCTCACCCTGTTCCTGAGGAATGTTTCAATAAGGCATGTCAAGTTCAGCAGTCTTACAATACACTCGTCCACCAGGTGGCGCACGACCAACAGTTTTTGGAATTATGCTTGTCAAAGTCAGTATACTTCATTATATATTTCACCATTATAAAAAAATATTCTGGTCTGAATTTTAAATTTTAAATTTTTAGTATTTTGAAGTTGTGTCTTGCTAATACGACACACGGCTTCAACTCACTGATTTTTTTTTTTAAGTATATCATATTGCTCCACAGATTTAAAATATTTGTCCATATTGCTCCGCAGATTTAGTATATATATTTCCATAATGCTCCACCGATTTAGGATATGTTTCCATATTGCTCCACAGATTTCGGATATTTTTCCATATTGCTCCACAGATTTAGGATATTTTCCCATATTGCTCCATAGATTTAAGATATTCATTAATATTGCTCCGCAGATTTAGGATATATTTACATATTGCTCCGCAGATTTAGGATATATTTCCATACTGTTCCTCAGATTTAGGTTCTTTTCCCATATTGCTCCACAGATTTAGGTTATTTTCCCATATTGCTCCACAGATTTAGGATATATTTCCATACTGCTCCACAGATTTAGGATATTTTCCCATATTGCTCCACAGATTTAGGTTATATTTCCATACTGCTCCACAGATTTAGGGTATTTTACCTTATTGCTCCATAGCTTTAAGATATTCCTTAATATTGCTCCGCAGATTTAGGATATATTTCCATATTGCTCTCCAGATTTAAAATATTTTTCCACATTGCTCCGCAGATTTAGGATATATTTCCATATTGCTCCACAGAGTTAGGATATTCTTCCATATTGCTCCGCCGATTAAGGATATTTTTCCACTGCTCCACAGATTTAGGACATTTTTCCATACTGCTCCACAGATTTAGGACATTTTTCCATATTGCTCCGCATATTTAGGATATTTTTGTCACGTCTAATGTCTGTAAGGGTTAAAAGATGACAATGTATAAAATAAAATGATAAAATACTATAGCTATAACCTATATTACCACAATGAATATATGACTTGCTACAAATGTTTCTGATATTTTTATCAGGGTTATAAAGGGAGATGAATTTACACGGCAATTATGGGATATCTACCAGGCAGTACACAGGGAAGGAGTGACTCAGGTGAGAGAAGTCTGATGTGGTTGCAATCACACAAGAAATAGGCGATGGGCTACATATGGCTACCATGCCACCCCCCCCCCCACATCTCTCAACAAAACTATTTTTTTAGAGCAGAAATAACATACATTCAAGTAACCCTACCCCCTTATTTAAAACTGCGCGACGTTGTTAATAACATATTTAGGGTACCTCTATATAAGTCGTCTAAATAGGGTTTGCATCCCTATATTTTCAATGTTAACATTCGATTTCGTGTTCAGTATATACCAAGGCTCCAGAAAAACATAATTTAGTTGAGATGTGGGGTGCATGGTAGCCATATGTAGCCCATCGCCTAGAAGGAATGACTCAGGTGAGTTGAAGGAATGACTCAGGTGAGTTGAGAGGGTCTGTCTCGGTCACCATCACATATTAGGAGAGTGTATACTTTAATTAATTAATTAATTAATTAATTAATTAATTAATTAATTAATCAATTAATTAATTAATTAATTAATTAATTAATTAATTAATTAATTAATTAATTAATTAATTAATTAATTAATTAATTAATTAATTTTGTTTGTTTGTTTCATTTTTTTTTGTTTGTTTGTTTGTTTGTTTGTTTGTTTGTTTGTTTGTTTGTTTGTTTGTTTGTTTGTTTATTTTTTTATATTTTTTTATTTACTCATGTATTCACTCACTTATACTTTCATTCATTCAGTCTCATTCATTCATTCATTCATTCATTCATTCATTCATTCATTCATTCATTCATTCATTCATTCATTCATTCATTCATTCATTCATTCATTCATTCATTATTATACTATTTATAAATATATCTTTACAGAAGGTGAGTCTGGGCATAAACAGGTCAGATTATATGATGGACATAGATTCTGATGGCGATCAACATATTAGACACGTGGAGATAAATACAATAGCGGCAGCTGGGGCGACCTCGGCTTCCTGCGCCTCGGCCTGCCATAGGTGAATACTACATAATTATGATCACTAATCAGTCAATATTGGTAATGAGTATACATCCATAAAATAGCACATCGTTATCAAATATATTTAATAATTATATAACTATATATTTAAATATATATATATCTATATATCTATATATATTTAAATATATATATATCTATATATCTATATATATAAATAAACTTATGCATTAGTATTACTTTCTTTTACAGACATATTTTGCAGACAGATATTATGACAGAGTGGGCAGGCAAGGTGAGTTAAAGGTCAAAATCAGCAGACAAGGTGAGTTAAAGGTCAAAAGCAGCAGACAAGGTGAGTTAATGGTCAAAATCAACAGAAAAGGCAAGTTAAATGTTAAAATCAGCAGACAAGGTGATTTAAAGGTCAAAAGCAACAGACAAGGTGAGTTAAAGGTTAAAATCAGCAGACAATGCGAGTTAAATGTCAAAATCAGCAGACAAGGTGAGTTAAAGGTCAAAATCAGCAGACAAGGTGAGTTGAAGGTACAAATCAACAGAGAAGATGATTTAAAGGTCAATATCAGCAGACAAGGCGAGTTAAATGGTAAAATCACCAGACAAGGTGAGTTAAAGGTCAATATCAGCAGACAAGGTGAGTTAAATATCAAAATCAGAAGACAAGGTGAGTTGAAGGTAAAAATCAGCAGACAAAGTGAGTTAAAGGTTGAAATCAGCAGACAATGTGAGCTAAAGGTCAAAATTAACAGATAAAGGTGTGCTAAAGTTAAAATCAACAGATTAACTGAGTGAAAGGTTAAACTCAACAGACAACTTGAATCAAAGGTCAAAATCAACAGACTAAGTGATTTAATGACAGAATCAACAGATAAGGCGAGTTAAAGGTCAAATCAGCAGTAGCTGTGAGTTAAAGGTTAACACCAGCTGTCACGGTGAGTTAAAGGTCAAAATCAGAAAAAAAGTGAGTTAAAGGTTAAAAACAGAAAATAAGGTGAGTTAAGGATCAAAATTAGCAGTAAAGGCGAGTTAAAGGATACACTAACCTGATAACCATTCCAAAGATACCATTAACATCAACCCTTTGAGCGTGTAAAATATGCCTTAAAATAATTATAAACGTTAGTTAAAAATAAAAACATTAAAACATAATTAAATATCATAAGTCTAATTGGAATTATGTTTTATAACCCTTAAATCGCTGAAATATTTTATATCAAAGAATAAGGAAAACAAACAAAAGTTTTTTTCAATTTGAAATCCTCACAATGTCTTAGTCAGCTCTCTCCGCTTTATTTCAATACCTATGTTATGGGTCTACGACCATCATAAATAGTTCACCCTTTCAGTGCGGGGATCTACTTTAGACGTCTATAGTCGATCCACACACTGAAAGGGTTAAACAGGCTTGTGGTGTTATTTTCAGCAACAAAACAAAACATTTTTTTAACATGTAAATCGTATAAATAAAACTAAAATTCTGTTTCTGGTTCAGTTAGTGTGTTTATTACTTGGATGTTTTGACAGGTTGCTGATAATAAAGCACTGAATGGTTTGGTAGAAAGCTTGGAAGCAGCATGGACATATTATAACAACCCAGAGTAAGTCACTGCTTAAATATATATATTCACTTAAATTTTAAATGGTGCCTTATTATGAATAATATGCTTGTAAAATTTAAAAGCAAATAAGTCACAATAAGTCAATGTTTAAACATTTAGCAGGAGACATATTACAACGACTCTGACAATACATTACTTAACTCTTACAGCGCCGGGATCGACTTTAGTCGTCACAATCTGACGTCTGTAGACGTCAGATTCTGACGACTAAAGCCGAGCCCCGCACTGTAAGTGAAAAAATATTTCTAATGGCATTAGACCCATAACATAGGTATTCAAATGAATCAGAATATCAGCAGACAACTAACTAAGCTAACTAAGACATTTATTGTGATTTTAAATTGAAAAAAACCTTTGGTTGTGATGTGTTTCATAAATTAATTCAGCGCTTTAAGGGTTAAACAGGGCAGAGTCACTTAGAAGCACCGGGTCAGACTTATATGCCGTGAAGTAATTACCACATGGTGGTCAATCAAACACTCTGGAGCAACTATCTGTTTGAATGGACTCATCCATTTTCTGTATTTTATATATCCCTTTGCTTTACATTTTCCTCATTTTCTTTGAAAAAAACCACTATTATGTTCGTACAATAATTTTTATATTACCTTCTCTAAAGCGCCACAATTATTTTGATTTTTAATGTATGTTACAAAGATTCATCATACATACACTGAATGCCAGCGCTATAGTATGTAATGCAAAGTGGATTTAGGATCAACAGACCTCACTATGTTACAGAAAAATTATCATTTGAAATCATCAAAACAGTCTATGTGTTAATTTTTAGCACGCAGGTATTTTCTGTCTTCATTTCAATGACCTTCTTGTAGTGGATTATAAATGTATCTACTCAATAAATTATATTCAAGATATGTCACGCGCTGCATAAAAGTGACTAGGGAGCTTAAAGGGTTAATATTTACACTGCCCTATTTGCCACTGTAGGACTCATAAGGTTAATATATACAGCATCTCTATTTGCTATTGTAGAGTTTATAAGGTATATATATAAAGAATATCTATATGGGGTAATGACGTGTTTAAATTTGGAAACCGTTTTTATATTATGTATTCATATCTAGGGAACATGAAACGCCCAGTGTCCAATGCCGCAAAAAAAAAATATGCAAAGCATGCAAATTAGCAGCCATTACTTAGAATCTCAAATATAGTGTAAACACCAGGGTCTTCATGGTTAACGATGACAATGATATATATTTTGTAAAGGTTAGGGAATACCGTTTCAAACAAAATCTCACACACCACATCAAATGTTTTATTTAAATATAAGGGATATGTTATTATAATGCCACATGCTGCTTACATAATTCTAAATCTTGATTTAATCTGACATCACAATAGTTATGTCACACAGCATGTTTATAATACCATATTATGTCAGTATAAAGCCTTGTTATGAGGCCAGTTACTGAACATATAATGACATATCCTAACATGATAATGCCGAACTGTGAGTAAAAGTGTCACATACTGCCATTTTAATGCAATGTTCTGACTGACAACATAATAGTAGGGGAGCCACGACACTTTTAATCAACCGAACGAGCGGCAAAGGTCTGATACTTGATTCCACCTCAGCAAATGGTCCTCTATTCAGAAACCCATTTCTTACAAGTACCGGTTGGTGCGAAAAGTATTTTTTTATACGTTTTTTCACTTTTCGCGACCAAGAAAAGGCGTAAATCTTCTTCTTTTTTTCAAAAAATAAATATTTTGATTTTTTCTACTGTCACTCGTCACAATATATCCCAGCTGACCCAAAAATATAAAAAAACACAACTAAAGACATTTTGGTAAGCATTAAGCCAAAATTTAGTGACAAACTCCTCAATGTGAGTCAAAGTGTCACATAGTGTCACATACTGCCATGTTCTGACTGACAACATAATGGCATTTACACTGCAACGCAAAACTTTGATATTAAATTGAAATATTGTTATTGTGATTGTAATGCTTCGATATTATCAGAAAAAATAGCTATCAAAACAACATAATCCTGGCAGCTAGTGCCATATCTTGAAATCGTAATGCCATGTGATGATGTCGTGACATCAATACCTAGAATATGCTGCTATTAACATGACATATTCTGACAATCTATTGACTAATCATAATTAAATTTTCAAATTCTAATAATTTTGTATAATATGCTGACACCATAATGTTATATCACTGAATTGCAATTTCAAATGGGCATAGTCTAACAACAATGTCACATCATTACAATCAATTATTTTATTATTATCGTACTCCCACAGGTGTTATCGACCATGAGACTTGTACTGATAACTTCCTGTATCGACCAAAACATGTAAACAATTCGTTTTCCGGTTGCGAATTATTTACGTTATACTGACGCATTGTAGTCTGGCAACGGCGTACCGATCTCAGCCTGTATCGATCAAAAAGCAGTGCCATATGCATATCTTATATTCATATGCTTTCTAATAAATAAGGTGATATGAAACAAAGATTAAACAGCATTATGCTTATATATAATACAGTTAAATATATAATACTCTTGTGATATCAGTCAGTGATCACATGTGCCATATCACGCCATTATTATACCCTATGCTGACATTGTATTAACCCTTTGAGTGCGGGCGACGCTTTTAAGCGCATTCATACTGTTTTTCCACAACTAAAATTTGACAGAAATTGAACAAATATGCATGTATAAATCTTGAGTAAAGCCTCAATTGTGAAATTTAGCAGGTTTAATTTTTAAGTGAGGAGGTATTTTCCTTTCATTTGAAGTTGGCATTGCTCACGCAATTGCCAACTTCAAATGAAAGGAAAATGTTAAGTAGTAATGTAGCACTTAAAGAGTTAATAGGTTATATCATTTTAATTTATTGTCACTACAATGTAATATTAACATGCCATATCATCATATAATAACATCATGCTATATTATTCAAATCCAACATCATGCCCTTATGGTGGCAATTTATGACGTTGGCCCGTCACAATTTTCAGTATTTATAATGCCATCTCTTGACATTATGGCGCAAAATCAGGTGATTAAAATAGGCTATTAAATTAGCAAGATATACATATATTTTAATCCAGAATTCTGACTGAATCATGAAAATGCCATAACATGACATTGTATTGAATCTACATTTTAATTTGATATTCTGCAATTTTAATGCCACATAGTAATATTATATTAATGTCATAATCTTGAATTGAATGTGTGAAATCATTGCAACATATTGGCATATATTTAAATTTAATTATGACAATTTTACATTATAATTTTATAACCTCACATGATAAAGTTTTTTCTTACATAGGAAAGGTGTAATGAAAAACAAAATAATTTTCTAAACGATGTAATAGCACAAAATATTTATTCTAACGCTACTATACATTGCTTTACTATTGGAAAATAAGGGAGTGCCAATCAAATACGTGCTTAAATTTTATGACAGTTTTAAGATTCAGATAACCAATTGCAGATCATAAAAATGAAAAAATAAAGATCAAATGCCATTATGTATGAATGACACTGTTAAAAAACTTACGAACTAATATTTAAATACATTATATAGTCGCAATGTGTGCTAATTTGCATATTTGTTTGCAAATTGATTGTTCTGAGCATTAGTGTCGATACTTTATTGGAGATTACATTCTGAGATATTGCTTGAAACTGTGTTTCGTTAATGACGGCTAATTTGCATATGGCTCCAAATTTGCATTGTCTATTATTATTCAATAATCTTTTTTATTTCTTATAGCACTGAGATTTATGATGATTTTCAGTCACTTGAAGTTGTGTCTCGCTACCGCGATCCAACAACTTCAAGTGACTGAACATTTGTGTGATTTGTGATGTTTAAGTCCCAACATATAGGAGTGTTTCAAGATTGAAATCATATTTTACTTTGAGCAACTGGTTATAAAGGTGGTAGTAAAAACACAGAATGTCTACTGTGGTCGACATCAGTGTGCTATGGGTTAATACAAAAATGAATGTATTGCATTCATTGGCCATGAAAATCATTGTGAAAATATCCAGTTTAGATTATCAGTGGACTGGAGGAGGATACAATTTGATATATTAATTTTACTAATGGCACCTAATTTGCATATTTTATACTCATTTTCCATTAATGAAGTATATTTTAACGCATTCGTTGACTTTGAAAACAATGGAGTACATACTAAAAGCTAACACTTAAAGCGCTGATTTTTTTTATAAAAACCGTGGAGGCCAAAGGTGTTTTTTTTTAAATTTGAAATCATCATAAATGTCTTCGTTAGCTCTTTCTGATTCATTTGAATACCTATGATATGGGTCTACGGCCATTAGAAATATTTTAATTCTTACAGTGCGGGGACCGACTTTAGTCGTCAGAATCTGACGTCTACAGACGTCAGATTCTGACATCTAAAGTCAATCCCCGGGCTGTAAGGGTTATGCTCTAACTTGATTATTTTCTGAGATATAGATGAAAAAAGGATTTTTGATAATGGATGCTAATTTGCATATAATAAACATTAAAAAATAAATACGACAATGAACACCGCACTTTCCTATGGTCTGGAGGGCGGGGGCCCTAGGGTAGTGGTTAGCACCGCTGCCTTTCATGCCAGAGTTCGGGGTTCGGTTCCCGGTCTCGGCGGTTTGAAAGAAACAAAAATGTTTCTTCCCCATCAACGTGTGAAATTCAGTATTGTGGGGAGTCTCCATGACCGAGAGGTAGCGTGCTCGGCCTCAGACCGCCAGGGCTCGAATTTTGAATCCTGAGTGTCATCTCAATCATCTCACTATCCTCAGGAGGTTCTCCCGGCCCAGTTTAGCCTATATGTGCACAAAGGTGGCCTAAAGCCCGATTCATTTCATTTCATATGGTCTGAAACCCCAATAAATACAAAAGCACATCAAATCGTTTTCAACACCTCTTCACCCCTAAACCTATTTTCTGAGAAGCGCCACCAGGCTAATTAATATGTACACCATATCTATTTTCTTTTGTAGGGCTGTTATAGTGTTCATAGTAGGGGGACAGGTTACACGTAAGCACATATATATTCTGAGAGTGTTAGAGTGCTTCGAAAATGACACCAATTCCAAGATGAAGATTGTGATGAAAACGTTCACAGACATGTACAGTCTGTCTCTGGAAGGCCCTGACAAAAAACTAGTTATGTTAGTGTTGAAAACAGTGTGAAAATGTATTAAGTATATTATGTTGACTGATGAATATCACATATTATGTATTAAATGAACTAAATCATACATGAATAATATATGCAGGTCTATTTAGAGTTGAAATTTCTAACACAACGTCAAGTTTAAAACATAAATGATCAAGTGATCAATTATTTAAATTTCTTAACAGGATGAACGTTATATATGGTTATATATGGGTCTAGTCATACTAAACTAGGCCAGTGGCTGACTCTGAGGGTTGTCGTGTTTGAACACATTTTATCAATATTTATATTTATTTCACCACCGTAATATTTGGTGGGTATGAAATAAACACTATGGAGAGTACTTTACATAAAAAATGTCATATATTTGCTCATTCTTTGTGACTTTGTTGTTAAATTATGTCCATGACACGTGCGTTTTCCCCTATGTCAAACGTTACATCGCCAGACATCACATTTTGAGAGGATG
The DNA here is from genome assembly GCA_964017125.1 of Flabesymbios commensalis. Lineage (NCBI taxonomy): Eukaryota > Metazoa > Annelida > Polychaeta > Terebellida > Flabelligeridae > Flabesymbios > Flabesymbios commensalis. The sequence goes on along the minus strand of OZ024909.1, from coordinate 2,591,427 downwards.
AATAAAGGTCTCTGTTTATCGCATACTTAGCTGTTTTTCATCAAATTATGTGCAATAATGATCAGATTTGAATTTGGGACCACAATGGGGGTAATTTACTGTTTTTTTACATAGTTTTTATGCGATCTGAACACAAAGGTAACGTACGTGATGTTCAGTCAAAAATTTTTGATCTCCCAAGAAAGTACTCATCATTTTGTGTAATTTCTCTGAAATGAGATAACAGACATAAAAACTTGTACTCTGAAGTCTGAAGTTTTATTTCGATGGAGGGCCATCTGTATTATATAAGCCTTGGCTTGTCAATGATCATTTGTTTCTGAAGGGATGCAAACCATTTTGAGCATCACGTACGTTACCACGATCTTTAACCACACATCAACATATTTTACATGAGTCATTTGCTATGCAAGGGTGTGCAAAAGTTACTTGGCGAATGCTTCTTTGGAGCAGCCTTGCTGCCAAATCAAAACATGCTGCCATGTGTGAGATATGTAGGTTTTAAGTTGTGGGTGTAAATAAATCACGTACGTTACCGAAAAAACGTACGTTTATCTTTGTTCAAGTACTGCCTGGTACGTCGAAGGTGGGGCGAACAAATTGTATATATCAGTTCAAGGACAAACAACCTAATGACAGGTAAATTTTTATTATGCCTGAGCGATAAGTGTTGCTTTCATGAAAAGTTAAGTCCAGGAAGGTCGAAAAGGTATGTGAAATTTGACATAACAGAAGAGTCTTGTACGTGATCTTTGACTGCTAGCAACGTATGTGATTATTGACATTTTCAGTCACTTTTCGAGAGTAAATGTATAGCTCTGATACTGACGCTCACAATCATGTCAACAGTCACGTACTGAGAAGAATCATGTACGTGACTTGTCAAACATCACATACGTACAATACACTCCCTGTTTTATCCAGTAATTTGCTTCCATTTTCACCTGTGGCTGCCCATATCAGCTCGCTACTGGCAACATTATTATATGAAAACCAACAATATATCAAAGGTAACATAGTATTCATGTAAGAAAAAAGTTTACGTCCCACATTTGAGTACAGTTGGGGTGTAGGTGTCAAAGGTATACTTCTCCCCTTGGTGTCTCGTTATGTCGACCCTGTTTGTTTTAACATATCATCCTCGTATCAGATCATCTCTTCGCATCAATTTCACCATCTTAGCTATTATATCCCCCATTTAAAACGAGAATTACGTAAGCATCGCTGCGTGACCCTGAAGTCAGTATTGTGGGGAGCCTCCGTGACCGAGAGGTAGCGTGCTTGGCCTCAGACCGCCAGGGCTCGAATTTAGACAGTATCATCCCAATCATCTCACCATCCTCAGAAGGTTCTCCTGGCCCAGTTTAGCCTATATGTGCACAAAGGTGGCCTAAAGCCCGATTAATTTCATTTTTACGTGACCCTGAAAGCACCAGGCTCAGAAAAAAACATTTCCTGAGCTCCACATCGAGCTAATTGACTTGCAACTTCTCAACAACAAACTACATATATTGTACTATCGGGAAATGCGAAAAAAATAATATATAATTTGTTTTAATTTTGTCTTTTCATGTAACACTTTTGGCCTACTTTAATGTGACCAAACCCATATAATAAAATAATACTATATCTATTATAATTGACTTGGCTGTTACGTATGGTATTGATAATTGAATAGTATAGTTCTATGTTTCAGTGATGGCTTTGAGGTGGCAGTTTTGTACTTTATCAGTGGCTTGTCGCCAGATAATTATGCATGTCAGGAGGTAATGTGCAACTCATACAACATCGTCAAATATATTCTCCACATGGAATAAAAGGTGTTATTTAACCTTTAAAGCGCCAAATTTTGAAGAATAAAATTCACGCACTTGAAGTTCTGTCAAATGGGTAACAATTACTCTTATCTGTTTTATTTTTAAACCTTTGTATTTTTTTGCTTATAGTAACTTTAGAAACTCAAAATCATATTCGGTTTAAAAATATGTGTGAAACACAAGATGACAAAAATGTGACGTAGATTTTTTATGTTAACGCTGTACAAGGTATGTACTTCTTTAGTCCACAGTCTATGCTATAAAGTTGCTGTTTGATTCTTTAAACTGTACAAGGTTTTTGCTTGTTTATGCCACTGTTTATGCTATGTAGGCGTTGTTTGATTCTTTATGCTTTACAAGGTTTGTCCTTGTTTATTTCACCACTTACGCTGTAAATTTCTTGTTCGATTCCTTATGCTGTACAATGTTTTTGTTTGTTTATGTCAGGACTGGACCGCCCGCCTTGAGATGGAGAGATCTATGGCCGTAAAGTGTCCTGGTGTAGGAGGTCAGCTGGCGGGAACAAAGAAGGTACAGCAAGTTCTGGCAGAGCCCGGAATGCTGGAAAGGTTCTTCTCTGATCCCGAGGAAATCAAGCGAATCCGGGACACGTTTACTGGGCATTACTCACTGGATAAGGTCGGTGACTGCTGTCAGGACACGTTTACTGGGCATTATTCATTGGATAAGGTCAGTGAATGCGGTCAGGACACGTTTACTGGGCATTATTCATTAGATAAGGTCAGTAACTGCTGTTGGAGACGTTTACTGGGCATTATTCATTGGAGAAGGTCAGTTATGGTGACTGGGACATTACTCATAAGGTTAGTGATGGTGACTGTACATAATAAAAAAGTTACTCAGCAATTGCTGAACTCGGGTTCATAATTTCTCAGTAATTTCCAGAGAATCAGATTATTTTATTTTCCTCACAAGGTCTTCTCTTTTTCTTTACAGTCATCTGGCGGTGATTTAGCGATGGAAAACGCGAGAAAGAATCCTCATCAATATGTGATCAAGCCACAGAGAGAAGGAGGGGGTGGGTACTGATCGTTATCAAACCATAGGGAGAAAGAGGGGGTGGGTACTGGTCGTTATATAAACCACAGAGAGAAAGGGGGTGGGTACTGGTCTTTAAATAAACCACAGAGAGAAGGAGGGGGTGGGTACTGATCGTGATCAAACCACAGAGAGAAGGGGGGTGTACTGGTCGTTAAATAAACCACAGAGAGAAGGAGGGGGTGGGTACTGATCGTGATCAAACCACAGAGAGAAGGAGGGGGTGCGTACTTATATATTTGAGAATAGGGCCAACTATATGTGGTGTCGTAATTTCCAGGGCAAATTGTATTTGGTAATAGGGCCATCTATATGTGGTGTCTTTATTTCCAGGGCAAATTGTATTTGGTAATAGGGCCATCTATATGTGGTGTCTTTATTTCCAGGGCAAATTGTATTTGGTAATAGGGCCATCTATATGTGGTGTCTTTATTTCCAGGGCAAATTGTATTTGGTAATAGGGCCATCTATATGTGGTGTCTTTATTTCCAGGGCAAATTGTATTTGGTAATAGGGCCATCTATATGTGGTGTCTTTATTTCCAGGGCAAATTGTATTTGGTAATAGGGCCATCTATATGTGGTGTCTTTATTTCCAGGGCAAATTGTAGGCTATTTGGTAATAGGGCCAACTATATATGGTGTATCTGGTTGTAAGTCATTATATAGTCTTTATTCCTATTTCATTCTATATTTTATGATAGAGTCTACTATATTTTTTGTTTCTATTTCTAGGTCACAATGTATTTGGCAGTGATATACCTCAGCTTCTCAATAGAATAGAAAATACTGACGAGAGAAACAGTTACGTGATGATGGATGTGATAAAAAGTCACAGAAGCAGAAACGTAGTGATCAAAGTGAACAAGCCAATAGAGAGAGTGAATGTTATAGGTGAACTGGGCGTCTATGGGGCACTGCTTGGGTGAGTGATGTAACATTAACGTCCCTGTCACACTGTACAATCCAACTGAGAGAGTGTAGGTTATAGGTGAACTGGCGTGTATAGCTCGCTATTGGGGTGAGTAATGTAACATTAATGTCACTGTCACACTGTACAATCCAACTGAGAGAGTTATTGTTATAGGTGAACTGGCGTGTATGGCTCGCTATTGGGGTAAGTAATGTAACATTAATGTCACTGTCACACTGTACAATCCAACTGAGAGAGTGTAGGTTATAGGTGAACTGGGCGTCTATGATGAACTGGCGTGTATGGTTCGCTATTGGGGTAAGTAATGTAACATTAATGTCACTGTCACACTGTACAATCCAACTGAGAGAGTGTAGGTTATAGGTGAACTGGCGTCTACGGTGAACTGGGCGTCTATGGTGGGCTGGCTGTCTATGGTGAACTGGGCGTCTATGGTGAGCTGGCCGTCTAAGGTCAGCTGGCCGTCTATGGTGAACTGGGCGTCTATGGTGAACTGGGCATCTATGGTGAACTGGGTGTCTATGGTGAACTGGGCGTCTATGGTGAGCTGGCCGTCTATGGTGAACTGGGCGTCTATGTTGAACTGGGCATCTATGGTGAACTGGGCGTCTATGGTGAACTGGGTGTCTATGTTGAACTGGGTGTCTATGGTGAACTGGGCGTCTATGGTGAACTGGGTGTCTATGTTGAACTGGGCATCTATGGTGAACTGGGTGTCTATGGTGAACTGGGTTTCTATGGTGAACTGGGCATCTATGGTGAACTGGGTGTCTATGTTGAACTGGGCATCTATGGTGAACTGGGCGTCTATGGTGAGCTGGGTGTCTATGGTGAAATGGGCGTCTATGGTGAACTGGGTGTCTATGTTGCTCTAATGGGGTACGTGATGTAACACTAATGTCAGGGACCGTGTGGTCCAGTAGAGAGAGTGAATGTTGTGGGTGACGGTATTGCTAAGCGCCATGTTAGAAATGGCTAGATGAAACACTTTTATTTTTTACCATTTCACACCCACCGTTTCCCACTTCATTGACATTATTTAATATCAATAATCAATATTTATGTATTCATTTATTAAAAATTGCTTAATTACATAATTAAGAGTTAACAGAAGGAATTTTAATAACGACTGAAATTTTCTGAGCGGACGCTTATTATAGTTTGCAACCTCTTATAGAGTGATAATTTTGCATGCTAGCAAAGTTTAAAAACACTCTAAGGATATTTTTAGTAGTATAGGAAAAGCTTTATAATGTAGGGGAGGAGGGGGTAGAGATACGAATAGGGGGGAAGAGGTACGAGGTGATGCAATTGAGGAAGAGGGGAGAGGTACAAGGTGATACAAATGAAGAAAAGGTAGGAGATGATAAAATGAAGAAGAGGTAGAAGGCGAAAAGGGATTTAAAGACATAGTAGAATGAGGGATTTGCAGAAATTAGGTTTTATCTAACAGGCTGTCTACTCAGTACTAACCTATTACAAACCATGATATTATTATTTATTTAATATTTTATTTGGCACCTCAGAGACTGGAAATAAGATCCAATAATAATTCGCTAATATTCATACACTACAATAACATATTTCAGTTCTTTTGTCATATGTTGCTATTAGTCAAATTACCGTATAATTGCTGACACCGACCCAGTACACGAATAATCACGGCTTGCATGGACGACCGTTTGATCCCCAGGGGAAATTACATGTACTTTATTTAAGGCTAGACACTTATAATTTTTTGAATGTGAGTCGTAACTTATCTTGTATTACTACCAGTCCGTATTCCACACATCCACCCCTTAAAACCTCAGAGACTGCAAATGCGACAACAAAATACTCTGATTCATTCAGATCTTTAACTTTTTAGCTAGAGATTCTAATTTTACACGAGTACATGTCCACACTTTAACCCTTTAAGCCCTCACGATGCATTAAAGCATCATTTACATCCCTGAAAAAAGACGTCATTTTCCTACAACTAGGAGTTTTAAAATGAATATTTCCATGAAATTGGTTCACCAATACATGGTAATTTTCTTTAATTTGTAAACCACATCAAATCATATTCATCCACTACAAGTCGAGAATTGCGACAGCAATTCGCGGCTTGTAGTGGATGAAGATGACAATGATAAATTCAGGTCTGAAAGGGTTAAAACCCAAACAGACCGAAAATTTGACCTATCAATTTATTTCTACTTGTCTAATAAAATATAAATTTACCAATATAGGCTCGACCAGATTAAAAGATGTTTGCCCAGCATGAAACCATTATTATCCCAGGTGTCGTTTACATGAGCAGGTGTCTCGGACTTTGCTTAGAGATTAGTATTACTTCCCTCACAATGTAGTCATTGAGTATTACAGCTCCTTATAGTTTGTCAGACTCCCCTGATGATATATTTTTTCATGTGGTTTCAGATCTTCTCATGAGGTGCTGCTGAATACATGTTGTGGCTATGTTGTGAAGTGTAAAGGTGAAAATGCTGATGAAGGGGGCATTGTGTCCGGGAATGGAGCCGTCAGTAGTGTGCTGCTGGTGTGATGGGGCTAACACTGCCGCCTGTCATGCCAGGGAGGCCGATGAAGGGGGTATTGTGTCGGGAAGTTGGTCCATCAGTAGTGTGTCAGTGGTGTGAAAGGCTGGGGGCTTCTCAGGAGTAGTTTGTAGAGGTGCTAAGGCGATATAGTGTTCAGATTGTGGTAAATACACAAAATTTTACACACGTGTACATTTTGATGTCCTGAATCAGATAAGAGGAACACCCCAATCGATTTTGACCCGTAAAATATCCTATATGCAGTGTTTAAATGGCGGCGAAATAAAACTGAATCGGGTTTGTTTATAATAATCTCGATTTTTTCACTGCATTTTGTGATTTAATTTGCTTTTATGTTTTCTATAATTGTGTTTCAGTATTTTTGGATATATTTTTTATGCTTATTTAACCCGAAAACCGCCCGAGTTAGCATAACGGAATTATCATATTCAAATATATTATTAAAGTTATAATTTTCATTATAACAGTTTATTTCACTGTACACTACTTAATTATAGCAAAATAATATGTTATTAAAATATATCCGCCAATTCGGATAACGAAATGCAAAATGGCCGACAACATTATCATATTCACAGATTTAATTTAAGCTATAATCAAACATCCGCGATATTTTCGTTATTTTTCGTTTCGTTATGTAAAGCATTCTGCATTTTCTGAAATAAACACATAAAGGTACATTTTTTTAAATACTATGCCCGCACAATAAGTTTGTGAACTATCTGTGGGATTGCATTTAAATTTAAAAGGAGAGTTATTAAGAAATTTAACGATATGATTAACACAAATGTATTGAAACAAACTAGGGTGGTACTTTTTTACTTGAGATTGTTGGTGGAAAATAACATTTTTCACCATCATTAGTTTTGTTAGTCAACATTAAAACAAATACGTGGGGCCTACATTGTAAGTAGGGTAGGTCTTTCTCTTATATTCTCATTTAATAGGCAATATATTATATTATACCTTCATGTCCAGCTGAGATTCCGATTCTGGGGATAACGAACTTTCTACGTTTGAAACTTAACATACTTACTATTAATCCATTTCAAATTCCAGTTATAAAAGCCAGTAGATTGGTAAAAAAGCCTTGGAGAGTCAGGAAGAGCCAATTAATTATAAGCGTACATAAATAAATTTGATGCTTTTACTACTGTAATATTATTTATCCCACCAAACAGGGACAGCTCAAGCTCGATGTAGAATAGGCTACATATAATAATAATAAAAATATTTATTTCATACTCTTAGTACATGAACATAGTATGCAGTGTTTAATTGAATAAGTTAGTGCAGGTAATACAACTCAGCACATGATACAATTAATTATCAAGACAAAAAAAAAATAGTAACTGATCCAGTTCATGCGACGTAAAGTCGGTGTTTTTATGATCTCGCATGCACAATATGTCATAAAGAGCTCTAGCTGTCATCATATTGGCTCATATGGGACTATTTACATCTATTATTCTATCAATAAAAGATATGTCAACAATATTGAACTTGTCCAGACTGTACAGATTTGTGATGAAATTAAGGCTGTAACTGGCCATGGAACTGCTTCCCAGTAAACATAGCGAAGCACACAATTTTACACATGTATTGTCAATATTAAGGTTATTTACAAAAAAGTTTAAAACACGTAGATGTAATTGTCCGTCGACCGATATATCGCTAAGCCTAGGTCCCACCGAACTAAAATTAAATTACAATCTCTTGCGATCAATATACCGATTTAGTTTCAAAATGATCGTGTAAAATTTACTACCAAATAATGGCTGCGATTTTTCCAACGATGATCGCACGAGTTGTTTTATCTTAGTCCGGTGGGACATAGGCTTTACAAATGAGGTGAAGCAGATTTTTATGAGTTCTACATGGAAGACCCAGTAGGCGTTGGATGCATTTACGCCAAGTGGTATAAAACATTGCAACATGTTTGGACGAAAAATCCCACAGTACACTCTCGTATAAAGACATACAAAAAACTTGAAAGAAGTTGGGATAACACATACTATAGGAGATAACACACATCAATGTGTATAAATTATGTATATCACAAGCTGCAGGCATGTCTTCGTGAGCATAACATACCATACATAACATACCTTCATGCATACATTTGTACATAGGTTGTTCTGACAGAAAAAGCAAGCAGAAAACCCTTATGCATGCACATGCACATGTATATTTTTCCTATATGCTAAGACATCCCATAGATATGAAGTGTCTCCATGTACATGTCAGTATTGCCTAAGAAACTGTGTGGAGGCTGGAGAAAATATCGAGAAAGCAGAAGGCATGGACAGATAAGCGTCAATGAGTTTCAAAAATGCCACAAGAGGGAAAAATATTTCTGTTGTGTTATCTTGTGTGCTGACCGTGTTGCAAATACAAGTCCACATCAGAAAAAAACTACTTTTACAACACCATCAACAAGGTGTATTATGCACCAGTCCATGTGACAATGTATGCACATTATAGTAATGTCGGAGACGCGCGTGAATCATGCTTCACATCTCTGACATATATTGAAGACAAGATAAAGTTTCGATACGAACCACACATGAACTATAGGTAATATCTGGTGAGGGGATTAGTCGTTTGTGGGCAGAACATTGAAAATGAGAGATACTGAGGATTATCACTGGTGATGAACTCAATAAGAAAACATGATTATTAAATACAGATGCTCATATACGAGTTTCTATGTATATCTTTATCAGCATGCATATACTTACAGTTCTTATGAATAACAGTTAGAAACTTTGAGCTGTTTGTAGGTACAGCAAAAAAAGGATTTAGTCGAAACTGCAAAACTTGTATCTGAAAAAGCCCTCCCCAATAGTTACATATCAGGATGGACATATCTGAATGCTTATCTTAAACGTCCTAATTCACATGACCGGAGTGGCGAAAAAAAGGAGGTAAACGGGTTCATGTGCTGGATGACTCTTCCAGAGGTACATCGAATCGATCACAAACTAATTGTCCAGAGTAATCACAATATTTTAATTCCACTTTGGTCATGACGGCCATTTTGAAATTATGTAGATTAGGATAACTTACGGGTTTTGTTACATAACGTTTTATATTCAATGGAGGAAATATATTAAATATGATGTTTGCAGCTATATTGAATTCCGTTAGTCTAATTTGAGCGGTTTTGGGCTTGTTTAATAATCATAAATATACCCAAATATACTAAGATACAGTTACAGGAGTCATAGAAGTAATAAAATCAGAAATTACGGAGAACAAATCGAGATTTAATGTAAACAAAAACATTTTAGTTTTACTTTGCAGCCATTTTGAAATATGCAAATTAAGATATTATACGGGTCAAAATCCATTGGGGTTGATTTAGGAGATGAAAAGGCACCCGAGTGTCAAATTTGGTGCTTTTATCACAATCTGAACACTTTTGTGAATTTTTGGACCTTAGCACTCCTACTACAGTGTATTACTGGTCGTAATTATCATTGCCAGTGTTTTTATTTATTGTTCTTGGGAATGTGTTGGTTAGTAGTGTGTTACTCGTATCAGTGTTTAGTGTTAGATGGCCTGACGTAGTGGTTACACAATAATGCCTGGAATGCCAGAGCTTGGTAAATCCCTGCACAGGTGTTCAGACCTCAAGGAAACAAAATGTTTCTTCCCATCCCAGTAATGGTGTATCACTGGTCGGAACTATAATTTCCAGTCTTGGAATAATATTTCAACTTCTGTTTCTCCTGATATCTATCAGTGTTAACTCAAATATACACAATGGGTAGAGGACTGTGTTCGATGTTTTTGTCTGCATATAGATAATTCCCTCTTTCTTCATTCCAACCCTGCAATATATTATATCAGCACTGGTTCAACACCTCTTATTTACTCGGATATTTCAAATATAATTGAAATCCCTCATGACTAATAATGCTCATCCGCTGACATGAGCAGATCAACATCGTTTAGTCCATACCCAGCCATAAATAGAAATAGCGGGTTTGCCAGGCGACCCATTAACCTGATAGTGATGCACATGTGGAGTAATCTGAAACAAAATAATATGACGCCTATACCATTAATTGTTCTTTTGATATTATCTCAGCTGGGCAAACAAACAAATAACAGTTATTGTGCAGTATTACCACTTTCCCAATAAAGATATCTCATTTAAATTTTCACCCACCTGTGGTTATGCCTCACTAATGTGATCCACAACTGCAAGTGGGTGATAATTATTCGAATTTGCTTAATTTGAGACCCAATATTTGTAACCTTTTATGTTTGAAAACACATTTTGTTCCCAAAAAACAATAATTGAATCTGCTAATAACATGGATGAAATACAACTATGGTTTATGCTCAGGGGTTTTGTCAAGTTAAAAAAAATCTAAAAATCCGATAAAAAGTGGGTAGGTGTGTCAAGCTCCAACTCGGATTAATTTGGGGGGGGGGTATTTTTTTGGGGGGGGACTGGCCAATCCGAGTGTTTCTAAGATTTTCTTTTTATCTTGACAAGACCCCTTAGTAATTATAGGCTATAAAACAAGTACTAGTAATTGCCTGGGTTAAGTGTTAATGTCATTCTAGATGAGTATGGTGCGTGAAATTTATATCGTTTTCATCATTTGTCTTACAATCACACTCGCCCCCTGTGGATCGCCAAATTACTTTTTATAACATTAACTTTGACACTACACTTTGAAATCAGGATACTTGACCCTGAATTTGAAATATCCAGACCTCATATTGATTATTTTAAAATAAATATGTGACCTACTTTCATACGCATTTTTTTTTAGTTCACTGTGTAAAAATATTATGACATTTTCGATCAGGCAAACGATTAATAAAATGCATAAAATAATAAAGGTTATTTATCAAATCTAATCTATCACTTGTTTTATATACCATACCTACAATAGAACCTGACATTCTAACACGACATTAGATGTACATTTGTTTCAACTAGAAGTACATTATTATATATCACAATGTCCACTTAAAGCCATGTCATTCTAATACAGTGTTATATGTGAAATTGACATGATGAGTCACATCTTATTAATATTGTGTGATACATATACAATATATATACATATATCTACAATTTTGTTTTAATTTCAATGGCAAACTCTTCTAACCTAATGGTATATGTTACTTTGCTTAACACATTATATTTACAACAGTGTTAGCATTATAATGCTATGTCCTTCCAGTACCATGCTTTATGTGGAATTGGTGCAATGAGCAATATATCACTTGCCAAACACAATATATCTACAGCAGTATTTGCCTTGAAATGTTATGCTGGTGTTCCACAAAGTTTTATTTTGGACCCACTTTTATTTAAAATATATTGTAACAACATAGAAATTTTTCAGATTTATTTCATTTTATACTTTTTGCTGACGATACTTCTCTTGTAAATAAACATACACTTTCAATGTGATCACAATCAACAAAGAGTTGTATAAGTTTATGGCAAAAAACCCAACAAACTCTCTTTAAAACAATGTTCGTATCCTTAAAAAATATATTCTCATCCTTCAGATTGAGAATACTGAAATTGACATAGTGGAGCAGTCTTAAGCATTCTTAAGAAGTCTTAAGCCTACAGTGCGGAGATCGATTTTAAACACCAGAATCTGCCGTATATACACCCATGACATAGGTATTAAAATCAAGCGGAAAGAGTTAACTAAGGTATATATAATGATTTCAGAATGAAGAAAAACCCTTAGTCTCCATGATTTATACAAAAATATTTCAGTGATGTAAGGGTTAACCCTTACAGCGCGGGGATCGACTTTAGACGTCAGAATCTGACGTCTGTAGACGTCAGATTCTGACGTCTAAAGTCGATTCCCGCGCTGAAAGAGTAAAGTATTTCTAATGGCCTTAGACCCATAGCATAGGTCGGCCTATTCAAATAAAACGGAAAGAGTTAATGAAGATATCTGTGATGATTTCAAATTTTAGACAAACCTTGGTTACTTTTGGTGTTGAACGAAACCAAAGTTTCAGATGAGATGACACTGCCCTCCAGACAGGATTCGAAATTCGAGCCCTGGCGGTCTGAGACCGAGCACGTTACCTCTTGGTCATGGATGCCGGGATGCTCCCCACAAATATTTATTCTTTACGAGTGAGCGTGGAAGAAACATTTTGTTTCTTTCAAACTTAAAGGCCAGAGTGGGGTTCGAACCCGGGATTGCCAATTTTCAAAGCAGGCAGCTTTAACCACTGCACCAGAGCTTCCATACACAAAATCATACACGTATATAGTATTCAGTTAAATTTTTATAATTCTACAAATAAATATCTAATTATTATTGAAACAGGAAAGCTTGATGTAAATTGCACTCTTCCCTATATTAATTTTAAAATATCGTTTTTAAAGTATGAATCAGACCAAAAAATGAATGTACTATATTCGACACCTCTTTTAAGCGAATCCATGTTTTATTTTCAATGTTATTAAATCTTGATTTCTTTTATTATATAAGTGGTGTTGTATTTAAAAGTGGAGGCAGATTGTTACTTATAAGTTATGATTAAATTTTATGATTTCATTTTTACTGCTCTAATTCCAGTATATCTGTATTTTTTAAGATTGCATTTTTTTAATTAGTGGATCAGCAACACAATTACTTTTTGTAATTTCTGTAATGACTATCTTTTTTGCAAATTACATTTGTTGTTTTCAACTTTGCGGTATAAAAGCATAATTAATTTACATGAGGAATAACAAGTGATTCCAGAAATCCCGCAAATGGTAACGTATATCATAATATTACAATATTATAGTGGATCAAATTACCCACCATATGGAAATGTGCAGTTGATTTTACTGAAATTACTCTAAATTATGGCGGGGGATGATATAGGACTCCATACCTCTTGTTAAATAGAATACATGTTTCTAATACGATCACAACTAGATTACACCAGCTGAATATGACCTAGTTTTAATAGGTGCGAGTGTTGTTTTTACACTCAAAAAAACATTATAACTATTTTTAGGTCCTGAAGTTCCAGGAAGGTCACCACCTTGTGCCACTGTGATCTTAGCAGATGTTTTGTTATCACGCTATCTGTACTGTAATGTAATGTAATTTTTGGAGAAATATAATTAAGGATTGACCTGATCGGATGGTATTATATAGCCTCAACATTACCTTCAGTCTTTTTTTTTGGTATCCTTAGTTTTGTAGGTTTTTTTCCTATCTGAGTATATATCGCATTCGCATAATCTTTAACAAACGAGTTACCAAATTGGCAATATATTTGTCAACAGTCTTTCAAATGTAAAGATTCTTATACCAAAAGGTAGGTCATTTAATGAGCTATATATACAAGGACAAAAACAGCAACACTTACTGGGTTACAAAGATGAACAAAGGTTAAATCATCATAGAACTGGGTATTTTCTGTTTTTTTTCTGTCATCAAGTTGCCTCTACTTCAATATTAGATGTTTAGCACCAAAACGTAACCAGAGTTTGACTTGATAATATGACGAAATATGACTCTAGAACAACACCTGGTGGCGTCTATAGACAAAGTCAAAGAGAAAGAACGAAATTCAATAAACTCGTAGATCCGAATGGGCGCCGAGTATATTTGGATCTACGAATCTATCGTAATTGAGTTCTTTCTTTGACTTAAAATACGCAACATAGGTACATGTGTTCTAAGATTTGATATAAAAAAAATCTCGTTTTTATAGTCAGCATGGTTAACTATGAGCCATGCAGTGTCATGCTGAAATATTTATATTGTGCGCGACCCGGCCAATGTAAAAATAACAGTAGATTCGTAGATCCGAATCTACTGTTTTAACAATAGACTAACGTCACCGGTGTATTTTAACTAGGTATAAAAATGTTTTGAAGCCGGTTTATTACACCCTGGGTACAGCAAATGACATAGTCTGCTACACAGAGTAGAATGACATATTTGGCCATATATTTGCAAATTCTTAATCAGATTGAACTATTTTGCTACCAAAATGTCCCAGTTTTCCATGTGAAAAATGTTATTTTACGTTAACACCAAACCAACCAATCTTGAACTTAGTGGAATGACTAGCGTGTATAGTCAAATTGAGGTTTGATTTGATTTTTGTCAGTAAAATAGTACATGTAAGCATGATTACAAAACAATCAGGGCCACCATACTGGTCACCAGGGATAAAATACACTATAAAGGGTTTGTTGACTCTTATTTCGATAGTGGTTCCCGAAAAGTAGACCAGATGGCGACTGGAAAGGTTTGCATACAGGTGTAAATAACGTTTCGAAACCAGATAAAATTTCACCATTTTGGCATCAAGACGTAACGTTATCAATCAATAAGATATTTATATTAGTTGCTAAAATACAAAGTCTAGCAATGGTCAACACCTCATAGCACACCGATTTGAGCATGTGTTTTTTGTGTATATGTCGACATAATTTTCTCAACCTCAAAATTAAGAAATGTTTGAATTAGTGGAATTATCACGTAGAGCATCGATAAGTGGGTAGTGTATACAGTGAAATTATTGTTTATTGCTCTTTTATCTGCAGTGTATCAGATTACACAGTCTGAAACACATAGTTGAAATTATATAAGTAACAGTATATTTTCAAATATTAAATCATTTTTTTATAATTCAGTAACAAAACAGCAATTTATTAATGTGGAATCTTTCTAATGTAACAAATACCAATGAACAAGACTGTGTAACACCTGGGAACATTATTGATGTATTGTATATACGTGATCACTGTCCAGATGTACAATTTATGACAGTTAATAATCATATTCACATTTGCTCCTTAATATTTGTGTGTATGATAACACGATCATGACATGATTTACATGTGTAAAACATTTATTCGTACTTCGTGTACACTAAAACATAGAATACAAAAAGTCAGGTCATATGATGCAATGTTTTACATCATTATTATAGAACCAATTATTAGTTATAAATTTTAACAAAAGTCCAATTAAACCGCATACCACATCGTTCTAAACAGTTTTTTTTCATCATACTATGAGTTGAAATCTTTTGCTCGACAGCAAAACTAACCTAAATTTAACTAGATGGAATGATAATAAAGCATCTAAAAGCATATCATCAAGAATTTATAACATGATATCATGTAGCAGGTACAGTTAAATTGCAGGGGCGACACCTGGTGAAAGCATTGTCAATAATCCGTGAAGAATTGGTCTCTTGTCAATCACCAGAGGGGTGTTGAATCAATGGGGCGCGCATTGCCAGCGAAATTATGGCCTCTCATTGAATGATATATAGCGCTTTAACCCTTTAACCGCCGGTGCCGCATATATTCGGGTTCTCATTTTTTATTAGCACATTAAATACCACCTTTTAAACATGTTAAAGATAAAATGTGACTTCAATCAGCAATATTTGAAAAAAGTTGACCTCCATTTTGTTAAATCTGAATAATTTTCACTCACTTGAAGTTGTGGATCGCGTCACTAGCAGGTAAAGGGTTAATATGCGTCACTAGCAGGTGAGGGGTTAATGTGTGTCACTAGCAGGTAAAGGGTTAATATGCGTCACTAGCAAGTAAAGGGTTAATATGCGTCACTAGCAGGTAAAGGGTTAATATGCGTCACCAGCAGGTAAAGGGTTAATATGCGTCACTAGCAGGTAAAGGGTTAATATGCGTCACTAGCAGGTAAAGGGTTAATATGTGTCACTAGCAGGTGAAGGGTTAATATGTGTCACTAGCAGGTAAAGGGTTAATATGCAGCCCAGTTCCCTGTTGACGAACCTGCTTGGACCTCGATTATGACATATGATCACGCTGATCTAAGGATTTGTGCGCCTCTGAGCTCAGTCCGCTGAGGATATAGGCGCTATAGAAGTGTTATTGATTCATTGATTGATGCGTCATACATTGGTATTAAAGGGTCTATGTATATTATATGTTATACTACAGTCGGATTCACATTAACCGTGGTGAATGAATTTCGCCGATTTCTCAGTGAATGAATGAATGAATGAAAGGATGAATGAATGAATGAATGGATGAATGAATGAATGAATGAATGAATGAATGAATGAATGAATGAATGAATGAATGAATGAATGAATGAGCCAATGAATGAATGAATGAATGAGTGAATGAATGAATGAATGAATGAAAGGATGAATAAATGAATGAATGAATGAATGAATAAATGAATGAATGAATGAATGAATGAATGAATGAATGAATGAATGAAAGGATGAATGAATGAATGAATGAATGAATGAATGAATGAATGAATGAATGAATGAATGAATGAATGAATAAATGAATGAATAAATGAATGAATGAATAAATGAATGAATGAATGAATAAATGAATGAATGAATGAATGAATGAAGAGATGAATGAATGAATGAATGAATGAATGAATAAATAAATGAATGAATGAATGAATGAATGAATGAATGAAAGAATGAATGAATGAATGAATGAATGAATGAAAAGATGAATGCATGAATGAATGAATGAATGAATGAATGAATATATGAATGAATGAATAAATGAATGAATGAATGAATGAATGAATGAATGAATGAATGAAAAGATGAATGCATGAATGAATAAATGAATGAATGAATGAATGAATGAATGAATGAATGAATGAATGAATGAATGAATGAATGAAAGGATGAATGAATGAATGAATGAATGAATGAATGAATGAATAAATGAATAAATGAGCCAATGAATGAATGAATGAATGAATGAATGAATGAATGAATGAATGAATGAATGAATGAATGAATGAAAGATTGAATGAATGAATGAATGAATGAATGAATGAATGAATGAATGAATGAATGAATGAATGAATGAATAAAAGGATGAATGAATGAATGAATGAATGAATGAATGAATGAATGAATGAATGAATGAATGAATGAATGAATGAATGAATGAATGAATGAATGAATGAATGAATGAATAATTGAATGAATGAATGAATGAATGAATGAATGAATGAATGAATGAATGAATGAATGAATGAGAAGATGAATGCATGAATGAATGAATGAATGAATGAATGAATGAATGAATGAATGAATGAATGAATGAATGAATGAATGAATGAATGAATGAATGAATGAATGAATGAATGAATGCCCTCAGATATATCAATGAGTATTTAAACATCAAGATTATGCGTCACTAGCAGGTGAAGGGTTAATGTGTGTCACTAGCAGGTAAAGGGTTAATATGTGTCACTAGCAGGTAAAGGGTTAATATGTGTCACTAGCAGGTAAAGGGTTAAAGTGACTGGCCCAGGCTAAAATCATAAAAAAATCGGTGATTTTGTTTCGGGTTCTTAATATGACCATATGATGTAAACATGTACATAGACTAGAACTGCAAATTTTTATAATTTTTGTGCTGCGCATTCACCAGTTAGGCTAGATATAGAGACGAAATTCCCGCATTTCCTATTTTTGACATGGTTGTCAATAATTAGAAATCAGGAATTTCGTCTCTATATCTAGCCTAGCTGGTGAATGCGCAGCGCAAAAATTAAAAAAAAATTGCAGTTCTAGTCTTTGGACATGTTTACATCATATGGTCATATTAAGAACCCGAAATAAAATCACCGATTTTTTAATGATTTTAGCCTGGGCCAGTCCCTTTAATATGCGTCACTAGCATGTAAAGGGTTAATATGCGTCACTAGCAGGTAAAGGGTTAATATGCGTCACTAGCAGGTAAAGGGTTAATATGTGTCACTAGCAGGTAACGGGTTAATTTGCGTCACTAGCAGGTTAAGGGTTAATATGCGTCACTAGCAGGTAAAGGGTTAATATGTGTCACTAGCAGGTGAAGGGTTAATATGCGTCACTAGCTGGTAAAGGGTTAATATGTGTCACTAGCAGGTAACGGGTTAATATGCGTCACTAGCAGGTAAAGGGTTAATGTGTGTCACTAGCAGATAAAAGGGTTAATATGTGTCACTAGCAGGTAAAGGGTTAATATGTGTCACTAGCAGGTAAAGGGTTAATATGCGTCACTGGCAGGTAAAGGGTTAATATGCGTCACTAGCAGGTAAAGGGTTAATATGTGTCACTAGCAGGTAAAGGGTTAATATGCGTCACTGGCAGGTGAAGGGTTAATATGTGTCACTAGCAGGTAAAGGGTTGATATGCGTCACTAGCAGGTAACGGGTTAATTTGCGTCACTAGAAGGTAAAGGGTTAATATGCGTCACTAGCAGGTAAAGGGTTAATGTGTGTCACTAGCAAGTAAAGGGTTAATATGCGTCACTAGCAGGTAAAGGGTTAATATGTGTCACTAGCAGGTAAAGGGTTAATATGCGTCACTAGCAGGTAAAGGGTTAATATGCGTCACTAGCAGGTAAAGGGTTAATATGCGTCACTAGCAGGTAAAGGGTTAATATGCGTCACTAGCAGGTAAAGGGTTAATGTGTGTCACTAGCAAGTAAAGGGTTAATATGCGTCACTAGAAGGTAAAGGGTTAATATGCGTCACTAGCAGGTAAAGGGTTAATATGTGTCACTAGCAGGTAAAGGGTTAATATGTGTCACTAGCAGGTAAAGGGTTAATATGCGTCACTAGCAGGTAAAGGGTTAATATGTGTCACTAGCAGGTAAAGAGTTAATATGTGTCACTAGCAGGTAAAGGGTTAATATGTGTCACTAGCAGGTAAAGGGTTAATATGTGTCACTAGCAGGTAAAGGGTTAATATGTGTCATTAGCAGGTGAAGGGTTAACATGTGTCACTAGCAGGTAAAGGGTTAATATGTGTCACTAGCAGGTAAAGGGTTAATATGCGTCACTAGCAGGTAAAGGGTTAATATGTGTCACTAGCAGGTAAAGGGTTAATATGTGTCACTAGCAGGTAAAGGGTTAATATGTGTCATTAGCAGGTGAAGGGTTAATATGTGTCACTAGCAGGTAAAGGGTTAATATGTGTCACTAGCAGGTAAAGGGTTAATATGCGTCACTAGCAGGTAAAGGGTTAATATGCGTCACTAGCAGGTAAAGGGTTAATATGCGTCACTAGCAGGTAAAGGGTTAATGTGTGTCACTAGCAAGTAAAGGGTTAATATGCGTCACTAGAAGGTAAAGGGTTAATATGCGTCACTAGCAGGTAAAGGGTTAATATGTGTCACTAGCAGGTAACGGGTTAATATGCGTCACTAGCAGGTAAAGGGTTAATGTGTGTCACTAGCAGATAAAAGGGTTAATATGCGTCACTAGCAGGTGAAGGGTTAATATGTGTCACTAGCAGGTAAAGGGTTAATATGCGTCACCAGCAGGTAAATGGTTAATATGCGTCACTAGCAGGTGAAGGGTTAATATGTGTCACTAGCAGGTAAAGGGTTAATATGTGTCACTAGCAGGTAAAGGGTTAATATGCGTCACTAGCAGGTAACGGGTTCATTTGCGTCACTAGCAGGTAAAGGGTTAATATGAATGAATGAATGAATGAATGAATGAATGAATGAATGGATGAATGAATGAATGAATGAATGAATGAATGAATGAATGAATGAATGAATGAAAGGATGAATGAATGAATGAATGAATGAATGAATGAATGAATGAATGAATGAATGAATGAATGAATGAATGAATGAATGAATTAATTAATGAATAATTGAATGAATGAAAGGATGAATGAATGAATGAATGAATGAATGAATGAACGAATGAATGAATGAATGAATAAATGAATTAATTAATTAATTAATTAATTAATTAATGAAAGGATGAATGAATGAATGAATGAATGAATGAATGAATGAATGAATGAATGAATGAATAAATAAATGAAGGGATGAATGAATGAATGAATGAATGAATGAATGAATGAATGAATGAATGAATGAATGAATGAATGAAAAGATAAATGAATGAATGAATGAATTAAAAGATGAATGAATGAATGAATGAATGAATGAATAAATGAATGAATGAATGAATGAATGAATGAATGAATGAATGAATGAATGAATGAATGAATGAATGAATGAAAGGATGAATGAATGAATGAATGAATGAATGAATGAATGAATGAATGAATGAATGAATGAATGAATTAATGAATGAATGAATGAATGAATGAAAGGATGAATGAATGAATGAATGAATGAATGAATGAATGAATGAATGAATGAATGAATGAATGAATGAATGAATTAATTAATTAATTAATTAATTAATTAATTAATTAATTAATTAATGAAAGGATGAATGAATGAATGAATGAATGAATGAATAAATGAATGAATAAATGAATAAATGAATGAAAGGATGAATGAATGAATGAATGAATGTATGAATGAATGAATGAATGAATGAATGAATGAAAAGATAAATGAATGAATGAATGAATGAAAAGATGAATGAATGAATGAATGAATGAATGAATGAATAAATGAATAAATGAATGAATGAATGAATGAATGAATGAATGAATGAATGAATGAATGAATGAATGAGCCAATGAATGAATGAATAAATGAATGAATGAATGAATGAATGAATGAATGAATGAATGAATGAATGAGCCAATGAATGAATGAATGAATAAATAAATGAATGAATAAATAAATGAATGAATGAATAAATGAATGAATGCCCTCAGATATATCAATATATCCGCCACCAGGGTTATATAAATGTGTGAGAAGTGTTGTTTATATACTGCAGGACGTATATAAGATCGTGACCAGCCCGCCGTCTCACACCACAAGCTCTGCGCCGCCGGCCCAACATTGAACCAGCATTGGGTGAACGTCTGACGTCACCCTTTCACCGCTAGGCACGACTATTATCGCTATAACCCTTAAAGTGCCGAATTAATATTTGTGTTTGAACCATGAAGACTAAAGGGCTGTTTCAATTTGAAATCATCATAAATGTCTTAGTTAGCTCTTTCTGATTTATTTGAATACCTGTGTTATGGGTGTATGACCATTAGAAATATGTTTACCCTTACAGCGCGGGGATCGACTTTAGTCGTCATAATCTGACGTCTACAGACGTCAGATTATGACGACTAAAGTCGATCCTCGCGCTGTAAGGGTTAATCTGTTAGATTGTCCGAGTAATTCACCATTATCGGGAAAGAAATGAGTATTTAAACATCAAGATTCGCTAATGTTTGGTCACAAATTATTAAACAAACGTGAGCAATTTTAACCCTTTTCAATTTTCACACACTTGAAGTTGAAGATATCATATCTGTCCCCGTACAGCCCACGTACTTTGGCGTGAAAGGCGTCAGACGTTGCCCTCTTTGCACCCCGCCGTCAGATCATGACCACCTCATTATGACGTATCACGTACGTCACACGTATTACGCGGGTGAATCAAGCTCTAATTAACCGCGTAATTACAACTCGTGACGTCATTAACCCTTGGCGTGCCACGTCACAGTAACACCCACGTATTTACTCTCGTTTCAAACCTTGAGATGTGAATAAAAACGTCCAGATTTTTTAAAAAACCCGGAAATAAAACGTCCCGATTTTTATAAAATAACCGAAAATAAAAATGTCACAATTTTTATAAAATACACGGAAATAAAATTTCACGATTTCGCAAAATACCACAATCTGAGCACTCCCTTATTATGACGCTTTACTGACTTGCCCATTCTACGGGGAAATCCGTTTTATATTCTATGAACTTTTTTTTTGCATTTTTTTTTAATTTAAAAAAATCGCGTTTTCCCTTCCATGACACCCTAGATGGGTGGCTATTTCGCTATTATAAACTCCTGATATAGTCACTGATTTTGACGTGAGAGGTGACTATACATGGCTATTGTTTGAATGATACAGCGCAATTAGCAGGGCCACTCAACCCTTTAAGCCCTCACGATGCATTATTTTACATCCCTGAAAACAGATGTAATTTCCTTACAACCAAAGGTTTAACAACGAAAATGTCCATGAAACTGGTTTATCAATACATGACAATTTTCTTTACTTTTTCAACCACATCAAGTCATCTTCATCCACTACAAGTCGAGAATTGCGACAGCAATTCGCGGCTTGTAGTGGATGAAGATGACTATGTAAAGTCGGGCTTGAAAGGGTTAACTAATGTTGAACACAACACACCTGGTCAGACATTTTCAACACTCCGCCCTCCTCCAATTAAAGCAATTCTTAGAATGAGTAATGTTTCTAAGAATTGTATTCAAAATATGCCATAAAAAGGGTAAATTTACGAGGGAGTTTAAGGGGTTAACCCTTGTGATTCTAGGGCCGCATATTAACACTTGTAGTGCTAGGACCGCATATATACGGTATTAATCCTTGTGCTTCTAGGGCTGCATATATAAGGTATTAACCCTTGTGCTGCTAGGGCCGCATATATATGGTATTAACCCTTGTGGTGTTAGGGCCGCATATATACGGTATTAACCCTTGTGATGCTAGGGCCGTATATTTACGGTATTCACCCTTGTGATGCTAGGGCCGCATATTTACGGTATTAACCCTTGTGATGTTAGGGCCGCATATATACGGTATTAACCCTTGTGATGCTAGGGCCGTATATTTACGGTATTAACCCTTGTGATGTTAGAGCCGTATATATACGGTATTAGCCCTGGTGATGCTAGGGCCGCCTATATACGGTATTAACCCTTGTGCTGCTAGGGCCGCATATATACGGTATTAACCCTTGTGATTTTAGGGCCGCATATATACGGTATTAACCCTTGTGATGTTAGGGCCGTATATTTACGGTATTAACCCTTGTGCTGCTAGGGCCGCATATATACGGTATCAACCCTCGTGATGTTAGGGCCGTATATATACGGTATTAACCCTTGTGATTTTGGGGCCGCATATATACGGTATTAACCCTTGTGGCGCTAGGGCCGTATATTTACGGTATTAACCCTTGTGATGTTAGGGCTGCATATATACGGTATTAACCCTTGTGATGTTAGGGCCGTATATATACGGTATTAACCTTTGTTCTGCTAGGACCGTATATATACGGTAATAACCCTTGTGATGCTAGGGCTGCATATATACGGTTATAACCCTTGTGCTGTTAGGGCCGCATATATACGGTATTAACCTTTGTTCTGCTAGGACCGTATATATACGGTAATAACCCTTGTGATGCTAGGGCTGCATATATACGGTACCAACCCTTGTTCTGCTAGTGCCGCATATATACGGTATTAACCTTTGTTCTGCTAGGACCGTATATATACGGTACCAACCCTTGTTATGCTAGGGCCGTATATTTACGGTATTAACCCTTGTGATGCCAGGGCCGTATATATACGGTTATAACCCTTGTGATGCTAAGGCCGCATATATACGGTACCAACCCTTGTTATGCTAGTGCCGCATATATACGGTATTAACCTTTGTTCTGCTAGGACCGTATATATACGGTAATAACCCTTGTGTTGCTAGGGCGCATATATACGGTATTAACCTTTTTGTTGCTAGGGCCGCATATATACGGTACCAACCCCTTGTCTTGCCAGGTCCGTATATGTACGGTATTAACCATTGTTATGCTAGTTAGCAACATGTTAGGGTTAGGGTTAGGTTAGGGTTTAACCCTCAACTACTATTTCACAGCAAACAATTATTTAACTCTTTAAGTCCTCACGATGCATTAAAACAGCATTTTACATCATTGAAAACATACTTTATTTTCTTACAGCTAATGGTTTTAGAAGGCAAATTTCGATGAATACATGGTAATTCTCTTCAAATTATCACCCATTTCCGGTCATCTTAATCCACTACAAGTCGAGAATTGCGACAGCAATTTGCGGCTTCTAGTACATGAAGATGACAACAGTAAATTTTGGCTTTAAAAAGTTAACCCTTGAAGCGCTGAAAAGTTGCGGACGTGAAGACCAAAGCTTTTTCATTTTGAAATCATCATAAATATAAATATAAATAGTTAGCTCTTTCCGATTCATTTGAATGCATATGATATGGGTCTACGGCCGTTATAGATGTTTTTACTCTTACGGTGCTGAGACCGTCCACAGACGTCAGAATCTGACGTCAATAGACGTCAGATTCTGACGTCTAAAGTCAATCCACGCACTGAAAGGGTTAAATGTGCAAGTGCAGAATAAAAATAAAGCATCTTTTATAAATAATCAGAATAAATTCTTACTTCTCTCCTTCAGTGTTCGCAGATATTGGCCCCCGTTTTTATACGTCAGAATCTGACGTCTGTAGACGTCAGATTATGACGTATAAAGACGGTTCCCGCTTGATGCACTGGTTAAAGCTGCCTGCTTGGAAAGTCGGGGATCGCGGTTTCGTCCCCCGCTCTGGCATTCAAGTTACAAATAAACAAAGATTTCTTCCCCGCTCACTCATATAGATTCATTATTGTGGGGAGCCTCCGTGACCGAGAGGTAGCGTGCTCGGCCTCAAATCGCCAGGGCTCGAATTTCGAATCCTGTGTCTAGAAGGCAGTGCCATCTCATTCATCTTGCCATCCCTAGGAGGTTCTCTTGGCCCAGTTTAGTTTATATGTGCGCAAAGGTGGCAAAAAAACTCATTTATTAAATCATTTTCAATTTTCGCTCATTTGACAAAATAATCAGGAATAAGACAGCACTTGAACCACGTGCTGCATACAGCGCCATACAGGGCTAAGCTAGGCAAGTTTACTTCGCTTTCTGCACCTTGGACCAATACAACTTGTGAACGAAGAAAGGAAGAAAGCCTGACGTCTGGAGGAGTTTATGTCCTGCTATCCCAGCAAACAAGAGAAGTTGACCCAATGCTGGGTCAATGTTGGGCTGACGTCGGAGACGGCGGGCCAGCATTGACACAGCATTGGGTCAATGTGTCGTGTTTGTGCCAGTGTGCCATTACAATAGACAGCAGTGCGCACCTCAGTCCTACGATTCGAACCTGCTACCTCAAGGCTACGGGGGTTCCGGTGTCGCTACTCATGTGTTGACAGCTGACGAGCCGCCCAGCCTAACTTATACTAGTGTATTGAATATCTACCTAGATATATGCATTCTAGGTTAATAGTATTACTTTCATTTCGGGATGTATGTGCGTATGTGCAAAAGTTAAAATTAAATTCAATAATAATTAGTAATGTATACAAATATGCGCAAATAGGTAGTAACCTAAATTTCAATTCTGATACCATATCGCTTGTACTATTTTTTCTTTTACACATACCCTAGTTGTATGTCCTTTTATATAATAAACAACTAAACATTTAGAGGTTTTAATTAGGTTTCGACGCTTTTCAGAGTGTCTTTTTTGCTACATGTTGTAGAACACCGTGTGGCTATTTTATCTCTGGTTTTAGTGCGGGAAACAGATGACAGACAATTTTAGGTCATTTTATTTTATGTGTACATATCACACAATTTATAATCTACTATGCACATTTAAAAAATAGCATGTACACGAAAACATTGTTATTTTAAACACTGGATGTGACGTTGTCTTACAAGATAAGCAAGATATGCAAACACCTATAACTGGTGAACAGCTGGTTTTATATTATACTGCCATTATATTACTTTGTTATATAATTTTAATTCATTCAATTATGGTTGGAAAGAAACTATTGCACCATTTGCATGATTTTTTTTAACTGGAAGTCAAATAAACATAAACTGAATGGCAGCTGTGTGAAATGCTATGTACATCAAAACATAAACTACTGAAAATTAGGATGTCGTATCTGCCACCCTGAAACGTGGCACATACGACCTTTTATTTCTTAGTGAAAAAAAATGTCTTTATTTCATAAAATATGGGAGTGTGATATCTCAAATTTAGGTTACTGGGGCCCATTCGACTAGGATTCTTAAAATTAACATTATCTTAACTTTCTCTTATTCCTCTTGAAAAGTTTACATTCAGCCTAATTTTTCTAATGTTTCATAGGCATGTTTTCCAGGCATGTTTTCTATGCATGTTTTCTAGGCGTGTTTTCTAGGCGTGTTTTCTAAGCATGTTTTCTAGGCGTGTTTTCCAGGCATGTTTTCTAGACGTGTTTTAGGTCATTTTATTTTATGTGTACATATCACACATTTATAATCTACTATGTACATTTTAAAAATAGCATGTTTTCTAGGCGTGTTTTCTAGGCGTGTTTTCTAGGCGTGCTTTATAGGCATTTCTTTTAGGCATGTTTTCTAGGCATATTTTCTAGACGTGTTTTCTAGGCATGTTTTCTAGGCATGTTTTCTAGGCGTGTTTTCTAGGTGTGTTTTCTAGGTGTGTTTTCTAGGCATGTTTTCTAGGCGTGCTTTATGGGCATGTTTTTTTAGGCGTGTTTTCTGGGTGTGTTTTCTAGGCGTGTTTTCCAGGCGTGTTTTCTAGGCGTGTTTTCTAGGCATGTTTTCCAGGCGTGTTTTCTAGGCGTGTTTTCTAGGCATGTTTTCCAGGCGTGTTTTCTAGGCGTGTTTTCTAGGCATGTTTTCCTGGCGTGTTTTCCAGGCGTGTTTTCTAGGCATGTTTTCTAGGCGTGTTTTCTAGGCATGTTTTCTAGGTGTGTTTTCCAGGCATGTTTTCTAGGCATGTTTTCTAGGTGTGTTTTCTAGGCATGTTTTCTAGGCGTGCTTTATGGGCATGTTTTTTAGGCGTGTTTTCTAGGCATGTTTTCTAGGTGTGTTTTCCAGGCATGTTTTCTAGGCATGTTTTCTAGGTGTGTTTTCTAAGCATGTTTTCTAGGCATGTTTTCTAGGCGTGCTTTATGGGCATGTTTTTTAGGCGTGTTTTCTAGGTGTATTGTCCAGGCGTGTTTTCCAGGCGTGTTTTCTAGGCGTGTTTTACAGGCATGTTTTTTAGGTGTGTTTTCTAGGCATGTTTTCCAGGCGTGTTTTCTAGGTGTGTTTTCTAGGCGTGTTTCCAGGAGTGTTTTCTAGGCGGGTTTTCCAGGCGTGTTTTCTACAGATATAGGCGTGTTTCCAAGCGTGTTTTCTAGGCGTGTTTCCAGACGCGTTTTCTAAGCGTGGGCATAGAAAATAACACCGTGAAAATCAGAAAGACAACAAATCAACCATGAATGAAATACGGGTGTCACAGACTAAGTCATTTCCCCATGCTGATTACGGGTGTCACAGGCTAAGTCATTTCCCAATGTTGATTTTGACCTTTTCAGATGAATGTAATGTTTTATTCATTATTCGCAATTAACCTTATCATCTCCCGAGCTTCCCAGGAATTCACAGTGTTTAGCCGTTTGTTCTCTGTCCTCTTATATCATACCAATGATCATATAATCACACAGCCTCTCAGGCCAACAACCAATTCTCATGGGTGGGTAGGGCTGAATTTACTGGAGTTATGACATTAATGGAATAAGAAAATAGTCCACGGCTTTGATTGTATATTTTTTCTATATTTGTTTGTTTGTTTGTTTGTTTGTTTGTTTGTTTGTTTGTTTGTTTGTTTGTTTGTTTGTTTGTTTTTTGTTTGTTTGTTTGTTTGTTCAAAACAAAACACGTTATCCCAATATTGTTTTAATGCTGGGCCAGCGTCGTAGACTGTGTACCGACATTAATGCAACATTGATTCAATGCCTCGTGTTTATTAGTATAAACATATTAATTTTAAGAGGATAGTAGCTACAAAAGCTAATCGAATGTTCTCCTCGTGCAAAACGATAAAATAAAATACAATTGAAAGAAAACAAAGAATAATCACAAACATATGCCCATTAGGGGGCCACCATTAGATTCCCAGGGGGGGGGGGGGGCTGGTAGTATTTGTCGCGGGCAAATTATTTATTTCAACCGGGCGCTGAAAATTTTAAATTTTGTTACATGTTTATATGGAACAGCTCTTAAAGTGAATTATTTATTTCACGCCCGAAATTATTTATTTCAAAAATACTCCTCCCCCCCCCCCCCCGGGAATCTAATGGTGGCCCCCTTATATGTTATTATTACATGTTAATTATGCTGCCTTAATTTGTTCACTAGTGGAGCGAGACAGAGTAGCCATAAGTTGTTAGGCCTACATCAATCTAGAAGAGTTGTGAAGGAATTTTAAAATTCAGTGGTGAGAATGACATTGCTATTAACAGTTGAGTCTGGAGCCGTATTCTCGTACAAGTTACGATATATCGTAGGTTTCTGATTGGTCGAGATGGCCATCTCGACCGATCAGAAGCCTACGATATATCGTAACTTGTACGAGAATACGGGGCCTGGACTACAACGTAGCAAAATTTCAAGCGAAAGTGGGTAGCCTGGAGAGAGAAAATTGTCAATGGAGCTAAATAATTCTTGGAGTTGATCCTAAACAATCAAAGAAGTAGTGTTGTGGTGTTTCAGGAACAACACTGCGACTACGTAAACTACGTGTTTACTGTGTAATAAGTGACCGGCTTGTTCATCTTGATGAAGAATACGACATTTAGGCACTGGAAGGACTCCTTAGGCCGAGATTGTTGATTACCTTGGGACGGAGAGGGTTAATTCGGGGACACTGCCGGCGTTTCTACGCGTGTGGTCGATCTATGCCGGCTGAGTGACCCGCAGGTCAAACTGTTATTAGCCAATCAGAGGGCAGCGCTGTCAGACTGCGAGGCCAGACAGACACGCGTGACGTGTATCACGTGGTTAGTATTGACTGACGTCATAATGGGGATGCACGTGGTGAGATGGTATCTGACGTAGATATAACTCCACAATAAACACGAGACGTTGGGCCAACGTCGCAGACATTGGGTCGATGTTTGGTGTCTGCCTTACTGAATGTCAGATAGAGGTTAAATGTCATCATTTGATTGGTCAACCGTCACTATGGTGATGACCTGATGAAGTTAAGACTCGTTGCTATTGATCAGTGTTCAGGATGCGTGAAAGCTCAGTGGGTGTGGCCTGCGGGGGCGAGAAGGTCATGTGGTAATCACTCACTCACTCACTCACTCACTCACTCACTCACTCACTCACTCACTCACCCACTCACCCACTCACTCACTCAATTATACACTCACTCACTCACTCACTCACTCACTCACTCACTCACTCACTCACTCACTCACTCACTCACTCACTCACTCACTCACTCACTCACTCACTCAATTATACACTCACTCACTCACTCACTCACTCACTCACTCACTCACTCACTCACTCACTCACTCACTCACTCACTCACTCAATCATACACTCACTCACTCACTCACTCACTCACTCACTCACTCACTCACAGACTTGTTCAAATTAATAATAATATCATTATTTGTTTTTTAGAAAGTTTTTGCAATTTCAATGTTGTAGATATTTGCTCTGTCATATAACGGCAGAGCAAATAGAAGGTAACCAGGGTGCCCTGAGCCACCACACAAGTTCAGTTCATCACACTTTGTAATTTTTTAATTATACTTGGAAGTATAATTTTTTTATGTATTTTATGACTGTACCACCCAGCCGTTTGTAGTTCCTGTGACAGTTTGCTCCCCATATGTGGTAGATAGAATGCCTCCGAGGCGACCCTTTACCACCAAAGATCATGTGGTTTGTATTTTATATGGCGTGAGTGTTGCACTCAATAAACACAAAACATTTGCATAACATTTGTACAATGTTGGACCAACGTCGAAGACATTGGGCCGACGCTGTACAAATGTTATACAAATATTTTGTGTTTGCTAGGCAGAACGAAATAGTGTCCTTGTTCATCGCAGAAACTCGTTTGAAGACTGTATATTTTAACAATTTATCCAGGGACTATTTTAGACATGCTATGTGCCCAATGTAAAAAAATAGAATTCACAGCTCTTCTGGGGGAGACAGGTGAAAATACAAGAGCCCAAGCTCTAATGACGGCATAGGCAGGAGTGCATCCATGTAACTACGGATGGATTTGTAGGATTTTGTCTGACTTTTCAATTGTCAAATTCTTCCATTCTGCTCATGGTATCGTCTTCAATATCTGAGTGAGTTTTTTAGAGTTTATCATGGCCTACCTCACGTCCGATCAGCAACTGCACTTTCTGAGCAAACATTTTCAACATATGATTAGTTCCTTTGCAGCGCCTTGTAAGAGCCCAGAAATTACCCTTAGAGCTTCAAAAATGTGTCACGATATTAATGTTATCTATTTTGTGCAATTTCCTTTAATTTGTAATAATACATGATTATATCACTGTGAATTACAAACGTTTAAAAACGTGTGCGCTTAGGGTCATGATATTTAAAAATATTTCGAGCTTTTGGCTATAACATTGTGCACATAGCTTCCCACAAAGTGTAAATGCCATTGTAGCGATTACATATATGGGAATCTGGGATCTTTGTACCTATATTCTTTTATAGGTTTAGGTATAGGATAAAGCCCGAGGAATTCTACATTATTAGCTTTGAAAAGTGCCGAGGCCTTTAACAAAGCTAAGAATGTAGAGCTCCGAGTGTTTGAACTGGTTTAAAACACATCCAACCATAATCAGTATCCCCCATGATCAACAGTTCGGTCGCGCCTGCTCTACAATCTTAACTGTGGAAAAGGCCGAGGCCGAAGGCCGCGACATTTTTCAAAGCTAAGAATGTAGAGCTCCGAGGGTTTTAACTGACTTAAAACACACGCGACCATAATGAGAATCCCTCATAATCAACAGCTAGGTCACATCTGACTGATTATAGTACCATTGGGCCTACCATGATAATTGGTCTGTACTTGGTCAACAATAGCTCTCCATTCCCGGCTTAGAATGCCATGGTCGGACAAAGAAAATGATGTAGTGGTGTGTTTTAATAAATGATGTTCCAAGTGAGAGGTTCTAAATCAATTCCATTCTTACTTGTTTTAATAAGTAGCATACAGATATCAGTACACAGCTCACAATTCATACGCAGATTATTACAATGTCAAGTTCAATTCACGTCTTCCAATATTATAGCATAGTCTGCCCTGGATAGGCATTGGCCTCTCCAGGCTAGAGCTACACACATAGACTACCCTCAACTAACTGACTGAGTAACTAAATTCAAATGCCAGACTGCCTGACAGGCACTCAGAACAAAGGGACGCCTGAAGCATCAAGCTGCTGATGCCTGAGGTGTAGACCATTGTCCGTTCAATGTTAGTCTACTATCTAGACTTATGGAACAACACCACTTCATCACTGCATAGCAATATGAGGCCACTGATTAGAGAATAAACTAACTGACACATGGGAAAGTATGTGTACTTTTCCACAAAGGAAACACCATCATTAAAAATACAATGGAACAACATTTTGATGTCTGACATTTCACCACCGATTCGAAATATGCGCACCTGCCTAATATTAAACTGTTCTTACATTTTAAATAATAGAAGCTATTCAATAGACATATACAAAGCCGTCCAATGATTGTTTCCAAAAAACTTTACGTATAGGATAAAGCCCGAGGAGCTCTACATTCTTAGCTGTGGAAAAGACCGAGGCCGAAGGCCGAAGCCTTTTCCACAGCTAAGAATGTACAGAATGTACAGAATGTACATCCGACCATAAGGAGGATCTCTCATAATCAACAGCTCGGTCACACCTGACTGATTATAGTACCACAGGCCTACCATGATGATTGGTCTGTACTTGATCAACAATAACTCTCCATTCCCGGCTTAGAATGCAGCGGTCGGACAAAGAAAATAATGTAGTGGTGTGTTTTATTAAATAATATGGTATTGAAACATGTTGATTATGATAATTCAAATATCACGCGCATGCCTGACATCCACAACTATTAGTTCAAGAACAAATAATATCACAGTTAAAATTGTTCTTACATTTTAAATAATAGAAGCTATTCAATAGACATACAAAACCGTCCAATAATTGTTTCCGATGAAAATTCTTTGATAAGCTAATCCGTGATAAATACTTCAATTATATAGCAAAAATAAAATCACTGACATCATAATATCTTTGTAATGATGCGGCCTGGAGGAACAGTTTTGTTCGGCGGATTTGCTTTTGCAAGACCGCACATACCCTAGACATATGACGTCATCGCCCTAAGCTATGACATGATTAACATCTGATTACATGCAGCGATGAGCAAGAACAAGCTTGTTATGTAGAAATGACAACGTATCAATTCATCACCACAATATTTTTTTCAGTCCATTTTATAGCAGAATAATTCACTGTGATTGGGAATGAAATTAATGTTTAAGCATTAAGATTTGTAAATGTTAGGTCTCAAATTAAACAAATATGAGCAATTTTCAACCACTTGAGGGCAAGCTTGGACAAAAGCTAAGAATTTTAATAGAACTCACCATTTGGAAAAAATTAGAAAAGTAAGAAATGAATTTCAGAAATTATTGCAGGTCAAGCACAACTAGTTCATTGCTGATTTGCCTGACATACCGGAAGAAAAGCATAATTCTGGTCTTATTTTCGAGCAAACAAAAAAATAAATGTCTGCCTAGTAAAATTTGTCATAAAGGTGTAAGTGCCACTAATCCCGATGATATGGCCTGCATGTTTAAAAAATATATTGAAGCTGCTTCCAATAACAACACTGGTGTGTCATCAGCTGTACCAATTATCGACGAATATAAAAAAAATGTATTTGGCAAATAATTTATTTTCAAAATCAGACGTTATACCTGCTCATAAAAAAGGTGACAGGGATCCTGTTTCTCATTGCAGACTAATTTCTTTATTAAGTATTGTATCAATAGTGATGAAAAAATGTATTCACAACCATGTTAATATAACTACCAATAATCTGATTTGCTCTGAACAACACGGTTTTATAAAAGGCAAATCTTGCAGTACCCAAATAACGGGAGTTTACCATGAAATTGGTTCTTATCTGGACAGTTAAATTCAAACTGACATAATATATTTAGACTTCAGCAAAGCTTTTGACAGTGTATCGCACAGACTGCTATTTCATAAATTAAAAATGCATAGCTTTAATGGTCGATTGCTAGACTGGTTTATCTATCTGATAGGAAACAGCGAGTAGTTGTAGAGGGTGTGGAATCAAGTTGGTTGAATGTTTCATCTGGCGTTCCACAAGGTTCAATCCTGGGACCTATGTTATTTTTATTATTTATCAATGATATGCCTAAGGTTGTAAGCTCTAGTAAGGTTATTTGTTGATGATGCAAAATGTTATAGGAAAGTTTAAAGTCACAATGATTATCAATTACTACAGAATTATATAAATAATTTATATGATTATGGAATACGTTGTGGATTCAAATTTAGTTTTAAGAAATGTACTATGTTATCTGTTACCAGGAAAAAAGCTCCTATTGATTTTACTTATACTATCAACAATAGACCAGTCCGCAGAGTGCAATCTATGAAGGATCTTGGTGTTTCTACAACTAGTGATTTGGCATGGAATTATCATATAAATACATTAGTAGCCAAATGTAACAGAATGATGGGGATGATAAAACGTTCAGTGGGTTACAAAGCTCCTATAAATGTTACTTCTTATCTGTATGGTACACTTGTTCGCAGTAACCTTGAACACTGTTCTACAGTCTGGTCTCCATTTAATTTCAATGAAATGCATGCATTAGAATCTATTCAACGAGCAGCTACGCTATATACTGCATTATCCCGATGTAAAATGCAGTGAGAGATGTATAACACTTAATCTGCTACCGCTGTCATTTCGAAGAGATTGCGCAGATCTAATTTTCTTTTTTAAATGGTTACATGGACTATACGCAGTACAATTAGAGGACTTTTTAGACACAAATTTACACGACAAATCTCTTCGATCAACCAGCGCAAATTGCATCTTTCGCCCTAGGCTCTCAAAAACAACGTCGTTCAGACGATCCTACTTTAACAGAGTTGTGCCCCTGTGGAACAATCTTCCACAGAACAATCTTCCACAGGTATAAGAAGCAGTGAGTCTTTGTATATTTTTAAAAGTCGTCTTTATTGTTATTTTAATAATTTATTATGTGATTTCGATTTGAATTATAAGTGTTCTTGGTCGGGGACATGCAAATGTTACACATGTATGAGCAACCGGCCATTTTTTGCCCGGTAAATAGTAATTAAGCACATTGTATTTTACTGTATGTCTGTTTCTTGTGGCCAAGCCATCAATTTTTAACAAAACAAACGATTTTCACTGGTTTATATAATCATATGAGATATATAATTTGTACTTGTTTTTTTTGTGTTGTTGGCAAATAAATAAATGAACGGTTTAACCCTTGTGCTGCTAGGGCCGTATATATACGGTTTAACCCTTGTGCTGCTAGAGCCGTATATATACAGTTTAACCCTTGTGCTGCTGGAGCCGTATATATACAGTTTAACCCTTGTGCTGCTGGAGCCTTTTATATACGGTTTAAACCTTGTGCTGCTGGAGCTGTATATATACTGTTTAACCCTTGTGCTGCTGGAGCCGTATATATACTGTTTAACCCTTGTGCTGCTGGAGCCGTATATATACTGTTTAACCCTTGTGCTGCTGGAGCCGTATATATACAGTGTAACCCTTGTGCTGCTGGAGCCGTATATATACAGTTTAACCCTTGTGATGCTGGAGCCGTATATATACAGTTTAACCCTTGTGATGCTGGAGCCGTATATATACAGTTTAACCCTTGTGCTGCTGGAGCCTTTTATATACGGTTTAACCCTTGTGCTGCTAGAGCCGTATATATACAGTTTAACCCTTGTGATGCTGGAGCCGTATATATACAGTGTAACCCTTGTGCTGCTGGAGCCGTATATATACAGTGTAACCCTTGTGCTGCTGGAGCCGTATATATACAGTTTAACCCTTGTGATGCTGGAGCCGTATATATACAGTTTAACCCTTGTGCTGCTGGAGCCTTTTATATACGGTTTAACCCTTGTGCTGCTGGAGCCGTATATATACTGTTTCAAGCAAATGTTGAGCTAATTGATTGGCACCGAAATTGATAACATTGTTTGGAACAGAACGTTCCTTTTAATAGGAAAGGGTGTATCTGCCACTTTACATGAAATGCTCAGCTGATTAAATAATCAATTTTAGGTGGTGTCTATTTTTCACAGATAAGAATATTTTTGTCATTTGAATCTGAAAATTGATCCTGACCGAGTTTTAACTCTTAAAGTGCTGGAGTTTTTTATGTAAAACATGGCGACCAAAGGGTTTTTTCAATTTGTAATCATCATAAATGTCTTGCAGGTTAGCTCTTTCTGATTCATTTGAATACCTATGCTATGGGTCTACGGCCATTAGAAATATTTTTACTCTTACAGTGTGGAGGTCGACTTTAGACGTCAGAATCTGACGTCTACAGACGTCAGATTCTGACGACTAAAGTCGATCCCCGCGCTGTAAAGGTTAAGAGAAATATCCTTGCTTCTCCCTTCTCAATGTAACTAGGCGATCACGTTAATGGCGTCGAGTTGTATCGATTGCACGCTCCTTCACAATATTTTCTTTTGACACCTGTTAAGATCAGCTCTGGCTGCGACGTAAATGAAATGAAATGAAATGAATCGGGCTTTAGGCCACCTTTGTGCACATATAGGCTAAACTGGGCCAGGAGAACCTCCTGAGGATGGTGAGATGATTGAGATGACACTGTCCTCCAGACACAGGATTCGAAATTCGAGCCCTGGCGGTCTGAGGCCGAGCACGCTACCTCTCGGTCACGGAGGCTCCCCACAATACTGACTTCACACGTGGATGGGGAAGAAACATTTTTGTTTCTTTCAAACTGCCGAGACCAGGAACCGATCCCCGAGCTGGCTGCGACGTAAAGGTGGTAAAGATTCCGCTAGGGTTAGAGCTAGGGTTGGGGTTAGGGTTGTTTATTTTGACATCAGCTTTACTGATGTAAAAAAGGAGCTATTGTCCAAAACTAAAAACGGATTATAGCGGCTGCCTCGGTGTAGAGGGTTTAATATAGGTTTATTTCTCCATTAAAGGGACTGGCCCAGGCTAAAATCATCAAAAAATCGGTGATTTTATTTCGGGTTCTTAATATGACCATATGATGTAAACATGTACATAGACTAGAACTGCAAATTTTTATAATTTGTGTGCTGCGCATTCACCAGTTAGGCTAGATATAGAGACGAAATTCCCGCATTTCCTATTTTTGACATGGTTGTCAATAATTAGAAATCAGGAATTTCGTCTCTATATCTAGCCTAACTGGTGAATGCGCAGCACAAAAATTATAAAAAATTGCAGTTCCAGTCTATGTACATGTTTACATCATATGGCCATATTAAGAACCCGAAATAAAATCACCGATTTTTTGATGATTTTAGGGTGGGCCAGTCCCTTTAACATCCCAAGATGGCATGATCCAGGTCTCCCCACATATAGACATAGATGGATGTTTTATTGCAACAATTTTATCGACGCCATTAACGTGATCGCCTAGTTACATTGAGAAGGGAGAAGCAAGGATATTTCTCTTAACCCTTATAGTGCGGGGATCACCTTTAGTCGTCAGAATCTGACGTCTGTAGACGTCAGATTCTGACGTCTAAAGTCGACCTCCACACTGTAAGAGTAAAAATATTTGTTAATGGACGTAGACCCATAACATAGGTATTCAAATGAATCAGAAAGAGCTAACCAAGACATTTATGATGATTTCAAATTGAAAAAACCCTTTGGTCGCCATGTTTTACATAAAAACCTAGCACTTTAAGGGTTAAAACCCTGTCAGAATCAATTTTCAGCTTCAAATAACAAAAAGCATTACTGACAAATTTGTCATAAAAAATGTATGTATGTGCAACATGAATAACGTGGTTATATAGTTCTGTAAAATCACTTGTAAATCGACATGATATGTACACTTAAAATCAAGCTTGACAATTTTTATATATTTAAACTAGTACAAGGTATTAAAAATATGCATAATATGGCTGCTTAAAATACAGATAAACAACAAACAGCATTACCAGGGTATATGTACATGTGGGTATATAAACGATTAACAACAAACAGCATTATCAGGGTATATGTACCTGTGGGTATATAAACGATAAACAACAAACAGCATTATCAGGGTATATGTACATGTGGGTATATAAACGATAAACAACAAACAGCATTATCAGGGTATATGGACATGTGGGTATATAAACGATAAACAACAAACAGCATTATCAGGGTATATGTACATGTGGGTATATAAACGATAAACAACAAACAGCATTATCAGGGTATATGGACATGTGGGTACATAAACGATAAACAACAAACAGCATTATCAGGGTATATGGACATGTGGGTATATAAACGATAAACAACAAACAGCATTATCAGGGTTATTGTACATGTTGGTAT